>JAWZSL010000016.1:14755000-15355000 GCA_034769285.1 Lutjanus argentimaculatus
GGGTAGTGTGTGTGTGTTTGTGAGCATGTGAGAGAGGGAGAAACATCAGTAATTGGTTTTAGAATCAATATAAGTTTGTCTGGTGGGTGTCTAGAGGGAGTATAAAAGAGACAGGGATGGGGAGAGGGGCGAAGGGAGAGAGGCATGGCTAATGCTCCCAGTTTTCTCATCTCTGCTCTCCACAGGTGGGGATGCACAAACACACATACACACATATATGGTGCTTTGGAATGCTGCATTGCTCAGCAGGGAAATCAGGAAGGAACGGCAGCAGAGGCACATGTGCACAAGACAGCATGATTCCCCCTATAGCTGTGGTTATGGATGTTTGGACCAGTGCCTATCTCTTCTTAAGCTATGGTCTTGTGTCTGAGAATCACAGCCTCGGTGAATACGTACATCTTAATGTTGCACTTGCAATGTTGTTGTCCAGAGGAACTGACCCCTCACTAAGCCCCTCCTCCAAACAGCCACTGTCCATCCATAGATCAGCAACTGTAACTAGGCACCACAGGCGCCTGTCAAGTTTTGCATTTCTCTACACGTTAGAGCGCCATAAACACCACTTTAAAAGGAGCAATAGTTGGTGTTTCATGAGTTTGGAGGGTGGTGTCTGTTTTTGTAGTCTTTCAGAAACATAAAACATGACCAACGTGTGAGGAACAGATTTAACTTTGCGAACATGTCTAGCAACTAGCTTACTAGCTGCAATAACGTTACCTCCAGCCAAACTTGTGTTAGATACCACTGCATTGACAAGCTAATGTCTTATTCCCAGGGTTTTAATTTGGATTTGTTACGAAGGGGTTTGAGGAGGAGGATGTGGGCTGGTGCATAATCAAAGTCTCTCTGGTTCATCGTCAGACCAATTTTTGCTAGGATGTAAGCTAGCTCAAGCTTCAGTCTTTTAGCATGAATATTATATCACAAATGCAGCGGTTATGTAACTTTACATATTTAAAACCCTTTTACAGAGTTCTCATTTTAAAATATGTTAGGGCGAAACATTAAAAACTCAGCCGGAGACAGATTTCTCAGCTGACACAAGGAGTTTTAGCATTAGCATCTTACATGAGCTAACTAGACTTATGAAATCTGCTAGCAAGAGATTTCATGAGTCATCTTTTTAGCAGACAGAATCCCCACTCATCAACTGGGAATGAGAAGCTGCTTTTGTTTACTTGTCTGTGGAGTCAAGGTCCTTGTGTTTTATAAAATTACTGCCAATTTCAATTTAAATGTGCCACAGACAAGCAACAGTAACTAAGGAGGGTGGGGCTCAGCGAAGGGTCAGTTGCCAACCACTGTTCATATATTGTCTGATGAAGACCACTAGGGCTAAAAACCACAACCCTTTAACATTGAAGCTTCCTCAAGTGACCCACGAATCCCTCTTTTTTTTTTTTTTTTCAAATAATTGCAACACACTTTTTGCCCTCAGTGACACTGTCTCTCATAATCCTCACTCAGACAGAGATTAGTTTCACAGGAGGACTCTGGGAAATGTAATCAAGTCTGTGTCAAGTCATGTCAGTGCATTTTTACAGGCTATGCAGAGTCTCATGAATAAAAGTCAATGTTTTTTGTGACTCTGCATTTTACAATTTCAAACAGTGATCAAGATGTCTTGCAGCACTGTTAGAAATCACTTTCAACTAAAGCTACTTATGAAGCATTAATGAACAGAAAATTCCATCTCTGTAATTTTGGAAACATATTATCCTTTGCAAACTGGCTGTTCCCGTCCTGTTAACAATTAGTTCACATACAGTTTTACTCTGCTGACTTAATCTTGCACCTTAACATTTAAGTGCCTTCCATAAAAACCTTATAATCCTTCTCTAACAATTAGGCCTTGGGCTTAGCAGCCCTGAGACCACACATCTGCATTTGACAAGATTTGGTTGTGTGAAGCCCTCTATGAACAGATGTGCTGGTGTCACTCTGAATTATAGAGTTATCTCTGTTGTTGTAGGTAAATGGTCCGTTAAATGAAGTTTTCTTTTTGTGTTACTGATCAGGGCTCATTGAAGAGGAGAGAATGTGGACGCTTGTACCAAATTTGAAGAAATTCCCAAGGCATTCATGATTCAATACTGCATTATGAAGATGGACGGATTTGAGGTCACAGTGACCTTTGACCACCAAAATTGAATCAATTCATGTTCACAAGACTGGTACAGATGGACATATGGGAAACCCAGAAACATATCACAGCTGTTGCTATAGCAGAACCATAATAAAACAATAAAACTTTTTTTTTTTTTTAGCTAATACAACAAATATACTTGACAAATTAAAGGATCAGTCTGTAGGATTTAAAAGCATCTAGGAGTGAGTTTTCAGAACACTTTGTAACACTTTGTGTCACTCTCCCTTTCAAAGCATGTAGGAGAACCTATGATGGTCACAAAACCTGCGTAAAACATGAAAGGCCAAATCTAGAACCAGTGTCTTCTTCTGGGCTTCTGTAGAAACATGGCAGTACAACATGGCGACCTCTGTGGAGGAGGGCCTGTGCCTGCTTAGATCCTTATTTTTCAGGTGAATATGCACTGATAGAATAATTGTATTCCATTTCTGCCATATTCTGCCAATAAACCCACAGAAATTTTACACACTGCACCTTTAAGTTACATTGTTGCATTTTGCACACATAATACAAACATCCAATTTTGCGATTCAGCAATCCTACTCATTAATTTGCAACGCTGCTTACAGTGGCCTAGATCTGTGGGTGTTATATAAATGTATATTCTCATTGAATACAGAGCCATATTACTTGTGCCAAATAAAGCAACCTAAAAAGGGTAAACCTACCAATGAGGATGCTGTATAGAATCCCGGCCTTGTCAGAGGGAGGTTGTATGTTTCTGTCTTGGTCCACAGCTTGAATGGGTGGAGTCACATTGAGGGGACTCACCTTACTCTGGAAATGGAAACAAGCAGAGCATTAGAGTTGAATAACACAACCTCTACCTACAAATATAGCATGAAGAGGATACAGTAAGTGAGAACTTGCAGCATAATGGCGATACAGTAACAACATTGCACAGTATATGAAAAAGGACTTGACTTAACTTTGTGTAGTTACATTTTTGAGAGTAAAAAAACACAGAAAAAAGAGGCGATAGAAAACAAAGAAAGAAGAATCAAACAAACAGGCAAACCTGAACTTGTAGAGCAGTGCCAGCTTTAATTTGCATCATAAGAATAGATACTTCGATCTTTAAACAATTTTTCGACGCAACCAAGTTTACTACGAACATTTGCAACAAAAACAGCTACTGCTTAAAAGCAACAGCTATTAAAGAACATTTTTGGTGTTCTGTCCCACTGAGTTGGTCTAAGGTATAAAGAAAAGCTTTATCTGTGCTACTTATTTATGTAACAACAAGCTCTGAGCAGGCCAGCAAAGCAAGTGAGAGTTAAACAGAAAGCTGCAGAAAAGGAAAATCAATTGTTGGCACAAACGCACTGTAGTATATTTTAAATCACAGCATGTATGCACGTGCACACCCACACATAAAATTCTGTGTACCGTATGTGTGGAAAAACAAATGATAGAGTACAGAAAAACACACAGAATAACAATTAGGACCTATTTATATTGTGCAGATTTATTGTATATGTGTCCAGCTACCCTGTAACACACACACACACACACACACACACAATTCAGGAATCTGCAGGTTTGAATGCGTATCTGTATGCCCGTGTGGCCAGGCTATAACACTGACTGTATAATAGCGTAATATGCTGAGGTGTGGGCAATATGAAGACCCCAGCGTGGGAGACGTGTTACATGCCTATAGGATGAAACCTACAATCAGTAAAGCTGTAAACTGTCAAGCCAACCGCACCAACAAGACTGCACATATTCCCAAATGTACATGAATGCATGAGCACACACCACACACCCATGTACACCCATGTGTATGCACTGTATGCGATAGTACACTCATACACCTGCTATGATACAATACTTTACCATCACACCTGTCATGCAGCACTTAAAATCTACTAGCCATCATAGAGCAATATCTCCTGTCGCCTGTCACTGAAAGAGGAGAAGAGGGAGACGCAGGCAGAGAAGGAGTTATGGCGAGTAATGAAGTGGAGTAAAAGAGGGTGTAAATATATGGGAGGGAGATGAATCTGCCAGGAGGCGTGGGTAAACAGGGAGCAAAGAGAGATGTAAATGCAGCAAAAAAAGAAAAGAGGGAGTCAGGGAAGGACAGCCAGGTTACTGAGAAGACAGCGATACTGATACTGCAATTTTTGCTTATGATAGTGACAATCATTTTAAACACTACCTCACAAATGATAAAAAAGAAAAGATAAAGCACTGACAATATATAACTATAATAGCTCAAGACGAGAAGATATGATTTCTGACATTAGATAGTTCCAGACATATCACCCACCCTAACAATTAGGATAAGATCGCTGACATTGTTAATATAATTACTATCATTAATAACACTGACTACATTTACAGGCACATTATTATTCCACTGTTATTCAAAATATGTGAATATTGCAAATTTGATACAGATCAAAAACAGCATATTCCATTCATATATTCTGAATTAAGCCTTAGAATAAGATTACCCTTATATATGATTTATAAATGGGTTTAAGTAAATTAATTATAAATCCTACTCAGCACCAGTAACACAAGGAGTCCCACAAAGCTCGGTTTTCAGCCCACTGCTGCCTGATATGACTGACTCCTCCCTGGGGCAACAGTGACCTGTTCCTTGCCAAATAGTGACCCCACACTTAACTGTACTGTTTAGCCTCAGATCTGCATCAGCCAGCACGTGTACCTGTCAGCTTTAACAGAAAGCAGTTACTGGATCTTGCCAAATAGTGGAATGATATGGTATAAAAACTTGTTTAGAATTGTTTATTAATGATTTATAAAATGTTTACAAGCTAATTATAAACCATTTATAAGGTAGTATTGTAAAGTGATACCCATTTTCTGATTAAGACATGTGGGATATGCTGATATTAGTTAGGTTTTAGGAGCATTCTGTGGATATGTATGCAGTGCATTCGGCATATGCGTCTCAACTGGGGCTTTTAGGGCAATTTGCCACACACAGTCTCTCACATGTTTGTGGTCAGAGCATCGTTGTTGTAAACAAGTAAACTAGTTTGCAAGGCTGGCATAGAACCAGAAGAAGAAACACACCTACTTTTAAACATTAAAAACTGGATATCAACAGGCTTTTAGATATGTTGTTTCTGCTTTAGATACCGTATATAATACTAAGCTGTAGCACGTACGTCATGAGGTTGACTTGAGTATGCACGGCTGCTTGGGAATATCACTTGAATATTCATTTTCCTTAGCCATGTAATTATTTAGTAGGATTTTTTTGGGGGGAATAAGAGCAAAAAATTGAATATTTTGTACATGTAAATGTAAACCTTTTCAAGATGGTTCCTGCAGCAGTTATTCTTCTCTTAAAAACAAAAAAACAAACATAAAAACACTGAATTCATTCAAGATGTGAAAAGCTTTATTTACTTTGTTTTGCAAGTATGGTAGCCTCAGGTGAATAAAAACAGGTTGACAAAGCTGTTAAAACTTGCCAGCAAAAGTGACTGTTATGCAACAAACTAAGCTGCAATACACTTACTTTAATCTTGTCCTCAAAAAGGCTAATTTGATCCTTGAATTCCCTGAATATCCACTCCATAGAGAGCTTGACCTCCTTGCTTCAGACCACCACTTAAGAATTTTACACTTGTTCCTTTTGAAAGGCTCAGCCTTTGTTTAATACATGTTCTTCTGCTTTTCTAAGAAACTGAAAGCACAGCGCTTGATACCAAATAGTGTCTTGCCTTAAATTAGGTCATATATACTGTATTTACACAGCACTTCATTCAGGGAGCCTTGACCAGGCTTAAATTAAACCCTTTTGTCAAACCTTTTTATTCTTTCGACCTTTAATATCATGTACCAAATAAAAACTGTAGTTTTCATTTATAGCTTTGGAAACACTAATACTTTTACTTTTCTACATCGTAAAAGGGACAGCACAAAGGACATGTGACCAGTCAAACATGAGTGTTTTATAATATCAATAATGGATGAATTCCACCTAACTGTACCAGGGCCAAGGTATTTTACACTCTGTCTCACTAGTGTGCCTTACTTGAATTATGGCTGCAAATACAGATTCTTTTCACTTTCTTAAAAAGTAATTAAGAATGACCCATCACACATTACCCAAAGCTCTAGTTTATCATTCAAATAGTTTGTTTTGTCCAACCAACAGGTAAAACCCATAACTACATTATACAAAGAAAAAAAAAAAAAAAAAAAAAAAAAACTATTCACTTAGATAAGCTGCAGCCAAAGATTTCTATTTTGTTTTTGTCATTTATTTTTTTTTTAAAAGAGAAAATTAAAAGGAAGGAGGAAAAAAGAGGACTAGGACTAGTAACTTTACTTGGACTTGAGCATTTTGACTTGAAAATGCTTGATACCTTCTCCCAAGACCAACAACTAAAGAGTAGGTTATTTAAAAAGTTTGCCACAAATCAACAAACATTAATTCTATTAATTCCCAGCAAATCAACACTAAATTCCCCAAATCCACTTTGTTTTGAACCAATCCAACAGCATCAAATCAAGTTTCAGGAGAGAGCCAGTTGGAAAAAAAGGATACAAAAGATAATTTTGTTCACATTCATAAACTATGAGGTGGTCAACAAATATTTGCAGTATGCAAAACGTGTGTGTAGAAAATTACTGAGATGCAACAACTTCCAGCCTCATCTGACATTCAAAGTTGCACAAAGAATGATAAGACAAGGCCAATATTAGTATAGTTAACAAGCTAAAGCTTAGCTAATATTAGTTTAACATCTAAGTAACTTTACTATCATTACGACTTGTTCTAGACTCGAAAAATCAAAGTTTAAAATTTGAGACTTGACAGTCTTGACTTGGGACTTGCAAAACAAAGACCTGGTCCGACTCTGCTATACGGTACATTTTCAGTACAGTACAATTTATTATGTGTCAAGTAAACAGGTAAAACAAAGGGTGGACCCAAAAAGGCAGACAGAAGCTAAGCAAGCAGAGTTCAAAGTGATTTAATTATAAACAAAAAGTAAGTGAGGAACAGGCTCACATGGATGATGGGGTAGTCCAAAACACAAAACTAAAATCCAAAATAAGGTCAAAGTCCAAAATGACAGGAAAAACACAGACAAGGCTTGGATACTCACCAGAAAGGACAATGACGAACTGACACAGAAAAAGAAACACAAGGACTAAACAGACAAGCAACTAATCAGACACAGGTGAAACTAATCTGACAGGTGAAACAAATGCCAATCAAAACGGTGGGAAGAGGACAGACAGGAAGTAAAGTCAAGACACATGAGGGAGGACCAAACAAAACAAAAAAAAAAAAACCCTGTTTGTTTTGTTTGTTAACACTCAGCCTCCTTTGTGTGCAAGCCCTGACTTGGAAATACTGGGCTTATGAGAGTCAGTAAGTAAACTGTGAGATCAGTTACCTGCAATTACCAGCCTTAGGTTTAATGAAACCAGATAACTCAAGGAGAGAGAGCAGCTTCTTTCCTCAGGCTGTTAGACTCCTTAATTCATCCTCAGCACTCTACCATGTAAAACAGCTTTAGTTTTTTATGACTTGCTATTTATTCACACAACTACTATAATTTTTGTATATAACAAATTTTTGAGTAGCAAAAAAAAAAAAGAAAAGAAAACTACACTTAATCTCATTATAAAACCCTGTGTTGTAAAAATGATAAACACATCTTGTATCTTGGGAGACGTACTCGCTTAATGATACAGGCCCAGAATGTAGACCAGTAAGCAGACACAACAAGCTGGGCAGGTAATGTTAAAAGCCTCTTTACTCGCTGGGCTTTCAGGGCTTACTGTCAGAAACATACAGGCAGGCGGGATCAGGCGAGCAAACACTGCAGAATCAGCAGCAGGCAGAATGTGAGCAACAGGTATCAAGCCAACATGAATGACTCAGCCACCACGGCAACAAGGCAACAACACCTGGCAAATGTGTGAGGGGGAAACTGCCTTTATATATACTGTGGAGCTAATGAGCAAATGAGCAGCAGCTGTGCAGGCAGGTGGCTGATCCCGAGAGCAGCGAGGATATCAATAAAGGAGGGAAAAACCCCCAAGGGCATCTCGTGGTCAGGTGAGACTTTGTGACAGCCACTAAGCTACATTTCCTCGTGGTGCAACAGAGACACAGCACTCCCCTATCACATAAAAAAATAACAGATGGCTATTTCCACAATGCGGAGCACCACCGCAGTGCTGCAAAGTACCAGTTCTTTTTTTATGCAACTTGTAGCCAATCAATTGCCAGTAGTCTGACATAATGTCAAACTACACGATTGATCAGGTCCTGGGAAAGTTGTTTACTGTATTGTTCAATAATCCATGTTTCCCTTAGAGCCATAAATTTCTGAGTTGCAGAGGCAGCACCGTTTTTTGAAGTGGATGTGTGAACGTGGCCTGACAGCCAACTCCTCAGCATAAATGACCAGCATCTCTGTGGTGTGTATGTGTGTTTTAGTGTGCCTCTGTGTGTGCGGTGTGAGGGATGGAGGGGGGAAAGACACAGAGAGAGAATAGTTATGTTGGCTCTGAGGCTCTGAGGTTGTCATATCTTATCAGTCTGATTAGGACTCAAACTATTATGGTGCCTTGACTCTCCTCTATGTTCATTCCTCTCCTCACTTCACCTCCCCATCTTTCTTACGCCCAGCAACAGCAGCTCTTTGCTGTCCTTTAAACTCATTTACACCTATCTATTTCTATCTATCTATCTATCTATCTATCTATCTATCTATCTATCTATCTATCTATCTATCTATCTATCCATCTATCTATCTATCTATCTACACTCTTAGAAATAAGGGTTTGAAAAGGAACTATCTGACAGGGTTCCAAGTGTTCAAAATGTCCTACCAGGAAACAAAAAGGTTTTTCCTATGGAGACAAAAAGAATCATTAATGGTTCTAGTTAGCACCTTTTGGTTCATATATCTATCTACACTCTTACAAATATGTGTTTCAAAAGGGTTCTTCCTGAAAAGCTGGAGTCATTTGCTTCTGAAGAACCCTTGTTTGAACTTTCGTCAAGGTTCTTTGTAAGTCTAAAGGTTCCATTAAGAACCCATTTCATCCAAATAACCCTTTATGTTTGGTTCTAGGTAAAACGCTCTGCAAGGGTTCCAATTGTAATCTTTGGAAAATGTTCTACCAGAAACCAAAAAAGGTTCTTTTATAAGGACAAGCCAAAGAACCCTTAAGGTTTAGTTAGTACTTTTATTTTTATTTATCTATCTGTACTCTTAGAAATGAGGGTTCCAAAAGGGATCTTCCTGAAGGGCTGAGGTTCTACCCAAAAGTATTTGCTTCCATTAAGAACCCTTTTTAACCAAATAACAGATTTTTGGGGGAAGAACGGTTGAAATCCTTGAAGAACTCTTTCATCAAGGGTTTGTCAAGGGTTCTTTAATCTCTAATATAAAAGGGTTCTTGGTAGAACCCCCTGGGTGGGTTCTTGGTAGCACCCTTAGAAGGTGGAAAGGTTCTGGATTGAACCCTCAGACAGGCCTTTTCCACCAACATGGAGCCAACCCTGCTCTGAAGGATGTTTGTCTATCTATCCATCCATCCATCCATCCATCCTCTTGTCCTCTGTCCTCCTCTTTTCTCTTCAATGACAGTTTTAGGGGACTAAGAGTGAACCTCGAGCGTAAACTACATTCACTGTATTGGTGTTCATTCAAGCAGAATGTATCAGAGAACTCGTGTTGGATGGATTCAAAGTCTAGTCTTAATCAATCAAACAGGCCCCCTGGGAGACAGCTGTTTTGAATAGAGAGAGGTGCATTCAGGCGAACATAATAGGAGAGATCATGCTGTTGGCATAAACAGGCATTTATTTGAATGACCTGAAATTGTTTAGTGTAAGTATGTGATTGTTTGATTATCTGTACGTGCTTATTGCTGCTCATGCTGGCTCTTGAGTTCTTTGACTTTTGATAGCACTTAAACTTAAACTGCTGCAGCCGCCTTATTCATTTTAATGAGACTACTATGCTGGCAGTAGAGGTGTCACAGAGTATTCAACCTGCTCATTCCAGGTTGAATACTGTGTACGGTCTAGCACTGTGCTGACTTTAATACCTTCCAACGATCCAGATGGAGAAGACAATTATTGCTGCTGTGATACATTTCAAGAGTTGTAAAATCCTTCATCATTAAGAGTTTACAGCCTTGTACATGGTCTTATTGTCTGATAGGCCCTCATACTCTGGATGTATTCAAAGTGTAAGTGGTTCGTATTTCATTTTCTCGTAGTACACAAGCCGTATATTTACACTCTCTTTTACTGTACACACGATGCAGTTGAATTTAAGCAAGATATAGAAATGAAAATGCTATTATAATGTTTATTGCATTAGAATATTGTCCACTCTACAGCAGATTAGGTCTTTGAAAAGGTCAAATACCATTTAATTTTCATTTGGACTTAAATATTGTTTGCATTAATTGAATAATAGGCTACATTGTTTGTTTTGCATTTTCATATTTGGATATTGTCCACTGAATAGCAGGTAAAGTCTTTGAAAATGAAACGTCAAATGCCATTTTCATTTTCAAACTGACTTACGTAATTTCATAAATGAAAAATCTGGTTGCATTGTTTATATTGCATTTTAATTTTGAATTTTTACTTGACATTTGAGTGTTGTTCACAGTACAGCAGGGTACGACTTTGAAAATCAAATGTCAAACAGCTTTTCTATTTTCATTTTAATAAGCTCACAGAATGAAAATTATATTGCTATATTGCGATTTTTTTTTTTTTTTTTAAGTTTTCACTATCATGTTAATATAATTCACAATAGGCTCCCATAGTCATCAATCAAAACAGGTACTAAAATGCATTATAAGTGTATTTAAATGATTTTGTAATGCACTCCATTGTTGGGAGACTTACAAAAGTCAGGAAAAAAAAATCGATGCAGGTGAGATATCTAATTTTTAGAACTTAATATGGGTGGAGCTCCAAAAACACTGTATCCTACATTTCCCATAATGCAACTCAGTTGCATCTTTTGTTTGACCCTTCCTGCCCATTTAACTCCCCTCTTAAGCAATGGTTGTGGTCGCAAACCGGGATGAGAACATGCTAACTCTGCCTAATTTATTATTCAAAAGATTTCAATGTGATTGGTTTTACACATTAGTAGATTGGAATTTCTACTTCCTGTGACAATTGTGGGATATTGAAGAATGACAGAAAAGAGAAAGAAATCATGTTTTGGGTAAACATAAATCAACTTCACATGAGAAACAAACCTCGGTGAGTCCGACGTTTGACCCGTGCATCCACTTTCTTAGGCCTGTCTTATACTCTTGATACTATGTTCATCCTTTGCCTACTGTTATTTATTTTTACCCAAACCATGATATTTTCCCAAACCCAACAAAGTATTTTTGATGCCTAATCCTAATCAAGTCATTCTGGTGGCCTAAACCTACCTGACTTAACCTAAGAAAGTAATTTTTGTGCCTAAATTTAACCAAACTATGAGCGTTTCATATATGCAGGCACACATGGTGCACCTGTAAACAATGTTCCATTCTTATGATGTTCTCAGCAGTGTTCTTGGCAACAGATTCCCTTCTCCCTTACAAAGTTCAGGTCCTGCAGTTTGTATTGCAGGCTTCCAACATAATTTATTTGTTTTTTAGACTTTGGAAAGCTCCCTTCAGAGCTGCAAGAAGATATTATACAACTATTTCACAGAATAAACTTAAGTCCTCGTGGAGTGCCCCATTTCCATCATAAAAAATGTCAAATTAAAGTTAAATTCCGAAGATAGAGAACATGAACTAATCATCTCAGTCTGCCTCCAGTTAATAAAGAATAGTCACGATTGACAGTAGGACAAGTACAAAAAGCATGCTTGTCAGAATCAGTGGTTGGCCCAGATTTTACTAATAGACCTTATCACAACAGATATTTTGACAAGCAGGAGCAGGACAGGCACAGGTGTTACTAATAACATTAACAAGGTTTCTGTTAATGATGGCAAATTAAGCCATGTCAGTGAGCCAGCATGTACAATTCACGGGCCCCAGAAGTACATAGTGCACTGTCATCATGAATTTTAAAGTTCCCATGAAGTCAAAATCTGATTTTGTGCTGTACGTCACCTATACACTAGTATCTGGCAAAACAATGACAAAAAGTTGTTTTGTAGATATTCTCATGTATTTTAATGGTATTTCAGAGTTCAGTACCACCTGAACATGGAAGAAGATTGTTGTTTATTAACTTTATATCTTTATTACACTGATTTGTGTGAAACTAGGCCATATTTTCTGGAGAAAATATTTTCTGGTCCAACTCTTGGTGATTTAATTACAGAGTTTCGTGATGGACAGCTACTGCTAGCTTTAGCAGCTTACTTGTTGCTAAAGTAGCTAATCATGACTGTTAGCTGCTGTTAGCCGGTAACATAACTCAGCCTCAGCAACACTGCCCCGGGGTGCTGGAAGCCAAACCTAGCAACAAATTCTTGGTACTGTAGCCTATTCCCTGTCATCAAACTGGCCTTCGTTGGTCTTGGAGGCTGTTTTGCTTCCAGTCTGGCCGTGTTCACTGGGCACTCTCACTGAAGGAAAAGACAGCTAATATGACCACTGTCCTTCCTACATCCTTGGACTGCTTTAGATGTGTGGCAGAGGGCATTACCCACATTCAGTGCTACTGGCTGTTGTAAACACCTCCCTAGCTGCTTGTTTTTACAGAAAATACATGAGCCATAAGCGCTCTGCTAACCATTTCAAGAGAAGTCCAAGTATGTTTGTGATTTTTCTGCTATATATCAAAATATGTGCTGTGAAAAAGGTCATCAGGTTTCCTAAACATGAGCTCTAAAGTGACATCTGCACATGTCCCAACACCTGTAGCGAACAGGGACCATGGTCTTGTTCAAAGAGTGAAAATCACCAATAGAAAGGAGAAGCCATTTCTCTTTACTGCTGTGCTGTGTCGTAAGATTATAAATACTGAAATCAGAGAAGCATCTGGAGTCAGCAGCAGTTGTGTATTGGGAGCAAATTGACAAGTGAGAAACAGTCTTTGTGTTTGATGCAATGTGTTTTAAGCTTCGCTTCAGATTTTAAAACCCCCCAAGTATTTTCCCAGCACAACTTTTCTCTGTGTGTCTGCCTTTTTCTTTCTCCATGTTTGATTCCCCCTTCCACCATCACTACCTCTGTATCGTAAAACCTGTCCTTGTCTGCGTACACTTGCTCCTTCTCAAAACCACAAGGTGTAAAGTTGATTTACTCCTGTTGTTCCTCGCTGTGCCTCTCCTGACTTGGAGAAAATCGTGTGCGTGTGTATGAGTGAGTGAGGAGAGATAAGAAAGAAAGAGGGGTTTGAAGGCAGAGAGTGTCTGGAGTAAAGTGAGCATATGTGTGTGTGTACATGTGACAAAGATCTCAGTATAAACAAAGAGATGAAGTAGACAATGTCCAGTTCGGCATGACTGCTCTACTGGCTTGACACTGTTAAGGGGATGTGCGTGGAGGTGGATGTGGGGGTGTTAAAGCATGAACGCACTGCTAGCTTGTCACCATCAAGGGTGTGTGTGCGTGCATGCCTGTGTGTGTAGTAAGGGATGAATGCTCTGCTGACTTGTCAGAGTTGAGGATTTTGCCTGCAGCAACTTTGTCTCATTTACAAAGTGGTATTGTAACTCGCTCTGGATAACAGCATCAGCTAAATGCCCGAGATACAAATGCAAAACGATATACAGCTGTGTAAGCATAAATACGTATCACGGGGTTTAGCACTCACTTTTAAATAACTCTACACGTGAGATTAACAGTACAAGAAATTACATGACATAACATGCACTCTTATAAATAAGGCTGTTAACTAGAACAATAAAGGGCTCTTCTGCTTGTCCCCATAGGGGAACCCTTTTTGATTCCTGTTAGAGCCTTTTGTAAAGGCTTCATTTGGAACTCTTTCATACGCCTTTTTGACTGAGGTGGTCTCAAGGCAGGTTCAAGGTCAGAGCCTAAGTTTGAACCAGGTCCTTGTGTTTCAACAGCCAACGAACCAGCTCTCATCCCTGAAAACTGGTTGTAGAGTAGCACCGACTTTTTGCTTGGACAAGAGTAAGAACCACTACACTGCCGAGAACCTAAATTCCAATGGTTTTATCTAGAACCCACAAATGGAGTTCTACAGAGAAGTTTCCAAGGGGTTTATCTAGAACACAGTAAGGGGGTTCTACCAAAAAAATTTTTTTAGAATCCACCCAAGGGGTTCTAACAAGAACCTTTCTATATTCCAGGGATTTTATCTAGAACCCAGTGGGTTCTACTGAGAACCTTTTTATATTCCAAGGGTTTTATTTTAGAATCCACAGGGGTATTCTACCAAGTGCAAAAAACTTTGACATAGACTTGATGAAAGAGTTCTTTCAACAATACTTAAAGAACCCTTTCTTCCAAACCCTTTCGGCAAGAAAGGGTTCTTCAGAAGCAAATGGTTCCAGGTAGAACCCCAGCCCTTCAGGAAGAACCGTTTTGGAAACCGTTATTGCTAAGAGTGTAGACTAACTTCAGCGTCATTGTCCAAAACAGTCTCTTAGGGTAATTTAATACAGAAGCTTTCCTTTTAATTACGCTGCTGAACAACATAACTTTGTTTTATCAAACAGTACAGATCTTTTTCAAGTGCACAATTGTGTGCAAAACAATAATGTAACCTTAAATGATTCAAACAGTTTAATCACCTATATGGGTACAATTATGTAAATCTTTTCTTTCAGTTTTATAACTCTACAGGCCACATTATGTGACTAACACCCCCTCATCATTAAAGTGTTCTTGTATCAATTGATGCTAATTGCCTGTGAAAGCTTCACATGATTTCAGCCAGAGTTCACAGAAGTATCTCTGACACGTGGATGATTTTAGCATTTGTTTTCGTCATATAACAGGTAGTTTGCAGCAACAAAAGTTTTAAATGTCAAGTTGAATAAATATGTTTTTCATATTTTTACCTAAACTGTAGGCAAGATACTGTCACCTTCTGTCACGTTTAAAAGCTGAGAGATTTGAAAACAAAAAAACAACAGATGTCCGTGGCCAAATAAGGTCTCGATTTGAGGCTTACGGTCTACTATTATGAAAATCAGCAGAAAAATGTTGGACGATTTTCCTTGTTATATTTCTAAATCACTGTAACCCTAAAAGAATTTAATTTCACTGGATTTCAAGGGGCTTGCAAATTATTTAATGAATAATTCATAATATTACTAAAGTCAACAAACACACAAGTAAATTCATACCAAGTCAGTTACCTGACAGTCATACCTGTCAGTTTTGAAATTAAATAAAATATAAAGCAATGTGTGAATGTTCTTTGATGTTGATGAATCATTTTTAAGGACAACTTTTAGAAAGTTATGTGGGCAAATTATGTAAGTCAATTTTTGAAAGTGAACTTAAGAATGCACTTAAAATGAACTATTACAGAAAAAGTAACACGGCTGCCTGTAAAAGATAAATGAATTCAACAGGTGCTTACTCGAGTTAACTTTTATCATAATGTTTGCACAACTAATAATTCTAAATTGATTTAACAGGTGCTTAGTTGATACAACTCTTATTTTCCTGTTTGTGCAACTCAAGATATCAATACAAGTTTATTGGTTTTACTAGTTACTCTATGTTGTCTCAACAAGGATTTTGGTTTGTACAACTTAAAATGTCTTGATGGTATCACGAAAAAAATTCGCAAAGGAATAAAGTTGATGGGAGTATTCTGTCAGCTTCACCACTGGCACCCCTAATTTATTCTAAGTTTATTCTAAGTTTAAGGAACTCAGATACATATTCAAACAGCTGAAGTTCCATATATGCACAGTTACTTTCAGAAACATTACCATTAGCCCAAGAGACTGGCAGGTTTAACGCCACTTTACAGGGGTGCAGACTTTGTTTGTTGTTTAAGATAGGTGAAATTGAGAATGAGGTTATTTTTTTGTTTGCTGTCCTGCTAACCAGGACGTAAGGGATGCTCATTTTTACCAAAAAGTCCTATATTTATGTTGCTTTCTTTTGGCTGGATGAGTATGAGAAACTTGAGTTGTGTTTTAGAAACTGCACCTTTTTTGTAGCAGACTTTATTTGTTAAGCTTGGGAAGAGAGGGCAAAATATTCTGTTTTAGACAGAGCTATACAATAGACTGTAATTTCATAACGATAGAATATTGCTTGAACACTCCAACTGTATTTTTTGGCATCTTGTAAATCCATGAGGGCTGGGTACTTTGTGTGCAGAAAGAAAATCAATCTGTCAATCTTATCTTGCCTAACATTTTAACCAGGCAACCAGGATTGGCTTGTACATTTTTACAGTGCAGGAGCAGCATCAGTTGTTCAAGGTCTTGGAATTGAGCTAAATATGTGTATGGATGTATAAACAGACAGAGGCATGGAAAATTGTGAAAATGAATATTAAGATTAGCTCTACTATTAACCTTAATCTAAACATAAATTTGTAAAGGTTGCCAAAACTGTCTTACATCATAAAAGCGCAGTAAATGTAAGGGTAAAACTGAAAACAACAACATACAACCAAGCACACACATACTATCATTGTCTGCTGATGGAAGTAAGTAATGCAGCAATGCACACAATCACACAAACACAGATAGAAACATGACATGTGCATCATATAGCACAAATATATTACAGTAAGTAATAAAGATACAGAACATAACAGGCGCACACTTACCGGCTCTGTCAGCTCCAGTACATTAGCTCTATATGTGATGGGACTACAGTCACGGGTGTTTCCCACAAGTGTACAAGGCAGAAACATGGGACCCAAGTCATCACCATCCAGCACATCCACAGTTAGAGTGGTGGTGGCTGTACGGCGCTCACTGGGATAAGGGGCTCGGTCCTAGAAAGAGAAAGAGAGCTTTTATTTTATTTTTGGATGATATTGCACTTTATTATGTAGATATTTGCATATCTTTATCTTCATGCCGTGAATAGAAAATGACCACAACACCGCTGAATATTTTCGGAAAATCAAATCAACAAAGCTGCAGGGATCTCTGAATGCCTTCAAAGGCTGGTGTCTACTTTACTTATCATCTTCATCTCTATTTATACCTCATCAACAGCAGATAAACAGACTCATAATTCATTTGTAACTGGTTCAGAACTTAAAACAAAGTAGTACTGAACCATTTTTCTTGCCCTAAATCTTAAGCCTTGTTTCACTGCCTACTGTTTTACTGTTGTTGTTTAAGAAAATAAGCATACACTAATTATCTACATGATATGGGTGAGTCTGCATGCAACAGATTTTTCCTGAACACATTGCTGTGCCAACTTAGTCAGCCCAGGGAAACTTTCAACATCTTATTTCCACCAGTAAATCTGGTTTACACCCCAAAAAGTGGCTGACTTTTGTTTTGACATGTGTAAAATACTGCTTGTTCAAAACGCTCGTATTGTACGGTAATTGCAGCACTGCTCTTCCTAAACCATTCATGACTTCCGTACATTTGCATTTTAAAAGATTCAGGCTCAGTAGCCTCACAAGTGTTACGTTTGTATCTTCAAAGACATTTTGATGATGATCTCATAGTGTTTACTATCTGCCAGGGATGGAATCTTTGCCTGAGGCAAAATCATCTACTATATTAGCTGAAGCCTCATTTTTATTTCCAGCCTTTCAGGACAAGAACTAGAAATATGGCCCCATTCTTTTCTTGCTTAACTATACAACGTAAAATACTTGATTAAACATTGGTTTTATGTTCGCATTCTGGGCAGACTGTTAACGCCTGTGAGATCACAGTACATTTGAATATACAAACTGGAAAACAAAAACATTTCTACCTTATAGGATTTGCACGCATTTACAGAGTCACCCATAATGTATGGAGTGTCAAGGTTGCAAATGAGTCACTACACTCTGACTGCACAGTACACCTGAGCCACAGTTAGCTGTTAGCTCGTTTCTGTTGAGCCTGATTGTTTAGTTAGCTGTTAAGTTTAGCCTTGGTATAGCTAGGTAACCTGGACAGGAGACAGACAGCAACCCGCTCAACCCATTAGCCCGTCAGGTGAGTTAGCTAAATGTTGGGACTGCCACCAAGGTGAGGAGATTTTTTTATTCATGTATGAAGGTGGTCAGTAACTCAGTCTACATCTCCTAGTGGCACAATGTGGTACTACAATAACACCAAAGGGCATTTTCTTCATACAGTAGCACATGTCCCTCATCTTTCACATTGTCTGTTTTAAATGTTTATGATATATCAAATTACCAATACATGTTTTAATTTTGATTGATTATTGGCATTCACGGTACGTTAATTTATAATGTCAAAACAAATATTTCAAATCTTGATATTACACTACACTTAAAATTCTTGTATTGCACAAGCCTTAAGTATTCTGATTTAAAAAGAAATCATTTTTTTAAAAGTCGCTCTTGTCATTTTATCCAAATGAATGCTTCAAGATTTAGAAATTAATTACATTTAATACTGGTAATATACAGTATTTCAGTGGAAATATTTGTATTATGTAAAAGTGCACATCAAAATGTGTATTTGTTGTTACATGTATGTTGTTACACACACATATTAAAATGGGTGTGCTTACACACTGTTTTTATTTATTAAGTTTTTATCTAGAGGAAAGGTTTCAGGGCAGCTCTTGTAAAATATCAATAAAACAACTTTTAGTCAGACACCAAAAGTAAAGCTTTTTATTCTGCTAAGGCATTAATGTGCAATTATTTTTTTGTGCACGCATTTTTAAATCTAGTGCTCCCGTCTACTTGTTGATCTGTTTTTGGTAGCTGCTTAGCAAATTCACAAAAAAAAACACTTAACGGGCCTTTTCATCTGAAGGGTCAATATAACCGCCGTGTTTTCAGTTTTTATTTCAAGATAATTAAGGTATAAACAAACCATTTTTTATTTTGTAAAGCTCTCAGAAGAAAATAGCAAATGAAGAAATCTACAGGAAATAATAATCAATGCAACCATCACACGCCTGTCCTGTACTTAGGAATAGCCATAAAAAGAAAATATCTGCTATTTTAGATTTGTGCATGTCATCTCGATTCCCATCTACTTCACATTATACAGTATGTGGTTGTGTCTGCACATCCGGCAGCTTGCTGGAAGCGTCAGCATTTGTTTCTCTCTTTTTTGGAAGAAGCAGTTTTTTGCCATTAAACTCTTTTTGTGTTCAACAATCTTGACAATTGGCCAAACAAGATAAGAGACATAAACCCTTAATTAGGTTTTGTAAAACTTGTGTTTTACTCTAATTGAATTACACCTGAATTAAATGTTTCTCTATCATTGCATTACATTACCCTCTCCTTAGTGTCAGTCACCTGACAGTATAAAGAAACACATGAGGGTCCCTGCCAGCAAATAATCTCTTCAGAACACAGTGCCTCACACGCTTTATTGTAACACCCATGTTTTTGTGGGGCGTCTTTCATAACAGGGGCAGCAGTTAATTTCAAGCAGCGACTGACACCATAAAGAATCTAATTATATACTGCATGCATTGCAAAATAACTGAGAAATGTAAAGTAGACAGTGGCAGCAGAGAAAACAGCCTCCGCAGTAACTGTAAACACTGGTATTGTATTTTTATTCTCCAATTATTCAAATTCTCCCCACATTGCAGGCTTTAAATAAAGTCATATCCACATATGTTGTTTGTCACATGTAGCTATCAGAAATAATAACAAACTTTTCTGCCTTTTTTTCCCCAGACTTTCAGAATTTTCCATAAGTCAGATTGTTCACACATGTTATTTGACTTAACTGAATACTATAGTTTGACATTTTGGGAAATGCTCATATTAGGGCTGCCACCTTTAATGTGGAAAAAAAGGGACATCTTGCCTGCGACCAGAGGTGCAGGGAAACAAATTAAACAGGGGATCCCCCATGAGATTTTGAGTGTCAGACATTTTCCCTGCATTCTGGTGAATTTTTATGCACCACTTTGTGCTTTTTATGCAGAATACAGCACAGTTGCATCAGTTATATTGAGCATTCATACATCCGTTTGTCTGAGTCTTCATAACCAGGGTAACAATGATGCTGAGTGACAGATGACTTGCCTGTCATTCTGATTTAATACTTCTTCACTATGTCTCATGAAACTGTTTTGGTTTTATTATTTCTCATGTCATTCCAAGTATGTGAAAATGTAGTTTTATGCATTAGAGTGGAGTGTGCATGAAAATAAGGGACAAATTGCATCCTGTCTTGATTCATTGAGGGACAGTGCATTGTATTTTTCACTACAGGACAGGTGGCAACCCTAGCTCTTATTAACCTTCTTGCTGAGAATTAGATAAGAAGATGGATACCATTCTCACAACTGTACAAAATGTGGTAGGACATGGTAGCTTAGCTTAGCATGAGGACTGGAAACAGGGGAAACAGCTGGCTTAATTACTGGCCTGGAGAGAAGTAGGACTAAATGAAGCACATAACCACCAACATAACAACAAACTTGTAATTTTTGCAGTTCAGTTTTACAGATTAAACAAAGTGGATATCTTTTTTTTAATTAATGAGCTGTAGAGATGATGGTATGCAGATTTTGCTATCATCTGACAGAATCAGATGGTCTTTAAGCTAAGCTAAGCCCAGCTAACTGTGTCCTGGCTGTAGCTTAATGTTTATCATATTATTTGAGTTACTGAGTAGTTTGACATTTTTGGAAATGCTCTTATCCACTGTCTTGCTGAGAACTAGATATAAAAGATGGATACCACTGTCAGAGCTGCACATTACATGTGAAGCTGAAACATTTTTTTTCTCACATAACAGTACCTCTGAAAAGGTCAGCCAAGGTTTTTTCCCGTGAATGATCACACATAGTCTCCAAGTCTTTGCTCAGAATTTAAATTCAGCAAATTCACAGCCACTCAAAACACTCTTAATATTGCATTCACATGAACAGTGAATATGTCAGGCTTTCAAGCAGTCAGAAACACATTAATCTTTCACCATCCTGTTGACTGTTAATAATGCTTTCAGGGTAAATGGGCCTTGAGACATATGAATATTTGCCAGAATACTTTTGTTGAGAACTAAAGGTTTTATAAGCAATGTTTTCCTGTCACAACAAAGTCCTTAATGGCACAATCAGCAACTTAAACAATTTTCTGTCATGTCTCAGTTCCCCAAGAGTCTCTTTTGTGTGTTGACTGGAATTAACTATATCGTAGACCACTTTTATAAATAAAACATGTAGAGTGTTGTGAAGTAAAAGGAGGAAAACAATTACATTAAGAAATACATTAGTGATAATTAAGGATGCACTTATAGTTCTCTTAAGGCTGACTCAACAGAGCAAATGCTCCAAGGCTGTTTAACATCAGTGTTATCATGATAATAAAAATTTACATAAACATAACAGCACTCTAGGCTGCAGACGATACTCCCACTCAGTCAGGGAAGAGTTTCTCCAGACATCCTTTATAACAGGTCCAGATGAAAACAATACCTTGAAAAATTTGGATTATTTATATTAAAATGAAAAAAAAATGCTTTATCACACTCAGAATTGGTTTGAGATTAATGCAGGCAGAAAAACACACAAATATAAAACACAAAAACCACTTACATTTGCCTGTATGATGACCAGGTACCGTGTTATCTCCTCATAGTTGAGTCTTTCTCTGAGAACTACGGCGCCAAACAGCGTCAGGGGGATGTCAAAGGTTCTGTTTGTTGTCTGAAACACACACAGATACATGACAAACACAAAAATGGTGAGTTAATTACAGGGTCAGCGATTCAATTTTCCCCATTTTTTCAAATATTGTCCTCTATCAGCCTGCCAAGATTTCAGTTTTATCCTGAATTATAATGATTAGAGAAGTTTCACAGCTGAAGGCTAATACACTTCTATGAGATTGGTAATATTGGAACAAAAAAACAAAAGAGATACAATAAGGAGTCGGAAGGAATCGACTGTTAAACAGAGATTGGCCTCCTCCAATCTTTGGAACAGTGTCTCCTCGATTTTAACAGCCTCCAGTTTGCTCCTCTGCCCTCAGTTCCTTCTCTCCCCAGAGCTCATGTTTGAACTCTTTACAAAAGGCCGCCTAGATCTCAAAAGTCCTTGTGGTTTTCAATCTCTGCCACTTCTTCAAGTCCTTTTCTCTCCGGAGTGTTTGCTGCAGCTCCAGGATCGCATGATGACGCTGATCCTGTTTGGTTTCCTCAGATCTGAGCTCAGCTCAACACTCCTCTGTGGCCCTGGAAGACAGCCTCAATGATCTGTACAACTTCCAGCTTTCTCTGTGTCTGTCTGGACTCTCACGACTTTCTTTCTCTGGAGTTCATTGTTGAATGAGATCCTCCAGCTCCTGTTCGGCTGTGGTGAGCTCAGTGACAAGCATCTGCCTTTCAGCACAATGTTTTCTTTTCGTGTCCTCAAGCTGTTGAAGAATTTCCTCCATTGTTGAGGGGCAGACCATCTCTTCTTTGCTTGTGGGAGGTCAAGACTTAAGCATTCTGAAGCTCATTCTTCAGCTTGTCAGTTTCTAGTTTTGCATGGTCTCTTGGTCCTTCCTCTCAGCTGATATCAGAGCTCTGGAGTGGTGTTTTAGCTCCTGGCTTTCTGGCTGAAGGGTGTCTATGTCTCTGGAGAGGACCCTGATCTCAACCTAAATGATCTTCCGGAGGTCACTGCTGAGTTTGAGTTTCTTTACTAAAAACACTTGCATCTGGTAACACGCTGTGATATATGTTTTCCTGCAGGGCTCTTGCATATTTTGCAAGTCAAATTTGATGTTTTTTAGACCTTTTGAAGACCTCTGTATAGAGACTTTAAGTCCCCAGAATCACTGAAACAATTTCTTTGGTAGAACAATTTATGTATGAAGTCCTTGAATTAATGTTGCCTGCTCACTGTGTGAAGGGCCCACACCACCTCAGCTCTTTATGTTTCTGGAGGTGGCACAAAATTGCTCAATTTCGACTGCTGAGAAGTTGCGAGGGAGTCAGAGGAAGTTTTGGATGTCCGACGTGCAAACAATGCAGGTATTAGCATAGCCTCACAAGTTGCCTCTTCATACCACTGATGCTTTTCAAATTACGTGGATGTCAATGACTTTCAACCCCATGATCCCTAATGTATGTCCATTGGCATAAATTACACCTTGTTACATTTCCTGCTGGTGCCAACCACTTTCAAAACTTATCTTTTTCTATCTATGTGTCATTAGCTCTTTATCTAGCTAGCAACCATGACTGATTATAGAGAAAAATTGACAAACAACCAAACGGTAGAGTCTGTAAACAGCCAGTATGACATTAAAATTATTAATGGCAGCGGCTCTCATTGTCAAACAAATACACAGTACACTACTGTCAGCGACAATTTTTCCATCAGCCTGAAATTCACCATCTGTGAAATTAATACCTACAGCAAATATATGTTAAATTTAAGCCAATTTATGACCTTAGTGTTTATTTTATTTCAAGACCTTTAAGACTTCTTAAGGAGCCGTGGGAATGCTGATTCATATAGACCCATAGTTCTTCTACTTCCACAGTGGTGCAGTGGTAAGGACTTTTGCCTCACAGCAAGAAGGTCCTGGGTTCAAATCTGGGTTTGAGTATGGTCTTTTTGTGTGCTTTTCCCGTACTTGAATGGGTTTCCTCCGTATATTCCAGTTCCATTATACAATATACTTTGTTTGACTGTAAATGCGACAGCAAAGTTTACTTTAATTTTACATTTTAAGTGTTCAAACTGAACAGGATGTTTGCATCTACTGCCTGTATAGTTCTGTAATATCGCATGTCAAAACAGATGAATAACCTACCGGGTCTTTGGGGTTGTACTGGATGGTGTACTCTATCTGTCCATTGGGACCATCATCGATGTCTGTTGCCCCATTGTTCCCCCAGAAACCAGAGAAGATAGTGGTTCCTACTGGCGTCAGCTGAAAACACAACAGAGGCAGAGAATGTCAGTATCTTTGTCTACAAGCTCACATAACACGATGTCAAACAACACTTTCATACTCTGTACCACTGATATCAAACAGCTTCTATCCTGCATTGTTGTGTCTTGTCTTCCTGATGATGTCATGCAAACATCTACTGTCTGCATGTGGCAGAGATGAGGGAGGGACACATTAAAAAACTCTCCACATGCGTCTGGCCATAAGGGATCTTGATACCCCACTGTCTCGACAAAACAAACAAAATGATTTGCAGTTTTATGTTTATTGTGCTCAAATGGGGCTTGAGAAAAAGATCAGCTTGCAGCTGTTTGTGTGCTTTCATTTGCTCTGGAAATAAAAACACAGGCAGCGTGATTTGTCAAACTTTCTGTCTGTCTGCAGTCGGTGCCTCAGTCTTTCTCTCTGTCACTACTATGAATGTTTGTTACACCTCATTGCCCCAGTGAATAGAAATTTTTAGAAAAAAGCAGGGCATTGGGTGATAGAAAGTCATGTATGGGATGTTAATAGTGCTTATCACTCTAGAGACAAAAAGAAAGTGTGGATCTTTATCTCTTGTTTTGTTCTTTTATGTCAGTGCATGAAAATAATAAAACAGAACCCAAATACTAAAATGTGTCCATTCTCACTTAGCTATGAAATATATTCTTATAAATAGTTTTAACTCTGTAAGAGTTTGCTCAGTTGCCAGCAGATATGAAACTGTAGTGATCCAAGAAAACTTTGTTAAGCAATGTTACAAAGTGCTTCACAGAAAATGAAAAAACAGTACAGATAAAAAAACAACACAGATGATAGTAGATGTTAGGGATTGAGGGCCTAAAGTTTTGAGCCAAATCCAACTGTAGTCCAAAAACATTCTTCATCAAAATAAACTCACCCTAGCAGCAGCACATTTTGCAGCCAGCTCGACAGCAGCCAAAATATGGAAAGTACACTCAAGAGTTGAGCTGCAAGTAGCTAAGTCTATTTTGAATGCACGGATTTATCAAATTCACATTAGTTTCACATTTGATGTTGCAATTATTTTTTGCTAACCAATGTTCAACCTGTACATTAAAACCATAGGCTATTTATGTTGAATAGTTTCTTTCATCTTTACTTGTCAATACCATTGCCGTAGTAGCTACTAGGGATGGGACGATACTTAACTCCTGATTAGATACTATCATAATACTTGGCTGCTGATTCAATATATATTGCAATTCTACGTGTATTGTAATTCCATATTACGGTTTATTGTTTGCTCTTCTAAAATTACACCATGGAAAAAGTTTAATGCACTTCTAGAGACAAATATTTCCAAAACAACCCTTTGCGATTGCTGTGTTGAAGCCAGGGTAGCAGATGGAGTTGAATGTGTGAAGTGTGAAGTAAGCAGCTATTAGTTTGTTTCCAGAGAGCAGAGAAAATATATGCCTGAAAGTATCAGCAGACATGCCATTTTATGTGGAGCTTGTGATGTAAAATGGATCTGTTTGTTAAGATAATATTACTGTGCTCACAATGCTAATTTCCATTAGCATGTCATAGGAAATTCCCATTATGTGTTAGCATTGAGCTAACAGACCAGGTGCTACTTATTTATATTTATAAAAAAACATTCAGTGAACCAAAAATCGATTCAGGAATCATTAAAAAAAAAGAATCAAGATACTTAAAAGAATACATTTTTTCTCCCACCCCAAGTATCTAGGTTTGTCTTAACATTGTGATGATGTCACTGATTTTTAAATCGCTTTTCTCAGCTCAAGGAAGGTTTTAGCAATATAAAATTTCCATGGACTGAGCCGAGGCGTCAGGAATGTTTTTTGAGCCACAACGGGACTGTTCACTGCAACACTGCAACTGCCAACTGGGCAAACTTGCAAGTAAGACTGACCAGCAACGCTGTATTCAGGTGTTTTTTAAAACATCCAGTGAAAAATTCTTATATCCAGATTTGGTGATTTTGATTTTTTTTGATAAAACTGAAGAAGGGAGTGCTCCTTTATGAGTTGAGAAATTCTCCTACTCCTTAAGCCAAACAAACCATTTACAAAGCCACTAATTCATTTGAAAAATGCATTGCCACAAAGCTGAAAACATGGCTGTTTGTCTTAAAAAATAAAAAATACTTTTATGTTTATATTTTCTGTCATTTTTATTTTTTGGTAAACTGGTGGGAAAGCCACATTAAAAAATCGAAACAAATACAGTATCCTTTAAAAAGTAGTAGCAATAGGCCTGTATGTATAGTCCACCTCATGTACATTATGTCTAGTCACTGGCCTTTGTTTACAATAACGATTTGAGTTTGGCTTTAATTTGTACTTTAAATTTCACTTTAATTTTCACTGCATATGTGCAACCAGATAACTCAGCAGAGAAATGAGAAGCTAGATATACAGGGAGATATTTAGTTTGATTTTTCTGAGAGAAATTCTTAAGCCGAAAGTTGAACACTTTCCACAGCACATGAAAGAAAGAACTTTGCCAACCACAAATTGCCATGCTGTATTTTGTGTGATTATGTGTCAAAACAGAGGTCTAATCTCCAGACAGCACGAGAAACATTTGAGATTAAGTTTAATTTAGCTGCTGCACCAATGATTTGTTACATCATTTCCCTCAACAGGGTTATCTCTGCCTCCCACTGATCCAACAATGGTCCTCAGAACATCTCATGCTGTCAGTTTGCCACTTTTGGATACGGCTCTAATGAAACAACTCCAGACTCAGGCACCAGTGCCAACTCATGAAATCAGCCACAAGGATCACCTTGTCCCCGGAAACTTCCACAGTGAACTCATAAATTGTGTCCTAGACGTTCTTATAAATAACCATATTGCCTCTCAATGTGTCTGCCTGAATTTCTTGCACTCAATAATTGTTAGTAATATACAACTAAAAGGAAGTTTAATGTAGATAAAGTTGGATGAACCTCTGAGTCACTCTCTCAATATTAAATTTACTGCATTTGGTGGTTGGAGTTCTGGGGGCAACAGGAGAGAATTAGACAATAGCTGTCTGCCTAATGAGTAGACTTGCACTCAAACCTTAATTATTGCCCACATCAGAATAAATGTATTCGCTTTTTTAAAATTATTACCACCACATTTACCTTGGCCCGGCACAGGAATCATATTTTAGAGTTTTTTACGATGCATCTACTAAATTGCATGGTGGTCGTTGAAGTGAAGGCAGGGAATTATTTTAGTAGGAGTAATGAGAAACTGGAGAGCTGTAAGAGGTGGCGGGGTGGAGGAGGAGGCAAGACAACCAGAAATATATAGAGTGTGGCAGAGGAAAGGTGGAGAGGTGGAGAAAAGGTGACATAATGAAGAGCTGGGGAGTGGTGAGGGGGCATGGGAGTTGGGGAGAGCTGCAAAAACAGAGAGAAGAGAGAGGCCAAGAGAGAGACAGAGAGAGGTTGAGAAGACAGATTGAGTTGGACAGGCTGTGGAAGACTGTATAATGAGATATTCTACTGGGTGCGCCTAGGTCTGTGCTGGCAGCAGGCTACATGTATCCTTGTCCAGTTTAAGTTTGAACCTCCTCTAGTTAAATTCTGCTCCCCCAGACTCCGGAGGACACAGTAACTGTGGGATTGGCATCTTAAAGACTATTCTGGAAGCCTCCGAAAAACAGATTTAGGTCCTTTCCTCAGCTGCCCAAAACACTCTGCTTCTTCCCTGCTTACAGTACCGCCCTTCAACTTTACTCTGACAGCAAAAACGCCACATACAATGCTATTTTGCTGATTATTTTATTTAAAATGCATTGCATATGCACCTATGCCGGGCTACATTTTCTGGTCATTGCTGTGTCAATGAAGCCTCTGACACTGGTGGTATTGTTGACCCTCAGAGCAGCACGGAAAAAGCTTGGTACAGTACAACCATAGACCAAAGAAGAAGTGGACGCATCGTCTGGGTCTGAAAAGTGAAGCCAGTGCAGAAATGCCTTAAACCTGTATTGTAATGGCCAGCAAGGGGTGACTGCTGTTTGCAAAAACAATAAAGCAGGGTATGCTTTAAGGTGTGGCTACCGTTTAATACATCTATGGAATGATTGCAACCAGGTGACTGCCATTGTGTTTCCAACAGAGCCTCCCGAATCACAGCTCAAACTGTAAAACTAGCCAATGTTGATGAAATATGGATCAAGATTCTGTTACTACATTGTGTATCTGCAGCTTAAAATGTTTTCAGACTCATATTTAAGATACATATTTTACTGTACTGTTTAGTTGTAATAAGAGAAAGATCATGACCAGGCAAGTGGCCATTATTTCCTGATGAACAGACACGCCAAAACCAAACACTGCACAAGTCGCACATTACCCACCAGCTCCACGCTCTCATCGGCACTGTGGGTACTCTGGTTGCCAAAAACACAAAAACAAACAAACAAACAAAAAAAAAAATAGATGGCAACCCATGAGGAGGCTTCAAAATGGTAGTCCACAAACCAATGGGTGGTATCATGGTGGCTTCGTCCACTAATTATTCTACTGTCTGTGAGTACAATTGATTTGTACTCAATGCTGGACTAGCCCGCAGGTCTCTTCCCTCTTTGTTCTCTAGTCTCAGACCCATGAGTCCCGTGAATTCCACCATGAAAGGGAGCAGCACTGCAGGATAAATGCAATAAATGACTCTTGACTTAGGTGAAAGACTGGACAGACTAACTGTGGGCCTGGCATCCTAAAGACTATTTTGAAAGCCTCTGAAAAACAGATTTAGATCCTTTCCTCGGCTACCCGAAAAACTCTGCTTCTTCCCATCTTTAGTCTGACAGCAAAAACACCATGTACAGTGCTATCTGGTGGAGGGTTTCATTTAAAATGCACTGCAGTATGAACCTATGCCAGGTTACATTTTCTGGCAATTGCTCGGTCGATGAAGCCTCCAGCACTGGCATTGTTAGCCATGCCCCCCAAAGCAGTGTGGGAAAAGCTTGGTACACTACAACTGGGTTTTCATCGGCAGTAACTTATTTAACACGACTCCTATGCGGCTGAAAGTGAACACGAAACAGTAAGATAAAGCAGATACCTGAAAATACAAACAGTGACGCGGGAGAGAAACTAAATTTTAAACCACAGAGATTCACTTACAGAAGCTACACAAGTTCTGAGCACACTTTTAAAAACTCCTTTCTCTCCTACACAGACATGAGTTTAGTCACACAACACACAGCTGTTAAGGAGGGTTGTCACGGGCTGGCTGCGGTTGCCAAGACGTTACCCCAGCCCGCTTGGAGGCGGGTCAGGCTCGCTTTGGCCCCACTCCAGAGAAGTTCCATCTTGGGTGCAACTTGGCACAGCTCAGCGCGTTAAAAGCGGTAATGGGAATGCAAATCAGCGCAGCACGGTTTGATGCGGCTCGGCCAAAAGTGCCAATGGAAAACCGCCTGTAGCTCTGTAGCCCCTTTGGTCTCTCGTCTCAAACCCGTGACGCCTGTACCTGCCGCCACAAAAGACAGCAGCACTGCAAATAAGTGCAATAAATGGCTCTTGATTGTAGTATTTCTACCACACAGCCCCAAAACTCTGTTTTTTCTTTCTTACAGTGCGACTGTTCAACTTTAGTCTGACAGCAAAAACGCCATGTACAAAGCTGTTTGGTGAAGGTTTTTTATTTAGAATGCATTGCAGTATGAACCTGTGCCAGATTACATTCTCTGGTCATTGCTGTGTCAATTGGAGCCTCCATCACTGGCATTATTAGCCCCAAGCATGACCCCCAAAGCAGCATGGGAAAAGCCTGGTACAGTTCAACTGATTTGTAGTCATGCTGGACTGGCCTGCAGCTCTTTCCCCCCTTTGGTCTCTAGTCTCAGACCCATGAGTCCCGTACCTGCCACCATGAAAGACAGCAGCACTGCAGGATAAGTGCAATAAATGGCTCTTGATTTAGATGAAAGACTGTAAAATATTTCCACCACGCTGATCTTTATGGAGTTTATTTTTTACTTCACTACATCTCTGTGAGAGACAGAAGTTCTGTATGTTTATAAGTGTGCCTGTGTGTGTATGTGTGTGTGCTTTACCTCGCTGACGGCAACATAGTATCTTGGCTGTTGGAAATGTGGTGCGTTGTCGTTGCGGTCTCGAACAACGATGCGGACTTCATGTAAAATCACTGTTCCTACCAGCTCATTGGTACACTGAACCTGAACCACAATGGACTGAATATATGAGGGGGGCTGGAAAAGAGGAAAAAACACAGGGAGAGAATTTATGGTTAAAAGTTACAGCTGTACAGTAGCAATAAATAATTAAAAGAAAATGAAACAAAATAAATAAAACTACTTCACAGACGACTGCCAGCATCTTGTATTTTACTTTTTGTGCCAAATCCAGACTTTCAAGAACATCTGCTGGATTACTTAACAGTGCAAAACAGCAGGAAGTTGGTTGTTTTCCAGTAGAGATGGAGCTAAAACTCTCAGAGTTTCTCACAATAGCAAATGCTGGAAAAAGTTACAGAGCTGTAAACATCTGCTACTGCCCAGAGTTAGTACTGATTTGTATTTTTCATTAGTTTTCATTTTTATTTCGTTTTTAATTTTTGTTTTCAATCAAGTTTAGTTTCAGTTATTTTCCAGGGTTGTTTGTTTCATTTTAGTTTCGAAATGTTTAGTTTTGGTTCTGTTTTTATTATTGTCAGTGTTAGTTTTAGTTTTTTTTTTTTGTTTTTTGCAATAGAGGAGGTATTTGTCAGGGGCAATGTTCGGAATAGGTATTAAAATACAGTTTAAGAGCATTTGTGGCATTCATCAGTACTTTTGTACTTCCTGTTTGTTCTTAGGTAAGATCAAAATTTAAGAGTGCCCTAGACCACATGTACACCTGCATGCACAAAAACCAACTTGTGTTTTTGTGTTGTGATAAGTCATGAAGAAAGAGTAATACTTTATGAAAACACATAAGAAAAATAGATATAATGTAATTTGTAACTATTTAGGAATTGAATTTTTTTTAATGTTTACACTTTAAGTTGATTGGGTTACCGAGACAGATTCTTCAAAACCTGTGTGCCATTTTGGAGCTCTTCAGTCTGGTGGATTTATTGGCACGTTTCCATGTACTAATTGCAAATTTCCTGGAACACAGATCCAATTTAAGCTCAAATGCAAGTCATCAACAGAGTCAGCTGGGTAATGACTTCCTGTTTTTTCTGAGAAGAAATATAAGAGAAAAATGAGAAAGCATTCACACATGGAGCCCAATATCGTTTCCTAGTTTTAGTTTTTAGTTTAGTTTTGGTTAACTATAATAATCTTGCTTCTGCTATATTTATCCTCTGTAGTCAAGTGAAAAAGCCAGAGACTGAAAGGTATTATTGTTCTGAAAGAATATTTCATTAAATGTGCTCTTAATTTGGAAAACACTAGCAGTACCTGTGTGTTTTTATGACTTTAATTAAGATTTCAATTTCTATCTGACATTGAAGAGCCAAAGCGAGGAGAGCAAAATAGAGCCCGCAGGGTAAGACACATAAAAAATGTATAGGACCAAAAGAAGAACTGTTCAGAACAGACAGGACTAAAATATAATGCTTCAGGTGTCTTACGTCTCTATCCAGAACCCGTCCGGTGCTGTTGAGGTAAAGGGCTTGTTTGGCAGGGTCCAGGATCACCCAGTGGTCGTAGTTATCCCTTAGAGACAAAGAGATGGTACGATCCGGACCCTCAGCCACGCCATTTATCTGCATGTTCTCCACCAATAACGTTCCTAGGAATAGAATAAAAACACTTGTATTAACCCAAACTGAGACACACGGTCTAGAGTTCCTGGAAATCGAGTATGAATCAAATAACTTCTGCAGAGAAATGGTCCCGGAATGTTATTAGTAAAAGAAAAAGAAATAGAGAGCCCTCTGCTTTTCTCCATGTTCTCAATTAATTATATACCTGGAAATCATATTTAGGTTGAAGCCAAGGGCAAGGGCAATGAGATGGAGAAGCACATCAACATGACAAAGGAGAGAAAGACAGTAGCATGTTACACTCTGTAAAATTAAATTAAATTAAATTAAAGTAAATTAAGTAAACCTGTTATGGGTGAGGTTTGCTTTCTCTATACCAGTACCTGGAATACCTGAGACCAGCTGGAACACAAAGCTGGTCTACCAGGATAATGATCTAATGACTTCAATGCTTTCATCTGCATGATTTTTCATAAAAAGAAAAAATAATTACAACAATAAGAGAAAACATTTTAATAAGACAGTCAGCACAGATGGAATACAATTTGATTCATTTAACACAATCAACTATAGGTGGAGAAGCGATTTGGGAATGAGAGGAACATTGAAAGACACAGAAAAGGAGAGTCGGAGAAACACAAATAGGGATACAAAACATGATTTGAATGGAAACTGTCAGTGGTATATTTTCAAGAGATGGCTATTATCTCTCAATCAACACAAAGCCAGAGAAGAGGAAAGGAGGAGGGCAAGAGGTCAGAGAAGGTAAGTTTCACAAGAGGAAAGAAAAAGCAAATGAAGAGTCAGAAACATACTGACTTTATTTATCAGATTCACTAAGTCACACAATAACACAACCAAACTAATCTGGCTTTCTGTCAGAAAAGGCTGTTGTGTAAAAGTAAAGTGGTGAAATATTCTAGATACGGCATATATTTAAACTAAAATTGATTGTTTATGTGTAGACCTTTTTTATGTGGCTGAAATATTTTGTTGCTGACCCTGTCCACAGCAGTTCATCGCTTAGCTTCCTACACCAGAACTCCTGCAGCTTCTCCAAAATCTAATGTAAGTAATACACTGACTATGGATAAGTACGTCACATGACCCTACATCAAATAATCTAAACTATCCCTTTAAAACTCCCACACAGGCCTAAAATATGATTAAATACGAGATTAAATCATCCTGTGTTAAATCAGTTTCATAAACCAACGCACTGTTGTAAAGGGGAAAATACACAGCCATTATCTGTCAAGGGTCATATTTTAATATGTGAGGAAGAAAAAAAAGACTGAAGAGAAGCAAAAACTTTAATTGCCTGACTCTGTACAGCTCCAAATCATGAGAGACCCATTATCAGGTCCTACACGTTGCATTATTAATCAAAAATAACTATCGTGTCTGTGAGAACAACACGATCCTTCAGCACATTATTAGACACGGCAGGTTTTTTAGCTTAAGACATGATTTTCTGTGTGTTTACATAGTTCACTTGGTATCTGATATTTAACTAGCTAGCAGCACACCTGGATACTAACACATGCACACACACACACACACACAACACACACATAAATAAATTTGGCTAAAAGGCAGCTCATCTGGACCTTCACCAATGCAACAGACAGAAAAAGTGAAAATAAAAAGAAAAAGATTTTAAAGATTTTATAAAGTTCAGGAGGAGGCGAGCAGGATTATATTGGCCTGTTTGTGTGTGCCCATACAGTTTGTGTGAATTCTAGAAAACTTTCCTATGTGCACACACACACACATACACACACAACATAAACACACACGCGCTGAAAAATCTCATATCTGATCTGCCAGACATAAAATTAGGTCATGGCCTTCTGTGCTACCATGGAAACCGTGTCAAATGCCTTGCTGTGATTCGCTGATGTTAAATAAACGGGAAATTTAATGAAATTGGATTCTTTATATGAGAAATGGGATAGAAATGGAATTCATTAGGGGAGTTTCATTCCTTGCCGTACGTCTTTTGCCTATCTCTCTTCTGGTTTTCTGCTTCTGTCTTGCAAAATGAGTAAAAAAAGACGAACACAAGTACAGGAAGAAGAAAGACAGATAGTGCCTACACCTTGTGTGACTGTTCCTAATTTAATTCCATACACCATCTGATATAAATGGGATCTTTTCACAGTGACCTTACTTCATAGGAAGTGTGACTGAATACCACACTCAGCAGCACCTGATTAAATTGACCCATGTGTTAAACCGCACAAGCAGAATCGCATGAAGCTGTGAGTGTGTGTGCAGCAACACAGAGAGAAGAGAGGGGGGAACTGTCCAAGAAAGAGAAGCACAAAGAGCAATTAGAGGGCAAGAGAAATGGGAAAGATAGCAGAGGAGAGTGAGCTGAGAAAGATTGGGTTGAATGAGAGGCTGATGGAAATAAAGAGTAAAGAGAATATTAGGAGAAAATGAGCATTGTGGCGCTGCATTAATAGAATTTTTACAGGACATTAGCTTAACTGAATGTGGCGACACTGCTGGGGTGTCAGCCAGGTAGAAGCCATGGACTGAAAAGTAATCATCACATCTACTTGCTACTACAGCTTCCGGTGGGGGAGATGAAAGAGGGATTCAAGGCGAATACCAAAATACAGAGGGTGGAACTACAGAAATACTATAGAGAATATAAGCCTACATAAAGTCCTGACATAATTTATCCATTCATTATCTGAGGTCAGGCTATGTTGAAGGAAAATGAGCTGCAGTTACACACACATTACATACATATAATCAACAACGGGTCATATGATTACGTGTATATGAAAAAGTTCACTCATACTGATGAACGCCTCTTTGCAGTTGCCCTAAACTCTACAGAGTCATAGGCTTGTTCATACCAGTTCAGGCATTTTGGCAAGTAGCCTAGGGTTGCGCAGAGGTGTGGGTGGTGTGTTCATTTGAATTCAAATGCTGTAAAACGACCCCAAATAACACTTTATTTCACTGATTCACCAGCTTTCTTGCTATCACGGCTCCCTCCCTTCATTCATTCTCTAGCCTGCTGGACCACCGCTGTGCTCTCGCTCTGACTCTCAAATGGACACAAACCAAGTGAGGACACAACTCGTAGAATATCATTGTTTTGTCCATCATCTCTGCCTGGATAGACCCTGGCGTCAGTCATATTTCAGACTGTGGAGCACTGTTATTGCCGGCTTATGCCATTGGCCTCCGCAGTGTGATATTGGGTCGCATTTCTCCTAGTTGACCATGGTTAAACTTTTTCCCACAGGCTGCTGCATTTATTTTTTTGTCAACATCCCCTGCATTCCACACTGGTGCAGCATAAACCGACTACCCCAAATCCCAGCACTTGATTCTGTGATGGCAACTCTCAGCTCGTTGTTTTGCTTCTCTCTCCCATAACTTTACTATGTTGATTCATTCTGACTGCTCACTGTTTGCAGTGAAAACGTTCTTAGAGCCACACTACACGTTACACAGTCAGCACCAAACAGCAGGCAGATAAAGTTTGTGAGTAGCTGGTGAACTATGTGGAGCAATAAGTAGCTAATGAGACACATATTTGTGTGAGGAGTTGGTGGAGACCAAAACAAGAGCTAAAAAGAAAGTGAATATTTGCCAGAAACAGAACTCCAAATGAATGCTAATATTGTGGCTCAGTTCAATGTGCAGCTCATTCTCATTCCTGAGTCATCAAATATCAATGTTTTATCACACCCCTCAGTGACTCTTACCAAACACCAAGTAGTTTAGTTGCCTAAACTAACCAAACACATTAACCACATGTTAATAAGGGTTTCTGGCAATGCATCATACAGTGCTAAAGAGGTGTGAAAAAGCAGCATTGTTATTTGTCTGGCTGGGATGAGAACTTGTAAATATGCCACAGTTTGCCAAGAAGGTTTCCACCACACTTTAAAAGTCAGTATTGTGTTCACACATTTGTTTCTGCTCTCCCCAAATAGCAAGAAATCTGTTACTGATTATACACTGCCCGGCCAAAAAAAAAGTCGCCACCTGGATTTAACTAAGCAAATAGGTACGAGCCTCCTATTGGATAATTACAGCATGGGCGATTATCTTTCAGCTGGCAACAAGTTATTTAACCCCAATGCAATGAGCAATGAGTTGCTTCTCATTTCCTAAACAACCATGTCGAAAGACACATCCCGTGGTCGTGGAAAAGATGTTAGTCTGTTTGAGAAGGGTCAAATCATTGGCATGCATCAAGCAGAGAAAACATCTAAGGAGATTGCAGAAACTACTAAAATTGGGTTAAGAACTGTCCAATGCATTATTAAAAACTGGAAGGATAGTGGGGACCCATCGTCTTCGAGGAAGAAATGTGGCCGGAAAAAAATCCTGAATGATTGTGATCGGCGATCACTTAAATGTTTGGTGAGATCAAATCGAAGAAAAACAACAGTAGAACTCAGGGCTATGTTTAATAGTGAAAGTAAGAGCATTTCCACACGCACAATGCAAAGGGAACTCAAGGGATTGGGACTGAACAGCTGTGTAGCCTTAAGAAAACCACTAATCAGTGAGGCTAACCAGAAAAAAAGGCTTCAATTTGCTAGGGAGCATAAAGATTGGACTCTGGAGCAATGGAAGGAGGTCATGTGGTCTGATGAGTCCAGATTTATCCTGTTCCAGAGTGATGGGCGCATCAGGGTAAGAAGAGAGGCAGATGAAGTGATGCACCCATCATGCCTAGTGCCTACTGTACAAGCCTGTGGGGGCAGTGCTATGATCTGGGGTTGCTGCAGTTGGTCAGGTCTAGGTTCAGCAACAGTATGTGCTCAAAGAATGAGGTCAGCTGACTACCTGAATATACTGAATGACCAGGTTATTCCATCAATGGATTTTTTCTTCCCTGATGGCACGGGCATATTCCAAGATGACAATGCCAGGATTCATCGGGCTCAAATTGTGAAAGACTGGTTCAGGGAGCATGAGACATCATTTTCACACATGGATTGGCCACCACAGAGTCCAGACCTTAACCCCATTGAGAATCTTTGGGATGTGCTGGAGAAGGCTTTGCGCAGCGGTCAGACTCTACCATCATCAATGCAAGATCTTGGTGAAAAATTAATGCAGCACTGGATGGAAATAAATCTTGTGACATTGCAGAAGCTTATCGAAACAATGCCACAGCGAATGCGTGCCGTAATCAAAGCTAAAGGCGGTCCAACGAAAAATATTAGAGTGTATGACCTTTTTTTTTTTGGTGGCGACTTTTTTTTTGGCCAGGCAGTGTATTTTCTTCTATCAGCCATCTGACAAAAAAAAAAAAGTCCCACTGCGTTTACTACCTCTCATGCAGTCCTTGTCACCAGTTTCTCAAGAGGGATCAAAAGAAGAAAATTCAGAAAATGAGGCACAGAGAAGAGAATTTGGGTGGCATTGAACAGGTGCAAGTCCTCTTGAAACACAGATAACCTACCAACTGTAGGTCAAGCGTTTCCACTGGTTCGACAACACTGAGGTTGATCTTTAATCCAACTACAGGAATACTCAGCCAGATACATCCACTAAACCAAACTAAAGTGTGTGGTTGAGAATAAATAAATATATTTTCAGAAAGGCCAAGGACAGTTATGATTTCATCTGGAAGCTGTAGTAAAGGTTCAAAAGAAAGAAAAAGTTTTACCAGAAAAACTGCAGGCTTGTACTTAATCTTTTTTACCACTTCTGACAGTTGTAATTCAGCTTCACGACCAGGATTTTCTGTTATTTAATGCATATGTGTCATTAGACTATAATGATGACACTAATGTATTTGTTTTTTTTTGTATTTCAACAATGACCTTAACCTTAATATGGATTGTAGCTAATATAAATTGCAGATGGATATAGCAGCTGGGCCACTTTTCTATCCATGTGTGGAATAATAACAATTTTATTTGGCTTCAGGACCCCTCCAGCATTATCAGTGGTCAAGCTAGATTAGCAAGGCTGAGTACATTTACAGCTGTTGTCTAATAATGTGAGAGCACTAAGCAAAGATGATTGTATACTATTACATGCAATTTTTCATGCTGTATTATGTGCTAAGAGATACATTTAATGCATGAGGGGTATGTTATTGTATGCATCATGTTATTGTGAAGACCCCTGCTAAAGCCAGGATGCTGATGTCTCTGTGCTAAACATGTGTGTGTCGTTCTGAGCACGTGTGTGTGTGTGGGTGTGTGTTCCACTCCCACACCTATCCAGTCATTCTAATCACCCCTTTACTTGATATTATTAAAATCAAACATGCCTAATTTTAATATTATCTCTTTTTATGACATTTCCCCAAGGAAAAATTCCCTAACTTGTATCTCGTTATACTCCTTCTCTTCCTCCCCTGCCTCCTCCTCTTTCCTTTCCTCGAGCCTCTCTCCTTTTTTGCCAACACCAGCCCAAGATAATCACCCTAAAGCGAGATTCTCTATTAAATCTGTAACACTATTTCACAGCCACAGAGCAATACATGGCATTATGCATACAAACCATTCCAGTAGTAAATTATTCTTCAACAGCCCTGTTAGGAAGATTACTGCACTACCAGGCACAAACACACACTTGTACATATAGTATGTACACAGTGAACAACACATCAGCAAAAAGACTGACAAACTATGCCACATTGTTGTTTGACAATAAGATGCAAACAAACATGCATGTATACACATATGAGCACACAATGTAGCTACCAGAGGTTTTATCCTGGGACAAAAGTGAGATTTTTTTTTTCTGAAAATTGTGGTATGGCCACATGTGCACAATGTGACAAATATATACAAATATGTACGCACAATGAGACTTTATAGCTCCCTCAACCACTTGCACAGTGAAATATCTATTATGATGTGTTGAATTAAAATAAACATATTTTCAATGTGTTCGTGCAGAAGTACAATTTCCATTGAGTGTGTTTTCAAAATCCAATCTCACTTTTACTGTTTCAGTTTGATTTATTCACTTAAATCTTTCTAACAATATCTTCTTACACTCGACTGTCATCATCCTGAACGAGGAGGTGATTAAAACGTTCATATGCTCAGCAGAGTAGCCTTGTATTATGTGTGCTCGCAGCAATAAGCTTAACAGTGGCACTGAGTGATTTTATGACTTTATATGGCCCTGGGTTTCGCCTCTCAGGCTACTGCCAAAACCTCTGATAAGCAGAGGATGTACCTGCAGCCTCAGAGTACGACCTGCAGACACTACTCAGGGCTGGAAAAATTAATTGCAAACTCCTCTGCATGTCTTTTGAATGAAGGCCCTCCAACAACAATCTAACCTGTATTTTTGTACTCAACATTCTCCTAAAAATAGGCTAAAATAGAAAATTTATGAAATTTTAAAGATTGGTATGAAAGTGCTCTTTTTTTTCAAGATGAACATACAATATTAAAGTGTATTTAGTATTGGCCCACATTAAGATTTCTTTTTTTTTTAACTTTGCATTTTGAGAATTAAGTCAAAATTTCAATAATAAAGTTGGAATGTCAATAATAAAGTCAAACTTTAAGTAATAATGTCAGGCAAAAATAATAGAGAATAATGATATTTTCCTTTATGAGAATAAAGTATAAATAAATGTTGGGAATAAAGTCCCTTTCTGTATATAATAAAGTATGAATGAACAAAAACTAAATGTCAATATGAGGTTATAGTGTATTGATAATACAGCATTTGCACAGCATTTCTAGTTTTATTGACTACCATTTATTTTTAAATTGTGGTAGAAAAATTTCACAAAATATTATTAGATTAGTAAGCAAAATGCCAGAAAGCATTCATCATTCACATTTGAAGAACCAAATGACATGCCTTGTGTCAATGAGCCTGAAAGGTTTTAAACTGCTTCAGAGTAAAGGAGAACTAATATAATGCATATTGCATTTAAAAAAGTGATGTAATCCAAACAAACACACACTGAAAAATTGTCATTGACTGTCAACATGGGTGGCATGTGGGAAATGCAAAACAAAGTCTTACACGTAATTACCAGTCCCAGGCTGACGTGCATACTCAGTAAACACCCTTCTGAATGAAGAATATAGAAGAACAGTAAAAATGGAGAAATAAGAGGATGGATAGCCTAATAGGATGCATTAAGCCATCAACAGATACAGACATGCCAGCAAGGCTCTCCTCTGTGTCTGGTGTTGCTATGCTAATCTGTTTTTGTCAGTTAGGATTACAGTGATCAGGTCCCACAATTTAAAACTTTGTTAAAAGGCTAAACATGGCAAACATTCTGACAGGTTTCTGTTTCTGGACTGTAATCTATAGGCTGGAGATAAGAGGGTGATTTAACCATGCAGACCAACTTGTCTGTGTATATTTCACCTTCCCCCATAAGACTTTGTGGCCTTCATAAAGGCCAACAGAAGCTTTAATTTACTTGTGACCAAAGTAAGGATTAAACTCATCAATTAAAATGTGATCCCTCTATGAATAACCTCCTCTGAACTTCATATACACACACAGGCCTGCAACAAACTCCTACGGAGGCTGTGGGATTGTGTGTTTGTTTATATGCCTCTGTGCAGTCTAAATGGCAGAGCCATCAAACCGGGAGCCACTAATTAGCTAAGAAGGTCTTAAACAGTTTGAGCTAACTTCGGAAACAAAAACACACTGAAGATATTTCCTTTGGTGTTCAGATAAAAGGTGTCTGAAAACTCTAGCAGCCTTATTTTTGTTTAGTCAGATAGTTCAAGAAAGCAGAAGAGAAGAGAAAGAGGAAGAGAAGAGAAGAGAAGAGAAGAGAAGAGAAGAGAAGAGATAAGATTTCGGTCTCAAATATTCAAATTAGGAGTTTTCGTCAAACTAATGTCCAGCTTCTGATACTATCGTTTTGTCTAACTTGAGGATATATGTGCCAAACAACCACTTAACACACCACATCATTGTCTGCAAAAAAAATTAATGACTGATAAAATCATCACAACTCAAACCCCAAAATACAAGATGCTTTTGAAGCCAAAAATAACTCATTTCGTCCACTTCAGAAAAAAGTAGGCTAATTATCATTCCTAATTCATATCAATGGAATATTTGGATGCTTTGGGAAATGTACTAATTTGCTTTTTTGCTGAGAGTTTGATGAGAAGATCTATACCACTCTTATCTGCTTGATTAAAATGAAGCTACAGCCAACAGCTGTTGGTGTTGCTGTTACTCCAAAACGTGCTAATTAACATGTTACTTCTCATTTGTTTAATTTGTTCAAAAACTGAAGTGTAAAAATGAGGCTATTTTCAATTCATAGATATTGTATATGAGACTATTTCTTGGTTGGATGTCGCATTGGTGTAGGTTACATCAGTGTTTCCCAAACTTTTCTGTCTGGGGACACACTTTTTTAAAAAAAAAAAGACAAACCATTGCAACCCAATTCACAACAGGCCTAAATCTTGGGAAAAGTTAATTTGTGCATAAATTACCTTTTCTTACTGCTATTTCTGTATCACCTCATCTTGAAATGATTATAAAAGGTGTACTACAGAAGAGATTATGGAAGAAGTTCTGCGACCCAAATAAAATCTGCTGTGACCATCTGTGTGTCAGGACCCAGTCTCTGGGAATGACTGCTCTACATGATACCCAGTTAAATGCTGTATCCCCCTTTTAGAGCTCCAGAATTTTTGTATACCCACTTTACCCACTTACTTTACCCACTTATGTAGGATATGTAACAATATTTTGTACTATTTTATATTTTGTGACATAACTTTCACTTCAGAAATTTGTTTTTGCAAAACACTGCAGAACATCAGATGATTTGTGAAAAGCAGCAATTTAACAATTCAAAATAATAGAGTAAAATTAACCATGAAGTCATTACAGGTTAAGGTTTTCGTACCTCAGCAAAAAGGTTTCTCTGCCTTAATCATTCAGTAATTTAATGCACCACTCACGAGCACATTAAGTGACCCAAATCAAACACACCCAACACACTTGGGTACACAAGGTATGTGCATGCTAGGTCTAACTAAATGCTAAATGCTGAAAAAGCTCAGTGGGACAGAGAGGCTGAGTGCACTGGTTATAATATGAGAATGAGATTGGTCAAGCAAAGAAGTTGAACCAAGAGCAGACAGTTGAAGACTTTGCTGTGCACAAGGCTCAGAGAATGATGTTCTGACAGATGAGTAGCCAACAACAACTACAGAGAAGGACTTCAGCAAACACTGTAATGCCTTGTAGTGTAGCATTGTGAATGTGTGCCACATGATGTGTAAAAACTGTGCAGTTCTGATCACAGACTATACCACTGACAGTGACTTCCTGCTGGATAGTAGAGACTCCAGCTATGGATTAAACAAACTAGAAAGTTCTTTCCCTCTGTTTCCAGTCTTTATGCTAAGCTAAGCTAACTGGGTGTTGGCTGTAGCTTCACATTTATACATGAACGACATTGACCTTCTTATTCAACTCTCGGCAAGAAAGCAAAGAAGCAGAAATGTCCCAAAATGTCCCCAAATGTCAAACTCTTTAAGCATTCTTATGAATGGCAAAATTCTGTAACACAAGCATGCACACATAGAAAGACATGAGGACACATATGTTTTTGATGTTTATGCTCATACACAGTGATTTAGCTCAAATTGAATGACCTAATGTCTCATCTTCCAGGACAGGGATCAGACTCCAACTATGACACAGTCGGCGCCAACCTAATACATATTAATGAGTGCAGGTTACATGCCATGCCAATCAGCATCTGCTAAAAAGGTCAAGATCATCTAACAGTATTTGTTTAACATATGGTAAAAGGTGATGATTATCTTAAAAACTTCCAACAAAAGTGTTCACTTGCCACATTAAAGGTTACAGACGTCTATTTAAATCCACTTTACAGCCAGTGAAGAAGTAAAACAGATGAATACTTTACCGTTGGGGCTCTCTTCGTCTATGGCAACAATGGTGGCAGGAGGACCTGACCGAGACAGTTTACATTCTGGATAGGGGAAAAAAGAAAGAAAATTTATATATAACATTGGTATTTTAGCCACTTTGTCTACCTAAATAAATCAATATCACAAATATTTTCCTCACTTTGCCATCAGACAGCTTTTTTCTGACAGGAAATTGCTGTTACATAAACCAAATATTGCTCTCTCCAACCCAACTAAACTCCATGGGCGAAATCAGTCATTTTACCTTAGAGAACACTGGAGTGGCTGCTCTACTGCTGCCTTGGTCTGTGAGTTCGTTCGTATTACTGTGTGACCTCTGTGTTTTAAAAGGACCTTTTGGATTCACTGAAGTCACACAATAACACACACACACCCACACACACACACAAAAAAAAAACAGATCGAGGCAGCAGTAGCCAGCAGCTCCCACATTCTGCAAAGTAAAATTACTGATTTTGTCTATGGAGTTTGGTCGGTTTAGAGAGAGCGATATTTGGCTTATATTGAGGCTTTTCAGAAAAGGGTGTCTGATGCAGAGCAAAGCAAAGAAAATATAGCGTACACTTAAACTGATAATGATTTGTTTTATGGTGGAGCTTTTTTAATTGCCTAAAATATGTTTTGCTGCAGACCCTGTTCTCAGCTTCCATGCTGATACTCCTCTCTGCTTCTCCTAAGTGAGAGAGTGTCAACCACCACCTACTGCACTTAATTCACTGTGTATCAATAAGTAACTCATACAGCCCAATCCAATAATCCAAACTAGCCTTTAATATAAATATAGAGTGTGTTTATATAGTGGCAAAGTATTATAAGAAAGACTTAACAGGGTATAAAGGGTTAGCAGGAAGAGAGTAAAAAAGACTGAAGTAAAAAAACTAAATATAAAGAAGTAAAAGCCATGGCTATTACTAGCAGCTAAAATGCTGCAATGACAACAGCAATAAATACACAGACATAAATAAAGGGTAAGCTTGGTAGATATAATCTAGAGCTTATTAACCTCATTGTTCTCCCTACAGTGAGAGGAAATGGAAAGTACAGGGGAATCATATAATTGGAATGAAATGTAGTAGAAAAAAGAGGTGAGGTAAAGGAGGCAAAGATTTGACAGTGAGGAGAGACTAATGCTCCTACAACAATCTCTGCAGGGTTACCGGGGGTTAATAAACCAGCACAGTGACTGAACACACAGTTAACAGTGAAAGAGAAAGGAAATAGTTCTTACCCTCATATTGCCAATCTGCAGTTTGAGACAGCCACATCCAACCAGGAAGGAGAGAAGAAGAGGAAGAAGGAAGGGAGGACAGGGAGAAGGAAAAAGCAGAGGAAAAACTCATGAAAGGTAAGAATTAACCTTTAGAGCAAAGCAAAGTGACAAAACATCCAATAGAAATGGGACAACATGAAAAGCAACATGCAGTTTTGAGAAAGAGAGGCAAGTAGAGAGCAACAAAATTAAAAAAAAAAATGTTATGAAGTGTGTGTCTGCAGTATTCAAATGTTAATCTCAGCAAAGGTTTCCGCCTCCATTCACAGCCTCCACCTACATTTACTATATTACTATGACGAGAAATAGAAATAATTTTAACCCAAGCTGGAGGCTTAAAATGGTCCCATTCAGAGGGAGAAACAGCACAAAATTCAAGGATCCTCCTTTATCCTTGTGCCCTTGCCAGAATAAGGAAATACAAGAGAACACCCACATTCAGCAGACAGAGCAACATGATTGTACAGCTCTCGAGGATGGTTGGGAAAAATCCCACAGGGAGGCTGGAAGACGGATATCTGCTCACCTGGAAAATAAACTTCATGGAACAATGATCACACTTTCTCCTTCCCTCACTCTGTCTCTCCGTCTCTCTTCCGCTCCAAGATTAAGCTTACAACTGTGTGACATCATAGATTATCTCAGGATTCATTGGAATTGTGTCTTCTTTCTTGCTATGGGAGACGGTATAGATTAAACTGTCCTCAGGCTCTGAATTAGCTTATCTTACTGCTGAAAATGATTATTTGTCATGCTGAGAAGGAGGCAAAGACTGTGTTCTTAGCTGATAGCGTACCGATTAAAAGTTGACCCTCAAACCAAGCCAAATGCTAGCTTGTGCATTTTATACTACACTTTACTTTGTTGAGTGTACAAGAAGCGACACATCTAGTGGAACATCTGCTCTAGGTGGTGCACAGAGTTATTGCAGGGTTAGTTTAAAAAAAATGTCACATTAAAATACACATTAAAATAAATCCAACAAACCCAAACATTCAGTTTACACAAAAATGACAAAAGGCTACCATTGAAGCCTTGTGCAATCATGTGAGCTAGCTAACATACTGAATCCCTGTGCAGCAAGTATTTATAACAGTGAACTAGTTAGCTATGTATTCTTGAAACATACTAGCCAATTAGCTGTATTATTATCCAAGTGTACAGACACTCTTGTGAGCCACAATTGATCGTTTTGAAACTTCACAAGCAAGAGACTCTGACACCGGTGAAAATGCAAAGGGTGAGGCTGATGCACCTAACATTAGCCATGCTACAGCTGCTGCGGGACCCTGGGAACAGAGGAACGACCCCTGCAAGGTTGGAATGGATGGCTGAGTGTACAACACCCAGGACCAACGACTGGGGTTTATGCTCTGTATCCCACATACTGTCAGATTTAGACTGATAAATATTGGCAAGTGTAGACTGTGGTTTTGGTTAAATATTGAAGGAATAGTTCAGCATTTTGGGAAATACATTCATTCACCATCTTTTTGAGTGTCATAAGAAGGAATATATAAAGGGTAATGTAAAGAGAACAGTTTGTGGTTTTAGCAAGAGGTACATGCAAAATTTCTCGGCCAACAAGACTCCAGTCACTCCCTGGAGTCTTGTTGTCACAGCGAGGTTGCCAGGCTTAGAAATCCTCAGCAGATGGATAAACTGTTGGTCGTCAAGAAATAGTGACACATCCTCCCTGTAAATCCACAAACTAACATTTTTACGTCAATGTTTTTGTACGACTTAAACAAACAAGATACACTGTATTAATTAGTGAGTTTTAGAGGAGCTGGTGGGTGGATCTTCGTACTTTGGAGAGGGCCAGGCTAGCTGTTTCCTCCTGCTTCTCGTCTTTATGATAAGCTAAGCTTCATATGTAACAAACAGTCATGAGAATAGTGTTGATCTGCTTATTAAGTTCTTGGAAAGAAGAGTGCAAACTGGTAAGCATTTTTCCCAAAATGTCAAGCTATTGCATAAAGGCCTGAATATACTCTTTGTTCTTGTACAAGGACAGGTGCAAACACCACAGATGCATGGTAGTTCTGTTTACACTATCTAATGTCTGTTTGGAGGAAGTGTTCCACACATGGACTGAGGGCATTCTGCTTGTTGCTAGCTTGTTTTAGTGTAGAGTAGTGGCCTTGGAGACAAGTACACATGGTCACAACAGCTTGAAGTTATGCAGATGTCCACACAGAGCCAGTGTGTACTTCACGCAGACCCCAGCAGACCCTTGAGTATAAACTGAGGTAGAGAGTATAATCTTGGCTTTAGAGGCCTTTAGAGGTGCTGGGTCAACTTCTGAACTTTGGAGAGAGCTTGGCTAGCACTTTCTTCCTTTCTTTATGCTAAGCTAAGCTCTATACATTTCACATTTGGTACTTGTCTAACAATAACTTTACACATTTTGCGCCCTTTATTTTATTGATGTGTACTGTTTATTGAATCCTCTGCACTGTTCTGCAGTTTTTACATTTTTTAATACTTTAGTCTACTCTTAACTGTGCTTATTGACATGTTCTCATAATAGTATTAGTATTGTTATTATCTTAAATCTTTTTTATTGTACTGTACTGTTTTATTGCATTGTCTAGTTTATTTCCTTATTTACTGTCCATTATTTTCCTATCCTTTTATATCTCTGCTGCTGTGAGTCTGAAATTTCCCCAGAGGGATAAATAGAGAGCTACCTAGCTACCAACCAAACAGTCATAAGAGTGGTGCTCACAATGCTCATCTGAAGAACACAAATGTACACTAATAAACATTTTTCCTAAAAAGCTGAACAATTGCTGTATAGTCAGGGTTTAAATACTGCATTAACCGAGACTAAGACCTCTCATTCCAACCAAGCAATTTGAGTTTTAGAGACATAACTGTAAAAAAGTGAGTCATGCTTTATTTGTCAGGGTCAGATACTGTAGTAAAAATAAATTAACTATGTTTGACAGTGAACATATTGCAGGTCTTTTTTCATGACAATAATGAACTTGAACAAGATTTTATGTTTCCTGGTTATGTTGAAAACATCCTAAAAGTATTATTGTCTCTAGGAAACATATCAGCCAACGCAAATTAGTTGTATAACACTTATTTTTAGGAAACTGGTTTGTGGCAGCTGCAGGACATTGATATTATACCTCCAGTTCCACTTCTGTGCAACTTCCCCTGACAAACCAGTATAATGAAATTAGCAGGATGTGAATCATCATTAGCTTTCCAACCGCAAACATGGCCTGATTGCTTGTTTTCCTCCATCGTCCCAGGCCTCAGTGGTGGTGAGTAAGTATTTTACCCTTTCACCTTTTCTGCAGCTTTTCTAAGGGTGCGTCTCAGGTTAGCAATCCAGAAAGATGCATGAGCCATGGAACAATAGTCACTAGTTACATCACACTCTACCAGCTGGCCTGGTGTGTGTGTGTGTGAGTATGTGAGTGTGTGTGTGTGTGTGTGTGTGTGAACAGCAGATGACAGATGTGTATCCCCTGCTTGACTGCCTTTTTATCCTTCAGTGTAAGCTGATGCCCCTCATCTATTACTAACCAGCCATTTGTTCTCTATGGGGCATCTCTGTCTCTCTCTCCCCCCTTGGTCTCTTCTCATCTGCCTCCTTCTCTCTACCTGTCCGTCTGCTTTCCCTCAAATAATACAAATTAAAAGGGATGAAACAGTAAACAGTCCTGGTTATAATTTAAAGTGACAGATGAACATGATGAGATATTCAAATGAAATGAGCTAAATCTTTTTTAAAATCTGAACACCTCAACAGGATAGGTTATGCTAATTTAAAGTCTAATATCTGTCTGTTTATGATACATTTGAAAAAAATTGTTGGCACAAGTCTTGATGGAAACAAATGCTTCCATGTATTTGCTCAGTTTTACCTCTAAGATGAAATTAATTAAGTTGCCACATTTTGTTAGCAGGTTCTAAATTTAGTCATGTCTTAGAGTAATTTATTTCCTCTGTGCATGACAGCTAAAGGGATACTTCGGATTATTTGAAGTTGGCTTGTATGAGGTACCTGCTGTTAGTCAGTGTAATACCTACAGTAGATGATGGTTGTTACACTCCCAGTTTGGAGAAGACTAGAGGAGTACGAGCAAAGATGCTGAGTAGTCAAGTAGGAGAAATACATTCCCATGCACCTGAATGTCTTTTTTTAGGGCCCTAAAATGTGTAGTTAAGAATTTTTGATATTGCAGAGATCAGCGGCTTCCTCGTGGGGTTTGGTTGGCAGCCATCTTGAATTGATATTAAAGTATGTGGCGAAAAAGGCTGATTTTCATAACTCCTGAAAAAGACAATATACAAAGACAAATTAACCCATCTTTTCAATACTGACACCAGGGATCAATTGGAAACATCACTTACATGGTACAACAAGTCTATATTGGTGAAAACAGGCAAATAACAATTTTAGGGCTCATAACAATGTACAACATCTATTGCTACTTTGTTTTGCAATAGACTTCAGCCTTTCAAAAATGTTTAGATTCACTGAAGTCACACAATAACACAAAACAAACTATCAGCTTAATCAGTGGACCAGCGGCTCCGTGTTCTGCGAGGTTAAATTACTGATTTCACCTATGGAGTTGCCCATAAAAAAGGCTGTCTGACAGCAAATTAAATTAGTTAAAATTTCTCTAAATATAGCATACAGTAAAATTAATATTGATTTTTTTAGGTGGACCTTTTTTAAGCGTGCCAAAATATCTTTTGTTGCTGACCTTGTCCCCAGAAGTTCATTGCTTAGCTTGGATGCTGGTGCACCTCTGTGCTTCTCCAAAGGCCTCAGATATACTTTCTTTTAGCTGCGCGTTTGTATGGGCATCATGGCTTCTGTATCCTACACCTGTTTGGAGCAATGGTTGTGTACATGAACACAAATGCATGGTTAAAAAGCAAGTATATAACCAGCCTAACTTGGGCCATGCTGACCGGAATCTACTGTAGGTAATACACTGACAATGTACCCGATACAACCCAAATGAAATGAACCAAACCATTCCTTTAAGTTAACTCAGGTTGACAGTCTTACTAAAGAAAACCACACTAGGGAGGGAAATTCAGGATGAAGAGTCAATTGAATGAAATGCAAATTGCCTGTTCTTCTTTCACACAGGTCACAGGCATATTTCCTCACAAGAGTGCACTTGTTTGTATGAGATATCCAATGAAAGGAATCCTATAGCGTTCCCTTGTATGCAGGTACTTGCTCCCGTTAAGTGTCTACTCATGCTCACCCTCAAAAGTTTACTTGTGCATTTCTTCCCTCTACGATATGTACTTGTCTTCCTGTAAGCACTCACTTATTCTCCCGTAAGCGCACACTTATGCTCTCCTCCTTCAAAGTTTCTGGAAAAAATAATCACTGAAATGACTTTGTGCATGAGCAAGTGAATAAATCCATCTAATGCCAGGTTTCTGTCAAGGTGATGAAAAGCCCCATGGAGAGCTGTGTGCGGGGAGTGAGGGGAGAGCGTTCGAGGTGTGGACCACATAAAATAAAAAGTCTTAAAATTCTGAAATAGTCCTTGCCGTTCAGACAATATCCCAGGCCGTCAATGAAAGAACTTGCTCTGTTTCAGATTTATCATCCACCCCAACACAACTTTATTTAAACCTGTGAGTGTTTCAATCAATATCTTTTTTATTTACTATTTAAATACTGCCCATCTAAATTTGGCAAGCAGAATAAGCAGGTACGGGTTGCCAAGGGTGACAGGAAATAAAAAGTCGCCATTAAGAACAGAAGTCCACTAAGGGAGAAGAGAGAGAAGAGTGACTGTGACTGCAGCTGAAGACCACAGCAATCACCCAGGAGTCCACACAGCCATGAAAACAACTGCTGTCGTTCAGTACGTACAGACACACAGCTTAGCAACTGTCTCCATGACAACACACACACACACACACACACACACACACACACACACACACACACACACACACACACACAAGCACACTGCTTGGGAACCATTTCTCCACGACACAACATATGCACATTCACGCTACTTTACACACACTTGACACAATGGAGCCCATATGCCTGTCTGCACTCGCACACTCACGCATGCTAGTGTTACCATAAAATATACATGCCGAGACTGTGAGTCAGTGGGGCACCTGGACAACGCTGATTGTGTGTTTGTGTGTGTGTTGAGTCCATTAGATATGTAGAATGAGTCATCTACAGACAAAGGCTGCCACATTGCTTTTACAACTAAGATGTTAACATCAGCTTTAACGTGTTATTGTGGCAATACTAAATGCACAGTCAACATTCTGTAAGCCTCTTTCAAAACCACAAATTACTGTTTTTATGTTTCTGTTCTTATATGGATTAAAGGAGAATAATTTACTTCTTTATGATTCAAACTACTTTTTGAGGCCTGTATTTTTCCATACATTTACACTCTGTACATTAAACACTGTGTAGTAATGCCAAAGTGGAAGCTAATGAGGAAGAAGGTTAAGTTGTCCCTTGCCTAACCAACTGTCAAAAATGTCATCAGTGTCTTAGCATCAGGGTTCTACCCATATTGTTTTAAGATAGAAGTCTGATACAGATTATTTTGTACTGAAGGTGCTGATTGACAACATTTTGCACAATGAATTAATAACTGCTCTGCAGTTTTTTATACTTTGCAAAGTCATCCAATGGGCTGGATTGGACCCTTTGGCAGGCTGCTTCTGGCCCTTGGTTCATACATTTCACACACTTGGATTTAACAAACAAGCCTGGATAATCCAGTGAGCTTTAAAGCCAGGTTTTGGACAGAGCCAAGCTAGCCATTTCCCCCTATTTCCAGTCTTTATACTAACCTAAGCTTAACTGATTGGATGCTGTTTGGATTCATGTTAACCTGACAGATATGACAGTAATCTTCGCTATTCCTTTTCTGTAACACCCAGCAAGAATGGGAATAATGAGTAACTATTGCTTTAAAGGCAACAAAAAAATGTTTACTGCAGACTTGTCTTAACTTTCACATTAGAAAGTCTTTATGAAGAAAGCATGTATATTGGGTACTGTAAAGTAATGTATGTTTGGCATAGCAATGTAACACAGTGAGATAAAAAAAAAAAAAAGTCTTTAAAATGCCTGGGGAAGCTAAGGAAGACCAAAAGCCCATAGGATAGGATCATCTTTGGAAAGAAAATCTGATTACTAATTCATAGCTGCAGTACATATAATCTGGTGAGAAATTAGCAGTCTGTCTGCAGAGGTTAACTCCATGGCACAGAATCAGACGACATGGACTAGCAGAAAGTACTGGCAAGCTGAAGATGCTTTCTTCCCAAATGACAGTGAAGAATACCACAGGCATCGGAGCCATCACACTGGCCTGCTTCCACTGAAATAATTGACTCGTTTCATCTGATGGTGTTTCAGCCTGGGCTTGTGAATGATGCACTGTGGGCCCATTTCACAGGGCGGAAAAAGTAGCAGTCAGTCCTCTATAGATTCTACTGTTATGCATTCTTGTGTCTTGTCCACAGGGGAATACACTGAATGATGTGGGTATTGTAGTCAAGTAAAACTAACAACCTCAAAGCAATAGTTTTGATTATATTCACTGTCTTGCCAAGAGTTAGATGAGAAGATTGATACCACTCTCCTGTTTGTACTGTAAATATGAAGCTACAGCCAGCTAGTTAGGTTAGCTAAAGACTGGAAACAAGGGAGAACAGCTAGTCTGGCTCTGTCCAAATGCAGCAAAATCCCCCTACCAGCACCTCAAAAGCTCACTAACATATTAATTTCATAGTAGAGCTAAAATAGTGATACAATTTCCCACACTGAATATATCTTGACACAATATCCAACAACAATCTAAGCAACCTGTCCAATTAGTGGCAAAAACCAAGCAGAGGGGATAACTGAAGTGCAGCGGCTGCTAACTTTCTAATTTTAGTCTCAATACTTTCTTTCTAATCTAAGAGTTCAAAGTAGCTTCTGAGGCTTTTTAATCAAAATTTTTACTGTGCCATATTTGTGCTCATTTGAGCTGAAGTTGTACTTGACTGCATTCTGCTTGTTACCATCTGCTGAATACTCGCTTGGCTACCTTGCCTGGAGTCTAGACTGTGAATGGGAAAAACCCAGTGACAGTGAACTCCAAAATATGCTGCGATAATATGTTAACATACAAAAAAGGCAAATGGACGTCATCTCAAGAGACGTCTGTGTTGATCAGATTTCTGAAAAGACTTAAAGGAGAGAGTGGTCTGAAAAGACTGTTTCCACTGTTGATTGATGGCCACAGAATTTGGATGTGGCTCAGTTAAAAAATGGCACACATTTTATGATGAAACTGTCCACTCTGATCAACAGGACTGTAATGAAATGGATAATATAACAAGAAAGGAGTTTGCTGTCATTTGAAAAAATACTGTGTTGGAGCCTGCATGCTGAGTGGAAGTTGCTATTTAGAGGGTTAATGTTTTGGAGTGACTATTTGCATCTGGGTGAGAATAGGGACACTGCAGTATGATTTAAGCATTGTGTGAAAGTAGTCAGTCACTGTTAACAACATTTTTAGACTTAGTTGACTTATTATTTACAGCTTTTTCAATTGTTATTTTCAGTTTTCAGTCAAAGTTTTTTAGGTTTAGGCAACAAAACTACTTGGTTAGGTTTAGGGAAAGATCATGGTTTGTCTTTACCATGTGAGTGGATATAGCCACATTGGCTATTTACACCCTGGGTGCAAACAGCATTGTTGACTACAGACACCTGGGTACTCTTCTCTGGCATGCTAGGCTATCTACAACCGAGTGCAAATAGCCACATTGGCTGTTTCACCTCTGGTTCAAGTAGCATCTGTCTTAATATTTTGACATAGAGCTGATTAGATCACCCCCAGTCACTGAATTTAATTCCAACAAGAAACCATTATTGTGTTCAATTTTTCAAATTTAAAACAAATCCCAATTTCATGAGAACTGGTTCAGAATTAAGCGAGCTACAGGGGATTTCTTCATCTCATATCGTGCCTAACTTAAGTGGATCGTAACATATCAGGTATGAAATTAATCTGCAGATGCTCCAGTTCAAGATGAAACAAACCCTTTTTATAAACATCAGTTTTTGAGCTTGTGGCCTCTACCAGCCGGTTAAGAGGAGTTAGGAGTCAGCAGTCAGTAATAAACACAGCAGTCAATAAATTGTAATGCTCAAAAATATTTGGCTGATGGGTCCAGTGGTATGTGAGAATAGCTGTGGACAGTAGTTTGAGCCCTAACCCCCATGCACACCATAACATGTTGGAGATGATACAACAATGTAGCCAAATCTACAGGAAAATGTGTTTTGGGATGTCTTACATATGCACACAATAAAATTAATGAGGATTAATGGCACTGCAGTGACCTAATATTGTGAACAATATGTGCATGTGTATAGCATTGCCACAGTATGTGTGGGCGTGTAGCCATTAATAGTGTTCCACAGGGTTTTGTAAGTTAATTACAAATTAGGCCTTTTTTATATAATTTAATTAATATGCAAAGAGCCCCTTTGAGATAATTTACTTATTAAAAGCACATTAGAAGAACTGTGTAAATGAAAATGTTAAAACAAGAAGCCATGCTAGTAATTTCTTTCATTCATTCCAACTGAGGTGCTGCTGTCTGTTCTGCAGCATGGCTCACAATGCTTTTCAGCCCTTATACCAAAAAGAGTTTTGCCACAGAATCAACTGGCTGGCTGACAAGCATGACTTCTAAAAATACACAACGCAATCTTTCAAACAAGAGGATTGAGAGATATGGTCGTAAAAGGCTGAAATTCAGGAGCAGACAGACAGGAGAAAGGGTGTTTTTTTCCTCTAAAAGTTCTCGTGTGTCATGTCCTTTTTAAGCTTCCATCAGCAGGTACACCTCTCCCTGGGGTCCGATTCCTCTCCGTCTTCCTCCCCTACCCCGACCAGCCAGCCGTTCATCCATCACCCATTCATCTATCCGTCCATCCCCCCCCCCCCCCCCCGATCCATTCATCTATGGAGGACGGAGGACAAAATTGGAGAGGGGACGATTCAGAGGGACAGAGGAGAAGAAAGAAGAGGGAGGATTGGCAGAGGAGGGATTGAAAGAATGGAGGAGAAGGAGAAGGAAAGGAGTAAAAGGAGAGGATTGTGGAGGAGAGTCAGTGTGACCTTGTGTTAGATTGATGTATCTCAGGAGAAAACGGATTGTGGACCCACTCACGCACACACACAAAGACGCACATACACACACCGGGCTCAGTGCTGTAGGGATCACCACTTTGTCACTATGCTGGCTTATCCATTATCCTGACTCTCTCCCTCTCTGTGTCTCAGTATGTCAGGTCTGTTCCCAGACAGTGCAGGGCTGAACACAGCTGACAGCAGTAGTGGTGGTAATCAGACGCTAGTTGTTCTGAGGACACATGGTGGAAATACATAAACACCCCTCCAGTAACCCCAAGTGCTCTTATGGTAGCCAGCAGCAGCAGTGGGATCCGCATTGTTGTCTGTAGGTATATAGCCGGGACTTTGAAAAGATAAAAGGAAAGATTTAAAAGGAATAGTCTGACATTTTAGGTAATGCGTTTATTTGCTTTTTTGTGAGAAAGAGATGAAAAGATCAATGTCAATCTCACGTCTGTGCTTTAAAGGCACCCTCTGGTGTTTGTGACCACTATTAGCATCATAGAGAGATGTTTAAAGACAAAGTAGACACATAAGAAAATCCCTCTCTCCTTTCCCTGTAAGATGTAAAAGAAATATTTTTGATGATTCATCTGGAACTCAGGGGTGGTTACATTAACTAATCCAATCACATGTGATTTGGGGTGATTAACTAAATATAAAAACCATACTTGACTGTTAGATAGTGTAGCAGAACAACATCATAGTAGGAGGAGTGCGTTTGGATTTCCAAATTTCCAAAAAATATGATTGAGGTCAATTTTTTTTTTTTCATTTAATCCTTATCCTCCTCCTCTTGATCTAACAACATGGGTAAGAGAGATACAAACAGCAATCCAACCACATCTGAGGGATTTGATGGATGGATGGATGGATGGATGGATGGATGGATGGATCACCAACTATCAGAACAGTGTTGTGTGTAAATAGCAGGAATACCTTGACAACCAAGACAACAAACTAAGCTGCAACTTCTTCACCTTAGCTGCAACACAAAGTGTCGTCAGTCATGACCTACATGATAAGAGATGCACGATAAATATCGAGATCAATAAATTATCAGTCACTATTGGCCTATTCAGCTGTATTGGTGTATAGTCCGGTGCCAAAGCGTTTATTTTGAACATTTGTAGAGTCAGAACTGTTCTTTGTTTTTGTTGTAATAGTGATGTCAGTTTGATTTGGTTCAGTCAGAGATGTAGAATATGAAATCATCTATCTTTGCTCACTACATCTGAGAATTTCTTACCCTCAAGCGTACATAAACTATAGGCTATATGAACTTCTTTTTAAATGACAAAAACGTGAAATTATGAGTTATCTTATTGGTATCGGCCACGAGAAGCAGGTAATCATCAGTTATTCGTATAGGACTAAAAAGTTCATATTGTGCATCCTTATGCATGACAAATAATTATCTGTACTGACGGTTACAAAACTTTTCAGCTGTATCACCCAGGCCTAGGAAAAGATTATGGTTTGGGTTGAATTAAAAAGTCAACATTGACAAGGGTTTTACATGGGACATGAACAGTGGCTTTCTAGCAAAAATTAAAAAAATCTTGTGAGAGATTTACAAATCAAATCAAACCATTTAGAAGCAGGGGGGAACAGCACTCTGGTTCTTTATCCCATACATACACGGTAATGTAAAAAATGATTGTTTGTTGTCTCCAGGAGATATTATTTGACTGTGCGCAGTTTCCCAAAATCTCAGTGAGGTTGCAAGGTTTGTATAGTTTGCAGATAAAACAATATCAAAGCAACAACCTGTGCTAGCTGAAGATGTTGCACAGCAATGCTGGGTGCTTGATAAACCGTTGTTCTTTAAAAAATGTTCCAACATGTAACTCATCCTAAAACCTGACTCTGTCTGTCCTGACTCTTGCTCGGTATTAAATGCACAGACACTTGTTATGAAAGGAAATAAAACTTATTTGTCAAAATGTTGGACTATTCCTTTAAAGGCATTTTTGAAAAGCAAGTCCTTATGTTCTGCCTATATGTTGCTTCAACTTGTCTCCTTTTTCTTCTTTCTTTCTGATATTTATGTACCTTTTTACTCGACGCTTGTCCAATACACTTTCATATATAGACCGAGGTTCTTCAAAATAAAGTGTGTTTAAGTGTGCATGTCAAGGACAAAGACCCTGTGCAATTTATTGACTTAATGCAGTAAATAAGCTCTGGTCTTTTGAAAGGAATATATAGAGATGGCGAGAACAAAGAGGGGCATTGAGAGAGAAGCAGAGGAAGGGAAGGCAGCACAGAGGAGAAAAAAAAAGAAAAAGCAGCAATAAAAGTGAGAGGGAAAAGTTCCAGAAGCAGAGGGAGAGGTGGAGAAATACCAATCTAGAGAAATACCAGTCTGCTTCAGAGATGGGGGTATATCAGGGAGTTGACGGGGGCTGATGAAAAGAAATGGCAGACTGGAAAAAAAAAGGCAGTAAGAGGGACAAAGACAGTGAAAGGAAAGAAGGAAAGGCTAAAGGGAGGACAGATGGGAGAGACATTCACTTCAGATGAAACATCTAACAACAAAGGAAAGTAGTAATAAATATTAAAATCACCTTGAAAACTTCAACTCCACCCACATCCGCACACCGACACACACTGACACCCTCACACACGCTGACACTCGCACAAAATATACCATAAATCTGCAGCACCAGCCCACCACACTGGCACAACTGACATTAGTGGTGCAGCATATTTTTCATTAGCACATATACTGTCCTCCATCAAACAGATGTACAAGGCGTGGACACAATATCATGAACACCTGTGCAATCTAATACAGTCTAGTACAAAAATGAAATTACTGTAATGGTTGGGTGTTGAACTTTACAAATATAATTAGTCTTGCATGGACACGTGGGGGGTGCATTGGACTGTATGATTCTGTTTTTATACTGAGGTTGTAAATGATGAAAGTTTAAAAACGGCCGTTGCTGTGGCTGCACGACTTGCCAGAAGAATAACCACTGATACCGACCCTAAACTTATAAATATACTTCAAAGTACACTTGATTGCATAGATATTAGCGAGTGACATTTAAAACTGTAATTGGAACATTCTGGGTTTTTGTTTTTGTTTGTCACTTTTTGAATTTGAAATTTTAAGTCCAAACAGATGTGGAGCATGATTCAGAGGTCTGGAACCAGGCAAACAAGGGTTTTGGGGAGGAAATGTCTTTTTGTCTAGTGCTGGTTTAGTGGCAATTGATGGACAATCAATGCATACAGTAAAGGCCCAATGCCAATGTGGCCCCAGTGAGTGCTGGATAATAGAGCAAACATCATATAAATCTAAATTCCGACTTGCTATATCATAAACAGTACTTTGGTTATGCACATAAACCTTTCGTGACTGCTGTGTTAAAATCATATAATGTGCAGTAAAGTTAAAGGCGTACTATGCAGCATTTTCCTAAAAAACAATGCATTGACTCATATAACCATAATTCCTCTAAATCATCACTTATGAGCCACTAGAAGTGTGTGGTGGTGTCTGTATCTGCACAGACCCTGCCCTCTGCACGTATTTCCTTATTTTGCCATTTGTTTCTGAGCTTCAGGCAGTGGTGCACAGCCCTTAACCAATACAGTGCACCTTCTCAATTTGGACCTCTATAAAAACCTAGTGACCAACGGTTATACTAGTGTCTCTGTCTCATTTGTCTTTTCTCTCTCTGTGAGAGCTGCACGGAAAGAAACACGCACATACACACAAACCGACAGAGCAGACAGAGGATCACTTCAGCTGTATTCACACAAAATCCAGTGTTGTGCAGAGGTGTGGGGGTGTTTACAATCAGGAAACATGCGATTATTAGCAATGCTGCATATTCTACCTTTACAATATATTATTTTTCCCTGACTAAATTTATGTTTTATCATAGCAGTTAAAAAATTGTCGATACAAACTTTTCCTCACTATCAGTGCTATGAAGGTTTAACTAATGGGTTTCTGTTTCCTTTACATCTTGGTCTCTACCAGCATGTATGCAATGATAATGACAGGTAAGAAGAGGACTGAATAGCTAATAAACTCAATGTCAACAATACAGTTCTCAAAATATTTTAAAAATGGCTCTCCAGATAATTAATGAGGAAGAAAAAAAAACTCTAAATCTAGGCTAAGATGGAAAACCTGGTGTATCAATGAAAGCAAAATGTGACAAAATGCAACGGAAACAGATTTAACTAACAATGATGCACGTGAAACGTGACATCCTCTGAAGCTCTCACTCCATTCCAGACAAAAATATCAGCCAATGAAATGAGTGTAACATTTTCCTATTGTCCTACCTGTTGTCTTTCCTTTATGTATCGCGGCACTTAGTTTCCCCCTTGGGAAATTTATAAAGTATTTTGTATCATATTGTATTATATTGTATCATACTATCCTGTATCATATCGTATTGTATCGTGTTGTATCGTGTTGTATCGTGTTATTATTCTTCAAATAAATAAACTTGAAACAAAATAAAAGCCATATTTCCATCATGTTTCTGTACATTTTTCCACTACTTGTGGTTTGAATGACACTCTTTTAATTATGTCATCTCTTCTTCTGCATGAGTTACAGGTAGAATTTGTCCGAGCCGTTTGTAAATGCATCAGAAAGATAGGATATTGCTGATTCTCCTTGTCAGGACATCAAATGCTGACGTTTTGGGTTGGTAAAGTATCGTAAGCACAGCAAAATAATGAGAAAATAAAGAGATACATGCAGAGAGCAGGTTCTCTGCAGATATAGCCACCACCACACACTTCCAGTGGTTCACAAGTGATGATTTAAAGGGATTATGTTTGTATGAGACTATATATATTTTTTAGGAGACTGAGAATTAGCACCACCTACTGCTTATCTCAAATTACTAACTCCTAATATTCACATAAAAACAGTGAAAGGAAATGAGCATAAATTTGCAGTTTTACATTTGAATGGAAACACGCTGGTACTAAGTATATTAACTCAACTGAATCTATAGCGACAGATGTTTCCTGCTCATGGTAGATGCATGGGGGGAGTGAGCCTCACAATTTACCTGTTTATTTATACCTTCCCTCTAAATGCAGAGTTTGTCACACAGCTGTGAGGGTGGTTCATTCAGAGTGACACTCTGTAGTGAAGGGCTAGTGAGTAGAAATCGGTTTGGGAAGAGTCACAGTCATGCTACCAACTGACATTTACATAAAGTCAGTTCATCCTGCAGAAAGCTGGCTGGCCTGAGAGGAGTGACTTAGAAAAAGATGGAACTGGCTATCTACTAATATCTGCTATAGTACTGTACCCCTCTCAAGCATTCTTATCATTTAACACACTGCTGCTGTGCCACATAATCACTGGCACGTTGTCACAGACACCAAATTTCATTGTCATGCAGGCAAACACAATCACACAGGTGCAAAGGAACACATTCACAGGCATCTAGGCATTAAAATGGAGCCATATGAGCGCAGAGATACACACACATCACACTCAGTGTATGACAACTCAAGCATAACTCTTTTCATGCCTTCTGTTGTGTCTTGTTCATGTTCGCAGATAAGTCACATTCAATTAAAACAACCAGTGAAGCACCGCCTACACACCGCAGGCTTCAATTGAATTCATAATCAGAGTGAAGTCAAGTACAGGAATTCACCAGAGCAGAGGGTTTGCATTTCATTCTGCTATTTTTGAATCCAGCAACAATAGCTGGAGATTTGTGTGCTAAAATACTTGTGGACTCAAAGACAATGGGATAGTGTGGTAAAATGTCCTGTACAGTGCCCTACCAATGTACAAAATGTGGTGAAATTCCCTCTATGGTGCCTTTCAATTGGACAAAATGTGGTAAACTGCCCTCCAAGTGCCCTTTCAGTGGACAAAACATGATGAAGTGCCATCTAGGGTGGCCAAATGTCCAAGACAATGTGATAAAGTGCCTCCTAAAGTGCCTTTCCAGTTAAAAAGTTAGTTGGCCTCTACATTAATTATTATTTATTTATTTATTTAGGTCCCCATTAACCACTACCAAGGTAGCAACTACTCTTCCTGGGGTCCTACATGCCTCTCAGTAGTAAAATAGTTAATACTTCCCTGTATATTTGTATTACAGAGGTGTAGTAGTTGTTGTTCTTCAAGTCACACAATAAAATCAATTTATTATAAACAAAGGATTGGAACTGTTTCACCATAAATGCACCATGGTTTTCAGCACATTGATGCCCCACCATATGCAGCTGGTGCACTTTTTATTTTTTCCACCCCTGCCCCTCTGTGCCATAAGTTAAAGTTGTTTCAGAAATAAGCTCTAAAACATTATGATCTTAATCAGTTTCAAGTTGTGACAGTTTTCTGTGAGAAGAAAAACAAACTTTCAGCCCAAAAGCCTCATTTGACATATTGTGCGGACTCTCACCCTGGGATCGAGGCTCATTAAAAATATACTGGTACTCTTGTCATGCGGGAAACCAAAAGTGAGTAAATATAGTCTCCCTCTTACCTTGGGACCCAGGCTAATTAAAACATACTAGAATTCTTGTCATGCGAGGGTCCAAACAGCTAAAATCAACCGTTCATCCTGGGACTGGAGCTCATTAAAAACACACCAGCACTCATGTCATGAGGGGACCCAAACTGAGCAACATATTGTCTGTCAACCTGGAAATCCAGGCTCATTAAAACATACTATTCTTGTTATGTGCAGAGCCGCCAGAATACCGCCTGCAATCCTGCTTTTGAGACCCTGCCAACAGTTTAGGAAACACAGTTTTACAGGTGTAATTGAATGCAGGTGGACGTGTGTGATGAGAAGAGAAGAGGAGAGGCAGATGTGTCCAGGGAGAGCTAAATTGAAGGATGTTTCAAATTGTATACTTCACTAAAAACCAACATGATGCTTACATATGCTCCTCTTCTACCTCTGCACCAAAGCATAGCACTCACAGACATTCACCTTTGGCTGCAGCCCCTGTCAGCTAAATGCCAACGAGATAAATCTCAAGGACTAAGAGTTAAATGGAATATTAATATTCTGACAAATCGAGCAGGAAGTCAAGAGAGTATTATGCTGAGCTCTCCCATCGGTGATGACTTCATCTCTGCCTTACCTTGCTTCAGTTTGCTCTCAGTTCAGGGATTTTTCAACATTAAAATATCCTTGGCACATTCAAGTTTTACTATTATTGCACATTCCTCTTAACTTTGTGAAGGGAAAGAAACGCTATAACACACCAGGGCACTTGAACTGATTACAGATCTTAAGGTAGAATCAGTAGGATTTGTCAGTTGCTATTTGTATAATCAGCAGAAAGATAGTTGCGTCTCATCCTCGGGACATCAAATATCAACATTTTGGGTTGGTTAAGCATCCCAAGCGCAGCAAAATAATGAGAAAATAAGAAGGCACGGGCATGATGATTGAGAGGAATTATTTTTGAATGAGTCTGTTCATTGTATTTGGGAAAATTCTGCATAGTTTACCTTTAACATCCACCAAAACATTTACATTACACTAGTGATGCGCTGATCTGACACTCAGTATCAGTGATGGTCTGATACTGGCCAAAATCACTCAATCTCTAGAGGACAGATCCACATCAAATACCTAATTCAGGGTAACAAGAGGAAGACTTGCTGGCAGCTCTTTGAGGCTGCACTCAAGCACTGCTTTGAACTAGATGTGAACATCAGTGTTTAGCAGGTGTATGTTTGCCACGTTCACAGTCTTAGTTTAGCATGTTAGGATGCTTTTGCTAATTAGCAATAAACACAATGTACAGTTAGGGCTGATGAATATCTTAGTTTTACAGTTTTACAGGTAATTGGCTATAAAGTAAAGCACTGGACAAAGTTAAATTTTGACCTGATGAAAAGTTAATGGTTTACCAAGTTATCAGAATTCATCTTGAAGGGGACACGGATGTCTGTACCAAATTCATTCACAACTTCATTGTGGCATTAGAATAAAGGCTGATTTATTCCAAATGTTAGATATGTATACGGACGGAGCCTTCTGCCTGTACTCTGCATTATATTTGTCTGTATTTCTGCAATTTTCTGAAAGCTTACTGATACAGATGAAACAAGCATGACGTCTAATAGTTATGAGGGCAGTGTGACAATGTAGCCAATAGCTGAAGTGAGACACAACCACAGTTTTAAAAATCTGACAGTAGTGGAAATAACTTTCGTCAACAGTTAGTTAGTGAAAACTTGTCACAATGTATTTACTGGCTGCACAGACTACCGCTGTCTACAATACTGCCTCTGCCTTTGCCTCTTTCTCAAGAGGTACATATAGCCTCCTCCAGGTCTGTTGTTGTCAGAAAATTTTGACTTTTCTTCTTCGGGGTAACTTTTACTCTGAGTGACGCCTTCTAGTGAATGTATAGCTTAATGTCCATGCCAATGTAAAAGATACACGAAAGTATGTGGGCCACTGCCAACATTCAGTTATATCAGTTGAAATAAGCATATCTATTTTTGTATGTTATAGGGGCATAAATGAGCCTTAAAAGTCAGGGGATCACCAGAGTCAGTAGGATTCATCCTTTGGAGCCAATCCATTCAGCAGATGTTGAGATAAAAAAGCGGTGGACTGAACAAGTCAAGTAAAGTCAAGTCAGTTTTATTTAAATAGCCCAAAATCACATATCACAATTTACCTCAGGGGTCTGCATAATATGCACAATGCACAACATCCTCTGTCCTTTGACCCTTGATCCCTGTAAGTCAGACCTCCCCAAAACAAGCCTTTTAACCACCCGACCGGGAGACACAGAGGCACTGCCATCTCTATTCACCTCTAGACCTTGTGTATCACAAGGTCTTTTTTCCATCAGCTATTGGCTTTTTAAACACAATGTGATTTGGCCTGTTACTAGCGATGGATGTGGGGTTTCTGGTTTCTTTATTTTGGCTGCTTCCTAAGTTGGTTTTGATGACAACTGACAAAGAAAACGGTGATGTTGGCATTAACCTTTGTGCTTGTGATTATTTATGTATGTATTGTATGTGTCCATATTGTATTAATTGCCATTTTTACTCATTGTTGTATTCTTTTTTGTATTTACTTATATTAACTGCTGCCTGTAAGCCAAATTTGCTCCATGAAGATTAAAGCTTGACTCTACTCTACTCTGCGTGCTGCCACTTTCCACAACTAGCTGAGAAATCTAGCTCAATTTCTCACCTGAAACAATGCCATCATGAAACAAAAGATCACAGTTCAAGGGAAAAGTGGACAACACAGGTGTCATAGTGAAGGAAGGCTATGTTAAGCTGCATTAAATTGGCTTTTGTGTATTGTGCTTAAAAGGATGAACATTAGAGATGTTCCGATACCATTTTTTCCTTCCTGATGCCGATTCCAATACCTAAACTTTGTGTATCGGCTGATACAGAGTGCCAGTCTGATACCAGATATATACTACTATCCCTGTATTGATGTGATATGATTCCTATCGTTATTATATAGCCTGAATCAAGTTAAACCCTTTGAAAAACATGGACAAATACTTAAATAGAATGAATTTCATTGAACATGAGTTTGCCATCCTGGGAAATAAAATAATGGCATATGGGACACTGCTGGGAAGTAGCAAGAAGCCCGGTCCCGTTGCAGGGTCAATAAATTATGTGGTATTGGATCAGTACATAGACACAAAGACATCTATCCTTGATTCTACTCTGAAGCTATGTGGCAAGAAAAGACTATAGTGAATTAGGCCGTATAATTAGAGGTAAAACTAAGTATACTACCTAATACCCTTGGCCAAATTGTGCTGTGGCTGTCTAAACAAAGTACCATTCATCGTCAGTCATCAACAGGTAACACACATCAATAATGAATCAGGGAAATCTTGTGACACAGCTAACTGAGATGTGCTCACGACCTAAGATAAGCCTGGAGTCAAGAAAGTTATGTGCACAGTTCTGATATTAAATCCCTGCTGAGCAGAGTTGATCCGACTCTGAATTATAAAACTGAGAAAAAAAGATGAAGACGAAGAGAAAAGGCAAGTCAAAGACAGAGAGAGTGACTGAAAGAGAGATGCATAAGGAGACACGACTAGAGAGACTGCCTTTACCTTCTGTGTCTTGGCCGAGACAGGTTGATAGCAGCAGCAGATAAAGGACTCCCGTTCCCATTATACTCGGCCATTTGACCCGGCCCCATGACAGTGGCCCCATTAAGTGCGTTCTAACCATCTTCACCACCATGCTTCACCAAGCATCCGGCTGCAGAGAGAGGAGGAGGAGATGGGAACACGTAAACACAGGTCAGTCACAATCACTCACCTTCGTGAGCAGTACACAACATTAAAAGCAGTCATTTTCAGATACTTCCTTTCGGGGGGCTACTCCACCTGTCCTCTGGCTTTCACTGAACAGCGATGTGGAAGCAGACATTAACATACTCACAAGACGACATCTGCCACTGAAAGAAACAGTGGCAGTCATACAGAGTTTGATGTAGCAGAACTGTGTGCACTTTCCCGACCCATCTCTACAGAAGTAAGCTGTGAATAAAAATATGCTTTCCATATTGACAGTGCACTCCATTACATCCCTGAGGTGAGATGCCCTCACAATCTAAAGCTCGGTTGGCATTTAATATTCATTTTGTGGCTGCACTTCACGGCTGCTATGCTAATCTAAAATCTTTGATCAATCATCGTGCATCAAAGTAAATGATCCTTTCACTGGGATTGCCACCACAATGGGAAATATAGAAATCTGTGGATGATGATAGAGGAGGAAATATTTTGTGCGATGTAAAAAATGCCAGCGGTGGCAACAACACCTCAGGTCTTGCAGTGGAAAAAAAATGACACAGCTGATAATACATTAGACGTTTTGAAAGATGCAATACAGAAGACAGAGTGAGAGAAATACATTAAGCTGATATGTGTGTAAGTTAGGGTGCTGGTTTTGTGTGTGTTTATCGCTGAGGTTGAGACTAATTACATTTTATAAGGAGAACATGTACAGCTGAAGGGAAAGTACAAGGTTTCTTTGAAGTTCTCAGTCAGAGACATTTGAGTACTATCTGAGTCTGTGTGTGTGCGTATGTGTCGATAAATTGGTCTTTTGATTGCTTTGTGGTCATGCAGTTCAGACCCATCTCGCATCAATACTGGCCACTTACTCGCACAAACATTTAAAGTGAGTTTAGATGACCTACAAGAGAAAACAGCGATAGACTGTTAAACACAGACACTCGAAGGATAGTGTTTTGTCTAGGTGGCTGTTTAAATGTGTGGTAAAGCAAAAGGAGAGCACAGTCAAAGTCCTCTGCCTCCACCGTCCCCTCAGCCAGTTTGGGATTGAAAGTGACCAATGGTTTCAAATTGCAAAAGTATACTGATGCTGCAGTGTTACTTTGAGCAATTGATCATTCGCTAAACAGCAATGGCCCAATCATAGTTTAGCTGACATAACAAATCTTCACAAATGAATAATGGGTGGATGAATGAGGAGACCAGGGTTCACTTCCTGTGTGAAACAGTTACTGCTGATTTTAACCCAAACCATATGATTTCCTATTGTCTTAGGAAATGGAAACACAAATCTACCATGCTGACAATAATCACATTGTGATCTTTTGCATACTAATTAGGTAACATTAGCATGCCCAGCTAACTAGCTTACTACCCACAGCAGTAGCCTAGTGTTATTTGCAAAGGCAGGGGGCATGTGATTAGCTAACTACATTTTTTAAAGGTTGACAGATTATGTTGAATACCTGTTGTGGACAAGAACATCCACCCTGTGGTAGCCAGAATGCTTAGTACCGTTTGGAGTAACATAGTGGCTCTATCCTCTTTATTTGGTTTGGGGAAGCTGAATCTGCAGACAAACTTGCATTAGATGGTGTTACATTTGCCAAAGTTATAGGTTCTGAAAGCTTCATCTCTTTAAAAGGACCACTGTGTAGGATTTACTGGCATCCAGCTGTGAGCTTGCAGACTGCAAACACTCTCTGTCACCCACTCCTTCCAAGTATGTAAGAAAACCCACGGTGGCTGTGAGACCTGTGGAAATTTTTTGATTTGTCCATTCTGGGCAATTGTAGAAGTATTATCTTAGAATTAGTAACATTTTAATTACATTTCTATTCATAATACTGTATTACAGCCCAGTAGTAGGACTAACTATAGCTTTACCCTGCAATACACGGAGCATGCACACATATACAAGAGAGCTCCTTTATTTCCATGTCTTCTAAATGAACCATTAACTGGTGAAGATGCTCACTTCACGCTTGGGACATAACCTCAGGATTTTAGCATGACATAGACATGTTTTAGCATTTGTACCCACTTTTTTTATTTATTTCTTTGTGAAATTGAAGAGCCATTGTTTCAATGTTAAATTTGCAACTATTATTGTAAACTGCATATGTGCTGCATAGGAATAGAAAGCTTGACAGGCGTACCAGCAGCAATTAAGTGAGACAGAGCTTAGCAAACATCAATTACAAGCATCCAAATTAGAATATATTATTATGTCTTTAAAGATGAATCATATCCTGTTTAAAATTACTCATGAGTTCTTCCATTCATAGTATGAGTCATTTGATATACTTAAAGGTATGTATGTAAGCACCTCAACCTCTTTAGTACTCTTTTGTTCCCGTCTTTACGGTAATACTAAGAATATTCTTCATTCTACAGACAGAAATGATCCTGAATGGGGCTTTAAGTGAGGCCTAGCCACTCTTATTCAGCAAGAACAACATTAACTGCTTCCCGTCACGCAAAATCTGCCGCCTGTTTAATTAGAACTGATTTGTGAAGTTCCCATGGCAGAGATTACTGTGACAGAGTCAGATTACTATTGCCCGACCCTCAGAATGGAGATGGAGCTGGCTGACAACGAAAATGTAATTGTGATATTCTGCCAAATCCCGGAGGTGAAATCCAACAGTCACGGGGGCTTGGGGGCAGCTTCATTTGAGGGACACACTTTAGACTCACAGTGCCACGGTGCTGCTCTTAACTGCCCTTAATTGAGTTTAACATATTAAACTCCGGTGCTTCAGTCTCTCCGTAATGGCATACAGGTGTGGTGGACTGTGATCAAGATGTAGCAGAGAGTCAGAGAAAGCCCTGGAGAGGAAACTGATAACACCTCTGACATTGTAGAGAGAGAAAGAAGCAGATGGTATTTTTTTCTCTGGCACTGATTTTTATGAATCGCAAGGGATGCTCCATGTTTATGAATCCAAAACTTCTCTCAGTCCCTAACGTCATGCAAGCTCTCTTGATGAGTTTTATAAATAATTCTGGTAGTTTTTTAATAAGGCTGAGTCCCCCGGCGCCTCATCTCTGCATAGTCATACTGTGATATTGGCAAGAAACTGATGGACATGAGGCTGAGCTGCATCACAAGCATTTGTGCTGGCCTGACAACACATTTCAAATTACATTAGAAGCACAAAAACAGAGTTACATTCTCTCAAACATTAGAAAACTATAGTATGTGAGTAGCAACGCAAGGGATTCTTTTTACATTTATCAAAATGGTGGATGACTTTTGTCAATTATCAGTTCAATCAGATGATTTTTTAATGAATGCAACTGAAGATTACATTATTGCTCAAGTATGACCAAGTAGTCGCAAACGTCTGCATACCATGAAGAAATCATCTACATTTGACATTTTCCAACCAATCTCCTTGTTTGAGCCATAGACTGTATCATAAATAGTGGACGGAGCATTGGTCTATCAAATCTTGCTTTTTGGAGAAACCATATTTGGGTTTTTTTGAAATTGTAGAGGATATGCATTGCTAGGAGGACACAACGTTGTATCAGCTTGTTAATAACAAGGTAGCCATGACACCACTTAAGCATACCCTGATTTATTGTTTTTTTTTTTTAAATTCTAAATGGGACTAGAAGAAGACTTGAAACTAATAATTGAGGCCATAAACTCATACTTAGGAAAAGGTTTACTGAGGTTACAAATCAAGTGAGAAGTTGGTTTATCCTCTGATAAGACCACTGACAGTAAATTAGTGGGCAGAGCCACTGTGACGTCACCCATTGGTTTGTGGACTGGGGGTTTTAAAGCCTGGATTTTGGAATTACGGGGTCGCCGTCTTGGATTCCTACAACCGGAACATGCACAGTATTGAAGAGAACGTGGACGTTCATTCAGAGATAATGGCAGCCTGCCTGGTTGAAATCTTTCTAGTATTACAGCTAAACAGTACAATAAAATATGTTTCTGAAAACATTTTACAGTAAGCAAGAAACTGACAATATACTGACAGAGTATTGATCCATATTTTAACCATACTGTCTAGTTAGACCTGTTTGATGTGAGTTTGAGAGCTCTGTGTGTTGCACTGGATGGAGTCGCTGAAGAATGACTCAATCACAGGTAGCCCTGCCCTAAAGCGCACCCTACTTCATTGTCTATTTCACTCTAAATGGGACCATGAACTCATTAGGAAACTGTTTACTGAGGTCATACATCATGTGAGAAGTAGGGTAATTCCCCTCCACCTTGGCTTCACTTTTCAGACATGGAAGCTCTGTCCACTGCTCAAACTGTCTATGGTTTAAACACGTTTCAAACCATATAATGAACAAATACAAGCATACAGATATCCTAAACCATACATGCTAAACAAATAATACTGCAGTTCTGTCAAAGTGATCCAAACAATCCCACTGAATAGAAAGATGAAAGTGTGTGTTGTCAAGATAACGTTTGCTCAGTTAAAGTATTTATACCCTGTCAAACATCACTTGATACCCTTTCCAAATTCAAGCATGCGAGTCAAATAAACAAGTTCTTATTTGAATAGAAATTCAGATTTTAAGTGTGTGTGATACCGTTTTTACCACCCCTCTCAATATTTTGATGGAACGTCATGAAAAATCATTCCAGTTTGGGTTGAAAAAGGTAAAAAAAACAAAACCTTGTTTAGTGTTGCAGGATGTTGCTACATTGTTAAGGCTTAACCCTGTTAAGTACTGTATGTGCCTACTTGGTGGAATAATTATTTTAATTGCTTCACAGACAATACCCAATCCCTGTATGCCTTCTTTTGAAACACAGTGAACCAAACTGTGAAACACTCTCAAGAGTCGACCTTTTCTTTTTTATAAGCTGAACTTGACGAAACAATGACAACAATTGCAAAACAAAAAACAAAAAAAAGACTTGTTTGATGCAATAACCTGTTCTCAAATGAGCTCAGTAGCCTATTCTCACAAACCAACACAAAGCCAGATTGATTTTTGACAGTGATGAATGGGGAAAAGAGTGGTGCAACTCCCGCTTACAATTGAGATCCTATCAGAAATCCAAACTCTTAGGTTGCACATGTTATTGTTCTCTTTTATTTTATAATACTGCTCCGTTATTATGAACTACAGCTCATTGTGAATGGGTAAATAAAGAGACTTTTGTCCCCAGATTGCAGCATCTAGTATAGCTAGGTCTGATCAAAAGATATACTGATACAGAACTTTTAGTTCCCTCTAAAGTTGACCGGTTGATTCCCTCAGTCCTGACTCTAAGCCTGTTATGATTGCAAACATGAGGAGGGTCACTGACTGGAAGTTTAGCTTAAAGGTAGAGTCAGTAGGTATTGTGCAAGCTGTTCGCTAATGCACCACAACATCAAACACCAGCATTTTGGGTTGGTGAAACATCCCGAGCACAGCAAAACAATGAGGAAAAAATGATGAAATACAGGCAGAGGGCAGGGAGTCTGCAGATACAGCCACCACTACACACTTCCAGTGGGTCATAAGTGATGATTGAAAGGGATTATGTCATATGAGTCTATACATGTTTTTTTTTTTATACCTTTAACAAAAGAATATTATGATAATTAATAATAAAGTATGTATTTCCTGTTGTTTTCTCTAATTTAAGAATTCAGTGTCAGTGATGATGTGATCTACACGGCCGTCATTTGCCGTGTTGCATCTAATTGTCAGGGAAATTTGAGGCGAACTTTAAAAAATAAAATGGGAATTAGGCACATTTTCATAAACTGTTTTAGTGCAAATAACATAGGCTACACAAAGCACAGGTTTGTCAGGAGTTGGTGAGAACTATAACATAGGTAAGTAGAAGAACTAGAGGTCGCAAACCAGAAACAATACCGCCAATAAACCTTAAAGAAGGAGAAGAAGGAAAGAACAAACAGTCTCCTTTGTCATCTATAAGAGAAAAATCGAGAGAGGCCTTCCTGGCTTTTCTTAACTGGGGAAGCTGTCATTTTTCTTTCATGTCAGCGCTATTTATGACAGCGGAAACAGCTTCATCTTCTTCTCTAAGACTGAAAACAACAATGTTCACTACATCAAAACTTCTGCGGAAAACTTTGTGAAACTGAGTAGGATTATAGCTTTAATTTTGCTGTTTCCATCAAAAAATGCACATAAAAATACATTGATGGAAGCACAGCTATCGAATCCACCCTCACCTCCTCCATGATGCCACGTAAGGTCAAAGCCAGACTGCAGCGTATCATTTGCTCTGCTGAGAGGGTGATTGGCTGCACTCTGTCATCCATCCACGACCTGTACGCCTCCAGGACCCTGAGGCCAGCAGGAAAGATTATGATCGACCCCTCCCATCCCAGACAGAAACTTCTTGAAACACTCCCCTCCAGCAGGAGGTTGCAGTCCATCAGGGCCAAAGCATCATGCCACAAGTAAAGTTTTTTCACAACTGCAGCTGGCCTCATCAACAAGACCCAGGACCCCCACTGACACTGACTCGTATCTCCACTCATAGAAACTCTCCATATCTGACATAAATGCACAACGTTAACGGAAATCTTTTTGATCGTTACCTCAGCACACTGCACATATTCATCATACATTATGCTGTGAACATTTCTTGGTCAATATTTCACAAATTCTGTTCTCTTTGTTTCAGACTCTACACTGTTCTTTTCATTTTAAAATTTTATTTATTTGACATATTTGTATTTTTTTCATATTTGTTATTATATATGTTTTGATTTTATATTTAGAATTCTTGACATTTGCAGTTCCTCCCACTTACTAGGTTTATTGTTTTGATCAAAACACCAAGGCATGTGAAAACTTACTTTGCATTGAACTTGATCCTGACAAAGTTTGCTGTTACTGCCCCCCCATCCTTTTTTTTATTATACTTTCTTGAACTCCATAAACAATGTGACCCCAGATAAGTCTATTTCCTTATTAAATCCACACTAATCACAGAGGAGGAGATGGAGATAAAGAGACACAGACAAGTATGGTTGTTATACTGTTATTAAGTTATTATGCCTGAGAAAATTGAAGGGATTGATAACTGGGGCTTCAACTCATTATAAGGTAATGTCTTGATAATGTTGATAAAGTTAAGGTGTCCCAAATATTGTGTATATTCAGGCTTCTACTTACAGGGAAGTAAACTTTATGTTTATTGGCAGTGCAGAAATGTTGTTTGTAAGTTTGACCATCACTTTTGGAATCTGTACAGCTGCTAGTAACAACGACATTTGTTCTCATATGAGTTCCTTTAGGTAATTCTGAGGCACTGAAACATCAACTAAGGACATAAAAAACACTGAACAATTTTGTATGTCTTATTAGATAAAATTCATGAAACTTTATGTGCACAATAACTACATTTAACTATAATATAGCTTTGTGGACCTGGGAAATAAGGGTGACGAGACAACTGTACAGGGAGTAATTTATTTTTTTTAATAACTCAACTGTTTAAATTTTATTAAGGCTTAAGGTTGTACATAATTAAGGGTGGGGCTGATTTGAGTGACAAGTCTGTGGCTTTCACAGGTAACTAGCCACTAGGTAGCCACTTCATTTGGCCCGCCTGAGCCCCACCCACGCTCCACCTCTTTGACCATTTTTGGATTAGCTTGGAGTTAGGCTGAGTCAGGCACTGCAGCAATAGTGATAGCCAGCGGCACGGCTTTTCAGAAACCTATGTATGATATCACAGAGACTCTGTTTGTCTGTCTTTGTTTGTCTTTGTCTGCTATATTTCTACTAGTGCTACAGTCCACCATGCTGTAAACAACACAACACAAAACATGCTTTGACAGGTGTCACTGGTCAACAGTACAGAAGCACAGAAACCGAAATAGTGAAATCTCAGAGTCAGCAGTAAAATCTGAACCACTGTTAGCGACAAGGATATTTAACATGAGCTAAATCTGCAAACACGCTAATTCTGGGGCACTGAAACATCTGCAGTCTTTAAAAACACTACATTTTTGTACCACCTTGCATGGTTGTGATATGATGTAGCAACTGAAAGCATTTTTGCATCATAATTGCATTTTACTGGAACCATACCATAATATTTTACTGAGCTCAGCCACATGTGTGACTGCTAGCACAAGTGCTAAAGTCCACCAAACACATGCTTAACTAGTTACTAGACCAGAAGTTCAGTAAAAACTTTTTCTTTTTTTCAGTTTACTGAATATTTATTTAAATTATTTAAGAGGGAATGTGTTGAATATATTATGCATTGCACCATATAGTAAATTCCCATCTGTGGTTCCTTGGCAGGGAAGATTTAAAAACAGACAGTTGGAGTGATTAAAAAAAATTACAGCTCAAAACAACCGAAATAACTACAGATAATATAGTTAACAGATAATCACTCTAACCACCATATCACTGGTTTTCTAAAGCATGCCGCAATCAAAATCTAACAGTTTAGCAGAATGAGGATTTAAGAAAAAAATAGCTGCACAATATCAATGCAGTACTTAACACAGGCCAGGATGAGCAATATAACATTGTTCTGACATGGTTCTTCATGAACTGACCTTAACTGTGAGACTGTGTGTCAGGCAGAGTTGCTGGTTTATGTTTAATTCCCTGGTAAAGTTCACAAAGCACAGTGGCACACAATAGTAGGCCATGCTGTAAGCGCCAGTAACCAGGATGAAGTGTATTAGGGCTGAAGGCGCTTTTCCTCTGGTACAACTTCAAAAAGTCTTATTCCTCCAGAGAGAGAGGAAATACACCCGGCAGAGAGCGAGAGACGCTCACACAAAGGAAATGAGGAGGAGAGAACAGGAGAAACATGGAGATGCAGTGGAAACAGAAAGGGGGGAGAGAGAACAGAGAACAAGGGGGAGAGACAGGGCAGAAGGTAAAAAAAAAAAGAGAGATTACATTAGAAAAGAGGTAGAGAAACCAACCACTGAGACTTTGTCCCAGACAATAGCAGCCAGACAGAGAGACAACGAAAGAAAAGCAATGAGACAGAGATTGCGACCCGCACTTTAAAGGCCACTGCTTTCATTGAACATCAACAACCTCTCATTGATGTATAGTGATCACAGGACGGGGAAGAAAATGAGAAGAGGGCATAGCTCGGGTGAGGATGGGATAGAAAGGAGGATAAGAGAGAAACAATGGCAATCTGATGAAGACAAAAAGATTGAAAAGAAAGAGAAGGGCACTTGAGAGAAACAAGCAAATGAAAAGAGAAACTTTGGAAAAGAAAGGCACAAAACTTTGACCTTAAAAGCAGAGGAGTTATTGATAGAGAATATGTGTCTCTGTGTGTTAAAAATAGTGAAATAAAATAAAATGAATTTAAAAAAGTGACAAAGTGGAATCTTGACCGTGAACAATGAGTGAGAGCGGCAGATGTTGACATGCTGTTTTAAGATGTTCACTCCCTTGGTGTTTGAGATCAGCTGCCTGTCATTGCATGTGACTGATGAGACTTTGTTACTGTAACTCTAACCGACTGTGTTTGCATGTGTGCAGAAAATGATAACAAATACAAATATTTCCCTTGTACTGTCACAGCCGACATCTGTCTATTTCTTTTTCTGTCAGTTGGTCTGTTTGCCTGTTTGTGTTGTGTTTCTGTCACTATGTCTGTCTGTCTGTCGGCCTGTTTGTCACTGTCTGTCTGGCATCTTTTACAGCTCCTCTACTGCCAAAACAAGACTAGAAATTTCCTTTTTTTAATATCAGGCAGATGGCTGACAGCCTTATGCTGAACGACTTACTATGCGTGGTTTATTGTCTTGCTCCAGGGTGTTTTGCCAGGACACAGAGCAAGTGAACTGTGACTCTTACAGGATGGTCTGTAATGGAGCCATGCTGCTGTACAGTGCAGACAGAAGGCAAACCTTGCAGATTCACAGCACATTTAGCCTCAATCTTGTGCCCAGAGGTGGCACAGGCGTGCCCCTAGAATCTGATTGACCACCCATGGCGCCCCCCCACAAGGGTCAGGGGGTGCAGACTTGTTAGTTTCATGGATGGATTACTGAATTGGCATACTGGGCACAGCAAGGTCCCTGGACTGAAGCCCCTTCGAGACAGGCACAAAACAACCACAAAGAGATGCAAAATTACCACAAAGATACATAAAACTAAAACAGAGGGATTCAAAAGACCACAGAGAGCTGCAAAACGACCAGAGCTAGGTGCAAAACAACCACAATGAGATGCAACATGACCACAAAGACGCCCCAAACGATCACAGATATGCAAAAAAAAACAAAAAACAAAAAACAAAAAAACCCCGCAAAGATACACATAACAAAAACAGAGACACAAATGACCACACAGAGTGATGCAAAACAACAACAAAAAAACTCAAAACACAACGACTGCAAAGACACTCAAGCAGCCACAAAAAGACAAAATGACCACAGGGTGATGCAAAAAAATAAAATAAAACAAATAAAAGAAGATGCAAAACAACCACAAAATACCACAAAAGGACCACAAAGAGGCACAAAACAAAAATAAAGAGACATAATATTGCAACAAATTATCCACAATACAAACAACGACACAGCCACATCGTTTGTAGTTGTTTTGCGTCTCTTTCAGTCCTGGGGTCTTGCTTCTGTTTAGAAGGGCTGCAGGACCTTTTAAATGGATGTAGAGTATTCAGAGCTGTTCATTTTGTATTCATTTATTACCAGGACTTCAATTGTGAATCTTAACATGTGTTACTTATTATACAGTTCGGAGAAGGGGGCACTCTTCAAACTTAAAGCCCACCATTCAAACTGTACCTCAGTCTGACCCTTGCCCGTATTCAAACACTACTAATTTAGTCCCTGCTTATTTTAGGCTTGTTTTTATAGTTATTGTAGGCTTTGAAACACACACAGGATAAGGCAGTGGATGGCAGGAGTACAAGTGTCAAGCTAAATATTTTAAATCAGTTTGTGGGCTGTAATGTGATAAACCACTTGCAGTACACTGTCAAATTGAAATAGATGTTACAGGTACTATAGGTTGGAGCAAACAGCATTTGCAGATACACATACCACTGCACATCTGCATTTAGAATTATTAGATTATGCACAGTTCAATTTTCTAAAAGAACAGCCATTAAACCAGTTTGAACAGGTTTGCAGCATGCTGACTGGAGAGGAAATCTACCCCACTTAGCAGTATCAGAGAGCATGAATACACACTCGCATACACCGAGTTGTGTTGACCAGGCTGTCCAATAAGCTAATGGTGGAGCACTTTGCTCGTCTCGTTCTGCCAATCTCACAGAGACAGTCAGCACCTGTGAGTGTGAAGAGGCGGCATCCAAAACACCACAATTTCCCTGATTGCACACAAGGACTGAGCAGAGAAAAACAGAGAGCGAGAAAAGTGGTGAGAGAAAGACAGTAAGTGAGAGATCGGAAGTGAACATAAATTATAAAAGAGTTTTTTAAAGCCTCAGGTCTTAACGCTCAAGTTCTGGATTTCATAAGACGGCAAATTCTTCAGTAGGAGGAGTGATGGAAGCGCTGCAAAGTTTCTGAATAAATAAAGAGAATAGACTGTAAAGGAGTAACGGAATAGTAAAGCCAGACCAGCCTACCACAACTGACCTGATATCCACCTCTCACCATGCCCCTCCAACATGAACACTTGATACTACTACTAGAGATCGAGCCAATTTCCACACACTGTGGAATAAATTCCACATTTTGCATATTGTGTGCTAAGATGTATATTGTACAAGTTGAACATGCTGCCTTCAAATGCCCCGGTAAGACAAATCCTTGCCAAGAATGGAAGTTAGAAATCAGCCAAATTAACTGTGTTTGGCATAAGAATAATGGGTGAACAAAAGCCTGAATATAAACCAAACATAAAGAATGCACATAAAGACCACAAGACACAGAAAAGACAGACTGGGAGCTCCTAAGGAGCTTTTCCATTGGCATCTTTGGTCGTGCCAAGTCAAACTATGCTGTGCTGATCTGCATTTACATTACCACTTTTAATACACCGAGCTGAGCTGAGTTGCACCGAAGATGGACCTTCTCTGGAGTGGGGCCGCCTCCAAGTGGACTGTGGTGATGTCTCGCCAACTGTGTCAAACTCTTAATAACCCCTGTTCTCCCCCTAAAACAAGCGTGTTGCAAGTCTCAACTCATGTCTGTGCAGGAGACCAGGGAGAAAAGGTTTTTTTTTTTTTGCTGTTCATTCAGCTCTCAGTACATTTGTAGCTTCTACCTGAATCTTCGACAGCTTAAAGTTTAGTTTCTGTTCTGCGTCACTGTTTGCACTTCCAGGTATCTGCTTTATTTTATCGTTTCATGTTCGATTCCAGCTGGATAGAAGTCGTGTTCAGTTACTGCAGATGAAAATCCAATGTCTCCTGATTTTGCTGCTTCATTATAAAATCATTTAGATAACAAATTGATAGGAAATTAAATATTTATCTACCATTTTAAGGCCGCTTGACTCAAGTGGGTAGCCCTGTTGTAATGGAGATGCAAATCTGCCACGCTGGGCTGACATGCCGAGTCAAACCGAGTCAAGCCAGACCTGTACATGTGTATGGAAAAAGACTGTCAGTGAACACTTGGAGAGACTGTGAATGAACACCGCCTCTGAGACCGACAGAAATGTAATCGCAGGGAATACAGTACAAAGATGTTTTTTTAACCAGGTTCAGCTCCTGGCACTAATTTAGCTACACAACTAACCAAGCTAACGACATTTAGCAGTTTGCTACTTTAGCAGCAAGTAAAGCCATCTTTACCCAGGAAACTCTGGAAGTGACCTGGATATTGCATTCCCTGTTGGTCTCAGAGGCTGTGTCCAGTCCCAGTGAGGCCATTTTCACCGGGAAGCTGCTGAGCCCGGTTCTGTTGCCTGCTAACGGCAGCTAAGTTAGCTGAAAGTCTGATCCAGAGTTAAAGCTGGGCGACCGGAGGATGTCAGAGGGAGAACTAGAAGGCATTTTTTCTATAAATATGATCCAGTTTCACCCAAATCAGAGAAGAGTCATGAAGTTGTGTTTTGTAAAAGCTATAAGGTTGTGCTTTTGAACAGTAACAGGCCGGCACTCCCATCAACTGATCCACGCAGCTAACGTTACCGAGCTGCTGAAGCAGTCCACTATAAAATGCCTTGCTGTTAATCTGCTTTTGCAGATACCATTTTCCTCAGTGTAAGTAAATTCTAGCCAGCAGGCCTGTAACCATGGTATTTTGGGGAAACAGGGTTTGAAGGGTTTGAGGAGAAACACCAAAGTATCACACTTGCTAGCTACTGTAGGTAACTAATGGTCTTAACTTAGCTTTGCACCTCTAAAAGTTGAATATTGATTGATAACAGGGTGTCATGATATTATTGGGTAAAACTGATTAATTACAGCTTACGTAAGAATACCTGATTGGATTTAGATATAAGAATACAAAGAAAAGGATTTTTTGTTTGTTTGTTTGTTTGGCATATAGGTGCACAATATGACTCGGGATGTGATCTAAAAGGTTTTGAAAGACATTTTTTATTTCATCTCGACTTTAAGTAAATGTTAACTAAAGTTGTAACAATTTGTCTTCATGCCTCCCCCTTAATATTACATCTTAGCTTGTGTATTAGTAGAGAAACATCCTACTTTTCCTATTATTATACCTCATCATTAAGTTTCCAAGTTGTTTTCTACTACATTCCTGGGTTGTTCATTTGCACTCTAGTTGTAATCTGAATATTTTTCAACAGCACTTGAAAGCAGCTTTATAGCTTGAATACAAAAGTTGCCGCATTATGCTGCTACATGTTCATGTCAACAAAACCAACACTTGCCGCAGTTATGTTACCTCAAGTGCTACCAAATAAATGAAGCAATTTGTGGGATTTGCTCGTGTCTGCCTCAAAGGACTTTTATTCTCTAAATGTAATCAGTCTGTTATTGCCGAGCACATGGAAGGCACAATAAAACAAAATTTGGCTGCGGAAATAGATGTATCGATCCATTGTGCCGCCCCAGAAGCAAAAAGGAGGATATGAGCAATGCAGGACAAGTTTTGTGAACGCACACCAAATTGGCAAAACCAGAGAGCGAGCAGGGTGCTGAAGAGATGAAGAAGGAAATAAAGAGAGAATGAGGAAATTAGGCAAACAGTGGAAAGAAAGTCAAAGACAGAAATGCAGACTGATGACAAAATAAAATTGGCAACATAAAAATGAATAAAGAACGCTTGGAGGAACACAGAGAGAAAGAGAAATAGGGTGAAAGAGAGACAGAGTTCGTGCTAAGTGATTATGCAATAAAGTCCTAAAAAGCATTGAGGTGTACATATATAATTTTTTAGTTTTATTCGCACATTTTTCAAAACTGCCACAGTGACATGGCTTTGTTTAATAGTCATGCAAATAAATAATTTAAATTCAAAGCAAGAGTGAGAAACCAAGAGAGGTTTAAATGAACGGAGAGACAGAGAGGAGGGTGAAGTTGGGTCAGTTGAGGACATTTTAGCAGCATTTCCACTGTATTCGTTCCACTTAGAAGAACTGGCGTCTCATCCATTGAGAATGCTTTGTCAAATCTTGGAAGGTCTCGTCTCATTTAAGGCCTTTTAATCACATGAATCCCTTTCAGCTAAATTCTGTTACTGGTAGAAATATGATGTAGGGAAAACAGCTCCAGTGTTACACTGGATGGTAGATGTGTGGACACTTTCAGTACATGAACTCAAGATATCAAAATGAAGGTCCTGTGGAAATCAGGGTGTCTTGTAGAGCATGTGAGAGTGATATAATGAAGTCAAAGTATTCTATCAGCTGCTGTCTTCTCAAGAAATACTTGAGAAAGTACAAGTAGCTATCTTTATCTACCCATCATTGTGGGGGTTGTTGAGGGCGTCCAAGGTGCAGCACTCCTTCCTCCAGAGGTAGACGACATACAGCTGTTTTAGTGCGGGGTTGTTGTCGGTCTGAATCACACTTTACACACTCCCCTCTGACACTAAAGGCCAAGGTTTGCATCCTCCAGCGTTTGCCTTTTTAAAAATGTAATACTGAAGGTAGAAAGCACACTAGTTAGGTGCTGGTTCACTGGTAGACATCAAAGAAGGCAAGGGAAAGCCTCATGCCCATAACTCTTTTATTTTAAAATCAATAGATCAAAGTTTTGCCATTATTTGCTGCCTTTAAAAAAATGTATTTACCACTGTAGATGCCAGTTTCCATTACTGCTATTTTATACTTTTACTCCTCTACAGTTCAGAGGGAAATGTACTTTTGTACTTTTCACTCCACTACATTTATGTGACAGTTTAGTTATTGTTTAAATTAAGATTTAACATTAAAAAATATATTTTTTTAAATGGTTCAGTTAGTTGAAGATTAAAACAGTGGCTGGTCTGGTTTAGTCCCATTGCTATGTCTCAGATATCTTTGAGTTGTTGATCGGACTTTTCCCCTTTAATGTGGAAATGTTACATTTTATAGCTTTAATTAAAAAAAATAGCCAATCTCCTTGCAGATGGTCTCTTTTGCTTATGTAGGTCATATATAAATTGAGACAGTTTCATGACCAGTTAAAAACTCTTTGTAGTAGCTTTAAGTAAACTATTTGAGTACTTCTTCCAGCACTGGCACTGATATTATAAAACATCAGAAAATCATTGCTATTGAATGTAATCTGCATTTTTGTAATGTAGTGTTTTACAGAGTTGTTTAATATCAACATTCTGTTTGATGAGTGCGCTGCATGCTGGCAGGTAACAGGAGCCATGGGTTTTGAGTGTGAGGAGTAAGAAAGCAACGCTAGCTTGAAAGAATGATATTAATAGTCGAAGCTGTTTTGAGATGAAGCAAACAAACTTGAATCAGCTGCTTTCATTAACACTAGAAAGCCAGATTTCCAAATAAAAAAAACAAATATCCACTCATAAATTGATAAGGAACATTTTTAAAAATACACCTACTTGAGGTGATTTTGCAAACCCACACACATGCATGAAGACATATTCCATTTCACTCACTTTATAGTTAATGGAGCGGGAGCACACTTAAGCTATGGTGATCTATTTCCTGTCCTCCATTAAGCCCTGATGACTCATTTCCTGTTCTCTTCCTGAGCTGACATCTCTCCACCAGCAGGTGACACAACATTAGGAAGATATTCAATACAGGACACAATGAAGCGTGGTCTACTCACATGAGTGTGTATGTGAAAGAGCTCACATGTACGGAGTGCATTCACATGTTGCCACTCACATGTGAGGGAGTGAATAATGAGGCGTGCCCTGCGGTTAACATGGTGTAAGTAGGTGTTAACTATGACAGATTGTGCTGCCACTGGTGACCATGGTTGATCAGTCAGATAGCCTTCACCCCTCCGCTCCTCAATTATTTCACAGTCACATAATTGTATGGATGGCAATAAATCTCACATCTCATTTCATGCGCTTGATTTCACCTCTAATGTCGCGGCAGCTCCAATTTCAATTTGTCTGATACTCTTTTCTGGAAAAACTCCAGCTTACAATGAGCAAGCTTGATAGCTGTCAGCTGTCCCTGCTTTCACTCAAAGCCCGTCCAACGGGAACACACACACACACACACAAGAGACATGCAGCTAGCTGTCCTGTTGTTGAGTGTTAAGTCTAATGGGAGAAATGTGTTCCAAAATGAGGTATCCAACTTTGGAGAAGTGACATGTACAGCCTATTTGCAGGGGTTGTTACCTGTAGATCCCTTTTTACTATGTGTCCTCAACAGATAAAGTTTTGTTTTTACCCGAGGTGGAAATATAACAAGCAAACACAGGTGCAAATCTGTATCCGAGTCTTAATGGTAATATGTTTGCAGGGTCAGGAAAACTATCCAAAATCTAAATTTCAAACCATAGTAATGTTATCTTTGGCAGGAGAAATGCATTGCAAATGTTCCTGCTTTTGATACTTTTCATTCAAAATGAATAAATTGTGTTTTTAAAAAAAACTTTTTTAATGAAGTTATTTCTTATGAAGGATCATTTTTATACAATACATGTAACGGTAAAACAAAAAAGTTAACAGCAAATGTCATGACATTTGATCTGAATTCAGTAATTAAAGGAGGTAAGATTTACAAGGCCAAACCCCATCTCAGGAGATCAGTTTCTTCAATGAGATTAAATTTTGAAAAACACCTCTTGAGAACAAGTTTTGGGTTAATATCAGTGAACTATGGAGATGTGAAAAATTATTTAAAGTTAGTGTCAGAGATTTAATATGATTCCGCACCTGTACGGCATATTATTTGCCTGACATGTATTGAGAAACTGATTTTGGTGAAAATAGATATTTCCAGAACTGCCGCCGTATTTTCCTAGCTTGAAAAATTGCGAGGAAACCTAAAGACATCCGGCAAATGGTGCATTTGTCCAATCAGATGCGAGAAGTATTCGTATTGACGTCTAAAAGATGGAAAATACTGTCAATCATTTATTTTAGGGCCTACGTGGGATGCCATCTGTCCCAAGCAAATGTCTAGTGAGCCCTGACAGTGATGGAAAAACTGTGTGCTGAAGCTTTGAGACTAGCAAAGTTTTTCACTGTTCACACTGCATTACATGTCATCATTGAAGTGGTCAGTTTCACTTGTGCTTAAGTGTCATCCACAACATTTAATTCTAATTTCAAACATATCTAATTTCATGCAGTGTTAGAACACAGAGTTGTCACAATACCAGATTTTTAAACCTCAAGACAATACTAGTATAAAGAAATGATACTCGATACCTCTTTTGATACAATGGCAAAAAAGGAAAAAGTTTTAGGCACACAAAATAGGACATCTTTTAATTAACAACCTGCACACAGTACTGGTGCAGAAAAAGTCCCTGAACACTGTCTGGTTTGCTGCTGCAAGCCAAATTTCATGCAGGAAAATTGAGACTGAACTGAAGTGAAGTCTTGAATGAGCACTTACATCATTTTTTAAATAGCTTTTGGTACTTTCATTGTTTTAAACATGTGGTACTGAAAATGTATCAATACTTGTGTTTATTCTGTAAACTTTTGACAACATTTAGATCAGGATTCACAAGATGCAGTTTCAAAAGAGAAAAAAAAAAGGGTGCAGCCAAGGCCGAACTATCCTGCATCTCGAGCCGCATTTTCACTGATACTTCTTTTGGTAACAACTTGGTCACTGTTCCAGGCAAGTTGAGCCGATATTAAAAGGCGGAATGAAAACGCTACAGACCACTGATTGGTCTGAGACGAGCAGAGGAAAAGGTGAGCAGTTAATCTGGCAGTTAGTGTGCAGTGAAGGTTAGAGTTTGTCAGTGAATAAAGGCTGCTGTTTCTCAGGACCAAAGTAAAGTTTTCATATGTTGTTTGCTAACAATCAGGTCTGCCTACATTGACTACTATCTGCAGTGGAAAACAAAATAGAAAGACCAAAAATTTGTGGAGCTGAGCTGCACCATGCAGTGGAAATATGGATTTAGTTTTTGCATGGGCCAAAGACAGTGGATTCTACACTTCCCATAAAGCAACTCAATATCATAATTTGTTAGACTGCCTGGTAAACATAGCTAGACATCTTTGTTTAGCATGTCAGCATGTCAACATTTTCTAATTCACACTAAACACAGGTCATCAGCATCACAAATCAAAACAAACAACATAATTGTGCGAGGAACATGAATCGTATTGATTCGTACAACATTTCATGGCAATGCATTAGAAAACTGTTGCGATACTTCAGTCTGAACCGGACAACTGGACATAACTGCATAAAGTCATTAAAAACTCTCCTCACGCCCTCATCTGTGAAGCACCACTTCTCTGTAATTTTTCTTTTAATTGTATTTCCACTGCACTCTCCATTTTCTCTTGTTGATCTACTCCTGTGATGTGCTACCACATACATGCAGACCCTCTTTGCGGTAAGCACAAAATTCTTCTTTGCGGTTGCAGGGATATTAGTAATCAAGCCGGGTAAGTAGCCAGACAAACTATGCGTAACTGCAGGACCAGTGCAGGGAAGGTCAGTCAAAGAGTCGCGGTACAATTAGTGATGGTCATATGTGCCGCTATCAGTGTCCAGAGAGAGGGACTGCAAAACAAAACATGGTCAGTCACTTTTATGTTGTGATGATGAGAGTTTGTAGTGACGTACGCCTATTTCAGCGATCTGACGGTGATGGCTGACCTTTAATTTATTTGCCAGTGTATAATTTCAGTCACAGGAGGTGGGCACTAATTTTATACCCTGTCTGTAACTAACTTGACTTTTACATGTGCCCCTTAAACTATATGCTCTTGCAAATTAAAAACATTCACACCAAGGTCCCCTTTGTTTTGAAAAGTGCTATATAACTAAAATTTATTATTATTATTTAATGTTTTATTTTGACCAGATTGGAAAAGACAGGCATTTAAGTAATGGCCAAATCTGTAACACTTCCTGCTAGCAGGAACCAAACACCAGCATTTCTAGCTACTACCAGTATTCTCAGTGAGCTCTTTCCATTAAAACGTCAGACCTATAAAATCTGCTTCTGTCAGCCTAGTGAACTAATTCTTACCCTCACTGTGCAGGCCTGACATACTGCCCTGGAACAGGCGTCAAGGCTTGCATGCAGTTCACAGCTGCCAACACCACTTAAATGTTGTCTCCTGAGTCTGGCTGCAGATCTGCTGATCCAATGATCTGCATGGGGCTGATCGGCACGCACATGGCCAGTACGCAAAGCTCCTATTTAAAGACTTCAACCATTATTTGATAAACCAGCAAAGGAAAGAATAAATAAATCAACAAATGCATGAATTAATGATTTGGTTAAACCAGCCAAGAGCAGCTTCTGCTTGGTTTGGTTGGATCACAAGATGTGTTATAGTGTGTTTGAGATGATTCAGAAGCATGCTTTCTAAGATATTAAAGAAAATACATAAAGTTTTCTTGATTATATTGGAATATGTTTTGTCTTGACAAGTAAGTAATCTACAAGAATCCAGAACATAAAGTGACAAATATGCTGTCTATAATAAATCAACAACTAAAAACATATTTAGAGCCAGACTGTTTTAGCTTCTCTCTGATCTTGAACTGCTTCATCAAGGTCATGGACATTCTAAGAAATAGAAACAGAGAAAAAACTTGACCTCTTCAGAACACTTCAAAACTGACAGCTTTGTTAAATATTAATGACAGCAGGGAGAATGAAGAATGGAACGGGAGAGAAGATACTGGAAGAATAATTGATGAAGGAGTGAAAATAATTGGTCGTAAAGTTGTCTTTCTTTGAGTAGTAGTGGTTTCATGTTGTGGGAAAGGAGCACGAAGAAAAAAAGGGGAGAAGACAGAGTGCAAGAAAGACAGGAAGAAGAACAGCAAGAGAGGGAATAAAGAAGTGACATAACATGAGAGATGGTTGTGTTTTCAATTTCCCTTTTAGCCTCTGCCCAGTCAGCATGTTAATCTTTACACAAGCCACACTGTTCACCAACATACATCAACTGGCAAGATTTTTTTTTTTTTTGTACATCAAAGTTCTTACTGCCCTAAAAAGAAGAAAAAAAATCTACTATGTTCTTATCTCATGAACCACTATGAAAACAAAGCCAATATTGCCCTACTTCAACATGAAACAGCTGATGTTCAGATCCTATTAAGATCTTGCTGCTTGTCTAGGATTTAGTTTGATGTGCAGCTGTGTGCTATATTTTCTTGAAAGAAAATTCTGAATGAGCCCCAGTTGGAGGTACTCATGGCATATGCTAAGGTAATTAAAATTCTTAAAAGGTAGCTTTGACCTGGGATGTAAGAAACACCTGCCAGTGTTGGTATTAATTGACAAGAATAAAGGTCTAGCCTACAGCCTTGCTAGTGGGGTGTCAGGCAATCCATACAGTGGTGGTGCTTTGAGCTAAATTCTAATATCAGCATGCTAACACGTTCACAATGACAAAGCTGACGTGTTTAGCAGGTATATGTTTACAGTGTTAACCCTTTCAGTTTTAGCTTGATCTAATGTTAATATTTGCCAATTAGCACTATACAGACAGTGGGTGATTTTACAGGGAACGCTGTCTCCCTTGTTAGCAAAATAACCAAAATGCATTCCCCTTGTTAATCTGCCATCCCCCATCTCCATCCCCTACTAGCAGAGAGAGTGCAGGTAAAGAACCAGTACGATTTGTCTGAGTTGTTCATAAATGCACCAGAAAGACAGCTGATTGGTGAGTTTCACTCCCAGGATGTAAAATACCTACGTTTTGGGTTGGTAAAGCATCCTAAGCACAACAAAATAAAGAGAAAATAAGGAAATACAAGCAGAGGGCAGAGTCTTTGCAGACACAGCCACCACCACACACTTATAGTGGGTCATAAGTGATGATTGAAAGGAATTATATTTATATGAATCTATACATTGTTGAATGCTGAATATTACGCCCTTCTGTCTGTTTCATCTTTAAAAAATACAGAACCAAAATAGTTGTTCATGAGTTGCTAGTTGCAGGTGAACGAAACAAATCTGACCCCCTGTTAAAATTAAGAAAAAAATCACCTGTGTATACTGTGGATATGCTAGAATGGCTAAAAAGTACACAATCTGAAAACTGCACAGCTTCTTGAGAGGTTGTTTCTTGTCTAAGTTGGGGAAGTGTCGAAGAAAAAGGTGAGCATTCACGTCACAATAAGTCCCATCCAAGGGACTTTTTTTAAACACTTTCCCAGTAAGGCTGGGATAAGTCTCATCAGAGGGCTCTAAGCTTTATCTTTCTCCCTAAAGGTTGTTCAGTGACCCAAGAAAATCCTCAGCCTCCCTACAATGTGCGCATGAAATCAACACTTTTACCACCTGAGCTCCTCAAAATGCCAGAACAGTCTCTTCTCTGGTTTCAGTGTAGTTTCAGTGTTACTCGATGGATAACTTATGTTTGTGCTTGTTGTGGTTTTGCATGCCTGTAATAAAACTAGAATGTTTGACCTATATTTTTACAATACATTTTTAATACAGACCAGAATAGTTCTGTGCTATCGTATAAAACAAAGTGTAAAGTGTAGAATTTAAACCTAAAATCTGTAAACCATGTGCTGGTGTACAGCCACCAAATTTGGACATTGTAAGTGACAGAACTTATGGTATCTCTGGTCTGCAGCTCTTTTCTTGCACACACCATCGTAACCACAATGAGGTCCTGTGATGAGTTATTATCATTATGGAGTGTGATACTTTAAAAAATAGCCTCTCTTATCAACTTCTATCCTCATGTGTTACCTCACATTATATATTCAAAAGTTGCACCTCTGAGCTATAAATAATAAATGAGTTAAGCTAATTTTATTTTGACTTTATATAACACCACTTTGGTTCGAGTGGATGCACATCTACATTTTAAATATTGCACCATCATCATTTTAAATTTATATACTTTACAGCTTTCATTAATGTTATAAAACAATAATATAATAGAGGCAACATCAACTTGACCCAACAAAGTTTTATGATTGGAAAATTATATAAAACTTAAGCAAGACAATTGTTTTTTATAACAGCCCTCTGTTTTTTGCCATTATGTGTGTTGCCATTTTGTATGTGTGTTTATTTCTGTATATCCTATATTTTTTTCAACTGGCTACAACCAATAATCCACATTTTGTATGTGCTAAATCAAAAACCTCTCATATCTTTTAAAAGTAGCCTAGGACTAAAGCCATCAGCCAGTTGGCTTAGTTTAGCACAAAATCTTCACTTGTAAAACCTGTAATTGTCCTTTTTACACTTTTGATTTTATTCAGATGAAATCATGATCTATAATGTGTTAATTAGTGAGTTTTAGAGGTGCTGGTAGGTGGTTTTGTAACTGTTGGACAGGTGCAGGTTTTTTCAGTCTTTATGCTAAGCTAAGCTAATCAGCTGCTAACTGTAGCCTTAATGAATGAATATATATTCAACTTCCAGTGACAGACTGGGATCAGAAAACAGCCATGCCAATTGCAACAGACCAGCTGTATTTTCAAACCCAACACCATCCCCACCCAAATGTTAGCGTTTGAGAAAAAACCATACAAACTAAGTGCAATACAAAAATTCACATTCACAGAACACGCACTCAAATGACACACACTATAATCACTGAAGTCGCTGACGTATGCTGACAAGGATTTAACACAATCTGAGAGTGGCACAGCGCAAGGTGCTATGACATGATATGCTCCAATAAGGCACATTCAGCACAAATACATAGGCTCAACATTAAGGCACAGTAGCCGACATAAACATGAAAAGAGCATTGCATGGACACAGTGTATATTCCATAGCTTCATCAGAACATAAGAAGAGAAGTACACAGCCACAGTGCATAATGATAACTAAATGTGTCTTACCTTCATGTAGTTTGTAACAGAAGATATTAAAGTAAAAACAAACTCTTAAACAATCATCTTCACTCTGGGGGTGCTTGCGATGGCAAACACCGCCTCTCCACAACCTTGTCAATCATATCATCAGATCCCAGATTCATTAGGACCTCTTTCTCTGTCACCAATAAATCTGTTATTTTTGCAATTTTTTTCATCCTCAACTAAAACTGGTTGTTTCAGGCCACGTAATCAGTGTGACTTTTTGTGTTGCTCGCTTTGTGGCCACAGTTGTCCTGATACCCCGCCCACATCGGCCCAGCTGATTTGTTGTTTTCACCTCTGACTCTTTCCTGTCAATATGGCTTTTAGACACCAGTGACTTTTGTTGAGATTCTGATGGGGCAACGTTAAGTGAAACACTGTGCACATAACCAGTTTAGAGATGCTAGATTTCAAGTCTGTTATGAACTACAGACATAAAGACATGATATAAACTTTCTTTGATCATGAAGCTCTTCAGTTCTGTGGTTTAAACTCCAGACTAGAGTCTCTGTTAACAGTGAAAAACAGCTAGAACCATGTTATATAAGCTTGTCTCCTCTATATTACATCTATATTTCCACTGCACTGCCATTCATATGCATAACAATGATTATGATAATAAGTCATTATTTTGAGAGAGTCTCAATATTTTGAGATGTTGACTCATTATTTTGAAATAGTATCTAAAAAGTGAATATATAGCATATAAACATAAACTCATCCTTTACTTTCGAGCTTGTACGATGTTAAGTTGACTTGCTTGCTTTAATAACTCAACGTGTAGCCATGGTAACGCAGATTAACTAGCAAGTAAATAGCAAGAAATCAAGCTTGTTCTAATGAAAAGTATTTCAGCTAAAATTAAGAATACATTCATTACTTACTAGTCAGACTTTAATGTTGCAAGAAAACATAACATTAATAATGTAGCTACCGAGCAAAGTGTGTGTATTCATTCTGTTAACGGCCACCAAAATTCTAGGGCCAGGCTGTTGTAAAGTTCTTCTTCTTCTTCTTCTTCTTCTTCTGCTCCTCCTCCTCCTCCTCCTCCTCCTCTATTATTATTATCATTATTATTATTATTATTGTTGTTGTTGTTGTTATTATTTAATCAATTAAATTATGAACCATTCTGAGCAGACGAAAGCTGCCCACAGTGGAGCAGTGCTTCTTGCATTTGCCCAATTTCCAGACAGTCAATCCATTGTTGCAGTCTTCTCATCTAACTCTCCATAAGAAAGCAAATGAGTTTTTTCCCTAAATGCTGAACTATTTATTTAACTATTACTGAAACACACTACCACTTGGTCAATCACCCTGGAGAAAACCAGCAAGTTTGAAAACTACCAGGCAGTCAGGGAGTCCAGCATGTTGCAGAGCTGGCCAAACTTGTACAATCTTTCCCAAAAGTATCTGACAAAGTTAGTAAATCTATAAGAGTGAAACTATTTTTAAGCCTCCAGTGATCCAGTTTTAACTTTTCTGGAACGAAATTTTGTTGCTGAGAAATATTTAGCCAGCTAGACTGCTCAGTGTGAAGGGAGAGTGAGTGAAAGAAAGACAGGGAGGGAGAGGAGGGGGAGATGGTGGAGTCAGTTTGATGCCAAGAGCTGTGCGTTGACCCTGATTAAATGCCTCCCCGAACTCACTGGGACCACTGATAAGACCAATGCACTCTGGGCGGTGTGCATGTTATGTGTGTGTATGCTCAGGAGCTAGAACAGGAGATAAGGTGTGTCTACACATGTGCATGCACAAGGAGTGTGTGTATGTGTGTGTCCCAACACCAATTCTCCTGTGTAAACATGCTGACCTGGCACAACACCAGTAGACACTTTGAAGTTGGCAATAGCCACTGTAATCTCCCTCCCTCTCAAACACACACACACACACACACACACACACACACATACATCCCCACAAACACTGAGCCAGAGGCGAGACTTAACACTGGCAACCTTCTGTGGCTTAGCATGTGGCCACTAACACACACACTCCTGCATACACACACAGAGAAATAGTCTTTCATTGTCACAGACAATAGCATCCTCGGTCTCCCGCGGAGAGATAAAACAATAAATTCTCTCACACACAAACAAGAACAGACTCTGAAATCATATCCTTTTTTTGTTGTTTATGATACCTATAATGGAAATTTTCTCTGACAGTTATGTGTGAGTGTGTGTTTTGCTAAAAGTGCCTCTCCACCACTCTGGAGTGTATCACAGTACAGCCTCAGAGCATCTCTGGGTCTTAAATCAGCCAGGATGCAAGTCGGAGGCTTAACCTTGGAAGTCGATGCACACTTGATGAATTATAAGGATTTTCGAGCTACCTTGTGCTTTAAGGTAAAAGAGAAGTATTTCTTATGCCCACAGACACTCTTTAAAGGGTCGGCTCACCAAAAATACAAAATTTAAAAATAGCTCCTATGAAAACAGCATGCTGCTCTTAGAAGAAATGTTGCTGTTGAATTCTTTAAAGCTACATGGATATATTTGTTTTTTTTTAAAAATCCCACATATTTTACATATTCTGATCTTTTGAAGTTGATGGCTAATGTGTTAACACACCATTGCCTGTTTAAATATCCAGCACGTGCAGTGATATTATTAATTTGGAGTCGTATTTCTGCAGATTCTTTGTTCACCAACCACTACTTTGCTTGTCTGTTGTTTGGTGCTGGTAGGATAAAGTTGTATTTTAACTGAAAACAGTTGTCTCTTGTGGAAACGAGGTTGATTAGACATCTGAAAAAGCAAAACAATTAGCTGTCCGTGGGTTCGTCACTACTTGTGTCACCTTTCACATGAGTGTAGCATGTGATGTTTTATCGCACATATAAAAATATTATAGAGCAGCTTTAAATGTAATCTTTTCAGTGCATTGAGCACTGATGTTGACATTCAATTAACCTCCATTGTGTTGTGGTGGCAGCAGAAATCTCAGTGATGTGTATCTCAGAACCTGGGCAAATACAGTAAAAACTGCCTATTAGCAACACTGAATAACACCAGAAGCAATAAAGTAAATATATTAAGGTGAACTCACAACTCAACCAACACTCACCACACCTCACTTGTCAAATATTGCAGCTTGGTCCTATATAATTAAAAATATGACACTCTCAGTAGAAATAATGCAATAATGCACCATCTGTGTTTGTTTGACCCATCCATCCAACCCGCCTCTTCCATACACAAACTGTCTCACCTTTCATGTTATGTCATCTGACTTCTTCTTCTTGTTTGTTCTAGTACTGCATGTGAACTTATGTGTGGGTGTTTGGTTTTCGTGTTACTATTTACTGGAGCCACATCAGTAAATTAAATCTTATATTACTGTTAGTCCACAGCGTTGTCTTTCTGGCAGTTAACACAAAACATGGTGATAACGTGCGATCATCGACAATAGTTTGATAATAACAAAGTAATAACCAGGTAATACAAGCTTGGTATTAACAATGGGTGTACCTGCATAATATTAAAGTGATATTTATGTAACAGGATAGTGAGGGGCCAGAAACAAAGGCTTTTAATCAGGAAAACACATTTAAAGTTTGCAACAAAGCAAACTAGTTTAGTAAAAAAAAAAAAAAACCTGCTGACAATAAAATGGTTATGTAAATATTGTTATGTAAACTTAATAAAAAGGGGTAATACCCTGACAATAATGAGATAATATAGGTTGATGCTTTGACAGTGTTATAGGTGCATATAACATCAGAGTGATACCTTAAAAATCACATGAAAATTCTTCGAAGTCATAATTGGTAATTACCACATCATGATACTAAAATTCATTCTCTCCTATAATCCAAACATTCCCTTTTGTTTCAAGGTAATACTGTATAAATTTAATGTTTAATACTGTGACTTGTTACCTGTTCCTAACACCATGATCACTTGGTCTGTTATAGAATAACATAACACATTTGTGACCCTAAATAACCAGTGCAGCTGTGTTGACTGCTTCCAGAATGGTGTCATAAAAGCAGGCTGCCTTAGGTGACTGCAACATGGGTGAAAGCCTGCTACTTCATTACCTCATTGCCCACTGGTTATGTCCCACTTTCACATTCCCAGCCACACTAAAGAGTTTGCCATTGCACCAACTGTTGTTGGCCATGTATCATTGCCTCAATATGTCAAGATTATGGGTAAGCATCCACAGTGGAGATGGTGAATCTACATGGGAAACACGGCACCATGTTATAATATGGCTCATTGACTTATTCTTTCTTATTCGGGTCCAGGACTGAAGAGGTTTAGGAGCCCCTGATCAGATCGAAAGCTACTTAGGGTATTAAACTGGGACAGGGGGTTCTCAGAACTTTTACCACACAGGATTAAAATTGAGTTCATTTAATCTCACCCTGGGACTCAAACAGACTAGTAAACTTCTCCTTGTGCAGGGACCCACCACAAACAACTAAAAACTAATTTTCGACCCAGTTTTAGAAACTACAGGTCTAGGGGAATGAAAATCTAGAGTGTGATGAGGTATAAATTGGAAAGTTAGCGTGCTGTTGAGATCATGTTGAGAATTTTATTTCCTTTTATAAGTTGCCTTAAATTGCTTTTTTTTACTTTCTTTATTTTTCACCCACTCACTTTCTTCATCATTTCTTCTTATTCTGCCTGCTAGAATTATACAAAGTGGTTACTCACTGTGAACAGTTCAATACAATTTGTGATGTTCTTCATAAGCAATAAACTGAATAAAAATTTGGTCCCAAAGAAAATAAGTTAGGCGGCTCTTGCTAATTTGCTTCTTTGTTTCTCCTGTCTGGGTTGCCAGATATGCAGATTCCAGGCAGTGTTTTGGCCAGCAGGCAGATAATCTTGTTAGGAACAATTAACTCGGTTGTATTGTTGAATGTAAACTCAATCCCTCACACAGAAGCATTCAAAACAGCAGCTGGCACCACAACCAACAAACTGCAACAAAATGTCAATGAGGATCAACGCTCCTGCATTGAAGTTGGAACACAACAGCCAAAGTCACCCAAACCTTTGCCCAATATGTGATGGAATGCAATACCTAAGAATAAAGAAAATAAACTAAACTCCTACTCTTCAGGATCACAGAATGTGTGAGTCATCTCTGTTTACTGTCTTGAAGACACCATAGAAGGCTGGAGAAGTGGGCCAGCAGATAAACAAACAATATGAAGAGCTTTGTGACTTCTCAGTAGTTGACATTCTACAGTAAAAAAAAAAAAAAAAAAAAAAATGATTCCAGTATTGTTAGACTCAAGATATTGTATTTTGGCAACAGACACAAGTGGTGACCACAACATTGTTACATCATTTCCTTTAAAATTGTTATAACTTGTGTCATTTTTCAGCTACCTGATGAATGTATGTCCAATATTCCCTCTATTTTTAGCTCTGTTTTTGGTCTCCAACAACTCCTATGGGGAATATTTGGCTCTTTAGCTGCTAACGTCTCCACTTTTTTCCGTGTTTCTACTGCAGGACTTTTCCCCAAGAATTATGAACCTTTGGATCCCAAACTCCGGTGCATTTTCACCATTGGAACCGTGGTCTAAAATAAGCTCCAGGGACATTATTTTATTGGTCGTCATGTTAAAAGTTTCCAACCGGCCACCTTTAGCTCAGCAACAGCCGAATGTGCAGATGTGCATGTTAACATGCTGGCAACATCACAGTTAACATCACAGTTACAGGATCACCAAAACTATTACAATCAATACAATCTGAACCAAAATACATGTTAAACCATCTTATACTTGAGAAAACAATGTCAACTGCTGGCATTGCTAGAGGAATACTATGATATCCTATTTAAAAAGTCAGCGGGAGTCGTCCTCTGGGGATCATAAATGTCTTTAGAAATGGTGAGTTAGTAAAGCCTTTGAGATGAAAAACTGTAACATGTCTCATCATGTTTAATAATGACCCAGAGAGAAAAAAAAGATAATGTCAGAGAGCAACATTCTCTTTGGACCAACATTAAAGATAAATGTAGTCCAAAGTTCAAGAATCTCCAACAATAACAATACCACGGGGATAAAATCGACGAGCAGACATCTTCACCCTCATCTCACTTCCTCCATTATCTACACAGGTACCACAATGCTCTATTGAGCACACACATATTGATGCTTGTAGCTCTGTATGGAGGGCAGAGTCCTAAATCAGCTGAAACCACAAACAGCTGCGCCAGCAATTTATAAGAAAGTATAGTAGGACTATTATTTGGGTCTTGAATGAGCTACTTTCAAAATTAGTAGTTCCTGATGTGTTTTAGTGAAAAGTAGGCCAATATGACCTGAAAAATCACGCACTGGATTTACACCACACTTCTTTCATCTGACAGGAACACTTAAAGTAAGTTCATAAACCCACAGAATATGTTTTTAGTTACAAAGCGGCTAGTGTTGTTCACAGAGGCTTGACTAACTCAATAAGACATGTCTATGACAGCTTGTTCTCAGCATTAAGCCAAATATACACTTCCCAGCACAGGTACAACCTGTCAGACAAAATTTGAAAGAAGTGTTCAAAATTATGATTTTAGTTGAACAAAAAAAAACAAAAACAAAAAAACAAAAAAACAACAACAACAAAAAACAAAAAAAAAAAACCAAAACAATTGGGAGTCTATTCAGAAATGCGCACAGGGAAAATTGTAGTATTTAGACAGGGAAAATGGCTCCACCTACATTATAAATGCATAGAAGCTGGGTAATACATGTTAAAAACTGTAATAAGAAGAAAAAGATACAGATATAGAACACATGTTTTTCTCTACACTGTCCACTTCTATCAGATAGAAATTGAGGAACTCAGCCATAGACTGCTATCTGTCAGGAATAAGAATAGTTAGCCGTGCTCACATGAGTGTGGCTAATTCAGTATGACATCTTTCTAATAGGTAGTGTGGCCACTGGGAGGAAGGGACTGTACGCAGTGAGAGTGGGATATCACAGGTGGGGAGGAAGTACATGTAAATAAAGCTGAAATGAGGCCTCTAAATCTTCAGTGAGTACGGTGGATCTGTTGGTAAAAATCAAAAGAGGTAGTAAAAGAAGAGGCCCCCTGGACTCGACCTTCTGATTAGGATGAAACAAGACCATCACAAACAATCTGCGCGATAATGTGTGGAAATAGGCTATTACAGCAACACCAAATTATTATCTGGTATCTCAGAGTCAGTTATTGCTGTGATGATAAAAGAATCAAGATGCAGGGACGGCTGCTGTCTTACACAACAGTCCTGTTTGATTTTATAACATGCATTCATGTGATGATTAGCATCTAGGTTGAGGGGAATTGTGAATCACACACAAAAACTGAATCATCGCCTTTTCATGTCATTAACTTAACATGTTAAAATAAAATACAAAAGCTAAACATTAGAGCTAATCTTTACTAATTAAAGGTTCCATTACCTTGTGTCACAAGGTAATTTTAAGACTAGCTCTGCCAATGTGAAGTCATTATAATGAGAAACTTTCTTGAAATAACAAGCTTTATTAATTTTTTTAACCCTTTTTTAAATTTAATTACTTACTATATATTAAGTCATTATTTTGAGATGCTTTGAGATACTTTGTTTCGATACAAGTAAGTCATTATTTTGAGAAAATGTACCATTATTTTGAGATTCTAAGCCAACCTTTTTTATTTTACACATTTTGAGATACTAATTCTTTAGCTCAAGACGAGTAATTGAATATTTTGAGAAAGTTTACCTTTATTTTGCGATAACAGTTATTCTGTGGTAAGTCATTACTTTGAGATATTATATTGAGAAGGTCTGTCATCATACCATGACTTACAAATAGAAATTTTGATAATTGAGAGTGATAGATAAGAATTTTGAGGCAATGCAGCCATCATTAAAAACTAAAAAACTAAGCCCAAACAAAAACATTTTGCCATTTTTAAGACCTGAACCTGACTCTGTACAAATAAACAAGCTTTGGACACACAGAGGTGCTTTCTCACAGTAACTGACAAAATGAATGTTGCTGGTAAACTCAGACCTTCTTTCCCATCTGAATTCGATGGTTCAAACAGTCAAACTGCAGGCCATTATTTCCATGTGCAAAGGCAGAGGTCGCGCAAGGTCAAACTATTTCTTTGACAAAGCTTTTACTGAATCAGTGGGGATTTTGAGCTCTCCCTAAATCGAAACTATGGTTGAGGTGAAGTGGGTGGGGGGAGTATTTCAGAGTGTGTTTGTGGTCATTGTCACAGTAATTCCACTGCTATCACTGGGGCAGCCCCAGGTGATTGTAATGAAATCTGAGTAAGCTCTACCAGTCACACCTTGTGGAAACCGGGCTAGTTAGTAAGCTCTGCTTATGACCCTGTTTGGCCCCAATAAGGAATCAACACCACTCCAGTCTCACAATTGTTGAAATAAGAAAATTCAGGCTACACAGCCTATATTTATAAACTACAACCCCAACTCCAAAAAATTTGGGACACTGTGTAAAATGTACATAAAAACAGAATGCAATGATTTGCAAATCCTTTTTGACTTGTGTTCAAGATATTTTATGTCCAAACAAATATAAAAGAGTACTACATGAGCTCGGGAACACTTTGGAAAACCGTTGCCAGTGAACAGAGTTTGTTGCTGCTGCTACAAATGAAATAACTACCATGTGATACAAAAGCCATACATCAACAATATCCAGAAAGGCTGCTGACTTGTTTGGTGTCTGAGCACATCTGAGATGGACTGATGCAAAGTGGAAATGTGTGCTGTGGCCTGTCAAGTCCACATTTCAGATTTTTTCAGAAATCATGGATGTTGTATCCTCTGGGTTAAAGAGGAAAAGGACCATTCAGATTGTTATCAGCACTAACTTCAAAAGGCAGCACCTGTGATGGTATGGGGGGGTGTGTTGGTGGCCATGGCATCATGGACAACTGTCACATCTGTGAAGGCCCGGTTAGTGCTGAAAGGTACAGTATATACAGGTTTTGGAGCAACACATGCTGCCATCCAGACGACGTCTTTTTCAGAGACGTCCCTGCTTATTTCAGCAAGACAATGCCAAGACACATTCTGCACGTGTTACAACAGTGTGGCTCCGTAATAAAAGAGTTCAGGTACTAGACTGGTCTGTTGTTCACACCTGTCTCCTATGAAAATGAGTGGTGCATTATGAAGCATAAATACAACAATAGAGACCCCAGACCACTGAGCTCCTGAAGTTGCACATCAAGCAAAAATGGGAAACAATTTCACTTTCAAAACTTTAACAGTTATGTTGTTAAAAGAAACGGTGATGTAACACAGGGGTAAACCTGACCCTAGGCCAACTGTTTTGGAATGTGTTGCAAGCATCAAATTGAGAATGAGTGTATATTTACAAAATTATAAAGTTAATCAATTTGACCATTTTGTCTTTGAACTATACTCAGTTGAATGTAGGTCAAAAGTTTTTATGTCATTGCTTTCTGTTTTTTTTAAAAATAGTTTTACATAATGTAATACAGTAACATTGGTGTAGCATTACTTTAACACTGAGAAGACAGGCACTATCAAATTATCATATTTCAACAATTAACAATTGGTGGTAGCTAGCTTTAGCAGCCCAAACACAGTTTACTTAATCACATTTTTCAGATCCATTAGTATATAATACTTTTTGCATTGCATCTTATCTGTGAAATACATCTTGGTAACATAATATATATTCACCTCCACCAACAAGCTTATGTTTACAGTTCACTTGTGTGTCTGTTTGTCAGCAAGATTACAGAAAACTAACCTTGCTGGGAGGGTGTAGCTCTTGGTACAAACTATTGTTTCTCTGTAAATAATATTATAAAGAGTACAGCCTTGACCTGCTCTATATGAAAAGTGCCCTAAGCCAAGTTCTGTTATTATTTGGTGCTATATAACAAAGAGTGACTTTACTTGACTTGGGGAAAGTAGTTTCATAGAAGAGTTGGTAGAACTGTAACATCACCGCAATTGTAACAACACTTTTTTTTTGTCAAATTATGGTGTGGCTGTGGGAATGTAAACACAAACATATCATTTGAGTAGTTATACTCTTACTCACACCCAGATCTGAATTGTCTGCAATAAACTCCAGCAGAAATATCCAAAGGAAATCTCTTCCTCTTTTCTCCTCCTCCTCCTCAAACTGTACGCTTCACAAGAACAAGCAATAATACTGACCATGAAATTTGTGCTTGCAGATTTGCATATTTGTGCCTTGGCAGAGGTCTGTGCTCTCTGAGTGCCCTTTTAGTTTGACATTTTAATACATTTTTGATAGCTTGGGTCGGTCTCATGATGATTTCAAGTACACTATACTGTCTACTGTACAAAAACTGCAGGAGAGAAAAAACTGTTAAAAAAAATAAATAAATAAAAAGGAGCTACAAGGAGGCAAGACCTTAAATGCATTCTGATGCTTTTATGGTATTAAAAAAATCTTTTTTCATTGTCGTCTATCGTCTATTTCATTTATTTCAAAATAAAAGACTAGAAAAATGGAAGCATTTAGAAATAGCACAATCAAGCAATGGATCCTAATTGTGAACCTTATTAGGAGGAAATATTAGGAGGGTTTACCCAATCAGCTGGTAAATTTAGCATCCCACGTGTACATCATTCTAAGAGCAAATGACATGAACATGAAAACCAACAGGGTTTTGACCCTGACTGTAAATTACTGGAATAAAAAGCATGAATTCATTTGTTTGCACATGAATTTAATTCATGCATTTAATCACAAAATAGCCAAATGTTTTGCAGTCAGGTTGCTTTGAAACTACACACTTCACACGTGAAGCCCAGGGATTTACAGAACAGATGATGATTTGTTCTGCTTTAGAGGAACCATCCCTAAAACACTGAAACATTTGTACACAAGCTGATTAAACGTGTTATCAATGCTGTTTGATTACCACACTGTAACAAAAAGTTAGTGTAAGACATAATGCCAAAGATCGGATTAAAAATGATTGAATGTTTTGCAGTTCACCCTAAAATCAAAAATACATATCTTTCTTCTTCCCTGCAGTGTTATTTATTCATCTAGATAGTTTTGGTGTGAGTTGCTGAGTTTTGATGATATCTACCATAGAGGTGTCTGCCTTCTTGTGAATATAATGGAAGCAGATGGTTCTCAGGTTGTGGTGTTCAAAGCACCAAAAAATACATTTGAAAAATTCAACAGCAATGTCTTGGTCATTTTTTTTTAAATGAGGGGGGTTAAATGCATATTTTTCTGCACTAATTAACTAACTAAATATTTTTACAGCTGTGAGACACCCCTTCACAGACAATCTCCCACTGAAAAGGCAAGTAGGACTTAGCAGCAGTTATTTAAATCGAAGTCCTGGTGCCTCTGTCATCCAGCGTGACTAACAGGATTTGACATGGTGACGAGTGGACGGGTCCCAGGTTCACAAAACACATTCTGTCTGTCTGACCCTTCTCCACACACACACACACACACACACACCACACAAACGAGACCTCACAATCCCACCCTCACACTGCACAGACACAGGTAGAAAAGCAATGGCACATAATCTATTGGGTATTCTCACTCTGCTTCATCATTACACGCACACGCACGCACAGCCGCACGCACCACACACACACACACACACACAGCAGCAATATTTAGTCATGTGTTTTTCCCTGCTGGTTATTTAGCACTAAATAGCTCTACTACCTGTGTGTAAAATCCACTTTCACACATGATTGAACAAAGCTTTACATTATATAAGGGCTTCACATGTTGACACCAGAGCAGGATAAAGTTCCTCATAAAGGGGAAAGCTATATTGTAAGAGCTTTATAATCGACAAGAGAAAAAACCTGCTTTACTGTCACCTTTGACTTTCTCCCCTCACTATCTGCTCTGTATTGAGGAGGCGACAGCTTGCAGTAATTTAAGGTAATCGGATGACTCTCTCTCTGTCTTCATAATCCGAGACACACAGGCTGCTTGTGTGAGGTAACCTGCTTTTGACAGGACCACTGAAAGAAGACCCTGAGACAGACAGATCATATACTTTATATTAGAGCTGCAACGATTAACCGATTATTAATTGATTAGGAAATTAATCGCCAACTATTTTGATAATTGATTAATTGGTTTGAGTCATTTTTTAAGTCAAAAAGTCAAAATTATCTGATTCCAGCTTCTTAAATGTGAATATTTTCTGGCTCCTTTACTCCTTTATGGCAATAGATTGCTTTTTCACAATTTTCTGACATTTTATTGACCAAACGACTAATTGATTAATCAAGAAAATAGTCGACAGATTGACTGACAATGAAAATAACTGTTAGTTGCAGCTCTACTTTAAACTGTACTGTAGCAGAGCATAAGGTACTTGTTGAAAACACACCACACTCTTCTTTCAGATGAGATGGGAGATCAATTACAGTACAGGGGAGCGTGCGAGCAGTAAATTGCTGCTCAACTACAGACCAGAAATGCAACTTCAGTCAGTTTATCCAGTTTAATATCGCATTAAACATCAGATAATAACTGTAAGGCAAAGCCAGGATGGTTCAGGCTCATAAAAACGACTTAAATCCGTATTTAATCAACCTTTATCGCTATGATCGCTGTCCATCACTGATAGCAAACAGCTCCAGAAGATGTGGGGTCAATTAAAGCAGCGTGTTGCATATAAATGTGCTGAGTTGTCTCGAATTAATTCACGTCGACGTGTATTTACTAAAGCAGCACCAGTAATCCTCCTCAGCCCGTTTCAGCACCGCGGACAGCGACATTTCTCCCATTTAACCTGCTGCAACAGAGCAAGAAGAGGAGTCTGCTCTGCTCCAACTGTTCAAACTACTGTTAGTGACGATACTGTCATGTAGAAAGAGAGCAGAGTTTATCAAGCATGTGTCAGCCGCTAAAACCATATCCTTTATATGTCTTTTGCTTCTATTTTAGTTGCAGGAGCAGCGGTTTCTTTCTGCACGCAAACTTCTTCATTTTTTACCAAAAAGAATGTCTACTATAAAGTATGCAGCCATGGAATTGCGATAAATACGCTGCTTTCAGGTCCCTAAACTCACCTCACATGCATTGAATAAGTCAGAGTATAGATGTTTCATTAAATAATACAGTTTAGAGAGGGATGTGTAGTGAGACTTACCGCGTTATCCTCGTTGAAGCCATATGTTTAACATACAAATCTACTTTTCCACACACTGTTGCCGTCTCTGGGCCGCGGTGAGACACAGCCCGAAGACAAAATCCAGGAAATAACATCCACACAACTCCTCATCCACCCGCCTGGCTGGCTTAAAAAGACCGACCCCACTTTTTTTGGGTGATGGGGTGGTAGTGGTGGAGGGGAAGAAATACCGCCGTCCGCGCCTTCAAGAAGACGAGAAAAAATGTTTTCAAGTCACACACACACACAAAATAAAAAAGACTGTTGTGGCCCCTTGTGCAGTCTCCCTCTCCTGCCAGTCTTCTTTTAGTTTGAGTCTCCGGTCAGTGTGGGACTTACAAGGTAACTACGAGCTGTGGAGGAAGCAGAGAGGCAGGGTAACAGTATATCTGCTCTAGTATTCCCCCTTTGCTTTCTCAACCAGAGAGACAGAGTGAGGGAGGGAGGGGGGGGGAGGAGAGAGATAGAGAGACTAAAGAGAGAGGGGGAGAGGCGATGCGGAGACAGAAATAAGGGAGGTTTTTGTCATAAAGGTAGCCGTGCGTTTACCGCAGCAGCAGCAGGCAGCAGTGATCATCGGTGCACCACCGCCGTAATCTAATTATGTCCACGGCAAAAGGCGCACGGATTACCGGGCGGTCGCTCTGCTTTGTTCCGCTCGGCTCCGGTCTTTGCGCCCCATGGCGGAGAGGGAAGCACAGGAGCGCTGTGTTCGGCCGTCTTATCAAATTTTAACTCGTCAGTATCCACTCACACTCAGTGAAAAAAAGTTATCAAAGACAAAAGATCCTCACATATCGTGCCTCAGATTTACAGGGGCATCTTTTCTTTTCTTGATTTTCTTTCGTATCTAAAAAGCAAAAATTATCTGCTCATCTGTTAGGCTGGGTTGCATCAACGCATCCAATCCAAGTTTAGGTCTTTTCAGAATTGAGCAAAACTAAGTTTATAACGCGCAATCCAGATTCAAAATTAAACTTAAAATTCATAATCTCTGTTTAGTTAATTCTATAGATGTAAACTAAAATTGAAGAGTTTAATCAGTATGCCCCCCCAAAAAAAGAAAGAAAATGATGTAAAGCACAATAAGGAAAATGAAAAAAGGAGCTCCACTCTTCATCTATGTATGGATGTTACCCTTGTTTTAAATTCACATAAGACTAAATTCAGTCGTCAGGTCCAGCACAATTTGTAAAAAAAAAAGTTTCTTTGCTTCTTTCACATCTAACAAGCAAAAAGCTACCTGATTATCTCATAGTGTATTTTCCTTGGTTTGAGATTTGGAAACATTGCAATTAACACTCGGATTTCGTGCTTCTTTGGATCTGTAAAGCAACCCTATTTATTGGGGATGAACTGTTCCTGTATGCTTATTCGCCCTCAAGTTATTGTAAGAGGAAGACACAAAACAGATTCTTTTCCAGCAATGATTACTCACTTATCTTCAAATATACCTCTTGTTACTTTACATTACAACTACTGAGGACATGCAACTGTTGCACTACACCGTAATCGTTATAGCTGGTTCAAGTTAAAAATGTATTAAATGCCAAAGCTCGCCTCCCCATGTGCAAATGTTCCACTAAAACAAGTTCCCTGACACTGCATTGCAGGGAAACTGGTAGGTGCATGGAAATACACAGGTTTAAAAAATAATCAAATGTCTTTTTTAGCCCACACATTGATGCCTACATTGCCCACAATCCAACGTGATGGCTGACAGTAGAAGCTAATGTAGCATCAAGCCAGAATGATTGGCCTAACTCCAAACTCATTTTCAAACTTGTAGTCTTCATCACCAGCCAACACTGACTCAAGTGACATCACTTGAGGTAATTTATCAGACTTGGGGTAGAGCTTTTTTCACATATGCAGTAGTACTGAATGGAAGAAAGAAGATGGACAAGATGGCAGCTCCCAAAAAGTGAAGCCAAAACATCTCGAACGCCCCCTACTGGCTGACTGCAGTATAGGTCATAAACCCCGCCCACTCGATGTTAGCAGATGTACATGCTAAATATTTTTTAAAGATGTTTTTTGTCACTTTGGCAGTTCTTATCAGACTGATGGTTGTTTAACTGCTAATTTGTCTGATGAGTTTAGTTTTAATTAGTTATCTGATGCTATAAAAAGGAGGTTTCACATCATGATTGACAGCTGAGCTCTGCTTGTGATTGAGTCAGACAGGTGTAGGGGTGGGACCTTACTACCACAACCTTGATCACCATGGCACAGGCTCCAACTGATGTCAGACAAGACATCAGCACTCATATCCAAGATATTTTGTGCAATGGAGACGCATTGTTCACCTTTATTTACAGTCTATGTGCTCAACCTGTAAACAGACTTTGAAGTGTGAAATCGATGCACTTCCCCTTACATAGTTCTTAAGCAAACATACATACATACTCTGCAGCGTATACAACAAAACATTTCATAATTTGAAACCCTAGTTCAACTAACCTGTATGTCAGTTCAAAGAAAGAACTCTAGACTTTCTTGCTGTGAGGAGACTAGTCGTACTAACAACTAAACCACATGTCGCACCCAGCAGACATAAATGTTTTGACTAATCATTCTGAATAAAAGTCTCCCCTGACTAAATAGTCGTCAATACAAAATATGTTGTTCCCACAAACAATTCAAACATTGTCGGTCTGGAAATGCAGAATACAAAGCGCCACAGCCAGTGCCTTTCAAAAATAATTACTTTGAATATGTAGATTCAAGGAGCCACACTGAACTCACACTGAAAAACTCTGTAAAAAGTTGATTATACATCTTCAGTGTGGGTTGATGAATCTCTAAAGTCCCTGTAGAAAACTTCTGTGTAATCCTGCTCTGGAGCTCTCACCATCTTTATATTATAAAGATTTTTCTCAGCCTGCTGATCTGTTCACTGTTTGTTTTGAAAAGAGATTACTTTCTAGGCAATTGCAAAGGCTTATTTATTTTGTGAGCCATTGTACTTCGCCAAACTAGATACTGGCACTTAAAAAACAAAATATATCAACATAGAAGTAGAAATAGGCTACCAGAAGACAATGACAGTAAACACTGATTTAATTTACTATGTGTCTATTCTGTTAGCCTGTCTGGACAGAAAAGACACTAACTTGAAGGAGGAGGATCTAAAACTGAGCAACCGCTTACCTAATTTGCTTTGAGCCAAGTCATCCAGCTTTACCTCCACATTCATTTAGCTACATCGCACAGAGAACCAAAATAGACTTTACTTGTAGACTCATCTATTTAGAAAGCACAAACTGTGAACAAACTGTTTTTTTTTTCTTTGTGGGACTATTAAGCAGACCTTGTTTTAGACAAATCTAGCTGCTTAAATTCTCAGCATCTAGGTTTATGATTACAAAAGCAACTTAAATTAATTACAAACAGCTAATCCTGTTAACAGCTTTAATGTAACTCCCTAAAATCTTAATTCCTAACAAAGTCGGCAATCTACACAGGGGTGTTTTAGGTATGATGAAACTCTGTGCCTCCTGCTAAATTAAAAAATAGAATTTTGTTATCATGCTGTAGCACAAAACAGTTATCAGAGTAACTTTTAATGTTTAATTAGAAGGCTTGGCACCAAACTGTGTATGGAGGTTACATTTTGGATCCCAGGAGTTACTTTAAATAAGTGGTGCTTTAGTAATTGGTGTTTTAGATGCACATTGACTATGCTATTCTAAAAACACAATGCTGTTGCCATTCATCTTCTTTGACTAAAATGTCCATCTATCCACGATAACCACTTATTCTTTGGAGAGGCCCAGGAGGCTGGAGCCAATCCCAGCTGACAGTGGGCGAGAAGGGGGCATAGTCTGGACAGGTCATCACAACGCAAGGCAAATTTATTTTTCATAACACAGGTCAGACCCAAAGGCAACCCAAAGTCTAGTGCAGAGTTCACAGGCAAAGCACAAAAAAACAATGATAAAAACAATAAAAGCAAGCAAGCAAAAGCACACAGAATAAAATAAAACAAATGAACATGCGTTTGATTAAAAAAATAATAATAAAAGCATTTGAAAGTACTCAGCACTGTCTCAAGTCTTAGCTCTTCTGGCAGGTTGTTCCACATTTGAGCGGCATAAAGACTAAAGCAGGGGTTCTCAAAGTGGGGCCCAGGGGTCAATCACGGCCCTCAGACAGATTTCATGCTGCCCCAGAATGTGACATGAAATGCATACATTATATTTTAATCATTCTATTTCAAAATTGACTTAGCCCTGAAATAAGCTGAGTAAGAAAGGTCCATGCTAACACAGGGTATCATCACTACTACAGGAGGAAGCCAGGGCAGCCAGAGGAAACCTATCCAGACACGGCAAGAACATGCAAACTCCGCACATAAGATCCCAGCCAGCCGGCAAACCCTCTTGTTGTGAGGCAACAGAGCTAACCACCGCACCACTGCGCTGCCCTAACTGAGACATGTCATCAGAAAATCTACAAAAAAATGATCCTCTCATTCTTACCATGAGAGATTCCCAGCATTAAACATGCAACAGTCATGGAGCAGACTACAGTACAGTAGCTATAATAATGCTGCTCAACCACAAGTGCTCTCATTCAGGGCTTTATCTTTTGCTAATAAATTACACCAATTAAAAAAAAGTTGGGATGCAGTGTAAACTGTAAATAAACACACAATGCAATGACAGGCAAATCCTTTTTGACCTATATTCAATCAAATACAGTATAAAGACAAGATTTTCAATCTACAAAGTGATAAACTTTATTTTTCTTTGTCCGTGACCTTCTACCTCTCAGGTGGCAGTGCATTAAAAATCAAAATGGTTGTACAAACGATATTATTAGATGTGTTCAGGAACACTTTGGAAAACCGGTTGGTTGCTGCATCTACAAATGCAAGTTAAGACTCTATCATGCAAAGCCATATATCAGCAACATCCAGAGACACTTCTCTCGGCCCGAGCGCATCTGAGATGGACTGAGTGGAAAAAGTGGAAGGTGTGCTGTGGTCTGACGGGTCCACATTTCAGATTTTTTGGAAGTCATGAACATTGTATTGTCCGGGCTTAAGTAGAAAAGGATTGTTATTTATTACCAGTGCAAAGTTCAAAAGGCAGCATCTATGATGATATGGGGGGGTGTTAATGTCCATGGCATCATGGGTAACTTTCACATCTGTGAAGGCCCCATTAAAGCTGAAAGGTATACAGGTTTTGGAGCAACATATGCTGCCATCCAGACGTCTTTTTCAGGGATGTCCCTGCTTATTTTCATTATTTATGACTGTTGTAAGACAGTCTTCTGCTCAATGACATTACAGTGCATCTCCTAAAGTTCAGATACGATGGATGAAGGCACAGAGCCAGGCTGGTTCATGATCCTGTATCACTGTGAATCTACCTGTCTCTCCATCTGCTCTTTGGGATTAAACCATAGTTACTGTAAATTATGCCCTACACAACAGTAACTGTACCAGTTAAATGGTACAGTTACTGTTGTGCTGTTATTCAATGTGCTGTACATTGAATAAAAGGATTTCTAACTCACTGTTGGTTATAAACCGATCTAGGCAATTGTAACAATTACATAGTTACTCTAATTTGAAATCTGATTACATAATCAAAGGATTGAAATTACTACCAGTAAAAGGGGTTTGCAGGCAGAGGGCCAGGCCAATTATAGCCCCTATACCACTGTGATCTTACTTGTGTGTCCATCTGCTGTGCTCTGCTCTGCGGGATTACACCAAATCCTATTGAGCTCAGGGAATGGCAGCCAAGATCAGTAGGCCTGAACTTATCAAGACAAACCACCGGTACAAGAGAGGTTTGTCTTTTCCAACAAAGCAAAAGATGGATCAAAAGGAATGATTATTTGCTGATTAATAATGCTCATCTGAGTCGGTACAATTAGTAGATGGCATGCTGAATGTCTGATAATGCTATTATGGAAATAAAAATGGTACAGCATGAGGCACAAAGCCTGAGAGTCTGCTGGTTTCAGATACCATCACATAACTGAGGGAACACAGTTGATTTTATATTATTGATCCATAATGGACAAGTTTTCTATCCACTTGCTTGACTCCACAGGACGTAGAGACACCGCAGTGCAAAACTCAGTTACATGGGCAGGTAGAAAGCTGTCGCCCCTGTTGCCGACCCTGCCTGCCTCTGAACGCACCAGCCTTCCGTCCACGACCACAAGATCTGCCTTGGTGTTCTTGGTCTGTGGCTGCCCGGCATTTCCACTCAATGGACAGAGTGTTTCCTCCTGTTCATCTGTGGCTGTCAGTGGCTCTACGTCTCTCCGTGTGCCACCACACACAAGTCTCCGCTGGAAAAGTCATTGTTTTACACTGGACATGAGCCCTGGTCTCCTGAGTGAAGGTCCTGTGTTTGACAAACTTTTTTGGTCTTTATACTACATCACCTGACTATGATGCCGCATCAAAAGTGGCCCCTCCGCAAATGACACTACAGGGGTACCTACAGCATCATAGTTTGAAGGGGCACTGATCAAGCTGCCCTATTTGATGCACTTGGAGTGAGAACAGGCTAGAATATCAGCCGGTTATTTTTCTGAGAGAATCTGTGAGAAACAGTGATGTAATGATCACAGGTGTCACCATAGGTTTTTTAAAATGTATTCTGTTTGATAACAGAAATGGTAAAGGACTAATTCATCAGTGAAATCAAACAAAATGCTCAGAGTGAGAACAGCAGGAACACAGACAATTACAAAGACAGAAGGTGAGATTTAAAATGCAAAAAGCACAGACAAGCAAAGAAATTGGAAAAAGGAAGACCAACATGAAAGAGAACATAATATTTACTGTCTGCCATCTTTAAATCCATACAGCGCTGGAGCCCTTCCTAGTTCATTTGGTAGAGCAGATGTTAATAGCTTAACAGGGCTAGGCAGTAAGTGTTTAATTAGGTCTGGGAAAAAATGATTTATTCAACACATCTGGGCCCATAAAATATCACTCTCTGGACTCTGTCCTTTATGAGTCTCAAGCTGGAGTCGCTCCCTAACCTGAAAATATAACTGCCTGCTGTAGCCTGAGCTTTAGTCTTGACAAGCAGATTTCCTTATAAACACTGTCTCTGTCCTGTAGTGATGTCATGTCTTCTGGAGGGAGCCGAGAACAACTGCACCTAGTGGGAGGAGAGGCACAGCAGGGGGTGTGTTGGTGACGATCAAGCAGTGCAGTACAGTTTTAGTGTCAAGGATTACTGGGATTTGTGCATGTCGCCTGCCTGCTCAGACCACATCAAAGCCACATGGTGCTAGGTGCAGCTCTGCTCTGTCCTTTCATGGATGATAGCTTTGACTTTGATATTTCCCTCAGGAGGCAGTAAAGAAGACACATTTTTTCTCTGACAACAGGCATGTGTGGCTACGGTGAGAGTGACCACACAGTGAACGATCAGTCGGCCACAATGAGGCAGGAGTGTGGATTGTCACGGTGGCCACATGATTTTTACATAACAGGCACTGACTTCTATGTGGCTCTCTGCCTGATGTGACTGAACTTCCTCCCACACTGGGCAATTGCTTCCTCCTGGACAGGAGGACCACATGTTTAATGTAATTTAAGGTGCCATGTATTTGTTTGTAGCTATTTTTGCGCCTCCGGCACAAGGACATCAGCTTCTTTGGCAGATCTGTTTTTTTCCACCATAAAATTGTCATTCTGTCAAACTGCCATGGCACACACTGTGTTGTTTTGAAAGCAGAGGAGAACAGGTAACTTGATTGGCTGTGGATGATACCAGCTGCTACACACCTACTAATAATGTGTTTCTAACCTCAATGATGCAGTTGCACCGTGAGAGCTGGCCAAAAAAAACCCCCACCAGTCAGTCATCGGGACCTCCTTGACTTGAATGTGATTTGCATCATGTGACATGGGTTAAACTGTTGATTCTGGGTGTCTTAAAGGTGCAATATGTAGCAACTGCATGTCCAAAAATGAATACAGCTGTCCAAAGACCAAGTTGGAGCTGGTAGATTAAATAAGTTGAAATCCTATTTAAAATACAATCTCCGGTTGAGCCGGCCCCTCCTCCCCAGACTCGATGAAGCTCAGGCAGGCTGCAGGAACAATGCAGCAACACAACATTGTTATCAGACCATAACAAACAATGACAAGTCCTACACTGTTAGCTGATCAGCTGTTTATAACTGTCAATTGTCTGTAAATGTAAAGCTTAGCTCATTATGCAGAAAACAAAAACGCTGCTACAAAAATACACACTGTGGAGTTGGATTACTAATGATTTCTCACAACTCATCAAAATACACTAACTATTCAGTGAACATTCAGCATTAAATTTGACTCTAATTAACATGAAATGGGCAAATTATTATTTCGGCCCAGAATAAAGATTTTAAAGGAGGACACTGCAGCTTTAGTATTGTTGTCAGAGAAGCAAATATTTCAACTTAACATGTTTCCTTAATCTCTGATGACACATCATGTTCATTTTATGATAGATGACAGTAAATATATGACAGATTTTCTCCTTTAATGCAGTTTTAACAAACACATTATCTGCCTTTGGCTGCATATTCGTGTTGCATTATATTTGCACTCTGCACCTTCAGGATAACAATGTTATTTTTCTACTTGGTTAAGTCACTGTGCACTCTCTCTTCTCAATTTGGTGAGTCATTTTCATCATGCACGGCTGTGATTGGCAAAGCTGTTTATTAAAAGTTAGGAGATTAGGAATGTGACTAAGATAATGGTTAATTACTACACCCTTCCAATTTATATTGCACCAGTAAAACATTATTATATCTAATATGACCGATGGACAAATCTACAAAAGTACGACACAGAGTTCATAAGCAGGTTGCACATTAAGAACCAACTGTACCACTGTTGAGTTCATAAAAAATAAATAAATAAACAAATAAATAAAAGAGGAAATAGAAGAATTCACAATCAAAGGTACTCAAGCTCTCAGGCTTTTCAGCTGAACACTTAGTGCCAAATGCTTCACTCAAATTATTTTCTAATATGACACATACTGACTAAACTCTGACTAAAAATTCCTCGAATTAGCTCTTTGAGAGCAAAAACATCCATTTCCTCTGAAAAGGGACATTGTTCAAAATGAAAAAAAATAAATAAATAAATAAACATTTTATATCATACCTGTACTCATATGAGTGATACGCAAGAAAATATACACAAGGAGGCTTTGATCACTGCCATTGGTGTGAAGCGAAGAGGCTTTTCAGTGGCTGGATGGACAACCAGAGACTACAGTAAATCCCATTGACACTCAAGAGTGATTTAAAGTGTTTTCCACTGAAAAAGACAACACCTCAATTCACAGAAGGTCAACTTGGTCTCTGTCCCTATAAAACAAAAAGCAACACATTTTTCAGTAAGCTAACTTTTACTTTGAGCTGACTCTCTTCTGCTCTGGAGAAAAGTTAGCCCTAACAATATACATTCAACAATACTACTGTAATGTTAGCCTCAGGCTAACTCTTAAAATGTGAACAAAAACTACATCCATCTTTGGGACACTTTTCAGGTATATTGCAGGGTTACAGGGTCTGTATCCCCGATAAAACAGAAGGTGACACATTTTTAAGAGAGCCAACACTAACTTTAGCAGAGAGCGAGCACTCTCCTCTCTTCTACAGGAGAGTTATCCCAGATCTAATAATAGTAATGTAGATATTAGCCTCAGAATAACTGCTAAAGTGTGAGTAAAGGTGAGGCCAGTTAGCATATTTCAGGGCTATACTGTCTTTATCTTTGATAAAAAACAAAAGATAGCACATTCTCAGCTGGCTCTCTTCTCCTCTGAATAAAAGTTAGCCCAAACAACACTAGTGTTTTAAATTTAGGTTTTTCTACGAGTTTTGGTCTTTCGTCCACATACAAACTGCATTTTAGGGCACAAAAATGACTTTTTCGAAAATACTCAGAAACTTCAGTGTTGATGTTTATAAGGGAAACAGAATTTTTAGCTTGTTGCTGCCTTTGTTTGACATCAGAGTATGCTCTATTAACTTCTTTGTTTACACAAGGTGCTATTTTGTGCAATGGAGGAACAGTGAGAAGACTTTCAAATGTCCAGTTTGGCCCTGATCTACCTTAATGAAAGACTACATGTGGAAGGAGCAACAACAAAAATCGGGGCGCCCGTGAATGAAAGTTTGATTGATGAGGGAAAAATGCTTACATGCATTTTGACTATCCCCACAAGCTTAGACATCATATGACATGATGCCTGTAAGGCTGCCATCTTTCTGGGTCCACAAGTAGATTATGATACAATGGGCCCCTGGTGCTGAAATACTTGTCTACGGATATTAAGACTAATTGTGTGAGTGTGAGCATGAGGCTGCACTGACCTTTGGCTCATCATTCTCAGCCTGTATAATGAAAGGCCATGAATATTGTATGATTCTGAAATAAAACGCAATACATGGGGAACATTTAGAAAAATAAAAAATATTATTTCAGTATTAAACAGCTGTGTTACAGCTGTATATGTCCTAATTATTAAGAACCTAAATTGGTTCACATTACTGCTCCATTACAATACAGCACTTCACTACAGCTTTCAACAGAGGAAACAGAAAAGCACATCTGAAACATCAACAATAAAAGTGACATCCATGTACAGTAGCTAATCAGCAGTCAAAATCTACAAGTGTTTCCTCGAGCAGTGTACAGCCGGCGCAGGCCAGCCTGCTGAGAGCAGCTGCCATGCTTACTGAAAGATATTCATTGATATCAGTTTCGCTGCACAGTTTGAAATTCACAGCCTAAATGCTGTTTCAAAAGAACCATGTTAGTAGAGATTTCAAAGGAGACTGAAGTCTAAATAATGTCATAGAGAATTACTTCACACAAGTGTCACTTCCAGTGTGTAGTCCCACAAGGTCTAAACTCAATTTCAAACAGTTTCATTAGTATTGGTTTGAGCGGTCAGCTTCTGTGTCACATGATCTTAATGCTGATTCAGGGGCATTTCCATCCCACCAATTAAAGATTTTGTCGGGGGGAAACACTGATACACGATTCTGCACCAAACAGAGCCTGGAGGACAGCCAGTGAAATCAGCCTCAGGGCTGATTTATGGCCCACATTTCTTTTCTAACAAGACCAGATGGTAATAGCAGAGACCCAAAGCTGTTTACAATGTAAACCCAACGTATCACATTCATATTTGTTATTGGTGTGTGTGTGTGTGTGTGTGTGTGTGTGCATGTACTCACGTGCATGTGTATGTCTATAAATTGGGTGCTGATTGCTTTGCACTGATGCCAAACCTATCCTCACTTTCACATTACTTATACAGTATACAGTAAATACACACATAAATAGCTTTTATTTTTGAGACTCAGTTCAGGTGACCTATAATTATAACTCACAAAGTGTTCATACAGGGCTGTCACTGTCTAAGAATTTTTTAATTCGATCAGATTTTACCGTTCAATACAAATATCAAACGATTTGTTCTTTTTTTCAGTTCAGTGCACCACACTAACTTTCCTGAAAGGTTTTCACACAGTGAAATAAAATAAAAGTGTGCACCGTTCTGTAGTCATTATTGCTGTTGCATTACTCTGTATACCATGACACGGCTAAAAAACGAGAGCTGAAACTACTGCCACAGGATTTTTTTTAATAAGTGCACCAGAAAATATAAAATATATGATTCCTGTTATTTGTAATTCCTCAGTGAAATAGTATGAGCCTTTTTGAATCCTTCTACCTGTCTTCTGTTAGGGTAATGAAGACTGACTTACATAGGAAAGGAAAAAAATCCTCAGTCAACCAAGGGGACTGCGACTGATGATTCAAATCTTTGACTTTCACGGGGCAGCCCAAAACAAAATAAAGCAGCTGTGCACTCTTAAAAAGAGGTTCGGTAAAAGTAAATTAAACTAAATCAAAAGAGTAGAATGTTTGGGTCACATTAACAGCACAATCTATGATTTCATTGTAAATCTGGTGCACAATATCACAATGGAATTTTCATTTCAGCAAGGCATCATTTAGTGAATCAGTTCAAGAAAATAAAAAACAAGGAATATTATAACAAAGTGAAAGAAAACATTTAATTTAAAAGTAGCTGAAAATCACAGGTTGAAAATCGCTTCATCAAATTAATGACGTAATGAACCGCTGACAGTCATTGGAGACTCTCCTCTGTGTTTTTGCCATGGTGGTTGCATGGATGCTGAACGTTCGCCAAGACTCGCTCATCACGTGTCACAGTACTGAAATCCATCTTCTTCAACTGGGGCAGGGCAGAAATCACATGCTTCCTGAACACACACAAACACACACTAAATTACCTTTAAAGCCAGGGGATCCATGGGCATTTTGTGTTTCCGTATAATAAATATAAATTTGTTGTTGTCAGAAAATGTCTCTCAGTCAGTGCAAAGTAGACCTTGGCTGTGCTTTCCTGGTATTTCACATAAACGATAATATGAAATGAAAATTAAAGCTGAACAGAGAAGAAATCCAACCAATAAAGGGCGACCTTCTGTCTGTGTGAGCAAGCATCACAGTTTCCACTGCTGGAAAGTACCTAATTACATTTACTCAATTCAGAGGTTATTGTACTTAACTTGATTGCTTCAATTATATGCTTCTTTATTCTTCCACTAAACTACAGTTAATTGGGAAACATTATACATTTTACTCTCACTATTTGATTGACAATTCTATTTACATTACAGATTGATATCAAAATTTGCAGTGCCTGCTCCTTGTCATGCTTCAGATGTTGTTTGCAGTTCTACAAAAGAGACATTTACCCTCTAAACCTCACAGATGGTTTCATTTAAATAAAAGTTTCACACACAAATAAGTATCAAAAATGTCAATATAAAGTAAAAATTGGAAAACAGTATGGAAAATGAATACAAATTAGTGGTGAAGTATTTTGTTTTTTCCTCTTTCATACCCCATTATGACCCCCAGATTTGACCCCAGTTTAGAAATCACTGGACTACTTAAATGTAGCTAAAACTAGCTCCACCTTGACAAACTACAACAGTCACATGGGGCTCATGCAAATAAGAGCATGTTACAGCCAAACATCTACCACACAGGCAGAATGTGTGCTTAAGTGAGTTTGGGAAGAAAATCTGTGTAAACTGAATGAAATTGAAGTCTCCACCTGTAGCCTTTGTGGGTTTCTATGCGGTTTCCATGCAGAGTGATGGTGTGTAGATACTGAAGCTTTCCGAGCTGGTCTACCTCTGACAGGTTCCAGATGGCGTTGCTATGGAGGTACAACACACGCAGTTCAGACAGCTCACACAAAACCTGGAACAAGCACACAGATAAAGCCAACTAAGTTGTAAATTCACTTGCAATTTCTTGATTACTTTGATTAATTAAAAAAAATAAAATAAAATCCTGATTTTACATTGATACATGAGTAATAATAATCTAATGATGTAATAGTATAACACTAAAAAAGGCTATTTTCCTGTTTATACTTACCTACTTTTAGTTCAGTAATATTTTCAATGTAGGACTTTTACTTGTTGAGTATTTTTAGCGTGCAAGAAATGTCATAAATCACAGCATCTTTGGCAGAAACAGCTATGAATCAGAGGATGGAAACATACGAGAGAAGAAAGAGTCTCACCGGGTCTATCAGTGTGATTTTGTTGAAGGACAGGTCCAGCCAGCCAAGCTTTGATGGCTCAGCCAGAAAGTGGTTCATGACGTCCTTGAGGCAGACGAGGTTAGGGAGGTTGTTGTTACTTAGGCGCAAAGTGCGGCTCAGGTACTTCCTCTGTGAGTTCTTGTTCAAAGGCCGCAGGCCACTTCGGGGTGCCGCTGACAACGCATCTGATCCACATATGAGGCAAATGCAGTGAAAATCAAATACTGGCATTTGCATCTTGAACATGTGCAGTTTATTTCAGGTGATGCATTTCAATCAGTATGTGAGTATTACACTTCATGGATGGCTCCACAACAGAGACATGAGGGATCAACTTGAGTTCAATTCATTACGATGTTGTATCAAGGTTAGCTGATGACACCAGGTGGACAGTATAGTGTGTGCACATATATTTGTATACGTGAATATATATTACATAAAAGCTGGGTCTACAGGAAAAACGCAGGAATATTATGGATACCACAATAAAATTAATAAGCTCAGCCAGACTGTAAAAAACATTAGAGGAATATGATACTACCTGCAACTCCGCTGAGGCCTTTAAATGACAGATCCACTGGAGGGCCGTACATGTTCGAGTCTGAAGGTCTTCACATGTCAGCAACAGCAAAATATCCCGATGACATTTTCACAGTTTCAAACATAAACATATTATGGATTTAAATAAACTTACAACTTGATTCCAAACTGTTTCCTAGTAACTAGCAGCTGTCCCATTTATCTACTATTTTTAATGTCTTTACTTTCTTGCTTATTTTGAAACAACTAAACAGTACAGGTAAAACAAGTTTGGTTCATGATTCTCACAATTTATTTTCACGTCTATTTTCAGGTATTTTCATGGAATGATTTACAGACAGTTAGAAGGTAAATGCTGTTTGAGATTTTCTATTCTTCACCTGCCCAGCAGAATCCTACACAAAGCTGAATGAATCTCCAGTGAGGAGCTGCTACTGTTGCTTCAGTGTTAAGAGCTGATGCTGCTCAAGGCTTGTGTCCATATGACGTGTTTCTCTGGCAGGACATGGGGGAGTGCTGGGATAAACGTGGAAAAAACACTGCATGAGGGTTTGGGTTCCGTGACAACAACTTCTTGACAATTGCAAACATTTCACTATTATCTTAACAGGGGTGCTGCGGTTGTGTAAAACACCGGCCGCCAACAAAGCAGGTGGACAATACCACTTTTTACTCAAGTTGTTGTCAACTTGAGTGAAATGTCAGCTTTACTTCATCTGGTTGACTGCCTCTCCCACAGCCTCTCTGCTCTGCTGTGTTCGTGAGTGTACGAGCTTGGCCCCGCCCTTGGTCAAACACGCTGAGAAGAAGACAAATGAGCTAGCATGACTATATGACAGCAAAATGTGGTAGACAACTTGTCTTTTCTCTTTTTGTTTTTCTTTTCTTTTGCTATTACATGTCATAAAGCTCGGGATAGACAGACACAACAAGAACTAGAGTGACAAGCTCTGTTCTATCTAATACATGATTGGTTGCCTTAAAATAAATGATAGTGGTGACACCAGCGCCTCTCTGAAAAGTTTAGAGATTTTCAGCTGAAAGTTCTCAAGAGGGACAAAAAAGTTGGAGCCCTCTGAAAAAAGGGGCTCTGTGCTTCTGCATACGCTCTCCTGACTAGGAACAACTAACAAATGATGCAGTTCTCAGAAAAAAAAGGCTATATGGACACGGGGCCTAACTTTGTATGATCATGACAACAGTTCATCAGCATGCATCATGCAACTGCACCTCCTCCACTGCTCCTCTGTCCCAAAGGCATCCCCCAGGGTTCAGTGCTCGGTCATCTCCTGATCATCCTCTACATCCTCCCCCTTGGTAACATCATACCTCGTCACGGTCTCCACTTCCACTGCTACACCACTGACTTCCAGCTCTACATCTCCACCTAATCCATCACCACAGCAACTTCACTCCAGCCTGACCAACTGCTTCAAGCAGTTGCAAGCAAATTTCCTTAAACTCAACTGTGATAAATCAGACATGATCATTATTGGTCCCAAGTCCCTCACCGCTAGGAAAATCTATTTTAAAAGCTCAAATCCCCAGCTATTAAACCCTGTAACAGGCCAGCCTTCTAGTGATTACGTTTTTTATGAAATGAAGTTTACAAAATGTTGTTGATATTTTTTTTCATTTCACAGCAAAGTCTTTCAGAGTAGCCATGTTAGTTTTTAAAGTTGCAAAGAGTCCAGTTAATGCTAATCATAATGCACATTTTTAAACTGTAATTCTTATTTAGCTTTGATTTCAAAGGGCTATAGAGTTGACATGTTGTGGTTGAGACATTTGATAGCAAAATCAATTAGATGATAGATGATTATAATGCACATTTAATAGCTATGTTTTCAGTAGGTATCATTAGTTTTAGATTTTGAAGGCTTTTACCACATTTTTAAATTGTTAAGTTGTGAATTCTTGTCTCGGACAGAGCAAGTTTACAAATTGAGAAATTAAAGCAAACCAAAACCTTTCATAAATTACAAATATTTCATATATATAAATTCTTAAAGAAAAAAAAATCAGCAAAAAAATTGAAAAAAATGGGTAAGACATAATTATTCACAATTCTTAAGAATGTGTTACATATTTTATGTATGCAGTTTTTTGTCTGATCTTTTAACTTAGGTAAAGTGGTCAAGTGTCTCTGAGTAACCAGAAAAGCACTATATAAATAAAGTATTTTTATTCTTATTATTACCATTATTATTATTATAATGTGGCCTAAACGATAGCCGATACTAATGAAGTAGAAGAGTAGTAATGATTACTTAGTTACTGCTCAGTGGTGATGTGCCACTTTTTAATCACAATGCTTTGGTGTAATACAACATAATACATTCCGGCTCATTAATTTTTTCAAACTGCACAAGCCCCAAGAATGATAATAATACAAGTGCTCCAATGCTTCACCCTCACTATCCACAGTGAGTTAGTTTTCACAGTAAAATTCCTCAGAAGGAAACATCAGACATCAGAATACGCATTAACCTGTTCACCCTGCTGCCATCTGGCAAGAGATACAGAAGTATCCGCTGCCGTACCACCAGACCACAGGGTAACTTCTTTCCTCAGGCTGTGAGACTCATAATGGCTCATCCTCCGCGCTGCACCATAAAGAATAGGCGCTACAGCGTACACTTCATTGTACAAGCCTGTGATGTAGACTGAAAAACAAATGAACCTTGAACCTTGAACATGAACCAGTAAAACCAATGCCTGTGAGACATAAACCACATGCATGAGGAATTGGTTCACAGTTTAAAATCAGTCCAAACTCACTTTAGACAAAAGTTAACAGAAAAGTACATGCTTGCAGTTTATATACACATGCAAATGCTTGCCACATTACAAATATGTAGGCCTACATTGCATGCATGAATAATCCCATACACTTATGACTGTGCACTGAAAGTGTCACAACTTGGGTAGAAACAAAGACTCATGTGCGGAGACCTTCACAAGGAAGCAAGATTGGGATCAAAACATAAAGTCTCCATTGGTAGTCCAAAACAAGGTGAACAAAGCAGGCAGAGAGATAGTGAAAATCCATAAACAAGGGAATAGCAAAGTCAAAAAACTACAAGAGCAACACTTGGAAAAATCTAAAGGGCAGGAAAAGAACAATGATAGGAAGTAAAGAAACAAAATGGACTTTTTAGGAACTGTAATTCCAGCTGAAATGGTGAAATGAAAGCTCATTGGGTAGGACAAGCAAGAGGATCTTTAGTTCAAGCCAGCTGACGGTCTGAGGCCTTTCAGCATGTTCTTCTGAATCTGTATCATCCATCACCTTTTCTATGTGCTAGGATAGGCTTCAGTGGCCCTGAATTGGACAAGCAGACTGAAGATAAATAAAAGAGTGCAAAAAATGCAACACAATATGAGTTTGAGAGGGCAAATGGAGGACGAGTTTAAAAAGAAGAGCTGAAAGAGGGAAGAGGTGATGATGGAAAATTACATCCATCAGCCCGAGTTTTTCTTAACCTTGTCACTCAATCAAGATGTCTGTGTGTATGTGTGTGTGTGTGTGTTTGTGTAGCTTCACTAATAGCACAATAGCATCTGATTGAAGGTGTAAGGGCAGTCCTTCAATAAGATGAAAAAACAGACAGACAGACAGGCATATGCGCAATGAGTCGAAGTCAAGGACAAAGACAGATGGGCTGGCTGGGAATCAGGGTGTTTGTGCCCAATTTTATAAGTGTCAGACTGTTTGAAGTCTGGGAAAGTATTTATGAGCTACTTATTTAAGTTTCCTTACAGATGATTTTCAGTTTAAAAGGCCAAAAGTTTGTGAATCTACAACTAGAAACTGCGTATTAACTTAAAGGAATAGTTCAGATTTTTTAAAGTGGGTTTGTATGATGGTGCAAGTAGGAAGCTAAGGAACGTACCACTGTGGACAGGGTCAGAAGCAAAATGTATTTTAGACACCTAAATAAAGTCCCACAAAACAGTATCAGTTTAAATCAGTGGTTCCCAAAGTTTTTCCCTTCAGAAAAACAAAACGTTTCTGACAGTAAACCATCAAATATTGCTCTCTCCAAACCAGCCAGATTCCTTTGGCAAAAATATTTAAGTTTTTCAAAGTTGCTTGACTACAGCTGCCTCAACCTGTTAATGTGCTTGTGTTACTAGTTCGGAGTCACTGAAGACACTCAATAACACAAATAAACTAATTGATTGAGGCAGCGGTAGACCAGCAACTCCCATATTCTGCGAGGTAAAATGACTGACTTTATCAAAGGAGACTGATGGGTTTGGCCAGAACAGTATTTGGCTTATATAATGTTGATTTCCTGTCTGATAGGAGTTTCGAGCAAACAGGTAAAGCAGTGCATAGAATAAAAATATAGATAGACATACATACAAAATATGTTTTGCTGCTGAGTCTGTCCACAGCAGTACAATGCTTAGCTTCCTGCCCTGGTGCTTCTGCTGCTTCTCCAAACGTTGTGGCACCATCTTCTGTAGATAATACTCTGACTATGGATAAGTACCTCATGTACTTCATATAGGGTGACCAGATGAGAACAGGTGAAATTCGGGACAGGGGAGTTGGAGGTGGGTGTGTCAAAAGGATAAAATGTGAAAAATAATTTAGAAATGTTAGACTTAAATTCTGATAATCTGTTATTCATATGACGATCAGGAAGATGTTATGAAGCACAGTGTCCAGGATGAGTTCACAAGCTGACAGGTGTGTTACAGTCAGAAGCTACGATTGTCATTAAGCTGTAAGTTTTAAAAAATATTTTTTTGGATATATTTTTATCACAAATTCCTCTCGCAGTGGTGGGTGAACTCTTCTATCATCTGGTTTAAATTGGCCAAATGACATCAACAATCCATTATTATGACAGCCTCATCAGTGCAATAGACAAAACAGGGGTAAAACACATCAATAATACTCACATTTTACAAAAATGAACAGGAAAATAAAAGCAGGACAGCCGACATAAGTTATTTGGACAGGATTTGCGATTCGGAACAACCGCTTGTTATTCTGGGCTGTCCCGATTTTCTGGTCACCCTAACCTCACACAGCCCCACTTGAAAAAAACCCGAACTATCCCTCAGGTAACTCAGGAGGAGATGCTTTTCACTGGTGTGTGTCTTCTTCTTGGCTGAATCTCTTAACTTCATAGATGAGGGAACAGGGTCATTTTAGTTGAATAAAATATCAAACAGGAGTTCCAGACCAGTATCCCTCAAAATGCAGGCTTACATCCAGACCAGATGGGTAGCACTCTTTCCTCCCTCCCTCATCTACTTGCCCTTGAGTGATGTGCTTAACCCCTATTTACTAAATTGAATCTGTTCAGCAGCAAACAGTAAGAAACTGAAGTTACAGTACCAAGCAGCTCAAAGGTGTAAATGTGTAGTTTATAAACTGCAACACACAAAAAACTTTAAAGGGATCACACAATGTTTTAGTAAAGTACTGAATATGCATGGCAGTACAGTGAGACTAGAGGATGTGCTGTAGGCTACAAGATAATCACCATATAAATTAGTGAAAAAAAAACACCCAAGGGCAAAATCTTCAGTCACACGAAGTGGGGGAACCAGCTGCGTTGGGGATAGGTGGAACCATCAAAAAACCTTTTTGTTTGTTTGTTTAAAACATGCACACACACCTGACACGCAGTCTGTATGAGCTTGTTCTGTGAAAATGACGCAATGCTAGTATTTCTCTCCATTTTCAATATTAACTCTTTCAAGCACCACTCCAGTCTGTTTTGGCATTTTCATGATATTTCATATTTTTCGGAGTCATGTCCTGACAATGTTGATTAACCACATGGACATTTTTTTTCACAAATATTTTGTGCTCAATATAAAAAAAAAATAAATAAAAGGACAGTTTCATTTCGTTTTTCAAAATTTCATATGCTTTTTATCCATCTTGATAGTTTTGAGTGATCCTTAAGTGAGTTGCTAAGCTTTAGAGATAATGAATGTAGAACTAAAGGATTGTGGTGCCCAAAGCACACACACAAAAAAAATCAAAAAACAAAACAAGTTTGATTTCCAGAAATCATGACCCAGTCGCTCAAAATAATCCACAGACCTTCTTGTAAGCAGTTTCATGTAGGAACTACTTTCCTTCCAGTAGAAAGAAAGTGGTTCCAGTAGACTGTACTGCAGAAAGAAAGTAGTTCCTACATGAAACTGCTCACAACAAGGTCTGTGGATTATCTTGAGTAACCAGGTCATGATTTCTGGAAAGAGACATCCTTGTTGAGTTTTTAAATTGTCTTTTGTTTGTTTGTTTGTTTGTTTTGGCGCTTTGAGCCCTACAAACTGACTGACATCTAGTTTCATTATATTGGAGGGAAGGCAGACATCTCTTTAACGAGTATCGCCAAAACTCTACCACTCACACCAAAACTATCTAGATGTATAATAGCACTACAGGTCAGAGAAAAAATACATAGTTTTGATTTTCAACATATGACAAATGTATGACTATGTTTGGTGAAGCTTGAAGTCATATGTCATTCTCCAATCTTGCACGCTGTCACGCCTCTGACTTCACTTTGTCGATGGGCAGGCAGGAGCACACTGCAAGCAAAGCGTGAGAGGGCAGCAATGACTTAACCTGCACCCCCATTTTCTGTCTGAGAAAGAACATTCAAACATCAGCTGACACTAGCTGGAGTGGAACTTTAACCAGCAGCTACATTCTGATGGTCAGTAAAACACACACACATACAGAGTGGTAAAATCTATACATTACAGACAATTTTCAGTTGCACAGAACTGATATCCATGAGTGTGTGAAGGTTTATATTCAACACCTGCATCTGTGATGCTGCTATTTAAATAGACTGTGTTTACCTGTGTAGTGAGTCATCAACTGGCGCACGGTGGGTACAGAGCAGCCAAAAATCTTGGCACGAGAAGCATGTACAGCTGTTGTGTTCACTGTTGCTGGTTGACATGTAAACCAACATGAAGCAGCAGGAGTTCAGTGACCCTCTGTCCCCCCAAAGTGGTTATGAACACCTCTGCTTGGGAGCCAACATTCATTAGTTCAGTGGAGGTTAAATATTCAGGATTCTGTGAGACATTTGCTCTGATATGCTCAAGGCTAAGACACACAATACAAACACAACATAATGAGAAATATTCTAAATTTAGGTACTGATGGTCTCAAAGCCTGAGATCAAAAGGTCGATGAAATATGAGAACTTGTCAGAAAAATGCCCTCGGCAGTGTCTTCTTTGGTAACTCTATCAGTGCAGCATACATCTGCTTCCAACTTTGCAAAAAAAATAAATAAATAAATAAATAAATAAATAAAATAAAAAACAGACAACCATTCAGCTGCCATGTTGATATACTGCAGAAATTATTATTTTAAAAACAACTTAATATAATCTGTAGTTCTGCATAATTGCCCGTTATCAATATTGTTTTTTTGTTTTTTTGTTGTTGTTTTTTTGTTTTTTTTTTTATAAATACAGGATCTGTGGAGTTGGGGCAGTCTTCAGTGACTGCATTCTGGGCATTCATTTCTCTTTGCACTTGCATTTGTGGTAATAGTTGGGCTGAGCACAAAGGCACACACTGCACTGTGGCACGTGATCTGCATTAACACAACCACAGCTGTGTCACACAAACTTTCATGGTGCAAGAGCATTTGTTAGCAGTCACAAAATAACCAAACAGGCAAAATCACCCAAAATGGCATTACAGCTGCATTTGCATTTCAGTCCATGACTGCAAAAAATTCTAGAAATGTTTTCCCAGAGTTTCTTGGTCTATACATTTCTGCCTCTGTCTTTCCCAAGTGTGAACCAATTGTGATGTCTCCAGTGAGAAAATTAAACCCTATATTGATTATTATTGTTAGCTAAAATTAAACAAGCCCAATATTTTTGGCGCCCCAGAGTGAGGCCAAACATTTTATGGAGTCCATAAAGCACAATATTTATTTGAGCGAGGCACAACACATGTCAAGCGGTGAAGTAGAGCAATTTCAACAATGTCATGTATCATCGGTCTGTGATGCGCAATGCATTGCTTGGATTATTTTTGAAGTGCTGGATTTCCCTGACAATGCTTTAATTCTGTGACTTCTTCCTTTTCACTGAAGACATTTTTACACTCATGCACACAAACCTGTTGCATTCAGTGTAGTGAGAAAACAGCAATTGCAGCCACCGCTACAGTAGAAGTATTTTCCATTTTAGAAAAGTGAGTCACCTCCTTAACTTAAAATGTCTCCTAAACTGTCGGAGGAGAAAATGAAATGTCTTCCTTTTCTGCATGGATTTCTCTGTTTGTGTGCTGTTTGTGTAAATTGGTAGACTAAAGCTCTTTGATTCAAGTGACCTGACACTGAACCCTGACATTTACTGACAGAAGTTTAGGAAAAAAAAACATGTTCTATTCTCTGACTCTACTGTGGCTGTGGCACTAATGGCTTAACATAACTTCTTTGAGTCTCACAAACAGGTTCCACCCTTTATATCTGCCTTTGTATTGCCAGTAAAAACTTTAGTAAGAGGTATATATTTTCATGGTTGCACTGATAAGCTATCTTCTTGATACTCTGACTCAGGAACATGCACTTTTATCAGCCCAGTATGCCTAGGAGTTAGGTTCATACTGGATGGATCTGCGGGGCATGATTTACATCCAGCTCCTGTATGCAAACAGTAGCATTACATAAAAAAGAGTTTGTTACATGTCCAACTTTGATGCAAAGACACCAGAGTTTGTATCCCATCACAGACCCGCAGTGAATATTAGCATTTCTTTACTGTAAATTTACCTTTCTCAAACCTTAATCCAAACTTAGGTGCCATGTAAAGACATTGTAGAGAGAGTAAATTTGATAAACGCTGACAGTGAACATTAAAAAAGTACAAAGTTTGAAAAAAAAAAATACTGCAAATTTAAATTAAACTATATGGTACTGGAATAATAAAATCAAGTGCTTTTTCAGTAGATTGTGCTGAGTTGTTTTATTTTTTGTGGGGGTGAGTTCAGCAGGATTGGTAGGTTTTTATGACAGTGTTGGTCAGTCTGTCCGTTTGTCGAATTTTGATGCAATAAAAATAACTGAAGCAAGATGAACAAACTGAGAAATGTGTCTTATTAGATAAAACAGCTATCGACAATGTTTAGTTCATTTTGCAGGTCTCCAGCTCCATGCTAAGTGGAATTTCTTTGACAGTTCCTTGAAATTACTCCAACATTTACCCCAAATTTCACTGTAAATAGGGGATGATTATCTTGAAATGTATTTGAAATTTCTATGAAATTACCCCCATATTTCCACATATTTTCCACAGATCAGATCAGCAGTGATGCCATTTACAGAAATTTCAAGTACTGTGATAATACTGTATAATGTGGCCTCTGGTGATTCCCAAAAGGGTTGTTTTTTACTGAACGACAAATGTGGAAAACAAAAGCATAAAATTTACATATATACATACTATTTGAAAGGGCTGTAACCACTGCCAACTCCACACCACCACCACCCTCCTCCCACAGTGGTCAGAGTGAGACACAGTGGAAATAACATTGGCCTTAATGATTTAAAAATCTCTGATAATAGTTTAACATTATCATGTTTCAATTGATTATTCTGCTGTAGTTAAATTATAGACGGGTGTACGCCTCTGACAACCAGTCAAGTTGCTGTAAAATGACGTGTGCTCAGACTCTCGGGCATATATTTACTCTGATTGGTGGAAACAAACTTGTAGCCACTGATTTCACATTTCTTACTCAATCTATTACTCTGGCTTCAGCACTCCACACTTAACAGCTACAGCAACCTCAAAGAGTCAAAACTCAACTTTAAAAAACAGCTACTACTTAGAAGAGACATTGTATGCTAGAAGAGGGCAGCACATATATTTATGTTGTATATTTCATTATTGAAACTACTTGATGAGCAGGAACAGCTACATGTAGCACTTTACTTCAAAAGCATAGTTTTTATTCATTCCATCGTACCTTTTATTCACCACTTTCAAATGCAGTCAAGTCCAGGGTTTTGAAATAACAGTTTTCAAGTTCAGTTTGTGTCAAATAGTAATTCAAATTTTCACAGTGTTCTGTGTGTAGTTTTCAGGGGCTCTATTTATTTTATGAACATCTTATTTATTTATTTATTTATTTATTGATTATTTTCTTATGACACTGGTTTGATGAGCAAGAACAGCTAAAATTTACTTCAAAAAGTATTTAATTTACTACTTTTATATGCAGTATAGCAATGATGCTGCTGAACTAAGACTGACATGTACATGGTTTTTGTTAAGTATGAATCATGATATACAGCCTCTCAAGGTGTATGATTCATCATTCATCACATAGTCTAGCATTACAAAAGCAAACAAAAATCCCAATAAATTGTAATATTGAGTCGTAATACTTGGTGAATCACAATACGTATCAACTTGGCACCTTAGTATTGTGATAACAGAATCAGGAGATAGAGTGTATCGTCCCAGCCCAAATATAAAATACATGGAGATAAAAGCATACAATAGAAAACTGTTGTCTTTATTCTGTTTAATACATTTGTAATTGAGGTTTTGGCAATATTGTGTTTGTGTATTGTGTTGATTTTGGAGACCTCTGTGGTCAAAAGCAGTTTCCACCACCAGTAACAGTTTCCACCACCATGCCCACAAAATATAACTTAAAAAATTAAATTATTTATAGAAGGATCTCCTCTTGCTTCCTTTTAGCTGGCTAAGACAACTTTGCCTAGTAAAACACAGGATCATTTCATGTGATTTGAAAAAGAGAGGTGGCCTCTATTAGTGAAAGTCAGGCAGTATCTGCTATCTGTACACCCCCACGTGCACCTATTTGGCAGCTGAGCTTGTTGCAGATTAAATATCCTTGATCATATCGATCACATCGATTTTCCTCCATTGCTGTAATTATTTCCGAGCAGGAATCTGATTTAGATTTAGAAAACGTGATTCTACATCTGTTGGTGTTTTTATTCTAAACCTTTATAGATGAATTTCTAGGTGAGTTTAAGGTTTAAGGCCATTTCTTCCACAAATGTGCAAAGTCAGTGGTGTCATTCTTCCTGTAACGCCACAGGAGATTTCAATAGTTGTCATCATCGTTTATGCCCTCTAGGAAACTGAGTTTTGCCAAAGGGGACAAGGAAACAGACGCTCAGGCACAAGTGAAGCACAATCACCAAAAAATGAATCGGTGTGAACACACTGCACAAACTTCCACACATGATCACATTCACACACACACACACACACACACACACACACACCAATACGAGACCACAGCCACATTACATATTTTTTGTTGCCCAAAGGGACATAGAGGCGATTTTCTGTTCTGCTATTACACCTACATGAACACCTGAAAATCCTCTACCACAGCTCTCAGTCTTCACCCTTATCTTGCCTCTTTCCCTTCCTTCACTCTCTACTTCCTGAGAATTACTGATTTTCTCCATTTTACTGCCTTTTCGTCTCTTTCTTTGTCCTCTAATATAAGTGTGTGGCCCTGTCTGTGAGGTCTTCTACCTGAACAGCTCCAGTGACGGCAGACCATGACAGCACTTAAAAAGAAAAAAAGCAGAAATTCAGGCTCTTTTCTTGCCACGTTTTTCCTCCCATTTCTATTTTTTTCTCACATGTTCTTTCTTTTGCTCTTCATGCATATCCCCAACCTCTTTCTGTCACCATCCCTCACTCTCTTCCCTCCGCCTCCTCTCCTTTTAGCGCTATACGTACGAGGTCATGCTATTAGCCCGCTGGTCACTCAGCCTGCTCATGGTGCGGACACACATGGCTGCTTACCTTGTATTGAGAGTACACTGACAGTCAATCAGCCGCCCCCACAGCCAGTCACTGCCTCAGATACTGGGTTGTTTAGTCAGTCAGCCAGCCAGTCAATCAGTCAGTTAGCTGCTCTGTCAGATGGTCATTCAACCAATCACACAAAGTATCAGTCGTGTCAGTCAACATGACAGACAGCGTGAGTCCAGCAGTGTTTCAGTCCATTAGTAAGGCAGTTAGACTGATACAGCTACACAGTGATGCTGCTAATTAGTTACTCACTGAAGTGTCCTGTTACTATGTTTGGAGATAAAAGCATACGGTGGAAAAGCTGATTTTGGAGACCCCTGTGGACAAAAGCGGTAGTGTTTCCACCACCATAGGCCCCACATTTAACTTAAAAAATACAGTTATTTACAGAAGAAAATAGACTATACAGGCATCAGTATTAAATTGAGACGGGTTCATAACCAGTTAAAAGTGTGTGTATAACTGCATTTCAAAGGTACGAAAAAATTGATACAATGCGAAACCAAATGCAAAAAGTCTTAATTATAACACGGATGAATTAGGCATTTAAATAAATACATATTATACAAATGTGATCTGGACAGCAGCTGAAATTTTGTAGTAAAATGACTATTATGCTAATGGAACTAGCGCAGCTAACAATTGGATGGATTGCCACAAAATTCTGTTGGTAGGTCAGTCAAAAAAAATTCCCCACCCTTCAGCAGCCACAGTTTTCACCCTAGAAGGCTAAAATTTGGCATGGAGGTCAAGTCTGTGTGGGTGAAGCTATGTATTTGTCTTCATTCCAGTTGGGTAGTGACAATGGGAGTGGCCAATCGCAAAAAAGGTGCACAACTTTCAAAATGGATCCACAGACTCACACAAAATTTAGTGGAAAGGTCTGTCATGAGCCAAAGGACAGCTGATTAACTTTTCATGACAACAGGCAAAAAGTGACTTATGCCGCGCCCCTACGCTTTAGCCATGCCACCTTTCATAATTCAATAACTGGTCGCAGTTATTCCAAATTCACCCTTGTTACTGTTTAAATTTGTGCAACATTTGGATGGAAATCTGAATATAGACACTTCAGACTAACTTCACATTCATTTAGGCCTCCACCCATTATAGACTATACACAACCTCCAATTTTTTTTCAAGAAAAAATTATGTGATATTATGCAATATTTTTCCACTGTTAAGCGAGGATAGCCCAGACTTTGTTAAACTCAAAAATTATATTGAAAAAATGATTGAATACAAATACAGATAGAGTAAGCAGATAACAGTTAACAGATACAGGTACACATGCACATGTTAGCTCTGCATCACATCACATAACCACTTGTGGGACTCAGAAGAGCACGACTGAAGCGGGGTACATTTACCAAACCAATCCAATTTAGACTTGGAATTACCACAATAAGAGCACTTAAGAAGATAAAAAAAAATCTGAAAAGCTGCTCAAAATTGTTCATAACAATGTGCAGTGTCATCATCCAGTCTTTCTCCCCAAAATCTTTATTTTGCCAAAGACCACTGGGAACACGTTTGGGTCTTTTTTTTTTTTTTTTTTCAATGCCACCCATTTCACCCTCATTCAATTACACAAAGTGACTCCAGGGAGCGGCTCGATACAGCTACAGTGCAGCTCAGCTGGAGCAGGTGGGGTTAAGTGCTTTTGTCAAGGGCATCGCCACAGAGGTCTGCTGGAGAAGAGGGAGAGTGTTACTCAAACACTTCCACTGGCTCAGAGCTGGGGAGGGGGCACTCGAGTCACAAGCCAACATCTTCACCCATAGATCACTGACACTTAAGAGCCAAAGACATTTCACAGATTTGTTTCAAAACTCATTTTAGGATTAAAATATAAACCTGAAAACATCACGGTGCAGGTTCAAAATAAGCCACATTACACTGATCCTGTCTGGTGCTTCTTTTGATGTTTTAAGTAACCCTTATTGATAAATAAGTAAACGTTGAATTAATAAATTCACACGGTGCCAAGCAAGATCAGAGAGTGCTATATTTGAAAATGAAATGTCCTTTTTAATTTGCAATATGGATTCCCAGGAACCAGATGATTAGCTAAGCTGTTAATCATCTTCCTCGAGGCGGCAACAATATAATTTTTTACTCAAGTATTAAAGAAATTATTAGGGGACACCTTCATTTTTTATATGTCTGCATTTAACAATGCAGTGCCCAAAAATAAAAGTTACTGTAGTTTTTAGACATTCTCATTGTGACAGGTGAGATGTCACCACCCACAAAGCATAGTTTTACAGATACTACCTCTATATTCATGGGCACTACCCACAAAGACTAATCACTTCAAGGATTAGTCATTTCAAATAATAGCTAATAATAGCTATTGACCAAGACCTTCAATATCTTTTCAGGTATCTCCATGGAAACAGGTTTGAAACTTTTCTTAAACTTTGGTTTAGAGGTTCAGTACTTTAAATGTGTGTCTAGCCACAGAGTCTTATCCTCGTCCTTTCCCAACGTCAACATAACTATCACTCTGGTCTCAACTCAACTTCAATAGATGGTTAAGGAGATTTAATTCTACTGTAAGTCCATATATGACTCAGAAAATTAAATAATCACATATGAACAGAATGTCTGTTGTGTTCATACAAAACACATTAAGGTGGCATGCCATTTTGATGTCACACAAAAGTCACATTAAGACTAGGAAGTTAAAACAACTATGTGCACTATGTAAAATGTGATCACCAGGACTTTGATTAGTAACTGTAAGTCAAACCAGTGGCCGTTGCAGAGGACTGATAGTCTCCACACATGGGGCAGACGCTCTACCAACTGAGCTACAGGGCTGCCCCAGCAACTGTGATTTAATTACATATTTTTGTCTCAGAACCGCCAGTATTGGATGACTGTGCAAATTTTGGTCATAATTACTGAACTAAATATTGAGTTGTGGCTAAAAACTGCATGAGGTCAGAGTGCCCTTTAACCACCAAAATCTAATCAGTTCATCCTTGAGTCCAAGTGGTCATTTGTGCCAAGTTTGAAGAAATTCACTCAAGACTTTCTTTAGGTGACGCATTCACAAGAAGAGGATGACCCACAAACATAATGCCTCTGGTCACAGCTGTCACCAGCATAGAGGCATACAATAGGATTATCAAGGTTTTTCAAAAATTGTACATTCAGGTCGTTCAGCACACAGTTATGAATGTGCACCTGTATGTACATGAATGTACACCTGTCTGAGATCATGTTTTGATCCAGACAAAAATGTCTCAACGATAGTTGGATTGGCATAAAATTGGGTCCACACATTCATGTTCCTCTGACTTCTCCTCTTGTGCCACCAGCTGGTCAAAGCTTTAAGTTATCCCATGAAATGTCTCAACATCTATTTAATTTAGTGGCTCAAAATTTGAGACTGATATTTACTTTCCCCAGATGAAGAATCCTAATGACTTTGGCAATCCTATCCTTCCTTTTCCTCCAGTGCCACCATGAGGCTGGCATTCATCTTCAGGTGAAATGTCTCAACTATTGGATGGATTGCCATGAAATTTAGCAGGTCAAACTTTTATTTTTTTAGTACTTCCTCTGAGATACATAATTTTTGAAAAACCTAAGAAAAAAAGAAAAAAAAAAAGGGTTTTTTTTTGTCTCCATGCCATCAATAGCTGTGGCCAGAGGCATTTTGGATCATCCCAATCCTCTGAACACTCTATCTTAGGTACTCTTGGTGGGTATTTCTTCACATGGTTGAACTGCTTGGGTTTTGGTGGTCAAATATCAAGATCACTGTGATGTCACAAGACGCATTTTTGTGTATAACTCAAGAATTAATACGCTGATCATGACAAAATTACACAGAACATTACACAATTTACACAATCTCTAATAGGATACTAGCAGTACTGGAGAGTAACTAGTTACATGTAATTAAATTAGAAAATGTAACTGTAACCATTACAGTTACTGACAAAAAATGTAATTAAATACAATTATTAATCAAATGTTGGTGATCATCTTTGGCTCGCCTGGTGGAGATCTGGAGATCTGAACATTATTGATGCTAAACAATGAGGATGTCAGAAAAATGCGAAAAATGTTGATATTTCCCAAAACTGACGATGACCTCAAATTATCCACAGCCCGTTTACTGTCACAGAGGAGTAAAGAAACCAGCAAGCATTCACATTTAAAAGGCTGCACTCAAAGAATTTGGACTTCTTTTGCTTAAAAAATTACTCAAACAGATTAATCGATGAACAAAATACTTGTCTGTTAATTTAATAATTGACAAGTAATCAATTAATCATTGTAGCTTAAATTGGCATTGACATCATGAGCATAATAGCATGCCAACACTGACATTTTGCTCAAAGTACTGCTGTACTGTACAGCCTCGCAGAGCAGCCAACATTGCTGCAGACTCTCAGTCTTGTTTTAAAGTTCACAAGACACAGCTCATCCTTAAATAACTTCATCCTCCAATATGCAATTTGTTATATTTCTTGGAGCAGGCAGGGCCTTTTTTCTCATCAGACTGTTTTGATATCAGACAAAAATCTAACATGTATATTTCAGAAAAGAACAAAGGATTAAAAACTGAAATCCATGATTTAAAAAGGGATTATTTTAGGATACAGACATCATTTTGCAATGTCAATGTGTTTCTGCCTTATGTGAGTATTGTAAGCCCCAAGGGCTTAGCTACTAAATATATATATAGCTTGAGGTTTCGTTTTACTATAGAATTTCTCCTATCATATACATGAGTGATATGACAAACCAAAATCAATCTCCACATATGTGAGATTGCCCCAAATACACTTGAGTCTTTACCAAATGCAACAAACCAAAGACTTCCCAATAAGAATCCGATAAAACTGGAGGCTTTACCAGCTTTTGCAGAAGAATTCCTCTAAGCTACAAACAAAGGTACGCATGCTGACATTTAAAAATCATTATTACAGAGACTCTGTTGGCAAATCAGTGCTCACAGACTAACTGGTATAACAGAAACAGCTCCAAGATGAAAAATACGAATAAAAGTTTATTAAGAACTTCAAAAAGAGTGCACCCTCAAGAGTAAAACAAACTTTCTGTGGCTGTAAGGTTTTACATTTAAAGACTTGAAATTCCATCTCCAAAATCACATTAATTACAAAAATAAAACCTAACAAAAGTAAAAAATTAACATTCCCAGGAGAAAAGCAAAACACGTGAAGTGTTAATCAAGCGACAGAGCTGAAGGTCTGTTGAACTTCTTTCCTAAATATATCTTCATTAAGAGAAGAACACCTGCAAAAGAGGTAAGAAAAAAGAAAAAAAAATCTTGATTGTGTATCCCCTAGAGTAAAAAACAAAACCTGACTGGAGGGTTCAAGGATCTATGACAAAACATTCAAACAAGAAACACATGAATGTGAGTCATGACACCAAAAATAAAATCCTTTTCAAGGATGGAAGACCGAAAATAACCCCCACGAGTAAAATGTTGTTTCTGAAGGGTTGAGCACTTTGAGGTTTTTGATCTGGCCTTGACATTACAACACACTCCCAAATCCCAGTATCAAACTTTTACAGATACAATTATTAATATAATGACCTCAGGTCACAGTAAAAAAAAAAAAAAAAAAAAAAAGCAAATAAAGGCTAAATAAAAGTTATCACTATATTGACATGTAAGTTTCCAGTGAATAATTTCCAGATAGAAAACATGCTGTCTTCTCTTAGAGACTATTGTTACAGAGGGGTACAGATGACTCACAGCTGAACATTATAATGTCATAGTGACCATGACCTTTGACCCCAAAAATCTAATTACTTCAGCCTTGAGTCCAAGTGGAGGTTTGCACCAAGTTTGTAGAAACTCCGTCCACGTGTTCCTGAGCTACTACTTTGCATGAAAGGGACAGACATGAGGTTACAGTGAACTCTGACAAACAAAATCTGATTAGTTCATCTTTGAGTCCAAATAAACGTTTGTACCAAGTTTAAAGAAATTCCGTCAAGGAGTTCTTGAGCCAAGAAGAATGGGAAACAGAGGCTGTTATTTTGCTACAGACTCCTTTAACAAAGACACCTTGCAGAACACGGAAGTTGCTGTAGTTTGAAACCAAAAAAAAAACAACACCAAAATCACACAACACAACAAATTAACCTACCAAGGCAGCGGCAGGACAGGAACTCCTGTGTTCCGAGCAAAAATGATTGTTTTTTTTGTCAAAGAAGTCTGGTGGCTTTAAAGGGACCATAGATAGTGGCTTCAGTTCTCACATAGGGCAGCAACATAAAGCAGTAGCAATGTCACAGTATTCCAAATCCACACTTTGATTTGACTTTTGATTTTAAGGTCAAGACTAAATTTGATTTTTCAATTTAGACAGTGTTTTTGCACTGATGGCTCTGCCGCTGTCATTTACATTTTTTAATTCCTCTTTAAAAATACTGTCTATAAAGTATCAAGAGTGATATACGTGTATGTAATGGTTTGTAAGCTACTCTGTGCCATCTTTGATGTGCTGTTTTTTTCTTTGGACATGCACCAGACATTGCAAGTAGACAGGGGAGGAGAGAATTGCTGATTCTGCTTTATTGAAACTGAAAGCTCATTTTGATCACTTTTTCATTTAATATTAGCATTGTGACATACCGGTACAAGCGGTGAAATATATTATTGATTTTTTTAAGGTGGCTAAAACATGGTTTTCTGCTGCGCCCGTCCACAGCAGTACACTGATTATCTTCCACGCTGGAAGTCCCGAAGGAGATCAAAACATGATGTGCCACGCCCAGACAGTCTAAACAGCAAAATGAGCATTGATGTTTTTTGAACTAGGTTTTCTAATGAAAAAAAAAAAACCAAAACATTTGATGAACATTTATTTCCACTCAGACTTTTGTGGATCAAGCCAAATTTCCAGAGGCTTTAAACATCATATTTTGACATTTTTAAAATGCATGAACCAATTTCAAGCAGCTACAGAAGATTCAGAATTTATGCAGAGTTCAAAAGATGGCAATTAAGTAAAAAATGGAATAAGTTCACTATAAGATGTAAGTAAGGGATGAAATTTACACAGCAAAGGTTTGAAATACATATTCAGTGTTAAAACAACTTCTCATCTTGTGACATTATCACCAGCTCAAAGCCTTGAGAGAATATATATATAAATCTTGATTGACTTTGTAAAGGTCATGTGATTAAGAAGGTAATGGGAAGATATCTGTCTTTACGGCCTGTCAAATGAACACTTGACATCAGCAGATTACACACACACACACACACACACACACACACACACACACACACACACAAAGACAAAGTCATTTAAATGTGTTTTAACCCCTTCAACTGAATGTGTGTGTGTGTTGTGCAGGAAAACCATAATTCATTATTATCTACCACACACAGACAGTGACCTCTTAGCTTTAGAGAAATAAGTGATGGGGGAGAAAGTGAGTGTCTACATGCATGGAGAAAGAAATGATGAATGAGTGTGTGTAGGTGTGTGTTTGTCACTCCCAGCAAGAATGAGGTTAAATATATTCTGAGGACAGACAGTAGCTGTTTCACACCACATAAAACTATGCTTGTGTGTGCAGCTGATTCGTGTGTGTGTGTGTGTGTGTGTGTGTATAATCTGCATTTGTGTGAAGATAAGACTGACTAATGTCTGTCTCTGGTGCAGCAGCAGAGGATGTTACTGAAGGGTTTAATTAGCTGTCACACAACAGCCAATAGAGGGAAACACAATACTTAACAGTGTGCGTGTGAATTAGAGGGAAAAAATGTGTACAGTATGGTTCAAAAATGGACAGAGGTGTGTTTGAATAACTTCCAGACATATTATGTGTGTGCTTCTTTCCTCATTCATGTCAGTGCCTTTGAGGTTATCGTTGTATGCATGTGTGTGTGAATGATGTCTATGAAATTATGCGTGTGCTGGTGTTTATAGGGGGTTATAGAGAAGGTGTCTTTGAAGACACGTGAGTTCAGATAAGTGAATCTTTGCCTGCAGGTCCATGAGCAAGTGTTTAATTACAAAGCAAAGCGTCGAAGACAGTACATGGTCAACGGGCTTACAAGGCTAACAAACATCAGATAAACTGGTCTCATATTGTATTTGTGCATTATTCAGGCTAGCTGCCTAATTTTCCAAGATCTAGAAAAAAAAACTATTATCAGTCAAACTGTTTTGGCCCACGAGCTTGCCAAAGCATGCACTACTACGTCCTGCAAAACTACGTCCATCTGGGTGGAACACCATGTTTTCAGAGGGTCCCCCATCTTAATAGCCAAGAGAGGTTCTCAGTGACATTACCAGCAGCCTCAACTGTAGGCTACTTTGTGTTTTGCTCTAATTAGCAAATGTTAGCATGCCGCACTTCATCAGCATGTTAGCATTGTCACTGCAACCATATTAGCATGCTGACTTTAGCATTTAGCTCAAAGTAGAGCATAACATAGCAGCCAGCTTGGCTTAGCACATATTGGCAGTCTTTTTAAAAAAAAATATAGGCAAACCCATTTAAATAGACTATAGACTCTTTTCCAATATCCAATAGACAAGTTTGCCTTTTGGTGTCATTTATCCCCACTATCATTTTCCACCCATAAAATTAACTGTCATATTGGCTATTTATAATACAACTTATTTTAGACTCAGTTTAGACTTTTTCATCTGTTTTCTTAAGTTGTGATTCAATTACAAATTAAAATTGAATTAATTTACAGGCATAAATAAAATATTATGTTATTTTGTACATTTTGTTTACAGCTAAACTTCTGGTCTAAACCTGAATGCACATATTCTGTGAAATAAACAGATGCAAATACTTGCTTCACATTAGACACTTAATGGAATGATCTGTAATATCCTTTAATGTGTCCATATATTATTAGACAAGCTAGCACCTACACTTCATTTTATGTTGGTGTGGGTATGATATCCTTTTAAACATATACTGTTGCATATTTAGCAATTAGACACAGATGTTCTGAGTAAATTCTATTGCAAAAGTTTTGCCTGTTCCACAGTATTCACATAACAGGAGCATATGTTTTAATTTCCTAGAAACAGACAGTTTAAGCCAGGGAACCCAGAGGACAGCCATGAGCCCATGACTGAGTTCAGCTGCTGAATCAATTTCCTCCATCAAGGAGAAATACAAATGAAGATGCAGTGGAAATCAGTAAAGTAAATAACAAATAAATAATTAATATATATTTATGTATTATGTATATGCTAAGTATATAAGTATAAGCTCTGTCACCCTTATCGACAGCTCTTACTAATTTCTTCCACTTCTGTGACAGGATCCCACGGACATCTGTCCTGATTTTGCTTAACAGTCCCAAACTCTGAAATTGCTTAACAATATCATCTACTGTAAGGTCAGCGTTAGCATTCAGCCTCAAACTTGAAATGACCAGAAGAGTTCTCTCTGCAGATCTTTGCCTGGGCACTCGTCCAAACTGTGCCTTGAATGTGATCAATAACATTTTAAAATAAATCCTAAACTGCAAGTGGCAGCCACTGAAGTTCAGCTAAAAATGGGAGTCATATGATGTGTCCTCTGAGTTCTCATCAGGAGTTTGACTGCAGCATTTTGGACCAACTGTGCTTGGCATAGACGAGTTTACAGCACACTTATAAATAAAAAGAAATAAGGGTGTCACTTAGAACTGTTCCTTATAAGGGTTCCACCTAGGACCCTTCCACAGTGTTCTGCCAGGACCCCAACATAAAGGGTTACAACTAGAACCATCTGTGAAAGGTTTCACCCAGAGCCCCCTATGAGAGTTCCCACCCAGAATCTCCTATGACATGTTCTAAAAGAGAACCCTTCTATGGTGTAATAGTTCCACCCAACCCTCTTTGGGGGTTCTATCCAGAATCTTCCCTCCTTCTGAGGATGCTTACAAGAACCCACCCAGGAGGTCCTACTGATAACCCTTTTACTGTATATTCCAAGGGTTTCATCTAGAAACCACCAATGGGGTTCTACCAAGAACCCATTTAATTACCAAGGGTTTCATCTAGAAAGCACTCAGGGGATTCTACTGAGAACCCTTTTATATTCCAAGAGTTTCATCTAGAACTCACCCAGGGGGTTCTAATATAACTCCTTTTATACCATGGTACCCAGAAACCTTGAGTTCTTAAGGATTTCAACAATCCTTGACAAACTCTTTCTGCCAAAGAAGGTTCTTGGGATGAAAAAGGTTTTTAATGGAACCCTTTGTCTCACAAAGACCCCTTGACTAACACTTAGTCTTCAAAAAGGATTCTTCAGAAGCAAATGGTTCTGGGTAGAACCTCAGCCCTTCAGGAAGAACCCGTATTTCTAAGCGTGTATTGAAGGCACTACTGTAAACACTGATCCAGGTTGTTAAAAGTGAAAAATTTCTAATCTAAACTTGTTTTGTTCCTAATTATTCTAATGCCTTGTATTCTAAGGCCCCAAATAAGATGTAGCAAGATTTGCATTCTAATTCTACCTTTGAGATCAAGTAAATATAATTGTTTAGATTATGTAAATTGATACAAAAACATTTAATTGCCTTTTACATTTTTTTCTTTAATTATATTTTCAGACATGCAACCCAAATGTTTGTATAACAGTGATTATGTGAAAAATATTCCCTTAGTGTAAACTAATTGTTTACTCTGTTCACTTCATGGTCATAAGCAAACAGAAGGTTGGTGGTTGCAGTGTGTTCAAGGCAACATGTCTATCAGGAGCCACTAACCTTCACCTCTGATTCACTTTTACATACATGTTATCTGAGATGCGATTTGTCCTCCCTGATGTGTGACTGATGACTCCACAGAGTTTGCCTTTTCCCTTGATTATGTAGGTAATGGTTTGTTTTGTTTCCTATTCTCACAAAGCCTCGTTCACACCACCAAGCTCAATCAACATAATTATTAGCTTGAAAACTTTATTTTCCCGCTGGTGTTGTACACAGAGGCTTTGGGCCATGCTAATTTTCATCTTTTCACTGAGCTTTAATTAAGACAACAAGGATTTAGCGTCCTCCAATGACATCACCCAGGGGACTAATTCTACCTCATTTGTTCCCCATAACTCTCAAACAAAATAAAACGGTCCAACACTGTTCAGTTTTGAGATTAAAATAAATTGAGCATGGTCTATTGATTATATTTCGAGTATTATATTTTGAGTTTGTTTACTTACTTTTCAGGAAGTAAACAAAACTATATTCTTCAGATTGACAGTTGTGCTTTTTTTGTTATTATGTAAAAGGTGTTGAATACATTTTGCAGACCCTAGGGTCATGAAGGATTCCTCATGATGGCAGGAATACGGCTCGCAGCCCTGCCTTTGATCATAGCCTACACAACTTCAAAGACAGAAAAAGAGAATTTAATTTAACATTTAATGGAACATTTTTAAGGGGAGTATACAAATTCTACATGAATTCCCCTCACGTCACCTTTCTCTTGGAACCAGGATATAAAAGCATGTTTTGGGGTTTCATGGTAGCAAATTATCTGCTAATCACTTTGGACCTTTCGGGACTCTATTATTAAACCTCTATTTTCTAGCCCGCTTGCTGACCTCTGAATCACTGCCCACATTTTTGCAGCAATTGAAAAAGGTCTGGCATTGTGCTCCGAGGTTGAAAAAAAACAACCAAGTCAGTCAGAGCATCGAGCACAGGGATGTCATGTTCTTGGGCCAAAGCCAGAGAATATACATCCACAAAAGTAATGACAGCAAAATGGCCATGTTGTAAATCACCATACTCTTAAATCAGTATATTTCTTTGCTCTACATGACAAATGTTAACAGCACCCTCTGTTTTGACAAATAATGTTGTTAAAGGGATAGTTCTGATTTTTTTTGAAGTGGGGTTGCATGAGATATGTATCCATGTCGGTTAATTACCTACAGCAGATGGCGGTTGACATGCCCCCATTTGGAGAAGCAGGCAGCAGCAGCAGGGGAACCAGGTGTAGGAAGGTAAGTAATGTACTGCTGGTGGACAGGTTGGAAGCAAAACATATTTTAGTCACATAAAAAGGTCCACTTAAAAATGTGAATGAATGTTAATTTAAGTGTATACTATATTTTAAAATATTTTTACTGCTTTACCCTGTCGTCAGACAGCCTTTTACCAATGGGAAACTGCCGTCATATAGTAAGCCAATTATCACTCTCCAAACCACCAGACACCTTTGGCAAAACCAGTCATTTTACCTTGCAGAACACAGGAGTTGCTGGTTTGGTTGAGTTATTTTGTTATAAAAGGTTGGTTAGGATTCACCAAAGTCACACTTTCTATCAGTAAACTGATACTGATTATTTTAGTTGGCTAAAATATGTTTTGCTGCTGATCTGTCCACAGCAGTATATTGCTTAGCTTCTGTGTTCCTCCTAACCTCTCCAAAGTGGGGGGTGTACTGACCACCAACTACTGTAGATAACAGCCTGACTATGGATGGATAAGTACCTTATACAAACCCACTCTGAACTGCCCCTTTAATGAAACAAATTAATCATTCACTGTTATCCCTTAGGATGAAATACCAGCTCCTATCTCATTTACCCAGTACAGAAAACAGCCAACATGAACATGTTAGGGTGAATAATGAAGAGAAAACAAAATGCCAGTTCAGTCTGATTATCGGGCAATCTCTAAGCTCCATTTAACACCAAACCCAACAAGACAAAAAATATTGTGATGGTTATACTAACACATTTCTGAACAAGGTCTCCAGAGTTGAACAGCATGTCTATACAGAATGTTGGTCACATCTTTCAGTTGTCTATTTCATGTGCATTCAGCCAAACAGGTGCATTTCTGTTATTTACAATGGCTTACACTCACACTTTACATGCTTAATTGCATGCTGTAGCTTGTTTTTACACTCAACTCTATCTTCTTCTGACTTAAATGCATAACAAATTTGTTTACACATTAAAAAGTGAGCACTGTCAAAATATTTATAGCACACAGAACACATACAGACTTACTGCAGCATTACTGACATGTTGCTTTTGTTAAGCAGTGTGGATGTAGAAAGGTGTTAGAAAACAACTTCAGTTTCAGGATTACCAAGCTTTTTCATACTAAAGCCCTGAAGTACAGGGACGTCATGCAAGCCAAATTCTTGGGGGGCACAATTAGAGCAAGGGGCACGGGGGTCCTTCCCTGGAAAAAGAGAGCAAATAATGATGCAATTTTCTGCAAGTTAACTATTCAAAGACTTTGGGAAGATAATTTTAAAACTTCATTAAATCACTTTTGTAGCTCAGTTGCCTCTCACTTTATATTAAGGTAAATACTGAATATTTATGTAGAAATTAAACCTAAGGGACATAAATTCACATAAAAGACTATATCCACAATGCAAATTAATTTAGAGAACAAAGATAATAAAGCCACAGATGAAAGGAAACTGCCAACATGTTAATAACTGTATTTTCTTAAACACAATGCATAGGAAGCAGCATGAGTACAGATCAAACTGAGCACTGCTAGTGATGTATTACATCACATAGTGTCTGCTCCATTGCCAATAAAAGCATCAGAGTCAGACTGAGGAGTAGTAACCTATTTTCCAAACTGCTCGGCCTCCTTGAAAGATCTATCATCACCACTAGCCTGAGTACATCTATCCTGAAACTGCACCTACATACACTGATATAACTACAAAGAGAAAGAGAGAGGGTGGTGGTGGAAGGTGGGGGCAATGATAGCCAAGTGCAGGATTTTCATGCCAACCTTGATGTCTGCCTGCAAAACTCAAAAAGGAATCCCTAACTCTCTTCAGGTTCATTTCCTGAGTTCTCTCTGCCTTGAATGCAATGACCATCAGATCAGCCATCCTTTCTTGAAGGCTTAACAAGTGAACTGAGAGATGGATTTTAACTACACGTCTATCTTGCAAAGGAAATTATGCCTATATTTCTAAAATTTAGAATAACTGATTGAAGACAAGCTGTAGCAATTAACAGGGTTATATTGGGTTACACTGGGTTGATATTGAATTCTGATGTCTCATTCATACTGTGTGATTTGAACTGATTGATATCGACCACTTTGTGGAAGCTAATGGGGATCTGAATAAAGAATAAAGAATTAAGAATAAAGCCAATAAACAACAGAACAAGATGATGACATGGCAAAAACAATGGCAGAAAAAGAAAGGAAACACAAACTCCCTCCCTCCCCCCACCACAGAGCAGCCCTGGACCAACGAACTGGAACATCAGGTAAAGATGGCTAGATCCGCTCACAAACCAATGTTGGACTCCTTCACTCTGATCACACGAGTAGTGAACAACTACAAGTGAATTACATCAAGGAATGTGGGAATTCAGTTGTTCACTTTGTGCTTGTCGGGGTACTTCTACCTCGCAGCAATCTCTGCCAATTTCTTGGCCACAGTGAGGCCAGCAAAAATAAGTCTTTTCTGGTACTGAGGTGCCGGCAGCTGAGATAAACTGTTCAGGAGTAAAGCACTTACTGATACAGGCATATGTGACAACTGAGAGGAGATCCATTCCCAAAAAATGAGTGACCAGCAGCATGCCCAAGAACATAATGCAGGAATGTACCAAGAGTCCCCAGGGAACACAGGGTACATTGGGAGACCCATCAAGTGCAGCCTAATTTTCAAATGCAATTAAGTGTGTATAACTGATTGCATTTTATTTTCTCAAACTTCAAAAAGGAATTGATGCTCGACTAACTACTTCAGCAACACACCATTAAGCTGTAGCCTACGTCCAGCCTGTTCCAGCACTGATGCACAACAGATTACTGTGTGTGAGCATCAGCATGATTTTATCTTGCAACTTTTGAAAGAAACTAATGCAATGAAGACAGGTGGCGTAACAGAGTTTTTAAGTTATGATATATGACATAATTAGAAGGATTAGAAATCTATTTTAGCCGCCCTTACCTTGCCGTCAGACAGCCTTTTCCGGCATTGATGGTGATTTGCTGGTCCACTGCTGTCTTGACCTGTTAGTTTTTTGTTATTATAGTGTATGGCTTTGGTGAGTTCTAACTATTGCTTAACACACAGAAGTTACACAGTAACAAAAACAGCCTAATCAAGTGAAGCAGCAGTACACCAGCAACTCCGTTTTTCAGCAAGGTGAAATTATTTTAAATATGGGGTACATTTAAAGTGATATTGATTATTTTAGGTGGCTAAAATACATTTTGCTGCTGATCTTGTCCACAGCGGTACAATAGCGACAATCTAGAACATAATTAGAGGAATGAGTTTGACTCATGACACAAAATAATCATAAATACATATTGTAAAAAAACAGTATCAATAAAATGAAATATGAATTAAAATAGAAATATAAGATATCAGCTTGAATGGGCATGATGCCTCTACTGAAATAATATGATTCACTTTTAGGTGGAATCCCTCAGAGTCCAATTCTTGGGACTCTATTATTTAACCTCTGTGCTCCCTTTGTACACATCCTGCAGGCCAATAATTACTGTAGTGCTATAGATTCACTTAGTCAGTGCATGGAGCCATTAAGTTACTGGACACAATTAACTGTATTGATGAACAAAGGGAAGCTAATTCTAATTGGTAATTGACTATTGCTTACATTGATTCCGATAGAAATCCTGTGGTTTTAGTTACTCAGGTAATAGCTTCAGTAGGCCCCTCAAGGCAAAGGCAATAACTAAATCTACTTTATATCTTCTAAAACACAATCAAAGGTTTCATGTCCGCAGATTTATAGAAACTGATCCATGTTATCATCTCCTGCAGAGTGGATTGTTGCTCTAGACTAGAGCTTCTGTCTGGTTCCCCCCCCCCAAAAAAATCAAATAACTGCAACATGTTCAGAGTGTTCTCTAATAATAATAAGAAGAAGTGATTCTACTAGTTTATAAACCACTCAATAGGTGAAAGCCAAAATACATTTCTGGTGTGCTTGAAGAATATAAATCCAGGAGTCACCAAATACTGCCTGAAGTCAGAAACACACTGCATCTGCATTTAGCTGCTACGCTGCACTCAGATGGAACCATTTTCCATAAGATGTTTAAAGTGCAAATTTAGCCACATCAAAATTAAAAACTTATTTTTTCTGTTTTTTTGATTTATTCATTTTCTCTTTATTACACTGTTGAGCTTTTTTTTTTACTGCTGCATGACTGCACTGAAACTTTTTATTACTTTGTTATTCTTTCATCTTTTTTACTTTATTTGAATACATTTCATTCTATTTATAATTTATTTAGTTTTCCTTTAATGCTACTTCTATTAAAGGGATAATTAAGATTATTTGATGTGGGGTTGTGTGAGGTACTTATCGATAGTCAGCGTGTTACTAACAGTAGATTCTGATTGGCACAACCCCAGTTAGGACAAGCAGAGAGGGGCACCAGCATAGAAGCAAAGCAATAATCTTTTAGCCACTTGAAATAAGGTCCATCTATTTAGAATATTGTCACTCCTTTTCACCAGCAGAGAACCTTTTTTGTCGGGAAACTGCTGTTATATGAGCCAATATCTCCAAACCAACCAAACTCTGCGAATAAGATCAGTTATTTTACCTTGCAGATCACAGGCTTTGGAGGGAGTGATATTTCATTCATGTGATGGTCATTTCCCATAAGAACAGAGTGTCTGACGGGAAGATAGTGGTGAAAATATTTTAAAGATAGGGTACATTTAAACTACATCTAAACTTTTTTAGGTGGACCTTTTTTAAGCAGTACAATACTTAGCTTAGGAGGCTGGTGTCTGTTAACACATCTATTAAAACATGAATATTGCACACCATTTAGTCATTATGCAGACTCCAGTGTCCCTGTGGAGGAATTTATATTTCAAATTAAATTTTAAAAATAAGAAATGAACATGAATTCTGGGTACTGACAGATGTAGAAAAAGGTTGGTAAAGATTCTTCACTGGTGTGAAGTAAAAAGTAGAAGTAGGAAAGGTCTGCTTTTGATGTTCTACTCAAGATCAGTTAGGATAGATTACTCATTTACTGTGGGTCCACTTTATAGTAGACAGATTGTTAGAAGAAGAGATTTGTCTTTGTCTTGAAACAAAAGAGACAATCTCAACCTCATCTGTGGAACTTTTAGAACAAGTCTCAACTTGTTCCAGCTTAGATTTTAAACACTGATACCTGCAAGTAAAGTAAATATGTCTTTGCTCTGTGTGCGTTGAGAGCAAAAACAATCAGAGCAAGGGAGGAAAACTATGTATAAGCACTTGTGTGAAAGATTCAATAAAGATAGAAACTTAAAGAGCTTGTGCGTGCGCATACAGTAGCAGTGTCAGCAGTAGGCAGCATTAACGAGGTCAGGAGAAATGTCTGCCCATCCGTCAACATGACATCTGCAATCTCTCCTCCTCTTTGTCCGTCTCCATCTGCCTCACGCTCGTCCACTTGGTCACACTTTCCAGGACTCAAAAACTCTTTTCTTCCCACCCTCTTTTGCATTAGTTCTCTCACGCATTTCTCTATCTACCACTCCGAATCTCTCGCCTCTCTATCGCTCCACTTATCTCCCCCACATTTCCTCTTTGTTATTCTCTCTCTCCATATCTTTTCCACCTCTCCAGTCTAATACAGACATCCATCTCGCTCGCGTGTCCCAGAACAGAGCAGATGCTGTGCAACTTTTGTCTTTTTTGCAGTGTGTGTCTGTGTTTTTACATAGAAAACAATGAGATGCTGCAAATGTGGCTGCCCTTTAAAAAGTTCCATACCAAGCTGCTTTTTTTTTGGCTGAGCAGAGCGCTTTCAAAAGTTGAAAACAGCTGACCTTTTTCAGAAAAGCACACATGACAGCAACTGCTGTTTTTATCAGCTGGCCAATCATGACGGGAAAAAAGGAGGACAGAGGATGGCCGCTTCCTATAACAACAACAAAGATAGAGAGAAACTTTAAAGTACATGCACCTGTGGAAACATAAGGTGAACATGATATATCCAGCAGATTCAGATGTATTGATATTCTGAAAATAAGTAAGAAAAACTCATTATCCATTCAAATTCATAAATAAACAAAAGCAGTATTATTTTCTTGCAGAGCAAAATATTAATACATGGACAAAATTCAATATTCCAATGGTGAAGAAAGGCGTGTGCACTGAACAATCTGTGTGCTCAGAATAATATACTGTGATCCTTGATTGATAAACAGTTTGTGTACATTGATAAACTGTGCAGATGGTTTACACTCAGTTAAGGGGAATAATATGGATCTTGCATTCAGGATAAAAGCTGTGAGTTTAAGTAAAGTAACACAGTGTTTAAATGCCAAACCAGATAAATAAAAGCACAGCTGGAAAAGGGTGGAAAAAGCTGGAAAAAGCATGAATATATTATCATCCTTAAATGACTCACAAACTAGTGCAACTCCTATTTGACTGTTAAATGACAAGTTAATATACTGACCTGTGTATTCATGCCGACATGTAAATAATGCATATCAAATCAAATAGAGCCCCTGTTACACTGAACAGCCACTAACATCTGGCTGTTGTCATCAATGGGAAAGGCTACAATTGGCATTCATTCCCAGGTCAAATGACTCTGCAGTAGTCATGGATATTTATCAGCTCCGGCTCCAATTGGCAGTGACGGAAACATGATGGCTTGTGACGACTGTGACTCTTTTGGTCCTTTTTCATACACATGTTCTGTCGGCTTGACTCATTTTGACTTGGCGCGTCAGCCTATAGCACTGCAGAGTTTGCCCTGCTTGAAGGTGTGTATTTAACCAATAATGAACTTGTTTTTATTCGAGCAGCTATAACATGGTGGAAAACACAATAATTTCTGATAAGTTCTTTATATTAAACATCCCCTGATATTTTGTTACCTTCAAGCTTATATTATGAAACAGCAAATTCAATAAATATTGGGTTTTCATTAGCAGTAACTTAACATGATTCCAGCTAAAAGTGAATATGAAACATTGAATTAAAGCAGATACTTGAAAGGACAAACTGTGACATAGAAGACAGGCTAACTTCAAACCACAGAGATTCAGTTAGAAGCTACAAAAGTCCTGAGAACTGAACACGCAGACAGTTTTAAAAACATCTTTCTCTCTGCTCTCTTGCAAAGACATGAGTTAAGTTATGGCTTTCCAGTGATACATCAGAAAAAAAACAGAAGGGCTACTTGTCTACTGGCAGTGTGAAAGGAGTCACCTATTTTTAGTGTGTTTACTTGTAGTTTAAGAAAACCCACATATACATGCTAATTTTGGTGTAAAAACGGTGTAGGACTTTCACAGTGCTGACTTATTAAGGACAGCAATACTGAAACACGAGCAGGCTTAGCTTAACAAAACACCATAGAGTTCACTAAAGAAATGATCAAATTTTGATTGACTTTATGTCAGCCAATACAGATCCATTAAAATATGCCCTGTTTAGCCCTGACCAGCTACTTGGGACAAGCTGAACGACATCTCTTGTGATATTCAATCTATGCTTTCATTTAGTTTGTGTAAAAATTACCTAACAACCGCTTTTATTTCGAAGACACATCTGCACCTGATATTTTAATCTTCCCATGAAAACATCTGTAATGAGCATGCTTCCCTGCACATAAATATACATAGTTTATATTTTTCTTCAACCCTTTGAACCACAGTGGGCTCTGTCAGTTACTAACAGAGCACAGGTATTGGCTCTACATGCTTGCTTTGATAGGAAACAGTTCACTACTTTTGAATAGTGACACTGCAGGAGGTATCACATTTTTTGCTGTACAACATGAGAAACACACACACACAGGAAATTGCTTTTCCCATTGAAGTATTATATTTCTCTTCTACCTCACTTTCCTCTCGTGACAGCTCATGTAAGCTCATGGGCTGCTTTTTGAAAGGCCAGCAGCAAACAAGGTCAAAGTTCAAATTGACTGAACTTTCTACTAGAGTGCCTCGACCACACGCCTGAGTGGTGCACATCACGGCAAGCAGCACTTCAGCTAACGGAGCATTACCGCTCTCCTTACAAGAAAACAATCGCTCAGCCAGTGATGAGGGATTTTATTGCCTGTGTGGTATGTGTAGGTGGTCCTGGTTGAAACTACTGCTGCAAAGGTGATGTCAGGAAATGAGTGAGGGATTGGACATCTGCAAAAAACATGGGCAAACAGGAATCACCCACAGTGGGCTCTCTTTGAAGTCCAGTGTGTAAGATTTACAGTAATCTATTGGCAGGATATGACAGAAGTGGATAACAATGGGCGGCACAATGTTGAGATGATCAACATTGCACCCATGTGGATCACCTGGACACACCAATGTGGGCTGCGCGACCACCCCAGCTTGGACTTAAGTCTACTTCTGGCTAATGTGCAGCAAGGGAAAATGAAATTGGTGAAATGGGACATGGGCTGGCCTAGAAATGGGAAATCAGAGATTGTGGTGTCCACATTTTTACAAAGATGTGCTCCACAACGTCCCGTCTCAAACTACTGCAAGTGATGGGCAGATTGTGTTTGAAGCGAACAAGAAAAAACACACAAGACTCCGTCAGGACGAGAGGAGGAGGAGTGTGTGTACATCAATGATGCTTCATGCAAAAACACAGTCAAAGTTGATGGACAATGTATAGCATGTGTAGCATGATTGAATTACAACTTTCATTTTGTTGCGCAGCCCTGTGTTTTATAATACTAAACAAATTATCTTGAATCTATTGTGTTTTTGTTACCTTAGAATGTTTTTCCTACAAAAGGCGTATTTCTTCCTCCATCAAGGCTGTCATGTTGCACCACCATGTTCCTACAGTAGTCCAGAAAGGACAAACCAAATACCAGCTCTAAATACAGACGTTAACATTTTTCACAGGTTTTGCAGCCACTGTACGTTCTCCTACAGGCTTGGAAGGGGAGGGTGAGATGAGATGCCAGTATATCTTACAAACTGGTCCTTTAATCTTTGTACATATCATGTAAATGTACGCTGAAATATAGAAATCTGAAATCACACTGGGCGTGACTACAAATCAATATAGTGACAAAATGAACAAAAGGGTCAAAAATGAGTAATTTGTCATGTTGAATAGAGTAAACACATGTATACACATTATTTTGTCTGTGCAACATCGCTTCGTTTTAGTAATATCAGGGCTAGTATATACTTCTCTTAATACAAAACCCAGAGTGTAAAATTTTCTTCTCTTCTAGCCTTTAGATCTCCGAATAGATAAAACAAATTCATTACTGATTTTCTTACTGGCTCATTCTGTCATGCACAAAAGCAGACATCCTGAAACACAAAAAAGATATGCAAGGACATGCTCTCTCTCTCTTTCTCTCTCTCCCACACATATATACACACACACACAAGAGACACAATGAGACGCAACCCTGCAGACTCAAACCACAATTGGTTTCAGTGAGTTGTCACATTCTGGCCGAAAGTCAATTTTACACTTACTTAGCCCCATAATAAGAAGTCATGTTGACAACCCCACAATACATCTCTGCTTTTAGAGGGTGGGAGAGAAAGAAAAACAAGGAGGAAGGAAGAAAGCACCATTTGGGGGAGTTATAAAGACATGCTAAGAGAAAATGAGTGACAAGAAGAACAAAGAGAAAGAAATCACTATAAATGCATGTGTGCCTACATTGAGGTGTGTGACAAGTTTTTTATATATTTCATCACTTGAGCTCTTGAAGGAACGTCTGTACAAAATATGTGTACTGTTTAATGCATATTCTAAAACACTGTAAATTTTGCTTTGTATACACTATACATTTATAATGGGCTCATACGTCTTTATATCCTCATTATAGTCCCATGTCATTTTTACACTGAAATTGTATTTCAAAGTTTAATTCCTTAAGATTTTGATTAAATCAAAATGTTCAATGTTCAGTCATTCAATATATTTACATTCAGTAATTACTTCTCTGTGTATTTAGGTTTCATTGTTAGCAAAGTCTGCCATTACCACACCGGGGAATTACAGTAAATGAGGCATGCATGTAATCCAGCCTGATTTTATCACATTGATAACAGTCTAACTGCTTCATTCTCTTTACATTGTATCAGGGTTGAGTATTGTTTGGGTTTTTTCCAATACAGGTGCAAAAACTATGCTTTTCAAACAGTACCTGAACCAATACTTTTTCAAAAAAAAGAAGCACAAAATTATTGAAGCTGGCAACTTTTTTCATTGCTAAGGAAAAAATTAACTTAAATTTGAACAATACATTATCTGTTAACAGTTTAAAGTTTACTTAAATATAAATACAAACCACAAATTTAAATAAAATGTCCTATAGAATAAAATGTAACGCAATAACTTGACAATAAATAACAGTTACAGTACAATACATAAACATAAACAGCTAAATAAAATTTGAGTTGGTATTCTGCAAAGTCCAGCTTCAAACATAGCTATTCTTTTGCAGAAATATGATCATATAACCTGAGGAAAGGCTGCTGTCACCATCATCAGTGCTTGTCATCAGGCATGCTGAATATAAAACAGGAGATGGTTTTATATTTATGCTCCCATCACCGGGGGCAGGGATGCCCACAATGTGATCTCCACAGTGGTAGAGCACGGTGCACACCTCTGCTGTGTGTCACCAGATGCTTCCTCCTTTTACCCACAATTGTTTTGAAACATTTATTGGATGGCCTGCCAGGTGTTGATATCCTCTGCATTTTAGGAAGACTTTATGAAAATGTCACCTGGTGACTGCTGACATAATGTTAACTAGCCGTTAGCTTATGTGTCTATAACATCCGCACCATAGTGCAGCTATTTCAGTCAAAAGTTCAGGCATGTGTAGGGCAGGGTGCTGAATTTCCATCTTATTGTGGTACCAAACAAATTTCTTCAATACCATTGAGTACTGAAAACTGACTTGTCATTTGATACCAAATTTTGATACCTACAGACAGTTTTGACAGCTACCCAGCCCTGGACGTGAGGCAACAACATGAGGGACTGTAATTTGAGTTGTGACTCTGTCCAGTTGGCACCAGTCATACAGGAACCGGTGCCATATTAGGACCTCGTTTTGGTTCACATTCCTACTATTAAGGCACTGCCAATGATAAACTGAATATTTCCTACTGCTGCTGCTTCACTTCAACTGACAGATGTGGGGAAACACCACAATCATTCACCAAAAATGTGTCTAAAAAACAGACAATGATGGTTTTTTTGTTGTTGTTTTTTTTGACAGCAGATAATTTTGTGTTTTTGCAACATGTAATGGATCAAAACAGAGCAGCCACAGTGAGCTGGAGCCACAGGCTGCAACACTAAACTCCTTAACAAGACAACACATTTTACTGTGTCCTGCTGTTGTGTGAAAAACTACTCATGCAGCATGAAATTGGATCACAGTTGCAATTATTATAGACTAAATACTTTGTAAAACATCATGTTTTTTTGGCTGCACTGTAAACTGATACGTCAGTTGCTCCTCTATTGTATTTATGAAAAAGAAAATCAACCAGGACTACAATCTTAAGGGTAAAATCAGAAGAATTTGTCCAAGCTGTTTGTAAATGCACCACAGAGATAGTTTATTGTTGTGTTTCGTTCCCAGCACGTCAAATACCAGTGTTTTGGGTTGGCAAAGCATCCCGAGCACAGCCGAATAATGAGAAACACAGGCAAAAGGCAGGGCCTCTATAGTTATAGCCGCCACCAGGCAGTTCTAGTGGGTCATAAGTGATGATTATGTTTCTTTATGTTTAGGGTTTTAGATCTTACCCAGAAACCCCACCTCTTTTTTACTATGCATAAGACCTAAAACATTTTAACTAAAGTATTTTGTCAGCGTTTTAATAACCTGAAACAATATGTAAATGGTTACTGTGGTGTAACCTGCTGGCTGAAGGATAGCTGATAAAAATACCCGGTTAGCAGAGCCAACACAGGGGTTTTAACTGCATCAACTCACTTTCCCCAACTGCCTAAAATGAAGACACTTGTATGTTTTGCTGTTGTGTATTCTAGTGGTACATTCAATATTGTGTTTGCACATTTGTCTAGCAAGCAGAAACACTTGCTCTGGCACTGACAGGAACATTAGCGTTCTTAAACAGTTGCCATAGTGGTGTGCTCCTTTTTCTTGTTGACAAGAGAAACACACACTTCTTTAGTAGGCTTGGCTGAGAGAATTTAACTCAGCGAGTCATGCCGTGCCGTGCATGTGTGTGTGTAGGGGGGTTTGTTTAACCACATTTGTGGGATCCAAAGTCTGCAAGCCCAGTGTAGTTGTGGTGGTCTGATGAGCTTTGTGGAACCAAAATGCTGAACCCCACAAGTTTAAAGGGCTGTTTGAGGGTTGAGGCCTTAGATGAGGGCTGGGTTAGGGTTCGTGTTAGACACTTTGTTGTGATGGGCTGTGATGGGCAGACTGTGTGTGTCAAGTGTGAAGGGGGAAAAAAATAGTGTTTGGTTGCATTTTAATGTAAAATTCTTAACAAATACAGCTAACATACAGGTTTGACCTAATATCTCATCCGTGCTGACGAACTGTTCCTTTAAACAAACTTGAAAAAAGTTAATTACCAAGTAAGAACTTTCACTTGTAAGGGTTTGGTACATCCATGTTTGTTTATGTTTGATCTTTTCTTTTTTCAGCCGAACATCAAAGGAGCGCGTGACATCAAACAACCAATCCATGATACCACTTGTCATTATCATCTGTCAATCAGCTCCGGAAACAAGAAGTTGCACTTTGGCTCAACGGCATCAAACGTGATAACTTTATCTCTGAATGAATTATTCATGCATCTGAATTCCTTAGTTGTTTCAGAGAGCACAATAAGAAATGCTAAAACGGTGACCTTCCTCGCACAGCAGTTAATTTCACGACAGGCATCACTTGCACAGGTCTCTGTCTGTCTGTCTCACAGGCACACTGAGACAAAGAGCCCAGTTTGTGATAACCATCATCCTCCCATTGTGTTGGTTAGTGTGGCTACTTGTACATTTACGTCCGTCTGTATAAACAGATAATGCCAACACACTGTGACATAAACTTTCCTTTACGCAGCCCCACTCTGTGAACAACAAAAATGAAGAGTGGACCACCCAATGTGCAGCATTTGATCTGGTCTTACTGAGAGAAATAGACAAGGACAAAGACAATTTTCCACCACAGGGAGACAACAAAGCTGTCCTTCACAAAAAAAGATAAAAAGAGTTTCACAATAATTCAGTAGGCTGGTACGTGCTTTGGGTTTGTCTGATTTCTATGTACAACTAATGTTCTAGGCTTGGTAAATTGGACAGATTTATCAGCTATTAGCAATTGACTGAGTCCATCACCAGCTGTTTTGTTGAACCAAATTTTGTCATTTTATTTTGCTCATTTAATGGTCTCTAAAGTGAGAGCTGCTTCTCAGCTATACACTCTCATTCAGCGGCACAGTGCTCACCCCTTGAGCCGATGGATGAGTGAGAGGCAAACAGCATAGAGACAGAATATTTTCAATCTAACATGGTGAATCAAGCATTTATTTTGATTTCACCTGAGTTGGTGATTGTTGGAACAGTGGAAAAACAAACCATGAACTTTTTGGTGAGTTTTAGTTTTGTTTTTCTGCCAAGCTTGAATGAAGGTTTATCACTTTAGTGAGCCATTTTAAAATCTACTAGAAAATTTCTTCAGTACAAAGTTCTCGTACTTGCACTTACTTGAGTATTTCCATTATATGCAACTTTGTACCTCTATTCCACTACATTTCTGATACTTACTTTACATTTGACAGCCTTAGTTTCTAGCTACTTTTCAGATTTAAATATCTAATACCACTTTTAATATGATCCTGTCCTGTGAAAACCAAGTATCTCCAATTTTTCCTGACTAAACTCTGACTAGACTTTCTGATAAAACCAAGGCTTAAGTGTTCCTTTATGGGCTAGGAAAATTCTCCTACTTTTTAAACAATATGTATGTTCTGCCACAAGGGGTCTCTCTCATATTAAAATAATAACAAAAGGTGTGGTTTGATGACGTTGTGATACTGTGGGATCATCTTTGCTGTTTAACAACCATGACTGCAGATGAAAATCCATCTGACAGAATCATGTTCATGGACAAGGTAACATATTAAAGTTTTTATGTCGTTCATCTCCTTCCTCACTCTCTGACATATCTGACATATAGCATGTTTTCCTGGAAATTATAGCAAGCAGAGGCTAACAGGACTTGACCAATGTTGGAAACATTTAGGACAATAAGCACACAGTTCAACAAAATACAGGTCTACAGTTTTTAGACTTATGGAAATATTACATATCATAGCTTTAAGCTAACCCTAAGCTAAGCCCTGTTTTCATAAAAATGAAAACAGGGCTTTTTAGAGGCACTCACTGTGTTATTACAAGGTTGTCACCACAAACATTTGATGATTTTATGCAATAAGATTCATTGCTGTGGTTAAAATTAGCTCAACCATGAGCATATAGTATACAGCAGTAAAATTCAAAACACACAACAATGCAACAATAAGATTAATCCTAAAACATTTTGCTGATTATACTTACTCGGGTAAAGACTTGAACGCAGAATTTTTAGTAGTAGCAGATTGTTTTCACACTGTGGTATTTGTTTGTTTACTTGAGTAAAGGATTTGAGTTATTGTAGGTAATTGTTGTGATTTTTTTGAGTAATCCTTTTGTTTCTGAAACAGATGTAATAACTGTGCCCAGAAGGCCTCTAATGAAGTCCATGATTATTGCTTGTTACATGATAATTAACCTTTATCAAAGATGGAAGGCAGTCTAATTAAAGCTGTGGCCTGGGAGCACATGCACATGTTGGGCTGGATGTGTTCATAAACACCCACAAACACACACGTCTCTGATGTGATGAAATGTAGCCGAGAGAGAAGCTGCAGACCACATGCAAATGTCCATTTATAATTATCAGAAAAATAAATACTGCTCATCTTCAAAGCTGCTTCTTCAGACCTTAAGTATTTGACAACCGCTTCCAAGAAGCCTTCAAACAATCAAAGTCTTTTTCGCTAACGTGGCTTTTCATCGCCCGGCTCAAAAAGGAGATATTTTCCCACCAAAAGATAAACCTTTGGAAACCAGATAAGGAGGATTTGACAAATGGTCTTCCAGGACGCTTGGCAGAAAGAAAACAAAACCTCATTTTGTTCAGGGTTTACAAGATTATTTGTTCATTTGTTTGATATGATAGGATGATAAGAGACTCTTTTCCTCCCAAATAAGTGTTCTCTCTTACAAGGGAGAATCACATCTGAGAGCCACCTTGGACCAGTGCAGGCGTGTATGCTGCTGATCACCTGCTGCCTCATGTTGAATTCAGGACATATGCTAGGCCAGTCTGAATATAAAGGTTCTCTTCTCAGGAACAGGATTATTCCCCAAACTAAAGAAAGTTTTATAATCAGTCCTATTTATTGGGTTAGTCTCAAAAACTACCTGAAGCCTTTCAATGAAATTTGGAGCAAAACAGGCAATGGCCCAAGTGATTACGTTTTGGTGCAGACAGATCAGGTGCCAGATGCATAAAACTGTGTGTGTAGAATCATGACTAAGGCTCTGTGTAAGCACTAAGACAGAAATATGCATATGCATTGTGCTCATATGCATATTTATAAAGCAGTGCACACACATTACTCTGGTTTATAAATCTCAATCATAGTGAAAGCTGGTCGTACGAGCCTGATTTCCGCCCCCCCAGCGTAGGCCATAAATGAGCAGACATCCTAACATGTGAGTGTTACGCACAGCTGTGCCTACTTATAGCACCCGAATCATTAATATCATCAGACTGGCAGTGATTTCTCAATCATCATTATGAACTGTCAGAGAGGGAATGAAAAAAACTGTTTTGGTTTATCTGTTTTACAAAGAACATACCATCCATGTTAATAACAAGAATTACCACCTTGCAGTCAGATACCTCCATCTACCAGTCAGGTTGCAGTTTACATCCATGTTTAGTTTAATTAAAAGGTATGAAGTGGTTTTTCATTTGGGGGACGAAATTGAAGGTACCAATATACTGACATGTATGATTCCAGTGAATATTTTCCAGTGAGAGACAAGCTGTCTTCACTTGGAGGCTATTTCTACACTGATTCTCTGTTTGCACTTTTCATAATTTCATATCGGAAACTTAGTATCTTTGAGCCCAAATTTGGAGTTTGGACTGTTGGTCAGACGAAAGAAGATATGAGAAAATGTCACCTTTAGCCTTGGAATATTTTCACTATTTTCTGACTTTTATGCACCAAATGATCAATAACTCACCTCCAGTCATGTTTTAAACAATATAAAATGCTCTGCAAGAAGTAATAAATTGTGTCTGATATGTTTTTTTTTTTTGTTTGTTTGTTTGTTTTTGGGTTTTTTTTTTTGCAAAATATACTACACCATTCTACACCTTGCCATCATTTAGTATTGAAGGATTCATGAATATGCAAATAGCTCCCACCCTCTCCACACACCCTACAGTCCCCAACCCCCAACTCTACTGGCTTCTCCTCTGTTTTGCTAGCTAATCACAGTTACTAGCTTCTCCTGCGGGCTGGGCTCTCCGGGACTGGTTCCTTAGGTTTTTGATGTCATACACCCAGCCTGAGTGAATCTGGGGTTTTTTTTTCAGACTGGCCTTGTTCACTGCAAAGTTTCAAAGCAAGAAAAGCTCTGACATGGTGTTTACTGCTTTTTTGTTGTCTGATATGTTTTGTAACACATGAAAAACACTACATGGACATGTTAACAAGGTTAAAACCATGGCAAATGGCAAATGAATTGATGAGGAAAATAATCGTTGCAGCCCTGAAAGTTAGTGTTTTCCCACTAAAAAATAAAATGTTTTTTATTATGTTAGAGACTTACCAGAAACAAACTCTGCAAACATGCATACCACCTGTTACTCTGGAAACACTTGTTTGGTTTAATAACAGCACTTACAATGAGTGAAGGTTAAAGTCAGGTGAATGTACTGAGGATAACCTCAAGGACAGTAATACTAGATTATATAGCAAAAAAGCTAAATTTGACTTTTTTTGCAGTCAGCTCTTATCCAGATTGACTCAAAATGACTGTGCAGGTGTATATTCAGCATCTTGCTCAAGGACATTTTGACAGGACACGCGGCTGTTGATGTGCACACTGTCTGCCTCGGAGATTGAATCTGTAACCTTACAGTAATGGGATGGTCTCACTAACCACTAATCTGCTCTGCCACCTGAGAAAAAGAGACAGAGAGATGGATAGACAGAGAAATATGAGAAGGTGGATAAAAAGAAAGGAGAAATTGAGCAGAGGAAATGGATGGATGGACGATGGGGGGAAGGAGGATAACAGAGCAGGAGCAGAGACAGTGATGGCAGAGAGACAAACAAAGTGTGAGCGATGGTGAGGAGATAGTAAATGAATACCATAGGAGGGAAAGACGGGGAGTGATTGAGATGACAGAGAGCGAGCTGCTGAAATTGCTAGAAAGAGAGGGAGACCCATATTAAGAAAGAGAAATTGGCAGGAAAGCAAGCTGAATAAAGATAAATGGATATCGAAAAAAAAGACAGAGGTCACATTCACAACACAGTCTCTCCAATCTGGTCTCCTCTGTCTGCAAGTCTATTCTAAATACTCATCAGCTATTGGTCAGGCAGGAGGAAGTGGTAAGCGCTGAACCCTGTAACCCTTCATTTCCTCAATGACAAATTCGGGTGTCCTTCGATTCCACTTCCTCTCTGTCTCACTTACCGCCAGCGCTGTCACATATTCTCATTAGTCACCGTGGCAGCTAAGATGAGTGTGTGTAGGTATGTGTGTGTGTTTTGGGTTGAGTCAGAGAAATAGAAACAGAGGGAAGCAGAGAATGTGTGTGTGATAAAGAGAGAGGGATTATACATGAGTAAAATGATGTATGAGCGTATGAATGAGCAGAAGAGCTTGTGGAGTGGAGTTTGTGTGTTTGTATGATAAACGATGTGTGTTTGTACGTGTATACAGGAAGCTATGTCCATCACTTTATTTGCGTCTATACCTGTGTGTGTGTATGTTTGTGTGTGTTTATCTTATAGTAAGTCCACAGCCATGCTAGTGGCCAGTAACTAACCAGTTAATTTCGACGAAAACTCAAAAAATAACCTGAAATACAAGAGGCACCTATTAGGGGGATGCAACGGGTTCATGTCATTCCCCCTTGACTAGCGAACCAACTTATGAATAACTCTTTTGGTTCTGTGCAGTGCAGCTCTATACATACACAGCACAGTTACGCCATATTTCAGAGCCATGGTCGGGGCCATAATTTCCACCAACCTTAGTCAGATAGAGGATCAATGAGTAATGACTAAACTAATACTCAACAACACCTGTGTCCCTGCACCCTCTCTGCTACCAGGGGATAGAGAGGGGCGATGGCAGGTTAACATTTTTGCTCAAAAGGGGAATGGTCCCCACTCAGATGGCCTACTGATTATCCCCATGCATAGCTCCTTAAATCCCTCGCTCTGTCCCACACTGACTGATACAGCATAACACCGGCAGGACTGGCACGCACCATGCTTTCTCCCTCCAGCTAGCAGCAACGTGATCTTTGGCTGTGAGTCATCCTCAGACATGGCTGGCAGTTGCTTGTTTTTAATGTGGTAGAACATAGTCGTAGCACTGTTGAACTGAAGAGTAGAATCACACAATTTACATTTGACTTTGGGGAAATGCTCCCACACCGAGCTCCATTGTTTACTTAAGACAGCTGGCTAGCGAGGCTGTTAGTGGAGTGTATGCAAAGACCAGTAGTTTCCATACTTCTTCTGGCATGCCCTCCTTCAGAAGCCAAAAAAAGTTCACAGAAGCAACTGATCAAAGCTGAATTTTAGTGAAATAAGGTCAGCACAACAGCATCAGAAAACTCTTGTTTATTTCCCCTACATAAATGTTTTTCATTCAACTTAGCTTCACTTTATATTTCGTCCCTGGTCTGGTTGAATATCTTTGGAATTTGGACTTTTGGTTGGACAAAACAAGACATTAAAGACATCACTGTGGGCTCTTGATGGCATTTTATAGACCACATAATTAATCAATTAATCAAGAATATAATCAGCAGATTAAGCAGTAATTAAGGTAGCCTAATAATTAGATCATTTGCTCACCAAGGTTATTATAATTCATCCCGAGGGGGATTAAGGGATGATGGTATTTCATGGGGATATTTCATTATATACAGTCAAAGCAAAGTGCATATACTCAATACATTTACTACCTTATTTCAATCTGTATACAGTCCCTTTCTCTCCTGTCACAGCGCCCTTCATTTTTGTCAGTTCTGCATTTTCTCTGAGTTCTTGTGACAAAAAACTTTTTTCATGGCATACTGGCTACATGTTCACTTTTGCCTATTGTTCTTGAACCTTGTAACATACAAGGAGGGAAGCTGCATAGTTATTTTTTAAAATTACAACAATTCTCAATACCTTAAAGCAGGGTTTTCCAAAGTTTCCCATCATGACGGCTATAAAAATAGGCCATGTTGGTATAATTTAGAGGTGTGGGGGATTAGGGGTGCGTCAACCTGGTCAGGTGGAGAAGCAGGTGCATGGCCTAAAAAGTTTGGGAACTGCTGACTTAAAGGATATGAGGCCTGTTTTATAAGTTACTTTGTAGCATATAAAAGTGTCACCAAAATAAAAGAAAAACAAAGATCATGCAGGCTTCTGCTTTGATCAAAAATGCTTAATTTATATGCAACTATCACATACTGTATTGTGTATTGAGGGAAAATTGGTACAATGGAGTTTTATATTGCTTTCCAAACTGGCAGGTTTAGCTCAGAAGCATCACAGCATTGACAGCTTACACAGTGACTAGACTGAGTTCAAACAGTCTGGACTGTGCATCTGTGCAGATTATGGTACTCCATATCGCAAATCGTGACTGTAAGCAGCTGCCAATCCAGTTGGAGAAGGGACTCATCTACCTCCACAAAGCCACAATACTGTCCATCAGGAGAAGGGAATCTGGGAGCAAATTGGACTGTGCAGGCACGGGAAGAGCCAGGCGAGATCCTTTTCCCAGTGTTTTACCGTGAAGGACCTGTTCCAGGACGAGTCTGTTTGCAACCAAAAAGTGCTGCCAGCAGTGAACAGGCAATCAAAGCAACTAAATTTGAGGACATGTAAAATTCATCTCTCCTCTCCAGGGTCTAGAGACCCTGACTTAAGTTTTAATTGGCTGTTGAATGTTAATATCCGATAGCCAGGTGTTACTTTAATAAATCAGTGTATTCCGGATAAGGGAAGGTGACTTTTTTAATTATTGGTATGTGCTGATTGGCTTTGGTGATTAAAATGTGTTCCAAAAAGTAACAAAATCTATTCTAAATCTAATGAAACACATTTTAGACAAGCCCTTCAATCAACGCGATCTATTTATTTGTCTTTTTTCTTTCATACAGCAATTGTAAACATGAGAAATGAAAGTCGAAATACTAGTGTTGACGCCAGTCTTCAATATGCAACTAATTTTTTTTTCAAACTGCCAAACATTTTTCACTTAAACTACTTATCACATTGTGACAGCACAGCTGATAAACTCACCAATTTGATTTGACTATTTAAAATCACTGTTGCCACATCACTGGATTTTAGATTTACTGAGGTCAAGAGTCCCAGCACAAAGCAAATCTCAAAGACTTCATGTTTTACTACATATCTAAATACTATCGTATCATATTGCATCAAAATTTTCTGTTAAGTTTATTAAATGTAAACAACACATCCAAAGATACTAACTTCAACAAATATCAGAATCACCCCTAAAAACCACTGAGTAATCTGTCTACAACTGTAGAATGTAACTAGAATTACTGCTGCGTGGTTGTATGCCTCCACCAATCAGTCAAGTTGTAGTTGACTTCCATGTCTGTTCTGAAGGAATTTAATAGAAAGATATTAACTGTACTTTTTGGTTAATGTTATCACTATACTGACATTCCAGCAAATAATTTCTGGTGAGAGACATACTGTCTTTGTTTAAATTTTTTGATAATTAGCATAAGATTTCTTGAGTTATGGGCGAAAATGTCACTGTGACCTTGACCTTTAACCTCCAAATTTTAATCAATTCATCCATGGGTCCAAGTGTAAATTTGTATCAAATTTCAAGAAATTTCATCAAGGTCTTCCTGAGATACCCGCAAACATAATGCCTCCTGCCATGGCTGTCATGGAGGCATGAAAACAACAATGATGACATAATCTCAGTGTCCTTGATGGTAGCTACAGCCTTGCTGATATCAAACTAGGTGAAATATTTCAAATGTGATCCAGACGGAAGAGAAGAGGCAAAAAGGAAGGACAGCAAAAGCAGCAGAGTAAGCATGGCAAGAATAAAAAATACAGATAATATAGCTCCATTTGCATCTTATTGTATGAGTCTTTGTAGTACCATCACAAATGCTTCTGTTCAGAAATTCTGGTTAAAAAGCAAGTTTTATAACTTACATTTGTAAGCATATTTTAATTAAGCACACAGCCTGGAGAGTTGAGTCCTTGGCCGCAAGCACTTTTCCTGATGAGCACCACAGAAAGCATTTCACACACAAACTGTGCACACAAGAGCGGCAAGCCTTAATTGATAAATTTGTGATTGTGGCTGGTCAGAGCATCTCAAATGAGGTTTTTAAAAAAAATGCATTTAAGTATTTTCGCATCTGCTGCCCCTGTAGGTAAAGTATGGGTAAACTGTAGGCAACTACATCTATTTTAGTGTTAGAGAGAGATCATGGGTCGCACTTTGTTTTACAGTACACTAATTAGATCTAACAAAATTAAATTAGTTAAAAACTAGAAATAATATGTTCTTTATTAGACAATAAACAAACAGAGCTATATCCAACACCATACATCTATATACTAATAAGACACAACAAGCTGTACTTTGTATCATTTCCTTTGACCATGAATATCTGTACTGAATTTCTCAGAAATACATCTAGTAACTGTCGAAATATTTCAAAAGAAATGTCGCCCTCACTGTGACACTATAGAGGAGATGCTGGGGGAATCACCAAAACTTGGGACCCATGAATGTGTGTACAAATTTTGTGCCAATACATCAAGTATATATTGAGATATTTTATTGAACAAATGAAACCCCCGACTTGCTAGTGGCACTATAGGAACAGCCAGAGGATCAGTCCCTGTTGTCAAGATATTTCCCTCTGAACCACAAATGTCAATGTCATGTTGCTACTACAGGAAAACCAGGATCACCAAAGTCAGTAGGATTCATCCTCTGGGCACGATGAAGGTCTGCACCAAATGGCATGAAAATTTGTCCAGTAAGAGATTCTGGACAAATATATTTGATTGTTGAGTCTTATTCCAAGATCATCAGATATTGATAGTTTGGGTTGGTAGCTCGCCCCAAGACACTCAACAAGTCTCAACAGCAACCCAACCCAAGACATCAGTATTTCACAACCTGGGATTGTGACTCAACAAGCAACCCAACCTAAAGCACTGGTATTTGCCGACGTGCGAATGACACTCAAATATTTTATTTTTTAATAAAAATTAATTAATTTTTTTTATATTTCTCCAAAATATAAATAAGCTCTGTTTTTTTTAACTAGTTTTGTTCAAGGTCTTTGGAACTTCGGTGCCATCTTGTGAACCAGCCCACATTTACAACAATTTTGAGGGGAACTGTTGTAAGCAACAACAACCCAACAGAGGGTGCAACTACCTGTAGAATGTGACACGCCCACTTTTTTTCCAAAGGAAAACCTGCTAGTTTTTGGCTCTAGCTGGGAACCAACTTTTCGGGTTCCGAACCAGTGTATTTTTGGTGGAAATGTCCATAACGGTTCAAACATAGGTGCTTGAACCAAAACAGGTCTGGTCCCATGTTGATGGACTGAAGTAGTGGACTAACTGATCAACCAACATCGCCATCTCTCAAGCCATGCTGCTTGACAGGCCAAAAAAATCACGTTGAATGTTGGTAGGAGACCAAACATACTTTGAAAACACATTCGTCTACCTGAACTTATAGCATCTACCTAACTATGAGAACATCAGACTATTTCTGCTTAATAAAAACAGGTCATATTAAGAAGTCTCCATAGAATCTAGGTTAATATCAGCCTGGGTGTTGGGATAAAAGAATAAAACTCTCCGCTGGATTCCAGCCTAAAATGAGTTGAAAGGTTAAAGAGCCCCCTTAGACATCTAATGACAAAGAACCATTTCAACTCTCTGACACACGCACATGCAATTTCTCTTCCATCTCTGTGATAATGTGACAGCTGAGGTCGGCGATAAAGGGAGAGCAGAGGGGAGATAACTTTGAGAGGACGGCAGAGAGACTATATGGGAATGTGTGTGGGAGAAAGAGAAGCTACCGAATGTGGGCTGTATTTCTCTGTGTGTAAAGGGTCAGATTAATGTTCTACTGTAAGAAACTTCTAAACCTAATTGTTGTAGTTCACTGCAGCAGTAAGGTCAAACAGGTAATTAGCTAATCAGGGCAGATCCCATTAGGTTAGGTTAAGACCCCAACTGTGTATTTTAGGTGGAAACCAAATCCTAGAATAGCCCTATTTTTACAAAGTTTTTGGTGGATCTTGAACTCTTTTAACCTTGTCTTCATACAGTTTCAAAGTTTGATAAAAATCTGTACAAGTGTGGTGGTGCGTGGTAGTGCCACATTTGCATTTCAAGGTTTTCATTATTGTGGAGACAGCTTGCCCCGGCAAGAAATGAAAAGACTTTCCGGAGAGAAACCTTGAGGACTTTCGGGGAAAAAGGGCAGAGGTGGGTGCTATTTCGCACAGCAAAGGTCATTTGTTTATTATGTGTGCGGAAAATAAATTAATGACTATCTGGAAGACTCTTTTGAAGGAGAGTAAGGAGCGGTGGGCCACATTTACCACCTCCGCTAAACATCGTCATGTCCTGATAGAAACCATGCATTAAACTCTCACTAATAAGGGTTTCCAGGATTGCAACTACAGAAAGTTAGACAGAAGCAGGCACATATCTAAGCCCCCAACAATGTCTTTTTAATGACGTTTCACCCATTAAACTTCAAAGAGGCCTTGATAAAAAAGTTCTTACTGACTTGTATGGATTTGTAAGACCCTAAATTCCCTCTTCCGTCTTTGAGTGTCTCCCACAGCTCCCCTTTCTCATCTTTCCTCTCTCTCTACCTGTCTCTTTCCTTGTCAATCACTTCTATCTCACTGCCTCTGTCAATCTACTCTATCTCTGTTCTCACATCCTGGTCCACTCATCGTCCTCTTCTGGTCTCTTTTCTCACTCTCAGCCATCCTGCACTTTTATCTTCATCCCCCACTCTAGTCTTGCCCTCTGCCTTTTATATGTATCCCTCTCTCTTTGTGCCTTAGTTTAGGTGATAAGTTCAATAAATGAGAAGACAAAGTGGTATTTTCCAACACTGATCCAAGCTGCATGGGTCATTTCATGTAAGTGTCTCTTCTTGCTTTAGCTCTCTGCCTCTCTGTTTTGGTTCTCCATTGTGTAAAAAATGTAACCTAGGTCCATTACATATTCCGTGCAAGGTGTGCCTCCACTTACACAGCTATCGGGGCTTGCAAAAGTATGCCAATGTGAAAGTGATACTTCAAAAAATAAAAATCAGAGAATCACAAAGTTACTAAAATTTACCTTTAGGAGCCTTGAATATCTGTAGCAGATTTCATGGCAATAGTTGAAATATTTCCCTCTACACTTCAAATTTCAATCTCATGGTGGTACTACAGGAAAAACCACAGGATCACCAAAGTCAATAGGTTTCATCCTCTGGGAACCACAAATGTCTGCACCAAATTTCATGAAAATTCATTGAGCAGTTAAGATATTTCAGTCTGGGCCAAAGTAGTGGACCTACTGACCGGTTTTGCATTTGGTAGGAAACCAAATGCAAAACCTGGTTTCTGGTAATCTTCTTGTTTAGCCAGATCTCTCCCCACAGCTCTCAGCACTCGAGAAAGGTCAGGATCCACACATGATCATTCTGCTATAGAGGGGAAAAAAAAAATGCTCTGGCTGTTTGTATTTCCCTAAGCTTCTAGTTACTTTACGTTCGTAGCGTTAGCAGCGCAGGTGCTAATTTGCCATTTTCAGTATGCAGGTTGCCAAATTGGAAGCTGTTGTTTCCTGTATTGACAGAGCACTTTGAAAATGCAGGTAATGAATATGGCATATGACACCAGAAACAGTGGTCCAATGGCAGGCTTATACCCACTGTATACATCCAGTGAGTCTGACTAAAAGAAATGACACACTTTGTACTTATTTATTTAACCACTTCAACTTCTCTTCACTGAAGTCTCCATTGAATCTAAAGAATAAAACTTTCAACTGGATCCCACTCCCCCTTGATATACAGCATAATCTCACTAAAAATCTTGTCCTGTAACATACTCAACAGTATGTTAAATGATGTAATATGTGATTAACTCAATTTGTGCTGACATGGGTCGATTTTTAAAAAGCGAGGTAATATCATTGTTTACTATTTCTACTTTTAGTGTCTCTTAATAAACACCATTTCCCAAAAGTCCTCAATCATGAAGGGTAAAAGGTCAAAAGGAGAATTAAACAAGTCAGACAAGTAAAGTGTCTGAGGTTGGTTCAGATATAGCTGTAGGAATTGCAGGATAGCGAGGACTAAAATGTGTAGGGATATTTAGACAGCAGAGATAACAGCTAAAAAAACTTAGTATGTACAGGCTATGGAAGAAGGTACAATGACATATGCGTACTGCTGCACGGTTAAATTTCATCATAGCTGTTGTTTCCCTGTGCTAAAAAATGAAGCCCTGTTTAACTTTGTTAAAACTGTGAGGGTTTCAGCTTCTATGCTATAGTAGATGACACACAGACAATGGATGGTAAAACATGAAACGTGTCACTTTTTCAGAAAACTAAATGAAAGCGCAGACTTATAGAAGCTAGTGGAGAAACGCTAGCTTAGCAGTGGCACCAATCTTTCTACAGAGAAGCAAAGTCCCTTCCCTTGAGCGTTGTGTGGAACAACTCAGTGAGATGTCCTTCACTGAGCAAAACTAAACAAAACAATGACAAACTAGGACTTTCTTGACTTATTAATTTAATTTTTAAATTGACAGACATCATGTGTGTAATTTGTGACACAATTCGAATAAGATCAAAAACGGATTTGTCTATTGATGGCCAATCATATTTTTTCCAAAGCAATGTCCCATGGGCCACAGCGGATGGGGAGTGACTTTGCCTCTCTACAAGCTAAAGCCCTTCAGTTTATGCTACTAGCTGAAAGCCCCTTGCTAGCAGGTCCTTGTAGCTCATGTTTTCAATGTGAAATGTGCCTCTTTATTTTGCCTTTACTTTTTCTTTTCCTAAACTCCCACTGTCAGTGCAATGTCAGCTCTTAATTACACACTTGTCTGCTTTATAAAAGTTTCATGATAAACAAAGCTTTGTGATACTGCAGCAGACGTTAGTGTGTTAAGATTTTGAGAAACACATTTTGTTCTGTAATAGCAGTCAGTTAAAGTCGATAAAACAATATAATAGTGTAATTTTCTTGGTTGTAATTTAAGAGCTGTGTCATTGTATTGCTTTCGACTGCTTAATTACCACTTCAGATACACATCAGGCCTGTGTAAGTGTGTGTACTATGTGTACACATTCCGCCCACAACATGTCAAGCTTCAATGTTTGGTGCTGAGTATCCCCTAACACAGACAACCCACCGCCATCAACAACAACATTATATTCAGTAAACACACAACAAGCACCACCTCCCAATTCACGATAAAATCAATCAGCCATTCTGACATGGATTGGCTACACCCACAATTCCCCTAACACCCATCATTTACTGTTACATGTCTGGAGTGTGTCTACCTAACATGCTCTAAGTGTGTGCATGTCTACTTCTCTCCTCTTTGTATGGGTATGTGTGTCTGTACTTGTGTGACAAGAACAGCCGCATTTAAATTCATCAGAGAACAGAGACAAAGAGAAATGGGAGAAATATATAAAATGGCAAGAAGGGGGAACAAAGGTGGTAGAGATTACAAGACAGAGACAGAGGGGGAAGGACAAAGGGAGGAGGGAAGGATACCAGAGGGAGGGAGAGAAAGAGATTAAGCAACTGAGAAAGACACACAAATCATTAAATTCATACCCTGGCCGTGAGGTAGATGGTAAATGAAGGTACTGAAGGTGAAATTGTAACTGAGGGTGATACAAAATTCAATTATCTCTATTAGTTCACTTCATTATCTGGGCTCAGGTGCTCTTATGTTCCCATTATGTTATCATTTGAAAGTGGTGCCACTCTGTTGGCTTTCTCTTATTGTGTTTGTGAGGGTGTGTGTTTTCCCCTGGCAGATTAATGGTCATCAAAAGAAAAAGACAAGATCACGTAAGTCAGTCATGCGTCACACTGTTTTGACACTTTATGGCTACAGAATTGTAAACTTCAACATTTTCCCAATGTCTCATCTCTTAGGTACTGACCAGCTGCCTGACTATGGTGATGGAAATTCACACTGACCACTAGATTAGTTTGTGGTTTGTATGTGTAACAGTCTTTCCTGTTTCTATTGAGATGGTTTCAGCTTTTTAAATCACACATCCTTTTGTCTTTTTTGTTTATAGCGACATTGCTTTACTGTGGATCTCTCAGCTGGTCAGCTGGTCCACCAATTTTGGTCCATGAATTAATGTAACGAGCTTACCCATCTTAAAACTTTTCAATTAGTCCCACTAGCAGGTTTTTTTTACTTATCCGGTCAAATATATTACATATACAGGACCAATTGGCATAACATTTTATGCAGACATGCATGGTCCCTAAGTGATGAATTCCGATGACTTGACATTAGCTGCATTTCCTCCAAAAGTAACTAGAAATTTTAGCTGCAGGAACTGCTTTTCAAGAAACTAAAATGTTTTAACAGCGTGTTGTTGTTTGCATTTCCACCGCAGCTTAAAGACCTATGAAAATTATGCAAATTTGTCCATTGATGTGAAAAAGAAATAGCTGTTTTTATATCATTTTTGCATGCAACTGGATTTTGTCCTCAGAATAAATGCTCAATAAGGCCTTGCCCTTTGTCCTGGGTCCATATGTTTATGCTTTTTCCTGTAACTCCATGTTGATGTTAACCACAACAAACAAAAAAAAACTCGTTTGTGGCTGCAGAATTTTAAAAAAGGTGGCTGAAATAAAATGTAGTGAATACTCAACCAGTCAGAAATGCTCAGTGTTGCAAGCATGACTTGCTAACATGCTGAAATTAAGATTGTGAACATGGGAAACATTAATGTACTTGCTTAACATCAGCATGTTACGCTTTCCTTTTGTGAGTTTGTCTGCATGCTGACATGAGCATTTAGCTCAAAACATCACTTTTCCTGACAACAGCCTCACAGATGCAGGACTATACAGCTCTTATTAACTATCTAGTTGGCAAGGTAAAACCAAAATGAGCTGTTCCATTGGGGCAGCTGGAGTGTCTTGCTCAAGTGGATCTCTATGGTACTTGCTAGTTTAGTTCATGATCATCCCCACTCCAGTTCTGAAATTTCAAGAGGCAACTTTGTGATGACTCAGCCCTGAAAGGGCTCAACTATCTCCATGGACAAAAAAACTGGGGCACAATTAAATATACTGAAGAGGAAAGGCTCAAAAGACTAGAAAAACACCACCTGGAGACCCCAGGATTGCTTGAGGACACTTCAGCACAGCAAATAATTTCTATTAACTGAGCTTGAACCCAAGCCTTCCCCCCAGATCAATCTCTTTCCCTTACTAGGCCACAGCGCTGCCACAACACAGAAATCCACATCTTTTTTATGGGTATAATTTCATAAAATAACACCTCCATTACTTTAGTTGTCTCCCTCTATAATGAAGTTATTGTTCTATGAGTGAGAGAGGCCCAGTCCCAACTATGCTGCAAGGTCAGTGAGTGCTTATTGATTTACCATTCATCTGTTGTTGAGGTCATTACCGGCGTGGTATAGCTGTGATGATAATCTTGATTATGGATGGATAGTTCAGGTGGTGTTATGAAGGAAGGAAGAACAAGGAGAGGAAAGAAAGGAAAGAGTGAATGTGAGGCGCAAAGGGAAGCAAAGAGAAAGGCAGATGAGTTAATTTAAAAAAAAATTCCAAGCCAATAGTTTCCCTTGACATTCAGCAAAGTCACTGGAGTAAACAGAAGGAAGGGAAGGAGTGACAAACGATGAAAGAGAAACTACAGCAAAAAGGTAACCTGTAATATTCTTTTTCACACACATTATAATTAACCAATCTGAGGTTGGTTCCAGGAACACAGAGAGGACAACTACAGGAGAAACATCAAATTCTCCCTGTGATAAAATATCTATTTCTATCTCTGGTCATTTCCATTTCTGACCAGGTTTGTTGACCAAACACCATAACTGAAAACTAATTAATTGATATGAGAAAAATAATGAAATATTTCTGCTGCCTGAATTCTCTATCCAGCGGCTGAAGTTCTCCAGGGTCTCCTCTCGCCATCAGCGCTGGATTCTTTTCAATTAGAACCTTCATTAAAATGCCTCAGAGCAATTAATGAGCTCGTTAGATTTAGTAATCATATAATCACCGAGTGGATAAGATATCAGACTTTGAATTTCAACGAGAACACATCAGACAAACAAATCAACAGCTGAGGTCATTAGGAGGGTGGCGACGTGAAAGACTCAATGCCTTGGGCAGCTTATACAAACAGGAATGTTGAGCTGCAATTGAATTGCACAGTGAGGTGAAAAAAAAGTTTGATAGTGCAGATTTACATGCCATGAATTATTCTCAGGCCACATTTTTAAACACCAATGCTTCCCACAATGACAATTTTTATTTTTTCACATTTTAATCTCCTTTATTGTATCCAACATTTAAAGGTTTGACATTCAATTTTTATTGTATTGTATTGTATTAATCACAAGCTAAATTCCAATTGATCGCTTGCTAAGCTATGTCACCTGTCGGCTATTGTTGTGGCATCAAGCTTTCCACTTTCTCACGCCATAACTGCAGTTTCCAATGATAAAAGTGGGAGCTTTGCCAATTTAAATTTTTGACACAAGAGGTTCTTGATTTCAGACAGAAGTAGAACAAAGCAGGCAGGCTTCTGCTGCTAGCAACGGTAGCTTGATGAGCTGGTGAAAATGTTATCTCCAGCTGACTTTTTAAGCTTTCCAGCTCATATTAAATGAGAACCCAGCAAAAAGACATGCACATGTGATATTTTTCTAAAAGACTGAGGCTGCAAGTCTCTGCAAAAAATGCAGCTTTTTCACCAGGATAGACAAAAACTGCTTATTTACATACTTGAACAAGCAAGACCAGGCCCAGTTCCAGAACAAAATGACTGGTGGGTGCAAATCTACTGCAATGAAAAATAGTAGCCGGTTATTTTAAGCAACTGTTTTCTTTGAGGCAGAATGGCACCAATGATATGCTGATAAATTTGCGGCCTCTGAGAAGTGCAGGGCTGCCCCTAAAAGTCAACTAAACCATAAGTCGTTGACAGTGAGCTGAGTCTTTGTCAACCAGGTGTTCATTTATCCAACTCAACTGGGAAAATTTGTAGGCGGGGGTAGCCCAAGACAAGTGCCACACCAGTGTGCAGCGCTGCTTGTGCACAGCTATTCACTGCCTTAACCTTCATTAAATCATCTGAAAACAACACCAAGCTGCTACAGCGCAACCCCACGCACCTCTATACACACCAGACTGGTCTGTTACAAATATTATATAATATTCTGCTTTTTTATGAAGGAGATGTCGGCTCCTCATGGCAGAAGTAGCTCATGGTTTATCCTTGAAACACACTGCAGTGCAAACGCTGTTGTTTAACATTAAACTGTGTCCATAAGAATTATTTCTAAAATACTGATTAAATCATCACCAAATTAATCTTTTTATTTATGTCATTATTATGGTAACTATCTAACTACCTGATGGATAACCTTACTCCATCTGTCTTTTGGTACAGATTTGTGGTGATGCCCATTCATGATGTGACACTCATTTCCTGAGTTAAAGCTCTATGTTTCCTGAGCTGTCAGTAGTACACTTAACTGTGAATGGCACAGCTGTTTCTGAGCTATGCGACCAGTGATGTGACTGGTTGAGAGAGCATTTAATGATCACCAAACCCACTGGTCTATATTCACCTTCATTTGCACATTGCACTGCTGCACGTACCTGAAAAGAAATGGAGATGCACAGTCACGCACCCTAAATATGCTCCCAAATGGATGCATACACAGGCAGCTTCAGACACCACAGATGTATGACCTACCACCTTGCACTTGGCATTTGTTATTCAAATTTCAACTGAGGTTGCAAAATATTAAACTGTGGGGGCACCGCATGCTCTTGCACACTTGTACAACCAGGCCTGAGCAAGCAGATACCCTGACTGATGTCACATAGTCACAGCTTTGAAATATCCTGAGCATTATTTGGAGTGATTTGTTAACAAATTAAATAAACTGGGTCAGTAGTAGTATTAGATTTTATTTAGATGTAACTGCCAGCAATGGTGGCTTTGCAGCTACTGTGTGTTGCGACAGGGAGGGAGATGTTGTCACTGTCAGAAATTCATGATCTCTCTCTGAATTACGACCAGACGGGTGAAGTGAATGTTTTTTCAGACTTGGTTGCTGGTAATTACAGCTAAATGATATGACATGTAAATCTGGCACTGCTGCAGCCCCATGCACACTGCTTCAGCATGCGGAGAAACTTGAAAGCCAAAGTTTGACAGGCCTGCCATGCCTTGTTAGTAAGCTATGACTGGACAATTATAGTTCAGGGGAGGGGGTTGGCAAACGGTCAGTGAGGGTGGGTATTATACAAATGTAAATGGATGAACCATTCTAGCAGAATTTTAATCAGTCTACGCTGTCAACCGCATTCCTTTCCATATGTTTGAAAGGAAGGGACAATAAATTATAAAGAAAATATACACCAAACAAATGTGAGTTTGAATGGGCGAGATGGATTTGAGTGAGCTGCTTAAATAAATTCTATACAACAGCAGAACTACAAAAACAGCTGGGTCCACATGTTTCACAATGTTCATTAAAAAAGTGCTGAATGCCAAGTCAACATCATTCAGCTCTACTGACACCGCAATAAAAAAAGGAGACAAAGGAAGACGGAGATTTTTAGTGTGTAAAAAGTCACAGAAAGAGAAAGAAAGGAAACCAGAGAGAAACTCCTTCACTAGAAAATAATTCTAAAGTCTTTGAAGCCATCTCCGTCCAGCTCGCCCTACTATGAGGAAGCATCAACAACAACAAAACATCAATGATAGAACATCATCAATTATTGAAAAATTGAATGTCTAAATTTTATGCATTGCTAATTACCCCTGAGAGGCTGTTACATATAGGCTCAAACTGAATGCATACTGGGCTGTATACTGTACAACACATTTATCACTCATCAATATGGAGCACAAGGCATAAACAGCTCTCCCTTAGGCAAGAGGAAAGTGAATGATGTTTAGCAAATCAGAAATGATGCGCTCCTCTTGGTGTAAACTGGTAAGCGTGAGTGTGTTTGTGTACATGAGTGAAAGAGACACAGTGAGATGGAGGACGATGGCCACAGAGGAAGTGTGTGCATGTGTGTGCTTTTATTTGTTGTGCCTGTGGAGACTCCAGGAAGTAATAAGAAATATTTAAAACCTGAATTTTACAAATAGAAGCAGAAAGAAAGCAGCAGGAGACGGGTAATAACTATGCAGCGCAGCGAGAAAGAGCAAAAAGATTTAACAACCCCCGAGTCCAGGCAGCACAATATGCCTTGATCAGGCCTGCAGAAAAGAGAGTGTACACACAGAAACACACAAATGCAAACTTACCTACACACAAATCTAAGGCTTAAATCCCTAAGCAGGGTGTTTTGCAGAGTTGGTTGTCTACTGTATACAGACCCAGACTGCCAGGGGACCATATCTGCATTCAGGTGCAAAAAGGACCTGATTCTGCATCTATTCTGCATCAACAATAACACCAGACATGTTGTGAGCTTTTTACCACAGCTGCACAAAAGGAGAAGTAATCTCTGTGAGAGTGTGTCAGCTTTAACAGCGTCACAGAAACACACACAATGCTGCTCAGTGCTATCTCTACTAACAGAGCCCAACAACTATCAGGCTGAGATCTTGTTGAGGGAGTGTTTAATTCTAAGATGAGAAACTGAGTGATAATTAGTCTCAATTCGATCGGATACTAAAAATGGAATTCTGCTATCTTGGTATTTACTCCACAAACATGAGACGTAATCCACCTCAAACCCTGCCTTAATGTCTTAATCTCAAGTTTTGTTCATGATTTGAGATTTATGATACAGTTATTATACAGTACAGTGTTATTGGATATAATGCAACAATCTGTGCAACATTATGTCGCATTTATTTTCCTATGATCTAATATAGAAGAGTAATGCACACCAGAGACTGTGGAGAAGTGCTAACTGCTGGAAGACCTAAAAGCAGGGAAAAAAATGTTGTAAACTGAGGGCTAAAACGTCATCAAAATAAACAAACAGACCAAAAAAAGCATATGGAGCCACAGTGTGCAACTCTTTTTTCCTACTTTGACATTTATTTTCGAATCATAAAATTTTAGCTGTGTTTTTCTAAGTTACACTCTTGTTTCCGCACACTTATGGTTTCAAATTTAACAGTTCACATGATAATATCGCACGACAGAAAGACAATAAATGTGCCAACAAATAAACCGCAGAGATTACAGCTAAACAGTGAACTTTGTTGTGGTAAAATGAAAGTGCTTTGAAATGCAAGTTTGTTTTCCCTTGCTTCATTTTCATTGCACCTTTAATTCAATTGTTTCCTAAACTTGCAGGGAAATAAGAGGCTGGAATAAAAGACATTTTTTACTTTAATGATGTTAAACCATTTCATAACATACACCATCTAACTCTGGCTTATTTACAAGCTGAAATCCATAAATCATTTTGGTTAAAAATTTGTCATCTGCATTGTTTATTCTTGTGAGATATCAAGACAGGTATTAGTGAAATTTGCTGTGTTTTCAGATAGATAGAAGCTTTATTGTCTGTCACAAAGTAACAGATATCCTCCTTTGACAAGGCTCAACAAAGAACAAATAATACACATTTAATGCAATGGAATAAAAACAACTCTTGTAGATGTTCGTCAGGGCCTTTGTAGTTTCAACCTGACCACAGTAACAGGAAGGATTGATTAGGGGATGGGAGGGGCCTTGATAGATCAGAAAAACTTCCTGATTTCTGATGGGGTATTAAGTTCACACAGGGGAGTTTGGGGGTGAAACAATTATTTTGCCAGCCTGACATGTTATCTAGGAGAGTTTTGTGTTTGGTGGCGAGGGCGTTATACCAGGATGAAATGTTGCAGGTGAGTATAAACTCAATTAGTGTCCTTTACTCTGCTTCAATATAAGTATTGAGTTTGGTTGATGATGGTGTCAGGTTCCTCAGACGCTATCCTTTTTCAACACAAGCTTTCACACCACCATGCAGTAACCACCCTGTCAGACACCAACCTGCAAGAGCATTCCCTCAAAAAGCAAAACGTTTTTAAAAGTGGCCAAAGGCTGTGATGACAGGCAGTTGCTTCAGTGGTACAACCGACACAAGTCCACAACATGTATAGAGCTTGTAAATCTCTGTATATGAACATGTCTACAATAACGTTAAAATAAAGTTCTTAAATAAATATGCCTCAGTCATTAGTTTCATAATTTTATGTACAATGTATTGCTTTACCTGTACGTGGCCAGTGCTGTGTTGTACAGCTTGAGATACTCAGGCCGCAGCATCATCAGCTCCTGCATGTTTGCTTCCTTCTGACCTGTAATGCCTTATGTGATCTGTGATCCTGCTTCCTTCAATTTGATTGGCCAAAGCCAGGTGGCAACCGCCAGAAAATTCAGCACGGTGAACTCTGAGCAGCTGAGCAAAACCTGTGCACGTTCATCAGGACTTCAACTGCTTTTAGACCTACTGCTGTGGTTGAAAACTGTTTTCAATATTAACAGACATTAAAATATATATTAAAATATATTTTAATGTCAATATATTTCATTAAAAATAAAAACCCTGTGGCGCCACTAGAAGAAAAGTTAAGGGATCAACAAAGTCAGTATGTTTTATACCCCGACTCTTTAGACCAAAGCGGTGGACTGACTGTCAGACAGACAGACCACCTTTGACATTACTGGAGCCAAGCTGCTAGTGTGACTAAAAATAACACTGCTCGAGATTACTTAACAGAGGTAGTAGCCCTACTACTAAGTCATACTGTAGTTTGTGTATATATACACTTGGGGCTGTTCAGCATATTTTGTACATCATATGGAAGAGTAAACTACGTCATGCTGGTTGTGTAGCCCCATCAGCATGTGAGTTCACTGAACAGTAGCAACAGAAATGGAACAGAACAACAATTTCCTCTTCCTCCTGTGACGATGTATATAAACCTACAGATTTAACCTTAACAGCTGTTAGTTTTAGCTTTAGTCAACACATTTGTGTACAGTGTCTAAAGCTTTCATTCATGTCATTCAGTCTAACTTCTCTCTCAGTGACTGAACTAACTGAGGACCATATGGGTTTGCACATTAGAGAGCCACATATGGGAAGTGTTTGAGCGTACAAGTGTCATGCAGAGTTTGTTGTGGTTGTCATTGACAAACGTCTGCTCGCATGACTCGAGCCGTCAGTCGGGGGTGCACAAGGTAAGCCTCTCCCATCTGTCGTCCCACTAGCAGGTGGCCTGGATAATGATGTGGTGTAGCGTGGCTCAGACAGGGCACCAGTCGACAGAGACAGGCAGTGGAACTATGTCACTTATTTCTTTTGGACTGTGAAAATGAAAAAGAAGCTTCAGTATGCTTCTCAGTAATGGTTTTACCTTGCATAGGTGAATCATTTATAAGCTACACATGTGGAGGCTTTGTCCTTTCACTCAAAATTGTGTTGAACCCGTGCAAAGTCACAAAGGACACAAACTATGGTGTTCTAGCTACTTGACATCACGCAGGCCACTCATCCTACTGGGTCCAGTGGTGCTGCTCTGTAACTGCCCCTGACCTCTGATGTCTCTGTGGAGGTGGATAAGAACACTTTATTTGTCCTGCTTTGTGCTGCATAAACCAACTTGTAAGGACTGACGCCAAATTATTTACTTTAGAATTTTTCTTCTTCTCTTCATCTGCCATGTCACCAATGGTGCAAAAGCAGCATTGTTCACATACTTGCTTCTGCACTTTGGCTTGTATTGTCCTCCTTGTTGTCCACTGTTGCACAACATCAACAAATGGCAACAGTGATAGAGGTAGTTCTATTGTCAATGTAAAGACCGACAGTGACAATCTCCATCTGTTCCTTCTAAACATTTTCCACCGTTGTTGTTGTCACATGTTCAGTGACATTTTGATAAAGGCCCCACTGCCGTTCAAGGCCCAGTGTGTATGATTTATGGGGATTTATTGGAAACAATATGTCAGAAATGGAATATAATATTCATAAGTATGCTTTAATTGGTGGACAATCACCAGAAAATATGAGTTGTTGTGTTTTTGTTACCTTAGAATGAGCTATGTATGTTTATAGAGGCCGCCATGTTGCACCACCATGCTCCCAGAACAGAGAAACAGATCACTAGCTCTAAAGAGGGGCCACTGTAGGTTTTCCTTTGGGTGGGGGTGGGGGGTAAAGCAAATTATTTGTCATCGGCAAGCTTATCGCTAGATGATCCTGCACACACACAACCAAAATTGCAGAGGAATATGTGAAATATGCCCGTAAATGTGTTATTAAAAAGAGCATATCAGCACTCGAAGACTGCAATTCAATTACTGCCAGCAATCAAAGGTTTCACTAATCAACTTTTGTCAGCTGACTTAGGTTTGGGCGGTATTTATTTTTTTCATACCGTCATACTTCCTGACATTTCACCAGGGTATACAGTATTATGAGGGTATTTCTGTAAAATGGCTCAACTATCCTGTCAAGTAATAAATTACTGCAACTAATGAATATTTTCATTACCGAATAATCTCTTGATTGTTTTCTCAATTAATCGATCAGTTGTTTCATCCATACAATAACAGAAAATGTTGAAATATGGCAATCACTGTTTCCCAAAGGCCAAAGTGATGTCCTCAAATGTCTTTTTTTTTTCACGACCCGAAGATATTAAGTTTACTGTCAAAGAGGACTAAAAAAAAGCAGAAAATATTCACACTTGAGAAGAGAGAACAGAGAATTTGGACATTTTTTCTTATAAAAGAAAAAAAAAAGATTAATCAATTTTCAAAATAGTTGCCAGTTAATTTAATAGTCGATTAATAATCGATCAATCAATTATTTGTTCCAGCTTTACCTTCAGCCTTGGCAGACTTGATCGTCCCAGCAATGCTATTCCCACAGGTAGGAAACAAACTCACACTGTACATTTACTGCCAGACCGACAACTTCACTGCTCACCTTTTCTTCCACTCAGCATGCCGTCGCCTTCTGCCACTCACTCTCTCTTGCTCGCTCAACTAAAATTACACACTCACTGCGCTACACTACTCTGACCAATCAGTGTTTGCTGGCTTACTTTAATCATAGGGACTAAACCCAAAATACTCAGGGCAGAGGGATTTTTCTCTTTTACTAGTCCTGTAAGGTTATCCCCCATTCGCCATCTTTCTCAGCTGAGCTGCCTGTTGCACCAGTGGAGAGTTTGACCTCTGGTGGCATGTGCTGTGCACTACAATACATCACTTCAATACAGCATCTCTGTATCAGATTAATAGAAAGAGAAACGCCTGAATTTTTGAGGATATTGAAAATCATACCGTCAGGATTTCTTAGTACCCTGGTATACCATGATACCTTAACACCACCTAAGCCTTAGTTTACTATTGGATTAAGAACAAAGCCTCGTATTATTGACAACCACAATCACCATGACATGAGCATTAAAAAACAGCAGCCAGAAGCAAAGCAATGTTCTAAAATAACCCCAGTCAGACAGATTCAGCACCTTGGACAGCAACACAGACGCCAAACATGTTAACTGAGGTGTTGAACAGCGACGTTCAGCATGAACAAACTCCAATCATAGCTCAACAAAAAGAAGGCTTCTCAAACATAACACATTTCTTTATGAAGTGAGAAGGGACACACACACACACACACACACACACACACAAGTGCCATGTCTAGTCTTTGCCTCTTGATGTTCTTAGAGGATATCCTATGAGGATTGAGCTTGAGACTGTCTCAGACCCTCTGTTCCCCCCCTCCACACTCACCACACATGTGTGCTCACACACACACACACACACACACGCTCGCTTCAGCAGAGTTTATCCCATGGGGATTATGACATGGAAAGTCCTAGACATGACACACAGACACCAGCATGCAAACGCACAGACACACACGCCCACGCTGCACAGGGATTAGGATATTGACGACCTCAGACTTGACATTATATGGGACTCTGTGACTGGGGCGTGACCACGGCACCACTGACTCTCTAGTGAGCACAACACACACACACAGAGTGAAACTGGCCCTTCTCTGTCAAATCCTATTAAGGAAGAAGAAATGGTTGTAGGTTCTAATCCCCCTGCTCAAACCTGAACTGCACTGCATGACAGACACACAGATAAACTGGCAGCCACAGAGGGAGAGGGAGACAGAAACAGCAGACAGACAGACAGACAAGGAGACAGATAACTCTAGAGTGCACACTCTGTGGTATTGCTTTTGAACAAAATGTTTTTAGTAAAAACTTAAAGTAGCACTTCCAGAAGGAAACTATGTGGTTACTGCTGACAGCATCAATTTGAACACTACTTACTCCGGAACCTGCTCCTAGTTATCAAAGCTATTGCCTCAAAGGAAAAGGGAAGCAATTTCTGGAAACAAAAGCAATGCTGCCTTGTTGCCAGTGATGGATGATGGTTACATATTGACAAGTGTTACTGGAGAAGAATTCCACCAAATACAGGCTGTCTGAATTGTATTTACTGCTTTTGTTGATATCTGGGGGCTGTTTCTGAGGTGCAGAATGACCCACGTTCACAGACTTTTATGATTTATGAACATCGTCCACAACAAGGTCTGTGCAAATTTTAGTAATAAAATAAACCCAGTCAAACTAACAGGGATTTTGTTTTGCTCATTTAGTTTTATCATTGAAAAAATTAGATTTAACTGCTCATCAGTTGTTCTAAAGTAGAAGAGAAAAGTAAATATTACACTTTTAAGCTATTTGAGTTTAAAAATCAGATCACGTTATTAAAATAGTGCCTCTCTGAGGCTTGAAACTTGAGTTAAATGGGTTAATTGGGGATAATTCTCATCAGAATCTTGATTTGGCCAAATTAAAACCCAATTAGGCAGACTTAAACAGATCTGGAAGATAAGGAAGATAAGAAAGATAATCTTCCATCAGCGCTTTCTCTCCCCCTCCCTTTTTTTTCCCTCAGAGGCACTGTAGCACACATTAGTGGGTTTTCATAGAGACTTTTCTCTTATGATAAATAGATGAATTGAGGGATAAACAATTAAATGGATGAATTTATTAATTATTGAGGGATACGTTTAGCCGACAACAAAGAAGCCTGCTCAGTGATAAATGTGCTGTATTATTGTTATACAAGAGATTAAGTTTGGTTTAATAATAAAAATAGTCCTGGTTGATTTTAAATATAGGGTTAAGTAGCATGTATCTATACAGATTCTAAAATGTATAAAACCAAAGGTTTAATGGAGAATTTATATTTAAATTGTGTAACTTGCAACTAAGGCCATTAAAACAAATAGTACTGTGCTTTTAATCCTTTTCTATTAGCTTTCAAAAAGCATAAGCAAAAGTTTAAGGACTGGAATGAACAGTGCGTCTGTCTTGTTTTTCTGGTTTCAAATTGTTTTAGAAAAATGAAAAGATGTGCAGGACTGGGACATCTACTAAGCACTACACAGGCTTGTCCCACTTAAAGTTTTTGAACACTGAGATCTAATGAACAAGGCCTTCTGGCTATCCCAAAATCAAAGCTCAAAACCAAAGGTACCCAAGCTTTTGTAGTTGTGGCTCTGTGGTGTAACTGTGGTTTTGGAAGGTGCTTTATAAATAAAAAAAAGTTTATTTGCTTACTTACTTTCTTGTGGGAGACAGTTTGGATGGTACATTATTAGCATTTAGGGCTAGCGCCTCTGTCCTGCTCTGTATGTTGGCATGATTACACTCCAGCAGCTCAGGCCAAACATATTACTTGAGATATCACAAAGTTTCCAAAACTCATCATTCAGTCCTCACCCTCAAAGCCTTTTCCCTTGTAGAAACAAAACATACTTTTTTTTTGCTAGAAATAAAGCAAAAATGTAACCTCTGTCTTGCTGGTCTAAGTATTTCTTTTCTCTTTTGGATTTCTCATCCAAACTATAGTAGAACAGATTTTTTTTAAATTCATAATAGTGTCCCATAATATCAAGACAAACAAGCTCCTTTAATCCCATATCTTCTAAATAGATCATCAACAACAAAATCACATTTACTTGTTTACTTCAACAACCTATTTTAAAGAATTACGATTCTGAGTGGTAGATCTGCCACCTGCTAATTTAGACTGCATATGCGCCATGCCAGCATGGAAAGACTGAGTACTGTGGCAATAATCACCTAAACATCAACACTTCTAGTTGCCTCCATCCTAAAGCCGTGCATCACTGTTGGTCTGATTGATGACAACAGGCCTGATGGTTGATTGATGGCTGGAGTGAAGGAGTGGCTATATACAAGATATCAATCATTGGTGTGGGGCCAGTATGTTTCGTAAGAGGGACAGCGGGTGATGGTTCGACCCCTGAACCACCTAAAATCATTCATCTGACAGATGGGAGAGAAAGTGAAGGAGGAAAATAGCAACAAGGAGAGGCACATAAGGTGAAGTAGGAGTGAAAGACAACAAAGGGTGGCTCTGCTGCAATCAGCTTATTACACAAATTTCAACAGATCACATACATTAAATCTGCTCCACTGATGGAAAAGAATAACACTTTACACTCAGCCTTGTGTCATTATCTGATATGTGGACCGTAACGCTGATCTGATCAATGGAAATTACCTTAATTGATTGATTGCTGGAGTGAGGGGGTCGGTCAGGCAGACCAGTTGTTAGTGTGAGGCCAGTTTGTCATCATCTAGAGATGATGAGCAATGATGTGACCTGTGAAACACTCATTATTCAGCCGTCACAGGGATTGTCAGATGTCGTGAGAGATGAAGACAGATAGTGGGACAGACAGACAGAGACTACAAAGCAGATTTTTCAATGTGGTGCCACAAACTGGCAACCAGCCACTTTGGTACTAATAGTTATAAAAGAATCAATCAATTATTTAACTCACAGAGTCACATAAAGAATGACACACTCTTAGGAATAAAGGTGGTAAGTAGAACCATACAGGGTTCTCCCTCAAACATAACATAAGGTGGCTATACCCAGGACCCTCTGTGAAAGGTTCTACCCAGAACCCTCTATGGTACTGTAGGTTCTACAGAGAACAATTCTATGGTAATGAACCCATTCTGGGGGCTCAATCTTGCACCTTTCCACCTTCTATTGGTGCTAACAACAACCCACCCAGGGTTTTATGTTCCAAGAGTTTCATGTGGTTGTATTCCATCCATCCATCCATCTTCAACCGCTTATCCAAAATCAGGTTGCGAAAGTAGCAGCTCCAGCAGGGGATCCCAGACATCCCTTTCCCTGGCTACATTAACCAGCTCTGACTGGGGGATCTTGAGGTCTGCCCCGTGGCCTCCTCCCAGCTGGACGTGCCTGGAACACCTCCCTAGGGAGGCGACCAGGTGGCATCCTCACCAGATGCCCAAACCACCTCATCAGGCTCCTTTCCACGCAAAGGAGCAGCGACTCTACTCCGAGTTCCTCACGGATGACGGAGCTTCTCACCCTATCTCAAAGGGAGATGCCAGTCACCCTCCTGAGAAAACCTGGGTTTCAGTGGTTGCATTGTGTGTTACAATTACCATGGCTTAAACGAATAAACAATTATGAGCAAAAACATATTTTAAAGATATCAGATATGGCAGACCACAAGTGATATGGATTGATTAAGGGGACTTGATGAAGAATATACAGAATACACATCTGAGAGTGACACAGACTTGTAATCAAGTGACATCTGGCCCCCTGCTGATTTATACCTGATGCCCTTCTGTTAATTTGACCCTTTAATTCTATCACTGTGTCTGGATGCAATGCCCCCTCTTCCTGCCCCTTTGTGTCAATGTGTGATTGCATCCTGTCTGAGTACCCCACAATATCTACCTTAGAGAACCCCCCTCACCCTTTGATCACTACTATTTTCATATTGTATAATCACTGCTTTGACTGTCTGTATAAGAGGGCTTCATTCCTTCAGCTCTGTGTCTGTTGAGTTCACCTTCTTGCTGGCATGCTTCAATAAACACACGACCACAGCAAACTTTTAACAAGCCTTGGGTTAATTTTTCTTCAACAGACTCCAGACACATCTAGATTTTAAAATACAATCTGAAATATAAACTTTTGAATATCTGACATTAGAATCTTTTAACACCCAGGCTTCAAACAATACATATAAAACTCTTCCTTCCAAAAAGGGCTCTTAATGGAACCCCTAGTCTTAAAAAGGATGATGAACCCTTTCTTCAAAAAAAGGTTATTCAAAAGCAAATGGTTCTGGGTAGAACCGCAGCCCTGCAGAAAGAGGCCTTTTGGAACCCATATTTCTATAAGTGCAGTGATGCGAAGAGGAGTTGAAGATATCAGGCGGCAGACAGACAAATAGAGAGACAGGCAAAACAAGCAAATGTGTAAACAGAAGAGACAGACAAAGTGACACTCAGAGTGAGGAGAAATTATTTCTTTCCACCTTTCTCACTCTTTTCTCACTTTTATTTCCTTCCCCTCTCTCCCTCCAGGCTATGATTATAGTCAGTGACGGGGGTTCAGGAGGGCTTTGTCTTGTGCAGTCTGTATAATATGCTTCTTATGAGATATTACTAGTAAATAATTCATACACTCAGCCGCACAAACAGGCACACAAGCACATTTACGCATCAGCATGCACATACCGTACTGTAGTCCCTCGCCACACCACGCATATATCCGCATGCGCTTCACCAGTGGCAGGGCACAAAATAGTTTTCCAGTTAAAGGGATAATTCAGCCATTTTTCAAAGCAATTATGCACGGAACAGCCTACTGGCAAAACTGCAATCTAAGCTTTATATTTTGTGGTTTTAGCCGTTTTAGTGTCTTAAGGTATTTTGCATTTTACTGCATCATGCCTCAATGTGGAGAAAAGTGCAGAAACCTGTAAAATCATGCAGGAAAGTGGTGTTTATCTATAGCCCTCCACACATATGAATATGGAAATTAGAAATCAAGGTACATTCACATCATATTAACTGTATGGGCCACTTGCATACATGTGCAGTTTCCTTTCTTTGAGTTATTGCACAAAACAAATATGACAAAATAAACAGCCAAGAGCAGGAAAATACCCACAACAGACCACTGTGTCCATTTAAAGTGTCTCATGGACTTACTTTTATTATATAAGGGACTCCTACGTGGTACTTATTTGATTTCTATGCTTTTTCATTCTAATAAGTGGAATTTTTTTTGACACATCCTGTGCACAGGGTTCCTGGCCTGAACAATACTTTGACTGGATGGTAATTAAAGGATTTTTTCACAGGATCTTACAGTAGGTATGATTAATTTAAATTCAGAGGAGGAAACCTTTCCCTTCAAGCCCCAGCGGGTCGTCACCTGAGCATAGGTGGCATTTTAGCAGAAGAGACAAGGGACATTAATTCTTTCTTTCTCCCTGGCGCTCTGACTTACTGTCTTCCCCTTTCTTAAAAATAAAAAAGAAGGAGATCCTTTTCATTTGTATCAGTTTTTTTATTCATTATCTCTTTTTTATTCATCATCTCAGTCTTACGTCTGGAGGGGATCATGCGGTCGCTTATGTGTGTGTCGGGGTGTGTGTGTGTGTGTGTGCTTGTATCTGTGTGTCTGTGTGCGCATGAAAAATCTGTTGAACTTTTTATGGCTCCACGCTGGTGACAACCACAGCTGCAGGCATTACACATCTGGCTCATCGTATTCTTTAGAACACGATATCTCAAGAACACCATGAGGGAATTTCTTCACACTGGCACAAACTTCAATGTGGACTCAAGGATTAACTGACTAAAGGTTGGTAGTCAAAGGTCAGAGGTCACTGTGACCTCATGACCATCCCATTCTTGTATGGTGACCTCACATCCATCCCATTCATGAGAACATAATACATTTGGAACACTAGAACGAGGGATTTTCTTCAAATTTGGTACAAATGTCCACTTGGACTCTGGAATGAACTAATTAAAATTTGGTGGTCCAGTGTCAAAGGTCACTGTGACCTCACAAAACACATTTTTGGACATAACTCAATAATTAGTGCACTAATTATTTAATTATCATTTAATTTAATTATTTATTTTACTAATTATTTCAAACAAATATCCAATACTATCACATACAGTGCTGGTAAAGTAACTAGTTACATGTAATTAAATTACAAATTAAATTGTAATCCATTATTGTTACTGAGAAAAATATGTAATTAAATTACAGTTACTAATCAACATGTTGGTAATTACAAAAGTGTTACACCCAAATATTTTTTTCAGGTTGCCTGGTGAACATCTGCCTTCGACTGAGCGACTTCTCCTATAGCTGTATATTTTCTGCTTTATTGTTGCACCCAGAAACCGTGTGACAAAGCCTCCAAGCCATTTTTGACTTTAAATCTGCACAAAAATTGAATTTATCTGTCAGACAAATATAAAATCAAATGACACAAAATAAAGACAGCTTGAAAAGTAAACAGCTGTGGAGGAGCTAGTTTTCTTTTAGTGCTGGCCTCTTTTCATGCAAATGCGTGAGACAAAAAGCACCTGTTAATCATCGTCTGGATTATGGCAAGTTGCCCCAGTGCTACTGTATGATATGCCCCAGTTATTCCAGTTGTTCCATTTACACATCACTGCTGTTACGCTGAAAAAAAAAAAAAAAAAGAAAGATTTTTGACAACTTGTTTGTTGTGAAAAGAATGAATGGTGGGTTACACGTACAGCCAGTATATTACATCTTGACTTGCTTTGCTTGTGACAGCAATTTGATTTGTTATTGAACAATTTTTTTAAACATGACATATTTTCTTTTTTTTTCCCCCGTGACAGTTTGCTGCAGGCAACACATTTGGTGTTGTCGTGAATTCTCCAGAGCTTTATTTGACATATCAGCCACCAGACCCGCTTTTGTTAGAATGCGTTTCAAGTTGCGATCGCTGCTATCAAGGGCACATCATAACTGTCACCGCTGTGGGTGTGTGGGACCACTGATACCTAATCTGCAGACATGACCCAAGCACATTTCAGCAGTGCTGAGTCAATTATCCAAGTCCAAAATAAAACAACAACTTTTTGGGAGACTGGTCAACTAACAAGAGATAGAGGGTTATTTACAGAAAAAATAAAATAGTATGCTATATAGTATATGTTTTATTATACCATTATTATTACTGATACACTGATGTCTAAGTAGCATTTTACTTTTTTTTTTTTTTTTTTCTGGTTGGTTGAGGTGTAGCAATTTTTTACTATTTCATGTAAAGGTACAACCAATCTTTTTTCATATTTTGGGCTGATCTGCTCATTAGTTTCTCAACTCTTTTGATTTATTACATGGTTTGTAAAACTTCAGAAAATAATGAGAAATCTTGAACACATTTACCCAGAGCCCAAAGTGACACCTTCAAATTTCTTGCTTTGTCTAAACTTTACAATTATTCAATTCACTGTAATATAAGACGAGGAAAAAGCAGCACGTCCTGACACTGAGAAGCTTGAGGAATGAAATGTTTTGCTTTTTGCATTAAAAAAAAATGAATCAGATGATTAACTACCTATCAAAATGATTTCTATATATACATATAATGTATACAATAATAACAATATATACAAAATCCTGGGTATGTTGATCAATAACAGTGTATAATATTTACGAAATACTTTATTGATCCCAAGGGGAAATTCATTTGTACTGTAGTCTCATCTATTTGTATAAGAATTATGAGTCAGTATTTAATGAGTTCTTCATATGCTTTCTGTGTAAAAAAGCATGTACAGTACTGCTACAGCTGTCAAGTGGTAATCAGCGGTGCAGATGTACTCAGATTCTGTAACTTAAGTAAAAACACAATACTGTAAAAATACTCCATTACAAGTGACTATTTTATTAAACTCCTACTTAAAGCTACTAAAGGAACTGTGACAAAAGCAGTGTTGTTCCTCCTTATTAACCACAAATATGACATCAAAAATAAGATCTAAATCCAAGAAAAATTCAGCCTAATGGCAGTCAATAAAAATGATGGTTGATGGTTTGTTTTGCTTATGTATATTTCAAATAGAGGCATCAGAATTAAACTGAGACTTCTTCATAACTCCTTGTGTAGGTTTACGTAAAAATAAATATGTACAATCAGCAAATAAGCGACGATTTGGACTGTTGGATTGAAGATGGTTGACAGTTGAATCTAATCCCATAGTCGTTGAATACTGTAGTTTTTGGAATGAGACTCAACAACTATCTTTCCGCCTGACTGTTCAAAGTCTCCCATCAGAGTCTAGATTTTTACAAAACCCAAAAACAGAGCCAAGAGGAGAAGTCTAGTTTTCTGTTAGACCACTTTAATTACAATATACTGAAGGGTTATTATGAAACTTTTGCCCAGTGATGCTAAAAAATAAACTGCCTACCTTAGTTACACTCTGTCACTGGGTATGATGTATAAGGATCCAACACTTATAATACTCCAATTAATTATTACTTCATGTGATAAAACACAAGGTTCATTTGTGCGCTTTAATTTAGCCATATTTCATAGTATTTCATGTAAATTTCCAAAAAAGAGGAAAAAAATCCACCAAGCACCCAAACATCATCTGAACATTGTTGTTTGTTCTAAATCTGGTTGGTCCATCAACGCCTTTATTTAGCCAAAAATCGACATTGAAAATCAGGCTGTGTTTATTCCTTCTGATCTAATCTATTTCAGACCACATTTTGCTCAAAGCGACCTCTGAGAGCACTTGAATTACATTAAGCTTAAAGGTTATTTTGGAACTTTTGCCCAATGATGGCGAAAATAAACTGCCTGGCCCAGCTTTAAAGTATCAAAAGTAAAAGTACTGGTTCTTCGTTATCTCTTTGAGCCACAAACAATGAAAACAAATGAAAAAATATCTGAGCAGAATTTAGGAGCTCATCAAATGTTTTTGTATGTAAATGTAAAAACTTAAAAGTGACTAGCAACTTCAGCTGTCTTATTGATGTAGTGGAGTTCAGAGTAAGATATTTACCTCTGACATAGGACTAATTATGGTCATAGTTGATTATTACTTCATGAGGTTAATTTTTATTGCATTTTATGTAGATTTATGAGGTGAAACTCAAGCGTAGATGAAAACAAGGAGAAAGACACAGGAAGAATAGATACAGGTGAGGAGTGTTTGATACAGCATAACGCAGGCAGCCTCATCTTGTACCTTCATATTTCTTCACATTTTCTATCTTTAAGCCGTCTCTCTGAATGCTACTTTACATTAATGTACTGTCCTCCCAGGGATGTGGTAACTCACATTGCTTTACCAAACCCCGAGGACATTTTTAAATTATTAACCGCAGACTCAGACACACACCGCCACACACAGTCACCTGCACTACCGCACACACACCCTTTCACAGTCACACAAGAAAAAGGCAGAGAAATGGAGAAAGCCTGTGTACAAGTGACAATATTTGGTCTAAGAAAGCTAATTACTAGAAAGAAAAAGTGTATTTTTATGAGGGGTTCAAGTAAAAAATATGAAAAGGAGAATGTGTGGAGTGTGTGAGTGAGGCTGTGGGCGTGTGTGTGTCTGTGTGATGAGAGGTAGACTGACAGGGAGAGAAAATGTGTGTCAACCTGTAGCTTCTGTCACACAGTCTGACGTGCACCATGTGAAATAGAGTGAGCATGTGTGAGATCTGTCCTTTAATCTATCCATTCCAGCTACAACTGATTATTTTCATAAACAGTTAATCTGACCATTATTTTCTTAATTAATCACAAACAAAGAAAAGTTTGGCAGGAAATATAAGGGAGTACCACAGGCTTGCAAGTTCAGCGTGTGTAGGCAGATCAGTCAGTCCTTAGCATTTCACAGTCGATTTATTTATGGAGCAGTGGCTTCTGGATTTTATTTTTAAACAAATTCTCTGTTTATTATTATTATTTTTATTCTAGTAGTTAATAACAGCACATCTAAAAAAAGACATCCAGCTGTCTGTTCATACCCAATTTTGTTGAAAAGGTTTTGAATAAATAACCTTTATTTTTAATGGCATTTAATGACTAAATTTCAAATATGTAAGAGGTTCTACAGGACAATCTTGGGGGAATGTTTCGACATGAGCACCTAATAAGTAAAATCCTTTACATACCTAACAGGGTAACAGATCTATTTATTTATTTATCTGGAAAAAAAAAAAAATCCTCTTCTCGCCCTGCCTGGGGCGGTATTGTGCCTCCTTCAAGCTCGTGTCCTCTACCAGAGGCCTGAGAGCTTGAGGGTTCTGCGCAGGATCTAAGCTGTTCCCAGGATTGCGCTCTTCTGGACAGAGATCTCAGATGTTCTTCCTGGTATCTGCTGGAGCTATTCTCCCAGCTGCTCCGAGTGCCCCGATCACTACTGGGACCACTTTTGCCTTTACGCCCCGCATCTTCTCCAACTCCTCCTTGAGGCCCTGGTATTTCTCCAGCTTCTCGTGCTCTTTTTTTCCTGATGTTACTGTCACTTGGGATCGCTTCATCCACCACTGTGACTGTCTTCTGTTCTTTGTCTACCACCACTATGTCCGGTTGGTTCGCCATCACCAGTTTGACTGTCTGGAACCGGAAGTCCCACAGGATCTTGGCTTGGTCGTTATGATCACCTTTGTAGGTGTCTTCCACCTTGATCCTGGGACCTCCAGCCCATACTCAGTACAGATGTTCCTGTGTACAATGCTGGCCACCTGGTTATGACGCTCCATGTATGCCAGCATCTTACACCCTGCTATTATGTGCTGGATTGTCTCAGGGGCATTTTTGCACAGCCTGCACCTGGGGCTCCTATATAATAGGGCTGTCAAAGTTAACGCGTTAACGCATGCAATTAATCTGGAAACAATAACACGGTAAAAAAAATTAACGCACGATTAATCGCGTCACGTGACTTAGGTAGAGTCTGTCTGTGTATACAGTCTCTGGTCTGTGTCGCCACTGGAGTTGTCACCCGTCCGCTGAAATACGGAATCGTCCCGTATTTGAGAATTAAATAGTGTGTCCCGTTTTGAATCAGTGCAGGACGAGGTTTGTCTCATATTTCCGTCTTGAATGAAGCTTCATTCCACACCCTGCCCGGTGAAGAGCCGTCCGACTCTGCCCGTGATCGGGTAAAACTCGCTGCAGTCGGTGGTTTGATCACACATGAGAGTGGAAAACACTGTTAAACTCTTGGTTTGACACTGTCAGTGACAGTGACAGTCAGACTAGTTGTAACTCCGTGTGTGTTTCCTATGACGTACGGTGGCCTGTCAGATGTACGGCAGCCTCAGAGGGACAATATTCTCCATTCACAACGAAGTGACCACAGACTGTATGGGTGTGACTTGTTTATGAAAGTTGAGATGTGCAGACGGATACAAAGGTATTTATTTAATACACTAATCAAAATGTAGTGCTGATGTGAAAAAATAAACTATGATGTCTTATTATTTTTCACCAATCTGTAAAATTGCATCCTTAAATTGTAATGGATTAACTGTATTGCATCCTTCAATACTATATAAGAAAGAATAGAAGAAAATACAAGTAAAATTAGTATATACAATATGTAGTATTTTAACTGCGATTAATCACAGAGTAGTATTGTGATTTAATCGAGTTAATTTTTTTAATCGTTTGACAGCCATAATATATGTATATGTATGTATGCATATATATATGTATATATATATATATAATATATATATATATATATATACACATACATATATATGTATATATATATATAATATGTGTTGTGTGTATATATATATATATATATATATTATATGTATATTATGTATATTTTTTTTGTGCAGATTTGTAATTGTACGCTGAAGGACTTCTGTGATTCACAATTTTTTTAAAATCTTGAAAAACCCTTCTTCATGGCTCCACACTGGCAGCAGCCATGACCAAGAGGCATTATGTTTTCAGCCCACTCTCATTCTTGTTTTCATCCCATTCTTGTGAACGTGATATCTCAAGAACGCCTTGAGGGAGCTTCTTCAAACTTGGCCAAAAATATCCACTTGGAGTCAAGGATGAACTGAATGAATCTCAGTGGTCAAAGGTACCGTGACCTCATGTCCATCCCACTCTCATGTATGCAATGTCTCAGGAACGCTTGGAGGGATTTTCTTCAAATCTGGTACAACTGTTTACTTGGAGAATGAACTGATTAGATTTTGGAGATCAAAGGTCAAGGTCCCTGTGACCTCACAAAAATTGTTTTGGCCATAACTCAAGAATTCTTATGCTAATTATGACAAATGATGAAACAAAGGTACATATGGCAAATGTAGCAAAGTAAAAAGTAGATTATTGTCTCAAAAATATATTCAAATAAAGAGTAAAGGTACATTTAAAGAAAATGAAATTGTGATTGTGATTGTTGAACATCTTATGGCTGATATATTATATTGCTGGAACCTGACTGCAGGATTTGCGTCACATTCAGCCACCAAAGCAGAGGTGGTGTCAGCCTGTGACACTGGGCAATTAGGCCTGGTTCTCAAATTCATCCCAAAGGTGTTGGATGCTGGAGGGGTCAGAACCTCTGTGCATCTATCTAAATAATCCTGCAAAACAGATAAACACTATAAAGATAAAGAGAAAAAAAACAAAAACAGCCAAACAAGCTGATGTGAGCCCTGCTGGACCCGGCTATTCAAGGCACCATCTGCATGCACTAAGGGAGGTCAGCAAAAACAAAACAAACACACCCTCCAGACACAATTAAAAACAGTTCCTTTCTGAGGGAAACTTTTAATATAGACAGACATGACCCGTGATCCCTCCTCGGTGGTTCTTCCCTCTCAATCAGCCACACACACACGCGCGCGCGCACACACACACACACACACAGACCTAGATGCCAACTGTGTCGCCACTGGTGTAAACAAACAACGAGCAAGTAATATGTGATAAGCTGTGACCAGATTGCTGCTAAATTTACTCACATGGGATTAGACCCTGGGATGTCTGGCATGCGGTGTGGTACCAGAAGAAAAAAATGAAATGGAAATACAATCCAAACATCACGACCTGTTCCATGGACACATCTATTAAATTAAAACCGCCATTCTTAATAACAACTGACAATTCGTAGGTTAGAAGTCTAAATAGCACTTTTTACAATCAAAAGTTGCAGATATTTCCATCTCCATAACGTAGTGTATAAAAAAGCTGAGTGTGCCTTAGTATTTAGCATTTCTCATGTTGTTCAGTTGTGTTTGGCTGCTGAAGGATCGATGTGATTCACAATTTATGAAAAACCCTGAAAGACCTTTTTTCATGGCTCCACACTGGCAACAGCCATGGCCAGAGGCATTATGTTTTCAGATCTTAATTCTTGTGATTGTGATATCTCAAGAACGCCTTGAGGGAATTTGTTCAAACTTGGTACAAATCACCACTTGGCCTCAAGGATGAACAGATTAAATTTTGTTGGTCAAAGGTTAAAGCTCACACCCATCTCACTCTCATGAGATGAAAGTGAGATGGGTGGCTTCCTCAAATTTGGTACAAATGTCCACTTGGACTCAAGAATGACAATAAGACTTTCTTCACAGTGCTCAGTGCTGGATAAAGGTCTGGCTCCACAAACGATCATTCTACTCTGGCTTGTTTGTCTTTCTTTTAATCAATCACAATTATCCTGGGCAAGCAGCAAAGCAACGCTGCAGAAAATTGCCACAAGCTATGCAAGCTGCATTATGTTTGCCAGTAAAGTGTAGCTGTTATTAACCATGAGCAACCCAGGGGCTAATTTGCTATTTTTAGCATGTAGGTTGCTAGTTGGGCAGTTGTTGTTGTTTCCCTGGGACTCTGAAAAGTTGATAGTGGATGTATCAATGCCCACTGAAACACGCAACCAAGGCAGCTTATACCCGCACAGTACATCCAGTAAGTTAGACTACTTACACTCAAGAATGAACTGATTAGATTTTGGTCAAAGATCACTGCCCATCAAACTCTTGTGAATACAATATCTCAGGAATGCTTGGACAAAGATTACTTCAAACACAACTGGTCAAGCAGAAGTCCACTTGGACTCAAGGATGATCTGATCAAATCTGGAGGTCAAAGGTCCCTGCAACCTCATGTCTATCCACTCTTGTATACAAGATACCTCAGGAATGCTTGAAGGGAATTTCTCCATATGTGGTACAAATGTCCACTTGGATTCAAGAATAAACAGATTAGATTTGGAGGTCAAAGGTCACTGTGACCTCACAAAATTTGTTTTTGGCCATAAGTCAAGATTCATACAGTAATTATGACAAAGGTTTACACAAATATCTACTAGGATATTAGTTGTGCTGGACAGTAATTACAAAATAAATGTAATTGTAATCTGTTACCGCTGACAAAAAAGACAGACAAAAAATATGTAATTAAATTACAGTTACTTATCAAAATGGATTACAAAAGGGTTACATCCAAATATTCTTTTTGGGTTGCCTGGCAGAGATCTGAAATCTAACTCTAAGTGATTTCTTATAGTTAGCTTATAGTTATAGCTGTTTGGATTTTATATTTTATTTCTGTGACCTAAATGTAGCATACTGTTGCTGACTTGTTGCATATAATCGGCTATTCTCTGTTCAGTATTTCAAAACACGGAGCTCTTACATTTTATCATGAGCTTACGCATCTCATGTAATATTGGTGTTAAATTACATACCAACAGCTAAGAGCCAGGGTTATGAAGTTTCATTTGTATTTTTGTGTGGTGTGTGTGTGTGTGTTTGAAAACTTGCCTTTGTGCATGTGCGTGTGCTGCTGAATGTGTGTGTGTGAATTTGCCTTTGTTTTTCCAAAAAGTGAGAAACAGAAAACAAGTGTGTTACTGATCCATCTTTCTCACCTTGTCAACTTTACTTTGATACATTCTGTCTTGCATGAACCCCTGGTGACAATGACGGGGTGATTGTGTTCTGAATTAATTATAACAGAGTCTAACTAATAAATGAACACGCGGAAATGGCAGAACAAATCTGCAGAGAAAATAGATCATTAAATAAATAAATAATGCGCCCAGAGGCAGATGTGACCAAATGTCAAGAATTGATTCACTTGCTTTGTAGCAGTCAGAGTGACACGGGGGGCAACAAGTGTCAGTTCTGCTGAAATCAATGTGCAGCAGCATAATCATGCCAATTGCTATTCAAACTACGATGATGCCTTCAAGTGCTGTTGGAAACATTCTAATTAAAAGTCAAGCACATATAAATGATGCAATCAAAAGGGTATAAATAGGGGCTGAACGATATGCAAAAAATCATGTTGAGATTATTTTGACAGATACTGCATTTGCGATACGATTTTCGATTTTAGTGGAAATGCTCATTTTCGCATTTAATTTTCAATGAAACTAAAAATGTGGAGAATATAATTTGTGGGCCGGAGCATCTGTAGCCCCACGATGTTCCATTTATAATGGTATGTATTATCAAAATATTGCAGCTTGGCCATATTGCAATTTCAATATTTCAATTAATTTCTCAGCCCTAGAATAAGCTGAAAATTTAAAAGACTCTTATGCTTGTGCCAACAGCCAAGTTTCTTTTTTTTTAATATAGAGAAAAGGATCTCATTCACATTTTAGTAAAAAGAATGTCATGCACATCAACAAGTGAATTGAATGAATGAATGAGTTCTTAAAATTAATTCATTATGTACAGTATCTGTGCAGTGCTCAGAGGTCAGATGTATTAAACTTGAATGTCTCAGCCAGACACAAAAGTAACACTGATAATTATTTGTCTTAAATAAGAGGTAAATGCTTAAAAGTGAATTCATTCAGTTTTCCTTTAAAAAAACAAAAAAAAAACAAACTATGTCTGAGTCAGTAAAGAGTTCGGTCAAAATGTCCTTCCACTGAACATTGCAAAATTGTATCAAAACTTGTATTTTGTCAAATAAAGTTTTCGAATTGCCTCAAGTACCTCTGCAACTTAGCACTAGTGTTAGCTGGGGTCAAACACAGAGTCAGGCAGGGTAAATATGGAAGTTTTAGCAATGACTTTCTTCACTGTTATAGCTTACAAGATACGTTTAGGGTTTAATAGGATACTTTCAACTTTCAAATTATACAGACAGAGATGACTGATTGCCTCAAGTACCTTGTTAGCACAGCATTGGTCTTAGCTGAGTCAAATACAGAGACAGACAGGGCCAAAACAGTCGTTTTAGCATTTTTCTCAGTCATGCTTGCAAGATAACTCCAGGATTATAAATAACGCAAGAGCTTAATCAATACATCAGCTGACCAACATTATTGGCTGTATATTATCAACCCGATTTAGGCCTATCGAAGCTATATCAGTCCATATCAGTATCAACATATATGTTGTCCAGCCTGTCCTCAATAGAAAAATGTGCACAAGCAGCGTAATCTGACTATTATGTCCGTTTATTGTAAGCAGCCAACCTCTAGTAGTTGTAGTAAGTATGACTGGAGAAGTTTAAGGAGAAGAGGAGGCGGGGTGAAACAAACATATGGCTCTCACCATGGAGACCAGGGTTTGAGTTCTGTGTGAAATTAAAATTAAAGTTACTTAAAGTATTGAGTAACTTTAAGTTTTGTGGTGGACATGACTTCCATCGCGTCACTTGTGGAGAGACAACCCTAACCCAACCACAATCTTTTTCTCAACCTAACCAAGTAGTTTTTGTGCCAAAACCTAAACAAACTGCAACTGTTTTACAACGTAACCACGTGTGAAATGCGACAAGTTATGTTATGTGACCTATGCAATGTAGTTAAGGTCCGGTAAGCCTGTCACTCCTGGCACTCTCCACTGGGAACATGTTTTGGGAGGTATGAGAATGTGTTGATGTTGATACAAAAACTATTTTTTACAGAATGTAATGCAGATTGTTTTATTTATTCATTTCATTTTCTTTTTTTTGCTTTATAGGCAGCATTATAAAGCATAAAGGAAATTCAGAGTTTTTCTTCCAAACACATTATACATTTTATAAAATAGTTACATCTGAAAGGACTATATAGTAATGAATTGTGAAATTAGACCTTATTAACTGTTATTCAAAAGGGCTGAGAGAGAGCTAGGGAAAAATGCATTTCATTGCATTGGCTGTACACTGTACTTTTAATGTATGTGACAAATAAACTTGAACAATTCCTGTGTTCAGGATTTTTTTTTTTTTTTTGGGTGGACCTGAAATATGGCTCAGTGACACAATAAAGCCATAGTCCCCTGACACTCATCCTCACAACACAGTCAGTTACGAACATACCTTCTGTGGCTCTTTCGGTCGAAATCAGCCCGCAGTTACCGCTTACTTCAGTTCCAACAACCCAACACTGAAGAAAAAAAATATCATCCTGTTCAGACTGAGAGAAGCGAGTTGATTCTTTCTTGGTATTTCAGCATCCTCTGGCTCTAGTGGCTCAAACACGTCGGTGCAAGTCCAATGAAGCTACAAGATGGAGCGGAGACAGTGGAGCAGACACACCCCCAGCATTTCAGAGCAGAGCAAACCCCTCGTTTTTTCATGATTTTGAGACCTAATTTTATATTCTACAATATACAATATAAATGCTATATACTATATACTATTTTTTAATCATTCGAATTTATCTGGGTGGTTAATAACACGTTTGTGTGGTGTGACAAACTCAGAACACATAAGAATTATTGCTTTACATAGGCCTTAATTCAAGTTGAATGTGTTTTGTTCTTCTGTTTAATCTATAATCAATAAAAAATAATGGTAAACATTTATTGTTTTTGGACATAAAGTTTATTGTCAAACTGTAAAATATCCTGTTTCCATTACATATCTGTGTAATGGAAAGTGTTTGACATCCACATTGCAAAAATAAATGTGTGTTGCACATTTTCTATATTCTGTATATTATAAGTATAAAGAATATCAGTTGATTTATCAATACAGATTTTTTCCCCTCCTAATAACTCTATGGGCATTGGCCCAAAATTCCAATATTGGTCAGGCTCTAAATGATACTTTTGTAAAAGTACAGATTATAAATTATACTAAAGAGGTCCTTTAGTTTACTCAGCGGACAAGTAAAATCCAAAATGCTCAATTGAAGAGCTGTCAGTCTTCGTGCTGATGGTCTTGTTCACTTAGAGTAATTATCCTAATAACTCAAAATGAATGTGCTAATGGTAATTTATTGATTTCTAAATGCTCCACACAGCACCTTTGAGCCAGGTAATGGATGGGAGGCAGGAGGTACAGCTGAGTAGTTTAGTGGAAGTGGAGGACAGCAGAGAGAGCACAAGTCCCTGCAGTGTTCACAGCTTGGGGGTCCGAGTATTAAAATCCTCAGCCACACAAACTGCCAACTCATGTGACGGGGAATACCCAGGTAGGAAAACATGCTGTGAAGCTGTGTAGTGTGTGTATGTGCATGTGAAGGTCATACGCTGATTAGTTATTGATCTGAAGCAGATGTAGTCTCTAATGTTTCCTCAGAATTACTTAAGCAGGGACAGACTGTCTGCATGTGTGTGTTTGTCTGTGGACGTGTCAGGAGTGTAAAATAACATTATGTCTTGCACTGCCCTTATTTTTCTCTCATAATTATCATCTAGACAGAGCGTATAATGATCCATGATGGAGAGGAGAAATGGAAAATAGAGGCGTACGTGCGAGCGAGATGAGAGAAACAGCAACAGAGCTCTTTGCACCTGGCCTCTTAGACCCATCTTTAACACAATGCTGCTTTTTTTTCAAAGAGATGACAGACACTAAGTAGTCTGATGCACCTGCAGTGTTAACCTATACGTGGAAGTGTACAATGTGTCTTATGTCATGAAGATAATTAAAATATAGGTGTTTGAAAGTTAGTATTTCTCCAGTAGTTGCTCTTTGTTTTACAACCTAAATGTGTACTCCTTTGACCTTGCATTTCTTTTTATTATATTCATTACTTGTGGTGTCAGAATGAACACTTGTTAATAAAAGATCTCTCAATTCAGTCACATCTATTCTCTACTTGCTATTTCAGAACAGAGGTATTTACTGTTCCTAAAGTGAAACAAATATGTTGACGTAAAAGTTGTTCAAACACCTCCCGTGAGTTTGTTAATTAGCACAAACGTGCTGCTTCAAATATTAGTTTGAAAAGATTCATTCTCGGACAAATGGATTGTACATAAATAGTAATTTTTTGCCAGAGTACTGTTTGTTCCCTGATAGGTTTCTTTACCACCTTCTCAAGAGTGTGTTTTACCAGAAGCCAAAAAATTAACATAAACAACTAAAAATGTAAACAAAATTCAAATAATAAACTCTGTTATGGCTCACTGTTTTCTGTTATTGTCTGTATATCTTGTTATACCTGTTTCGATCTAATTTGTCATTCTCTTTTTGTTCCATTGCACTTGAGATGGACAATGTGACCTAAAATTTCTATCATGTTTTTTCTTTGTTTGTTTGTTTGTTTTTTACAGTGACGGTATCACAATATTACAAAAATTGAAAATGCTGTGCTTTGCTCATAATGTTATCGTCCACACCTTCATGTTACACGGTCTGCATGTTGCATCACAGTCCTTATAAACAAGGAAAATAGTGGTTACTGGATGCAACCTTAGTTCTATGAGTGCGTATGCAGCCGTCTCCCTGCATGCAGGCAGCTACAATAAAGCACATACGCTTTTATATGCTAAACTAATTATCATGGTAATGACGGTAGAGCAAAATCCATGTCGCGGGTCAGCAGGACACTGGTGATAACATCACCGCTATACCGCCCACCCCTACACTGCACTGATGAAATAAATATGAATATGAAATGAGAGCGGCAACATGATCTAGCTGTCCCAAGTAAACTTTCATAAACATCAGATTAGTTTTTGGAGTTAAAGTAGAAATCCGTAATATATTTATCGTAATAAATTATGTGTCATAAAAGATCAACGAAACATGTTGAGTTGAGCTACTCACTTCACTTGACATGAACTCTATAGTGGCGGTGTCCTTTAAAATTTCCATTCCAGGCTGGAATAACTTTTTCATATGTCTGTTTCACATTAATCAGAGTAGAAGTAGTAGGTAGTGAGACAGGCAGTGTAATTTCAGATCAGATTTGTTTTCCGGATAACGGGATTAACTTTACATTGACAGACATTGACACTTATGAACAGCTGATCAACTTGCAGCGGCGGACTCGTCATCGCTGTTTATTGTCAATTTACGAGGCTGCACACATCCTGCACCCCTCCTGCAGCCTGCCAGTCTCTGCGATGTCAGGGGAGGAGGTGGGACTGCTGCAACTGCTGTACTCATTTTATCACACGCAATTGCTACATATTGCTCCTTTAACCAACTTAATAGTAATATTTTGATAAGGTAACAGAAAAATAAGGTGCAAAACACGTTAAGCTACACCTGTTATTTTGATGTGTCAGATACATATTTAATCAACATTTCATATCTTCTTCTGCAGCTCGTGAACATTAATTAGACTCCCACTCAGCAAAAGGTGCTTAGAGATCTTTGACTTTTTCGTTATTTATAACTTTGGTTGCTAAAACTACAGCTAATTAGATTCAATGAGGGACTTCAAAGGATGGAGAGTCAATAAGCAGATTTGATAAACTGATGTCCCAACCTTGTTTAGATGTGACAGTTCAAGCCCACTCTCAAGCCTTGTTGTGGTGCGATGATCTCAGATTGCTGACCCTCTTTACCTGAGTGTGCGCTCCAAAGGTGTCCTTACGTACCACAATTGACTTGACTCATGCAGCAGTTGAACACAGAAACAAACAAAAAGTAAAAAAAAAAAAAAACTCACAACACTAAAACACCTTGGATTGCATTTGATGATTTTTGTGAGTGTTTTGGTGCACCTTTGCTAAACCTGACAATTTGTCTGTCCCTGTTTGACTGTTCTTGGCATTTCTAAAGCTTCTGTCATCATTCAACACAGAGGACAAATTATGGACAAATATGCAGGTATGATTTTGACAGTCTGCCAAAAGACAGTGTCGAGACACAGCAAGCTATAAACAAAACCATCCTGTCAAAAAGATCATCAAATCAAGAGTCAACTTTTTTGCCGATAATTCTGACAAGCCAGCAAATCCTCAAGTCAATTTCAAACATGCCAAATATCTAAAAATATGATGTTTTGCTGAAGATCAAACCTCTAAAAATATGCTAATGAACTCATGCAAAAGAGGTGACACAATAGGAACCTGTTTTTACCAAAGACCTTGAAATAATTGGTTGTCTTGAATGAAAATGAAATTATTAAAAGTTGACATTACACACGCACAGAACAAAACAGCACTATGCGATGGGTACAAAGTGGATTATTTAGTATTAAGGATAACACAGCAAATTAGCGAGCAAGCAAGTGAAAATGAGAAGAGGATTTGTTACTGTGTTATGAATTCTGCCGACATATTCCTCAAAAAACATCAACAGATGCGTGCATTCAAATTAGGGTGTAACCTGCTGTTAATTAAAATTCACAAGAAAGGAATCAAGCATGCAAACTCAAGCCCAGTTCATCACACAGCCTCTGTGTCACAGTCTGTCAGACCCAGGGACTGAACCAAAAAAAAAAAAGTCCCCTGTCAATCAAAATAGCAACTCAAATTTCCAAGATAAACAGCAGAACAGGCCACTCGATTTTCGTTCACCTGCTACCTGCACAATATACAAAGCAAATGTTGCCTCTTTCAAGATGATTTCTCATTATTATTTTTAAAAAGAAAACTGCACTTTTTATGTGGATGTTCAGTCCTCACTGCGTGCTATATCGACCAAAAGAAGTGAGTTTTCCTGTTTACGGAGCTGTGCAGCAGCGCCTACATGTACCAGAATGAATTGCACATGACCTTGTGACGGCCATGTCCATTGTTGTTGTGTAAGAAATTCAATACCGGTATTAAGTCCATTTTTTAGGAAGTGGAATAGAAAGAAACAGGCTGTCTTCATTTCTTTTTGCAGAACATTATGATGCCACAGTGATGTTGACCTTTGACCTTTTGGCTATAAATCATTATGTCATCCTTTGATCCTATTTGTGCAAAATTTTGCCATAATTAGCGCATGAATTCTGTCAGTAACTGTGACCAAGAAGGTGTTTTTCTGATGTCAGTGACCTTGAATTTTGACCTCCAAATTCCTGTTAGTTCATCATTTAGTTAGTCCAAGTGGACATTTGTGCCAAATTTGAAGAAATTCCATCCAGTTGTTCCTGAGACATTGCGTTTGACCACCAATTCTAATCACTTCATCCTTGAGTCAAAGTGGATGTTTGTACCGATTTTCAAGAAATTCCACCAAGATGTTCTTGAGATATTGTGTTCACAAGAATGGGACGGACAACCCAAAATATGATGCCTCTGGCCACAGCTGTCATCAGCAGGAGAACTCAGCTCTCTCAGTCAATACAGCACACACTGAAGAATTTATTGCTTCATTTGACTACATTTATCAACACTGACTGAATGATTTTGAAAAAAAAAAAAAAACAACTAATTGCTATCATTTTGATGGATATTGCAACTGTAATATGATTTGCAATATTAAATGGATTTTTACACCATTATCCTAATTTTCATCGAATAACATTAAAAAGATTAGGGTGTAATTTTTGTGGGGATTTGCACAAAGAAAATATGTTTTCTTAAGTCTGTAGAATATTAAGTGTAGAACGAGACATCTGTGTCACATGACAGCAGTTTATCTAAAATGGTATTTTGACACACATTTTGCCTTTAACAAATATACAATTCCTGTGATTTGAAAAATGCAGTAGAAGTAATGGATAAAACTGAAACTGAACCAAGAAGGAAGCATTGAGTCTGTCTTTTACAAACTGTACTGTTAGTTTATATAAATAACTAACTCTAAATGAGTCTGGAAACAAAACAAGTGGCAATAACATCCTGGAGCCAGGTAATATACTGTATGTGTGTGTGTGTGTGTGTGTGTGTGTGTGTGTGTGTACTCATTTCCTGCAATAGCAGGTGCACAAGAGCCTTTGATTGTATACAAGAGTGCACTTCCAATCAGGCTATATTAGGTGTATATGTGTGTGCGTGCATGTGTGTGTGTGTGTGTGTGTGTGTGTGGGTGTGGTGTGTGTGTGTGTGTGTGTGTGTGTGTGTGAGTAGTAGTAGCCTCATTATCACTGTGTTTGTAATACTCGGTGAAAGCACTGAATTATGTACTCATCCTTGATACATGACAGAGCAGACACACATGTACGCACATCCACCAGAGATTATCCGGCAAAAAGATGACAGGTTTAGTTTGCTTCAAGCCTCATTTAGAATCTATTGTTTGAACACAGAAACGTGAAGAGGGGATCTGAATAACAAACTCTGGCTTCTGGACTGTTTAACAAGGACTGGTACCATACCAAGACATGTTTGGGTGAAATCAATCCAATTTAGACTCTTTTTGTAACATAACTTTGGGTAAACAAACAACAGAGCATGAATTATGTAGATCTAAATGGTTAAATAAGCTTGACACAGCGTTCAGAGGAAGCAAGTTGTTAACTTGGACTGTCCGCAGATGCAAACAAACCAATCACAGTCAGACATGGTCTGCCAGTTTCTACCTGTCTGCCTCATCTTCCTCATTTTAATCAATACTTGCTCTAGCATGCTTTCTTCTCAATCTTCTTTTTTTTTTTTTTTTTTTTTTTTTTTTTTTTTTTTTTACAAATTAAGACCACATTTGCAAACATTTTATGCATCAGGCTGGGTTTGTATTCATTTGCATTACGTGATCAGACTCCAGATGAGGTTTCATGTAATTGTGCAGTAATTAAAATAACAGAGAGCTGCAGAGACTGGAACAAAGATATGCTGCTGGAAAGTTTCTACTGAGACTGCCCTGGAAAAAAGAGTGACATCATCTGCGCCAAAAACGTTTACATTAAAGTGACAAAGCCCAAAACATGTGGTTTCCACCACTGCTGTATGAGGACCCTGTTAAGCCACTGTATGGTTCTATAGATTTAAAGTTTACTTTTTAATTACTTGATTATTATAACAATTAATTTACCCAAATACCAAAAACTTGTCATTAATATTTCAATATTTTACTCAATCCTGAAAAGACACATAAAGCACATGAGAATAATAGTGGCATATTTTAAAACCAGTCTAATTTCCAACCTTTTTAATAGACAAATAGAATTTGTCAGATGCATGGCAAGAAAAATACTGGACCTTAAATTCAAAAGATTTGCTGTGATACATATTCATTTAACCATTGTGTCAACCCTTTCCCAGAACTACCAGTAGTTTTACTTAAAGACTAACTAAAACAATTTTTCAGACTGTAACATCAGTTTAACAGTAGTTTAAGTCATTTTCTCATTCATACATGGCAGTTAAGATAACCTCGTCAGCAAATCGCCCTAGCCCTACCATTTTGTTTAATTTAGTTGTGAAAAAAGATAAACTACATAAAAATACGGTGCATTTCCTCAAGTGCTATAGTTCCAGTGCTATAGTGGTAGTAGTCCCCTATGATTACAAGCCAAAAAACATGTATAGTGCTTCTTAGCACCATTTTTATTTGGTATTTACTCGTCATAATTACTATAGCGACTACATATAGCCACAATGTCCGAGCAACTTGTTTTAGTGCCTACAGCCAAACTTTTGGCTGTCACATAAAAAAAAAGGTTTATTTTTCAGTGGTGATTTGTTACTGCTTTGGAAGGAACAGAGAAATAACTTTGTCCTGCTGAGCAGAAGAAGGCATGGACAAACAATAAATTTTGTTGTTGAATTTGAAGGACTTGTCAGTCTGAGTAAAACTGCTAAAAGACACTTTTTGCTTTTTAAGTTGGTTTCAGTCCAGACCTGAACATTTGTCTGCAGTCTTTGTCAAGTTTGAAATATTCTTATGCACGGTTCATAATAAAGTGAAGAAAGAAAAGAGAGGGGAAGGAAGGACAGAAAACAAGCTGCTGAATGTCTGATTTTCAATGCTGCAGTGTATTAATGGTCTGAATGACAGCAACTCTTATATTCTTATACTTGTTTTGCATCTTAATTTGGCATTGGAACTTAGCAGTCACGCACACTTGATGACAGAATTTAAGTACAGTAAAAGGTGTGATGTGACGTTATTTTCCACTCACAAACAAATACTGCATGCTTAGATTAGTCACTTAAAGCTGAAATCTGTAACGTTTTTGCATCTGTAGTGTGAAGTTTGGTGAAACGCACTGACTGGAGAGAAGCGCATTCGCAGAGTTCAGCTGCTTCCACAACAGCCTGGCTACAAATTTCATTGTCCCATCAGATCAGCTGAACAATCAGTAAACAGATTCCAAGCATAGAGGTGTTTGGTAGAAAACACCCCCACTGGATGCATTAGGGTCAATACTGATACAAGTTTCAGAAAATGCCTCCAATACTGCTTAAAATGTGGCATCATATACCAGCAAGTACATGAGTCTATGCACTGATCCAGTATCACCGTATTCATCCCAGTTTCTCAAAGTCCAAAGTGATGTCTTTAAATGTCTTGTCGGTCCCAGGCAATTTATTAGTCCATGGCATTTTGCTTGCCCCAAGCAAACGGGCAAGTAAAATGTTGTTGAGCCCTAGCCCCAAAAGGGGACCCTGCTACTTTTCTGCAACATCCAGTACGCCAAAGTTCCTATTGTCAGTGGGGGAGAGGAATGCCAGTTTCACCTCAGCATCAAATTGTGTTACAAAGACTAGTTTTGTGTATCCAGTACATGCTAAAAGCAGAACGTCGCTGGAGCCTGAGACAGGAGGTGGAATAATCTGTTGGACGGCATATTCCTCAGTTGGACTATCTCCAGAAATTACTGGTCTGGATGAAGCTAATTTCTGTTCTTAAACTACAAAAAATACAGATGCAAAACACAGAGCGGACAGTCTGAGTTGTCTTTCTTTTGTTATTGTGAATGGTTTCGGTTGTGGGGAAAATAGAACGGGCTATACGGAGTGGAGTGATCACTGAAGTTTTTTTTTGTTTGGACACATTGGATCAGATTGGTGCTCAGTATCAGCCGAAACGAAAGGTTCCGGTATGGGAATCTGAATCAGGAAGGGAAAAGTGGTATTGAAAAATCTCAAGGATGCACTTTTGTTACTTCTCTAAAAACCTCTTTCCTTTGAGATGTATTCAAAGGACTGAAACAGACAACAGTAGACACCATTTAATGTTAATAAAGTTCTTGCCTAAAGTCATGGCTCTTCACAGCAATGGTCCACCCACACAGTTATTTTCACTCATTTTGCCTGATTAGACCTCTTACTAGGACTGTGTGGGCTCCAACCTGAGCAGACATCTAATCACCTTGAATGATTAAAAAGGATCTTTCCACTATTATACAAACTAATTTGCATTGTAGCATCCATTTGACCCCAATTTCTGTTAATTATGGCTTTGCTGGATAGAAGTTCAGCACACACAAGATTGTACTTACTTTTCTCTAATATAAAAACTGATTGAATATAAATATTTAATCTCCCCTGTCTCCGTTTTGTCTATCATTCTTCTGCTCTTCAGCTCCCACTCTCTGTCTGTCACTGACTGCTTTGTACTCAACAAGATGACTGTTTGCAGACATAAGCCAGTGTTTTCTGACATAAACAAACATTGTTATCCAATAAGATTTAAGAACATTGGCAAAGGAACATGTTTGGAGTTCAAATGTGCGCACGTCTAACCAGAATTACGGAGCCAAGACAGGGATTGTTATTCAGATCAAAAACTCTTCTGCACTGATTAAGTTTGTTGAACACATGGCTCTTTGGAAAATTAAAGAATTAACCATTAGTTACATTCTTGTTGCCAGTTTTATTGTATCTATTTTTCAAACTTTCTGTTCATTCTCTAAAAGAGAGGCCAGGCAAACAAAGGTTTGAAGATAATTCTTCTCATGAGTGTGGGTTGCAGGGAAACTTGGGTGATAAACAGCAGATTGCTCCAGGCCTGTTCAATTCATTGAGCCTGAAAAAAACAACAATCTAAATCTGCTCCCTGGGTCCTTGGTTTGGAAGGAGAGAAGAAACACAAGCAAGAGAGCAAAAAGGACATAAGGCAGGGAAACAGACAGATGGATGGTTGGATGGATGAATTGATGGATTGATGGATGGATGGATGAATGGATGGATGGATGAACAGATTGTGTTGCAATAAAAGTTGGCGATAAACTTGAGATTGCTGCAGGACTGTTCAATCCACTGATCCTGAAAACCAGAAAAACAACAATCTGTTTTTATCCTCCAGCCACGCCACTAGTCCTCTCTACCTTTCTCTTCTCTTTTTTTTACTATCTCTATCTCTACCTTCTCCCCTCCATCCCTCTCAAAATCTATTTTTCTTGATCCATCTGTCTTTACCACTCTATTCTCTCCCTCTCTTTTCCCTTCCTTTCTAGAATTTTTTTTGTTCCCCTCTCCCCTCTCTCGTCGTGGTCCGTTGGGAAATCAAAGAACTTGAATAACTTTCATATCACCACGGGAACAAAAACTCATATGGTCGTCATGGGAACACACTCATCCTGACACCACAGGAGCTGCTTCATTCGGGTGGGGGGAGATTTCTGTTTCTTGGACCCTTTGATTGGCTTGCCAAGAGGAAATGCCAATTAAATATTGCTGCGAGCTAAAGCAAATTTGTTGAAGTTGAGCAACTTCTGAGAAAGAGAATACAGATACAGACAGAGAGGGAGGTTACAGTAAGGTTAAAAGAAGACATGCGCACATTAAACCAACAGACCTGTGGATTGGCAGGCTGACAGGAAGACTAAAGCAGACAGCTGTGCATGTAGGCATGATGAAGAGACAGAGTTAAAGGAATTGTATTCAGGTATTGGTAATCATTCCTCCTCTGGCTTTCTCTCAACTTTGGACAACAACTGTGAATTCTGTCCCTGTATCTCTTACATTTAAGTCTTTTCCACTCCAGCAATTTAATGACCGAAAACTCAACGTGTAGCCATTGTTATGGGTTCTGCTTTAGTTCTCTGCCTGCTTTGGGAGCTCGTCCCTCAACCTAAATTTCAGCGCTGCTCAGGAGGTGAAGCTAAATCTACGCTCCTCTTCACAGGAGGAAGGAAAGCAAAAGTTTTTTTTTTGCACCATGGCAAACAGTGCAAGAACTTCTCTTTTAGCTAAGCACTGCAATATACACAGGTGATAATCTGATTCAGGGTGTAGACACAGTGTGCAGTGTTGTTCAGTCTCTTTTACACAAGTTTTCCAGTAAGGTTGGGTTTGTGTATGTGTTTTAAAAATCACGTAACGTTTCTAGTAGAGCAAACTGCCGGGCTGAGGGCCGTTTCCTGTACCTGCCCCCCCCCCTCTCTCAGGCCTGTAACATGATGGCCAAAATATAATGTAATCCAACTTGCATCATTTTGTTTCATTTAATTATTTTTTCTAGCTGTTTCACAGCAATTTAAACTACCTCTTCATGTACAATTGAAATAAAAACACAATTCTGAGTTTGACAAAAACACAGACAGACCTGACAATATTCAGCCAGACTTTTTCTTAAGGGCTATGAAAAACCAATTTGAAGTGACAAAAGAGTTGCTGAATTTGTGTTCTTTACACAGCTAACTAAGAAATGTCCAAAACCTACTTTTTGTTAAGTGTGATGAAAATACGTTCGTAATGGAAATAAAAAAGTACATTTTCAGAAATATTGCACTTTCTTGCAATACTTGAACCCTGAAGTGACCCTCCTATGAAATGACAATACCATCACTGGCCCCAAGCCAATTTTAGTAGGAGGCCCCTGTGGTATGGGTGACCTATTTTTTTTTTCCTGCAAGTACCATGACCAATCATTTATATTTTATTTTCTTTCAAAGAAAAAAAAAAGCTCAAAAATGATTGTGCTGCATCCTGCAATCTGTTCTCTGCCAGATTCTTCAGCTATTCTTCTGATTCATTCAGGACAGACAATCAAGCAGTCGGCTGTTCCAACTGTATAGAGCACAGAAAGAGAAAAAGGGGGACCAGCAGCGGCAGCAGCAGTACATTGGTATCCCGTCATTACCAATAGAGAGAGGAGGGATGATTACAGTGACTCTCTCAAAATCAGTGGTGGAATGCAACCAAGTACATTTACTCATGTAATGTACTTTCTGAGGTTTTTGTTTGAGGTACTTGTTCTCTACTTGATTTTATCCATTTTATACAATTTTATATTTCTGCTCCATTAAATCTCAAAGGGAAATACTGTACTTTTTAGTCCACTATATTCATCTGACAGCTTTAGTTACCAGTTACAATTACCAGTTGCAGTCACCAGACTCCAACTTCAGTGTGTATTTTCAGAGCAGTGGGCTTTTGTTTTCATGATAACGAGCTTAACTTCACATCAGCAAACAAACAGCTGATCAACTTACAATATAGGACTTGTCCCTGCTTGTTATTGTCAAAGTATAATTTTGCGCTTGTCTTGTACTCATGTGGGTTCAACATCCCTGCAGCCTGCAGGCAACTTGCCTGAACTTAGAGTGTGGGGATCAGGGGGCGGTGGAAAAGAACTCAATTCAACCATAGATTGTATATCAAACAGGGATTCAACCTATTTAATACACCGCCGATGGCTCTAACTCACTATTTGGATAGCAATATTTATTTTTGACCACTGTGGTCTTACATATATATCATCATACATTATATATAATAGATAAACACTGACATGGGACATTTTACTACATAAGGAGTACTTTTACTTTTGATGGTTTAAGTACATTTAGCTATAAATACTTACATACTTTTACTTAAGTAAGCTTTTGAATTCAGGACATGTATTTTTACAGTGTGGAATTTGTACTTTTACTTAACTAAAGGATGTGAATACTTTTTCCACCACTGCTCACAGTACATGTATCATGTGAATGTTGTATTAAGGTAGACTTCGGATAAAATATCCAAACCTATCCTTTAAGATATTTGGGGAAATCAAACATAATCTTCTATTTGTGTCATTTCTTCCAGTAAATTGGTATTTAAAATGATCATTCTTCAAGCTTAATGATTTTAACAGTGCTAGCAAACAGTTATAAATCATGAATAGTGGAGCAGAGTATCTTTGATGTGTCATGTTTGATGACTTTCCAGCAGATTAGATGTAAGTATTTTCTGAGGCATCTGTGTGGGCATCATATAAAAACTGTTTAACATCATGGTGACCTGGCAGGTCTCAGCATTGATACCTTTTTTTTTTTTCTCATTCAGCCTATAAATGATTTGTTTTGTCAAAACCAGGATTATATTTGTTTATATTTGTTTGATGAAGAGAAAATCTAATCTGATGCCATGGCGAACCTAGGTTAGACAGGTGCTGTGAGGACAGGTTGACAAAGACACACTCACTCCTGTGAGTGTGTCTTTGTACACATGAAGCTGCTCATTCCACATCTATCAAGTCGTACTGTGATCCATTAATGTATCTCTCCTCCTCTTCCTTTCTCTCCATTTCATTATGTCTTGAATCACCTTAAGACAGACACACACACATACGTGCACCCACATGCACGTGCCTACATCCACATCCACGCCTTTCTCTGTGTTTGAACCTGTGTGTAATCATCAGTGTGATAATTAGAGTTGCATTTAAATGAGTATTGAAGAGTCTGGAGTCAGAAAGAACTGCTGACCTCCCCATGAACCCAACTCACACACACACACAGAGTTATATTACACATGACACTGCACACCACTGTGTACACACTGTGTACCAATAACACACATTCATGTCTACTCACACACATACACACACACACTTACAATTACTTTGATTAATAGACATAATTTCTGCTTCACTGGCTGCAACACCACATGTCATTGCATATGTGTGTCTATGTGTGTGGTGTGTGTGTGTTTGAATGGTTTTGGGGGTGGGTTTGTGGGTATGTGCGCGCGTGCGTGTGTGTTATACCCAGAAAGGCAAAAGAAAAAAACAGGTGGGAGCAGAATTTGGATTTGATGAAATAATTTTCTTAACTTGTGACCTTGTGATTAAAACAGCAGTTGCAATGTTGAAAATAATTATTGCCATAAGTTTACTAATTTAAGATTTTATTTAACATGTTTCTCATTATTGAGGATGATGATATCTAAACACTACCTGTGTTCCCTGACCACATATTTTTCATATTTAAAGTGACCCTTTTGTCTATTAAGCCACTTGTCAGGTTAAAAGGTGGATGTTAAATAGTTTTTTAATATTCCTTCACAGAGAACAGAATTCATGGGAGGTACAACTGATTTTCATGGCGAAAAAAAACATACGACTGAAGACACACTGACACAACGCTACAAGAAGGCAATCACTGAATAGTGCTGAAACTGGTGGTTTAGCGCACATTTGTTTTTATCCAAGGGAAGGTTGAGATGCCCCACAGCAGTGCACACTATGATCTGCCCCAGTCTTGTGTCTTGTTCCTATGCAATTAAATATATATGTGCACTGCCACTCTGCAGTTATTTAGAGGAGGAGCTGTATGTGGAAACACAAATATCTTCATTGGCCCACACTGAACCCTGCCAGCTCCCTAGTCTAGGTGAGCCTCATGTGAATACAGCAGCTCAGTGTCTGGAGTGAGTTAGTGGGCGTCTTGATGGTGCTGCGCTGGTGTGCAGCTGCTCGCCTGTGAACCCAATGATAGTTTTCGTTTTCATGCAAACTTTCTGCCAATCAGTATCAGCCTATTTTTGGAACTAACGTTTTAAAGACTTTCTTCATCATCCCCATCCTGGAGAAAAAAAAATATCGCTGCTGAGTCGAGCACACCCGAGTCAGCTGGATCTCCACATATGTCATCCTTCTCCTCTTCCACCACAGTTTGTTAACTCTGAGACTCGGTTTATACTCATATCAAAAACAGTCATCATTACAGATGAGTCCTTCTCCACCTGTATGTTCTGCAGGCACCACCCCTCGCCTAAACCATGTGGAGTAGTCCCAGCATGTGTGTGAACACATCTGACTCTTACAATCTCCTCACGCCTGCTGCCTGTGTGAAAGGGCACGCTCGGACGATGTCTGGGCCTGATTCTCAGAACATAGTTTGAAGTGCATATGTTAACACAGCAAAAAATTCTTGCTGTGACTTGGCCCTTGGCCTGGGTGGTAAAACAATGATATCCATTGGCAATAGTCAAGTCATCATTAGCAATAAGAAAGCAGTTTGATAAAATGTTCAATAGTTTCAATTAAATGCATTAAATGCAAATCAGCAGTCATTTAACTGGTGTGTTGTTCCATTGCCCCATTGATGCGTGAGACAACAGCATGGAGTGACACAATAGAAACAGCATGAAAAATGAGTGCAGATTTTTTGAAGGACATTTTTTGTTGTTTGTTTAAGACAAGGCCAGTGACTTTCAGAGGGCAAGAGACTTGGAGTACAACCACTACCACCACTGCTCCTTCGCATCGAGAAGAATCATGTGATGACATGACAGACAACACAATGGTCCCAGACCAATCATAACTTGCTAATGATAATGGTAAAATGTGTGACAAAGCCTTTACACCATGCTACTCAATTGCAACTTAGTTTCACCGGAGTTTCAACCAACTAAAGTTGTGCAGAAGTTTCACCATGTAAAACCAGCCAGGAACAACACACTCATTTTTTTTTTAGGACAGAAAGATGCCAAACCATCCATAATTCCTCAAAGCATTCCTGCAGCATCACTTTCATCTTTTCTGTTGATCTCTATGCTACTTTATTGTTGCACTTCACACAATATGGCTACATTAGTCTTACATAGCTGCCCTCTTTTTTAGCTCTTGGTGTTTGCAACCTGCTTTTCTAAATATTGAAATGGCTAAATGCCACAGAACTGATAATTACTTACCTGTTATGTACATATCAGTTGCTATTATTGTGTCAATCGTAATTTGGAATACATTACTTCATGATTACCTTACCATTACTCGTGTCCCCTAAAGTAAAGTAGAGCATCATTCTAGCAAAGTGGTGACTTGCAGCAGGGATTTTTAATGAGGATGCACCATTAGTTCATGAAAGACCAAAACTGGAGAAATACACTGCATGGTCTCCCAAAACACAGCTTACATACCAGCATACCTAGACTGTAGCCTAAACAATGCATAACGTTCCTTTCTTTAATGTTTGTCTAATCATAACTAACATGTTTTTATGGATATGAGTGTATCTGTGTTGTTGGTGAGGTGAATGTTGATTCTCTCTGACAGTGATTACGATATTCCCGTGGAGACACACATGCACCGGCGTTACAGACTTCACAGGTGACTCATTATTTAACAGATGGCATTGAGAGACCACAAACAAACACACCCACAAACACAGGATAACCCCAGCCTCCCAAACATGCACACACTTCCAAAACCCAAATCTCCCTCTTGTCCTTGGCTGCCCTGTGAGATGAATTAAACATTTCAAACACACACACACACACATTCACGGACACACACAAACATTCCTTAACGCCAGATATCTTTGTCCTCAGATAACCTTTGATATTTTATGCTCTTGAAGATAAACGCTGCCAGTGATGGCAAGAAATTAACATACCCTTTTTCATCCAATTTTGCGGCCATTTGACATATTGAGGCACTTAGCCACACACTCATACACCCACCTTACTGATTCTGGATTTAAGACAGATAGTTTAAAAAAATGAATTATCCTATATCAGCTGACAGTAATTTTTTTATATTGACACAAAATAAACCTCAATCTTGATACAGATTGGAACAGAAGAATTGTAACCAAGATCCATACTAAGTACGCCATTTTATAGTGTAAAAACAACTGTTCAGAGCTCTCTGGTGGTCAGATGGAATAATAAAGTAATCTATCCAGTGTTTCCCCTATAGTTTATTTGGGAGGGCGCCCCGCCCCCCCAACAGACACCCCCCCGCCCTGCCAACAGGTCCCCACCCAGAAATTCAAGTCATAGATTTTAAAAAAAATTCCATCATTTCATTTTTATTTTAATCAAAAGGGTCTATAACAGGCGAATAATGCGTCGCTATCGTTTCATTACATTCATTAAAATGCATTTCCCCCCTCGCTCCTCTCTCACAACATACACACGTGCACTCACACCGGTACAGACACACCCACCCACACTCAGAGAGCGGAGGAGAGAGACTGTTGCCGACATACGGTAAAAAAAAAAAAAAAAAAAAAAATCAACAACAAACAAACAAATTATTAATGGACGACCGGAGGTTCCCCAAACGTTCGTCCCCCAGGCAAAAATCTCTGCATTTTTTAAATGAACCGTACGTAGCGAGGCGGGGAGCACAGCTAACTCTACGGTGGGTGCTAGCCTAAATGAGAGCATCTCTCCCAGCCCCGACCACAGCTCTTGCCAATCCCCTGCCCCGGTTAACGTCGCCACAACTAGTACTAAACACACCTGTTCCAGCCCTCCCACCGAGACACGTAGTAAGAAGCTGCAGACGGGTCACCACCGTCAGTCTGGCTTTGATCCAGCAGATACTGCTCATGGCTGTACAATACTGAACTTGGTGAGTGAATTAATGAGGATGGATGGATGGATATGATGATGGATAGATGCATAAATCAATAAATGAATGAAAAAATGAATGAATTTGGCCCCCCCCGCCAAAGCAAAAAAGCTAGGGGAAACACTGCTATCTATCTATCCATCTGTCACAAGCAGCAGCTAGGTTAGCAGAAACTCTCACCCAGAGTTGAAACTGAACAACCAGAGGATTCAATTGTTTCCCACTTTCTGCAAGATTATCAAATACCAAGTGCAGAGCCTCAGCATCTGCTTGTAAAATGTTAGATTACCATTCAGCCAGATCCAGGTTCACCCAAATCAGTAAACTGAGTCTTTACGTTGTGCTTTTGTATAGTAAGATTAATCAGTGAGGCTCGGTTCCCAGCCTATTGTATGCTCCATGAAGCAAACGTTACTTGTTGAAGCAGTCCACCGTAAAATGCCTTCTGCATAATCTGCTATCACAGGAAACATCTTCCTCAATGTGAATAAAATCCAGCCAGCTGGCTTGTGATGATGGTATTTCACAGGAACAGAACAAGGTTTGAGTCTTGGCAGAAACATTGACGTACTATACTGTTGTTAGCCAGCTAACGACTGAGTCTTAGCCTGAGCTCTGCACTGCTAAAAGTAGAAGATTCATTGACAGGTGGATGTGATGATAAAATTGGTTGAAATTGGTTGTTTATAACGTATGTAAGCACACGTCATATTTTGTTTTACAGGAAGAAAACATGATTTGATGTTCCATGATTTTCATATAAAAAAAAAAACCAAAGAAATTAATTTGTTGTATTTCTTTTGGCATATATTGTTAAATAGGGGCACAATATGACCTTTGATGTGATCTCAAAGGGTTTACAAGGCATTTCCATTTCATCTCAACTTTCAATGACCTCAAACCTAATTTGGCATTTTTGTACTTATCCGCCGCTAAGTAAACCTTTAACAATATGTCTGTAACAAGCTAATATTAGCCTGACCGATTTATCAGTCTTTGGACTTGCATAATTATTATATGTATATTATAATGTAAATGACAGCAGTGAGAGTTTCTGGTAGTTAGTAGGAAAATAACAATACCAGACACTCAAGGTAAGATAAGCTGATACCACGATGAAAAGTCCAAGAAATTATTTATTTTATTCATTGCGATATAAAAAATTATTATTTGAAAAAAAAATTCCTTTTTAAAATAACTTTGATGTGCACAGCATTTTTTCTTCATATAAAATTTGTTTTTCCTTTTAACTTAAAGTGCTTTTTCTTTCTTTCATTAATGAAATAAAATAAAAGTAGCCAATCACGACCTAAGCATGTGCAAAAAAATCAGCATGAATTATGGTTGGCAATGAATGTTTGAATTCTGTATGTACAACGCAAAACAAAAACAATGTAGCAGTCAATAGCAGTAAAATGAAAATGTAACATAAAATAACTAACCATGTAATATCACGGCAGATATCGCCAAAGTCCCATGCACTATTGAGACGATTTTTATGATAATTAGGTGGCCAAAATCTGGTTTAGTTGGTCAAAATCTGGTTGCTGCATTCCTGTTTGATCATACAGTGTGAGTCTCTCAGTAGGATTACCAGCTGGCCAAATGCTTATCTAACATCTGACAAGCAGATGCTGAGGCTTTGCACCTGGTATCTAAAAATCTTGCTTGAAGTGGGAAAAGTCGAATTTTAAAAAATAAATATTTTTACAATTAAGTGCTTGTTTTACAGGAGGTGAATAATTTGGGTTATTTACTACACTGCCTCTTGCCTGTAGCAAGAACAGCATTTGGCAGCAAACCAGAGACAACAGAGGAGCTGATGACTATTTGTTGCTATTTACATTTGTTGTTTGCCATTTGTATTTCTGTGTATGTTTCTTTATGAGACTCTGAGTGTGTGTGTGTGTTTGTGTGTGTGTGTTAATCCTAATGTGTCTCCTCTGACTGTATGTGTTTACCTGCTGCACGGCCTCATGCTGTGAATACACAAACTATCACAAAAACACCTCCCTCTCAACAAACACAAATGCCCATGACGCAGAACTGCACACACACACTCCCTCATGTACACGAACAAACACATACCCACGTATAAACGTCACAGAGGGCTTAGTCAAAGTGCACATGCTGCCATTATTTGTTTAAAAAATATGCAAAGCTTGGAAACACAAATATCATTTGTCTGGTTGGTCAAAAACGCAGTAGGGGCAGCCTGCGGTATTTTGCTAAGAGTTTGTCAGCAGATTAGATTAGAAAACTTTAATACCCACACTGGAGCAATTTGTTGTGCATGGTGAACATGAAAAAACAGAATTACAATGGTTGCCAGTCACTCCAGCAGTCTTCATATAATTTATCCATTAGAGTTGGTGGCTGGTAGTTCGCAGTGCTGCTTTACTTTTACATTTCTGAATGCTTCTACATCTGGGATTTTGTATGTACAGTGTGTGTATGTGTGTGTGTGTGTGTGTGTGTGTGTGTGTACAGCATATGCAATGTGTTATTTTCTTCATCGCCGTGGGGAAGTTTCTTGTTTCTTCCAGGAGAGATGGGAGGTCATGGTCAGTTCCACAGAGCGGTGGATTCGATATCTCGCTGCAGCAGAGTTTCAATCCAAGTGGGAGTTTCAAATGTTTAACATGAGTGGTATTGAGATGCCATGTATATCATTTTGACATTAATAAATCATTGCACATCGATTGTGAGCCATTAGTATTATTAATACAGGCAGTATGACCGTCTCAGGGGTTCTTGGCAGCTTTAACAGGCCTGTATACTGAATATACATTTGACATTGTGTAAATCTCTATTAAAGAATACAACTGTACAGTTTATCGATAGTTATTTGAAGTTTTTTCCCTTCATGCCAGACAGCCTTCGATTTCTTTTCATGAGAAACAACTTGAGCATGCCTGAAAGTTACTTAAAGTTATTCGTCACAATAAACAGAGACTCAAAGAGCAGAGACTGTTTTGAAGATTGTTCCCCTACAATTATAATATGTTCAAAGATAAAATAAAATAAAATAAAATAAAATAAAGGCTACATGAATGCAGAATCGATTATATGATTTTTAAAACTGCACGTTTTCTCATTTCTACCTCTGTGTTTGAGTCTTAGTCTCTTTCAAACGTTGAATGACCTTTTCAGAACCATTCCCTCCTGCAACTAAAAACAAAGCTGACTTCATGTTTGTTTTGAAGGTGGATGACTGGTAATCCACAAAGGTTAAGTAGGAGTTTTCCATGAAAATGCTTTATGTCGGGCCTTTCTTGTCAAGAGTTAGATGAGATCAATACCACTCTGATGTCTGTCTTTTAAATATTAGACTACAGCCAGCGGCCAGTTAGCTTTGCTTATCATAAAGAGTGGAAACATGGGGATACAGCCAGCCTGCCTGTGTCCAAAAATAACAAAATGGACTTACCAACACCTCTAAAGCTCACAAATGTATGTACTTGTATTTACTTATGTCATGTCATGTCAAGAAATACCACCACATAATGAGTGCCGCATACAGCTGGATATTGGACAGTTTGGATTTGACGGTCTCACCTGCTCCACTCTGGTGCTAAACACTGGAGTCCCCCAGGGCTACGTGCTCAGCCCCCTCCCGTCCACGACTGTTCACCCATGACTGCAACCTCCACGGTGTAGAGACCTCTGTTGAGAAGTTCACAGATGACACTAGGGTTGGATGATGTCTACCTAGTCTAAAATTGCAAAGAGTCTTTATCTCGGTACCACATGTTCATAACTAAGTTGCATTTAATAGGAAAATAAAAAACATGACACAGAGATGTAGTGCAATGAAGTTAAGCAGCAACTCTATGGCAGCTCTGAGGGGGCACACTCAAATACAGGCGGCTTTTAAATCACTATGTTACAATGGTGAAGGGCTCAGTGCCCTGTCAGGCATCATGATGGAGGACACCCCCAACTCTGGATGACACCACCATCATTGGCCGGATTTCAAACAACAATGAAATTTCATACTGGGAGGAAATCAACAGGCCTGCAGAGTGGTGAAAGTTTGTTTTATTTATTTAAGCAATTTACTGAGTATAATTTAAATGTGTTTTATGAATAAAAAAAAAATACAGAATAAAAACTTAATCTCGCTACACAAACGTGTGATAATGATAAATGAATCTACCTTGTACCTTTTACCTTGTACATAATTCCCTGTACAATTGTGGGTAAATGTATATATTAAATTAGGGGTGCTGGCAGGAGGATTTTTGTTACATTCAGACAGAGCCAGGCTTATTGTTTCCAGTGTTTATGCTAAGCTAAGCTAGCCTGCTGCTGACTGTTCATATTTACCGCAAAGGCATGAGAGTCATATCAAATTTTTTCATCTAACTCTCATTAAGAAAACTAATAAATATATTTCACATAATGTTGAAAGCTTTAAAGTTTTAAAAAAATAGCTGTTGTTTTTAGTTGTGTTTAGAGCATACACACATGTAGAGCATCAAAGTGTATGCACTGCTGCTGACTAGGGGTCAAAAATGCATCAAGAACAGAAAAAAATCAAGACATCCAAGATACCCTGATGTGTGTTCATTTCTTTTTTTCAAGGTAATAACATCTTGGTGTGAATAAAGCATCAAGACTGAGTGGCTAGTTGTCTATTCATCACCATGGCTGATTGCCAATAGGCTCTTTTGGACTTCTGTCTTATTGATTTTTAGCCATTCTGTGACCACAGTAACACTAAAGGAGATTGATGTGTAACACCAAATAGTAAGAGGGTGCTGCTCTTGGAGTGCAAATTGAGCTAAAGCTTTCACAGTTTCACATAATGACAGATGGTGGAAGGACTGAGAGGCTGAAGTAAAATAATTTGCTTTCAACATGTTTATTTGTCATCAGTCAGGGAAAGGAGAAAAGCTTAGACTAAAAAAGGAAAAAGCAGGTTTTATGGGAAATGTGGTTTTATTTTTTTTTTAGGAACACAGCTTCCATAACCATCATAATTCATTTTTATGAAGAGTTTTGACAGTGCTACAAGTCATTTCTGCTCTCTACTTGTAGATCTGTACATAGCTGAACAGAAACTTACTTTCATTGCAGAAAATGTTACCAAATAATCATGCAGCACATGCAGTGTTCTGTGTTTTTCCTTCTTTTTACGGTGACACCGACCTTATAATCGTCCTACAGGGAAAAAACAGCTTAGGATTGAAGGAAAGGTAATGTAATTTACCTGGAGAAGCGTGCTCCCTTGTGGATTTCTGTTCTATTTTCTCTTTATTTCTTTTTATGACACTTCGTCCCTTTGAACACACCAGTACTGATGTGAAACAAACCGTCTTTGTTCGCTCCTTTGTAAACAAACCCGTGACCCGGATGAACTTTTCATCCTTTCTTGTACACGGAGTGTGAAGCCGAGTTTTTTTTTCCTTTTGTTCGGTTCACTACGAGGAGGTTATGACACATTTTTTTATTTATTTTGTTTTAATTCTTTTGATCGGTGGCTTTGTATTAAGGTATGAGTTAAATAATTTCTCTTTTGACAACTATTTTTCAGCAGTGTGCAGGGTTTTTTTCTTAAACTAAGTTGTTGAAAGTGAGGGCAGAGGCAATTTTGTGTGTGTGTGTGTGTGTGTGTGTGTGTGTGTGTGTGTACATTTTAATACTTTTATTAATGCTGATAGGATAGCTGCCTCAGCTTCTACACAACCGTCAATTTATTTTCTTATTACAAATAAGAAATGAAACTATATTGGACGCCATCGATGAAAAAAGCAATCAATAATACTTATTTACTGGAGGATCTGTCTCAATCAAGTATCTGATTGGCAAAGCCCTCCTGAAAAAGATTTGTGACTCAGCCTGGCATTGTTGATGATGATAACAAAGTGGCACAACTGGAATAAAAAACCCAGTAGGAGATGAATGAACACCAGTTCTGCCATGAATTCTACCCGCACAAAGTCTGTAAATGTTTTTTTTTTTTTGTTAACATTGTCAAAAAAATGATAATTGTCACTGCTTTATGCTGAAAGTTGTTGCTAGTATTTTGTCCAACCCATTTCTAAACATGAAGAGGAAAGAATTATACATATTTCAATATAATATAATGCAGTCCAACAGTACAACAACACCATTAACCACCACCTGAACAGAGCTGTTGTACTGGATTGCATTAGATTGTATAGGTGTACCTAATAAAGTGGCCAGGGAGTGAATATTTTCACGACCAAAATATCAGTGGCAATAACAAAGTAATGATAAAGACACAGCTCAATACCAACTCAATTTCAGCTTTATATGACTCATTGAAAAAAGTATTATCCTAGCGGCATGCCACAGTTCTGCCCACTGTTAAAAGTGAGCCTTTGAACTGATTGGTGTATCTCACCAGCGGTCAACCTATCAATAGCGCTGGTTCTTTTTGGAGCAAAATTGGCTTTTCTTCTTGGTTGTACCCCGTTATTTTCATGCTGTTATGACGATCCGATCGAAGTACAAAAGTGCTCATGAAAGTTTGTTTGTATCCTGTTCTCCTCGGGGAAGAGGCTGTAAAACATGGATACCCAATTTGCTTTGCCTGGGGGTCATTTTTGCAAAATGACAAGTGGCCAGGGGCATAAAAACAAACATGAATAACATTTATCAGATAAAATGAATAAACATCGAAAGACCCATAACTCAGGTATCTTTGAAATTCTTTATTTTCAAATTAAGTGACTTATTAACTAAATTAACATGGTACAAGGATTGACACCAGGCTTATATGATATGATAAATGAGGTGTTTTACTGTATTTAATAGCTGCAGCTGCATTTTAACTGTAAATGCTTTGTGTTACATTTGAAAGAGTTTATGAAATAGCATTAAAATAACAGGAACTTCTTCCAACATGCAAACACTCAAATGTTGGAAAGATTCATAAACATAAACTGCTCCTACCTGGAACAGCATTAATGTATATTTTAACTCTTTTAGTGGCTAATATGCAACTCCCAAAAAACATCCTCAGGACATTATTGAACATTTATTAACTGGTATAAACAAACAAAACAAAACAAAAAAATCCCAGTGTGTATCAATTTATTTTCATCGTGGAATAGAAGTCACGAGCCAGATTTTGCCCACAGACCTTAAGTTTAGTACCTCTGCTGTAAAAAGCCACTAAACACATATGTTCTTTATTGGTTAAGTTGATTTTGTAAACTAGCTGTTGACCTTTGGCTCCTATAAAGTCGTTAGAGATTAGTGACACATAATTGTGTTTTGTTGCATTGATCAGTTGTTACAAATGTTAGAGACATGTAGTTGTTATGATTGGTTAGTTTTGAAAAAATAAAAAAAACATCACAGACGTCTAAAGTGCCTCACAGGAGCTATCTTTCACATTTCTAATAAAATCCATTTCGTGGCAGATTTTTTAACAAGGAAACCAACAATCTATAATTCATCAGAAACACTGGATGCAATTCATCATTAACATCAAATGTCTCATTTTCATTCAGCCCTGGATGTTCTAAAAAAGAAAAGTTAGCACAAAAAATATCTAAAGTTAATACAAAACTAAAAATTTAGAAATAAAAAGAAACTGAGCTTAAGTTTCAGGCCTGGGCTTACAAGATTAAAAGTAGGGGTGTTAACGATTCACTCATGCATCTGATGCAACGGGCTTTAATGTGTAAGATAACATTAGTCTATCGATACATCTAATTAGGATACTCATATGTTTATTTTTGGGACCAAGGAACTGCAGTTGTAACTTTCCTCCATTTTCTCTCTCCCCCTGACTCTGCCTGCACCGCTCTCACTGGACACCTGCTGCCTCACTCACACAAAACAAGCGCTCCCCCCTCCCTGCCCTGTCTCTCCTCTTCATTTCCCAAAAACAGACAGTGTAAGAACTGACGTCGCACCACCAAACTTTCAAAATGTGCAAGTGTAGAATAAGTTTGGGTTTAATAAGACAGATGAGAAACACTCCTGCAAATCATTAATGCAAAACGTGTCGAAGAGCAGAGCACAGAGCCACGAGTCTCCCGACCCTCAGAGACGTCATGTCACTGTGAGAGCAGGTAACACGGAGCATCACTGTTCCCCAACACCAATCAAAACCACAGCACTTTTCATATGAAACAGAGAAGCAGATCATCTTACTGCAAAAATGCATTTTAAACAATTTTAAAGTTTATTCACAAATTCTCATTTAGGCTACAGTGTCTACACATGAGATGTATATATAATAAGATGTTAACACCACTGTAATGTCCCCCTCTCTCTGTCTCTCCTGTCACTAGATTTAGTAAAACTAACAGAATTTCTATGGCTATTTAAAATTTTGTAAGATGTATCATATTGTTGAACATGCACTGAGATACATAGTGAATCGTCAGTCAGTCAGTGAGATACACACCCCTAGGACTTAAATGTGAGGAATATTACTACCACAAGTACATTGTTCGTATACTGTTACCTAATAATAATATATGCATGGTAACATCCTGGCCTTGTTGAAGCAGGTCATCATTATTGACTAATGATGTATTTAAAGGTATTTTATTCAGACATTCAAATAATGTCAATAATTGAACTGTAGCGGTCTGTTCATTCTTAACAAAAGTAGACTTATGTCCCTCAGGCCAAACTGTAGATCTCCTAAATCCTCCACAGATCCTCCACAGAGGAGCCTCCACATCTTTCACTGTTTAATTAGAGAGGAAGAGAATAAAAAGGATCCAGCTCTGTCTGACTTTTACCTCACAGCAGCCCAAAACCTGTTGTTTCTAACTGTCATGTTTCAATAGAAACCAAACCTTGCCACGACCCTGCCATGTGTCAAACAATGTCCACGGCCCTGTGGCCTCTAAGAGTCCGGCAATAAGGGTCATCTGAAAAAAAAAAAAAACAAAAAAACAAATTAAAGCTGTTGATCTTAAAGTGTTAACCTGACAGCAGCTACTCAGATCTTCTCGGTTCCATTTTAATTCAACGAGACAAAGATGATCCCTGTGTTAATATGGTTTAGGAGAACCAGCACTTGAGCGGATTAGGAAGACGGAGAGGGGAAAGGAAAGTGTAATAACAGGAGAGGAGAGGAGAGGAGAGGAGAGGAGAGAGGAGAGGAGAGGGCAGATGGAGAGAAACAGGAAGAGAAGAGTGAGAAGCGAATGGTTAAGAGGGGAGGAGGGGACGACAGGGGATGAAGAGACATAGACAGACGGATCGCTCTTAGCTCTCTAATCTCGTCTTCCCAAAGGTACCTGACATTTCACTGCATCATAAGCTCGTGCTGCTGCCCAACCGGGCCGAGTGTTAGGGGAGACTACAGGATCAAATCAATAAGATACAGCAGAGAGGGACACAGAGATGGAAGGATAGAGTGACAGAAAGAAAGACAGAGGCGGATAGAGTACAGATAAGGTGAGAGACGTCCACAGACACTGTGCGGAGAAGATGAGATTGGAAATTAGTGAAAAACGACAAGGGGAAATTAGTCCCATATTGTTTGTCAGGTGATATTACACTCACATGCAGGTCTAACAGTGTTGGAATGAGCTCTCCTTCCGTCATTGTTTGACTGTTAACTTTCAATGTCAGAGCTCATTTGAACCATTTTAAAAGAATGTTTTCCACCTGTCTGTGTGTATAATTAAGCAGAGCTCAGGACTCAGTGAGCTCATCCACAACTAATCGTATTACTTTCTGAACAAAGGTCTGGAGATAAATTCAGCTTACTGTCTTTATTTTTACATCTGCATTCAGATGATCTCTGTTTTTAAAAATGTTCCATATGCAAAGGTCATAAGATTCAACTTAAGCAATGTTGCACCTTCACTTTCAAACCTGCAAATGTTCTAAAATGAAATATATGTATGAATGCACACGTCTTGAATTCTCTATTTTTTCTTTTTTGTTGTTGTTGTTGTTGTTGTTTTTAGTTGTAGTTGTTTCTCTCATAATCTATCTTTTTCAGTTTCTCAGTTAAAGGTCCATCTTCAAATAAATGAATTAATGATGTCCCCCCTTCAGAAACGGTGCTAAAGCTTTCAGAGAGTCTTGTCAAGTATAATTTTTTGTGACAGGATTTGTTCAAAAGGAAATGGCTCAGATTTTTAGGAAGGCTAATGTGACAGCCCTCTTTGACTCCTTGGCATCTCCGTGCAAGAGCCTAAAGGGAGAATTTGGTCTTATTAGCTCACTCAAGGAGATTATGTCTTTGGTTCGGTTTGTTTGTCTGTTTACTGAAGAACTACTGGCCTGATTTTCATGAAACTTGGTGGAGGGGTGTAGCGTGGGCCGAGGAAATTTTGGAGAAGATCTGAATCAAAAGGAATTTTTTTTTTTCCACTTTTATCAACAATTGTAAGATAGGTCAATGATAACACTAGCTATCTATTGCAAAATGAACTGAAATTGTCACGTATGCACAAATAATTAAAGTGGAAGGTGTACCGTGACTAAGCATACATACTATACATACTAAATGCAAGCCTCTGTTTTGAACATTATATTTCAAGCAAAAATGCAGACATTTGCTGGTTCCATCTTCTCAAAGCTAAGAATTTGCAGCTTTTTTGGTCTTATATCACAGTAAACTGAATATTTGGGTATTTTTACCAACTTTTTAAAACCATTTTATTGACAATGGGCCTCATGCATTCATGTTTTATTATATTATCATTATCATTATCATTTTTCTTATATTTGTTCCTAAACACAGCAGCACCAGGGAAATGTAAAAATCCTATGTGAGATTCAAGAAGCATGCACTCACAGACAAGTCTGTTCTTACCCACCTGAGCGTGCTGATGGATCACATTTGATCTTAAATTGGATGCGTGTGCCAGGAAGTCTGTAATTAGCATATGGAAACGCTCCAATAAATCCATATAAGGGCAGCAGACTAAAGGGCCATGTGCAAACCACCAACCAACAAGCCACTGAAAAGAAGAAAGAAGGAGAAAAGAAGAGAAATGGAAAGAAAAGGAAATGACAGCAAAGGACAGTCATGGAGGAGCAGGTTGGAGCGTGATTGGAGTGATCTCCAGAGGTTTCCCTGTTAAGGTGCAGCGGGTGCAGCCAGGTTATGCCCCCCCCCATTTCTAAATCTTGATCTTACCTAAGAACAAACAGGAAAGTATGGAAGCATTGATGGATGCAACAAAAGTTCTTAAAGTATTCGCATGCACAATTTAAGATCAAATCTGTTCATACAAACCCAATGTGAATATTTATGTCTATTGATGTTGTATTGCTTTTGTATGCTGCTAATGCCATACTCCACTGTTTGTATGTGCATGCACATGCACACGCACACACACATGCCATCTATTCACAACATGGACCACAACAGAAATAAGTCCTTTGACTTTCTCCTACTATCCTCGATGCTCTTTGATTTGATTATACATTTACTGGTGTTGCAACCATGTAACTGTCCTTTTAAATTGTCAAATGAAAAAAAAAAGTGAAAAATAAACTGATTAGGGGGGAAGAATTAGCACATTAATAGATGAAAATATTTATTAGTTGCAGCCCTAATTTGCTTTTTAATTTAGAACTCAGTGTGTGAGGCTGCGACACAAACAATGACATTGGTGTGAGAAATTCTTAATTAATTAATTACTGAATTGAGACTAATAATAAATTGAATAAGTGTTTTACAAACAGAAACAAAATAAATTAGTCTAAAACTTCTGTGTACTCTTAGCTACTTTTAATATAAATTAAATGCCAGTTTGGCTTAATAATAATCCTGACAGGAAAAACTCAATTTCATGCATGGTCTGCAGTGATTTTTCTTTTTGATCATCTGCTACATCCATATGTGTGGCATTATTTTAAAAAAAAAACATGTCCCCTAGTACATTAGAAAAACATTTCATGTTTCCTCTATAAAGTCTCCAACAGCAGACATGACAGTGGTCTTAAAGAATTGTTTTTCATTTGCTCTGTTTGTCTTTCCTGTGACAGTGATTAACATTTTGATCAAACTAATGATGACATTCAAGCAAACAAATGTCTTAACCTATTTGTTCTTCTTGATGTAAGTTATGCTCTTCTACAAATTAAAAGCCTAGAAAGTCATGATGTGATAGACGAGGCGGCAACAACCAGACACTTCCTCCAGCTCTGCCCTGGGGATTCTGCGTTGCTCCTCTGCGATTTGTAACCTCCTTAGAAAGGTCGGGTTCTGCCCAAGGGCCTCTTCACATTTGAACATGCCCGTAACACTTCCACAGGGGATTGTCCAGAAGACATCCTGATTATACTTACAGTAGCACTGGACTTAAACATGTTTTTTGAGCCAAAAACTAAACTATATTACTCTACTGTGATGAAACGCATACATTTATGAAAATCTGTGTTCCATTGGTTGAAAATGACTCAAAACACCACTCACTGTTTTAAATCATCCTGAATGCTGCAAGGCCAAAGCTGAGATGAAGATGACCGCTGCTCTCGGCTGGGTATCAGTACTTTAAGTCATCGATTGTACCAAGTGGTATCCAAACTTCTCTAGTTAAATAATACCTGCATTCAATCATTTTGGTATCAACATCTAGAAAAAAAATACTATATATGTATTTTTTCTTGCAGCCAGTCCTCGCGAGTGTTCTTTATAAAGAACAACCTTTGAAAAAGGTATTCAATGAAGTACTCCACTGGTATTGGTATCACTTTAAAGGTACTGGTATTGATACTGGTATTGTAATTTTTTTAAACAATACGCAGCCCTAATCTACGTTGTTTTTGTTAACCATCTATTTAGAACTTTTTTCTTCTTTTGAAGGCTGTAGAAGCACTGCTTGACGATATTCTTTCCCTCAACTGATGACACACACACACACCCCAGAGCCTCTCAGCCTCTCTGAGCTGCTAGTGTTAGCTCAGCTAGCTACAACACAGGCACCACAGAGAAACCTTTTTTAAAAAAGGGCAACAAATATGCTTCTAGCGACTAGTGTTGCCCGGATTAGAATTTTCTGTACTTGTTGAGGGTCAGTGTTGGTCCGTTCGCACAGAAAGTGAAGCAAATTTCCACCTTGTGCAGCACTGAGGGTGTGTGTCTGAGTTCAGTTAAACCTTATTAATTAATTTTCCACTACAGACACTTCGTTCCTATTTGTTCCCTTCAGTCTCTCTTCTTTAACCTCACTCCCCTGTGCATGTCTATACGTTCACAAAGTACATCAGGACAAATGTGACGCGTGGCATTTATTCCTTAAGAAACTCCACTCTGCCCTCCTCTCCGTGAGCTCAGTGGAGCTCAGCAGCTGTTTGCAGGCAAGTGGCAACTCTGCAAGGCGATACATGCAGACTTTTTCAAATCACGCTTCCTACTGCCTAACACACCGTATTGAGCACAAGTTATTGCTCTATACACTCTGTGGGTCTCATGGTTTTGCAATAGCACACTGTATGTCCAGGGTTAATGTCCACTGAGGACGTGGTGTTTCTGATCTGCTAGGTATCAAACTAGTATCATTACAGCCTCAAGTATTGTTTTGGTATTAAGGGTCATGATATTAAACAGACTGTCAAAGCTCCAGCTAACTCTGCGTCTCCGGTGCTTCTCTGTGTTTCCAGTATTTCCCTTTGCCCTCTTTTTAGCATTTTTCAAAATTATATAGTGGGTGGAGTTAGGATCAGACCCATGGGAACAGTTACACTTTAATTTAGCTCCTTCCAAAGCTAAGCAGCAGCACTTCTTCTTTCCGGGTGTTGAGCCCAGACACCCTGAGCGCTCATAACCACAGATGAAGGCTGTTATCGACCAATATATAGAGGGGTTCACCTTGAGGCTCATCTCCCTGAATTACTGCCTTAACTTGGGGCATCAACTCGCTCCCCACCTGAAATCAGTAATCCGTTGTTTTCCACTTGAGCAGCGTAGTCTCAGGCTTGGAGGTGCTGACCCTCATCCCAGCAGCTTCACACTCAGCTGCAAAACCCCCCCACTGTGCGCCTCAGGCCACGGTCCAGTGAAGCAAGTGAAACTCCCTCATCAGCAAAAAGCTTTGATGTGGTCTTGAGGTCACCAAATTGGACTCGACTCTTCAGCTACAGCTTGAGACTCCATCAATCACAACAAGAACCTGTTTGCCAATTTATGTGTATCGATGTCCAGATCACTGTCAGAAGTCACTGAATATACTACTTTTGTAACAATTTTTCAATGATGCATGAAATCCTTACCTCATGTATGTTTGCTTTAATGAATGCACACACGCACACACACGCACACACACACACACACACACACACACACACACACACACACACACAGTTGCTGCCAGTATTCAGAGACAAAGTATGTCCATTTGTTCGTGAATCCAATGTGTGTACAATAGCAAAGTACTCTGATCTTTTAATCTTGTGATTCAATTTCAGATATCAGTGGGACCTCTTTGTGTCTCCCTCTCTCTCTGTCTTTCCCTCCTCTCTCTCTCTCTCTCTCACACACACACACAAATCTGGACTGAAATGGGGATGATAATCTGTTTTGAGGGCGTGATTGACATTTGTCAGTCCTTTTGTACGTTCAAGCCACTACGTTACACTGAGGTTTCATCATTGTCTCCATTTCCTGTTTAACTGTGTGTTGAGTGTTTTGTGTTTTTGTGTGTGTGTGTGTGTATGGGGGGGAAAGCAAAATGGAGTGTTTTTTTTTTTTCTTCCTAAGAATAAAGTATATCCGTGTGTGCACAGAATGATAATGAAGAGTGAGGTTTTGTCCTCAACAAGCAGAAGCCTGGGAGATGTCAAAAGTCATGATGTCATGATGATGACACTCTGTTTTCAAAAAAATAAAATAAAAATATAAACCAGAATCTCTTTGAACCCAGACATGACCATATTCCCTTGAACCACCGAGTATCCCCAAGGACTGCAGTTGACATCAAATCTTGTAACTTATAACCCAGACCTGCTGAATCTTGAAACTTTTCCTTTTCTTTCTGTGCTACTTTTGGCTGAAAGTTTTGAATAAAGTTTACTGGCAACTGAACGATGAACAGACCTTCCTTTCTCTCATCAGTGAGTACATGACGGTTAACCTGGCTACATTAGCTACAGCTTGGCTGAAGTTGTATTTTTTTTTATTAATTTATGTTTTGCCACCTGAAGCAGCAGAACAAGGTGAAAACCATATAGGGTCAACTGAAAAGCTAGGTACAGCAAATGCACTTGCAAACACTTGCTACTTACAAAAAACAACATTAGCATTAATTTCATCTGATTTTAAGTCCAAATATAAATCCACTTCCTGGTTGATTAATTGGTCGATTACTTTCTCGATTGACTGATTAATAGTTGTTGGTGTTAAAATGTCAGAAAATGGTGAAACATGTCAATCAATGTTTCCCAAAGCCTAAGATGGCATCTTCAAATATCTTGTTTCACTCACAACCCAGATATATTCAGTTAACTTTCAGAGAGGAGTAAGGAAACCAGAAAATATTCACATTGAAGAAATTGCACTCAGAGAATGTTGACTTTTTTCTTCGATTTGTTGATCGTATCTAAATAGTTGGCAATTAATTTAATAATTGATTGCTGATGGACGAATCGATCATTGCAGCTCTATATAGCACCAAAAATCTTGAAGGAGGTTTTCACAACAAGGACCCGGGCATGAATCCAAGTACACTTGACCCCCAAGTCCAGTTTGTTTGATTAGAGTGAACAATGCATACCAAAGGGCACGGTTCGTTATAATTCATGTGTACTAAAAAAAAAAAAAAAAAAAAACCGTCCGTACCAAAACAAGGAAGTGGAGTGGTATTGGGATCTTGCAATTTGCAGGCATTAAATCATAGCAATAGCGTTGGTCGATTTGATGAATACATTGTTTATTGGCCATGGGTTGAAATCCACCCCCCCCCCCTTTTTTTTTTTTTTTGGAGCGATATTTGTTGTGTAATGTGTGTAATGTAATGTAATGTAATGGTCTGCAGACTGAGAGGCGCTGCTCTGCGACGTGGAACAGTACACACCCACTCAGCCAGACTATGAGTGTTCTGAGCTGTGTGAGGAATGAGAGGAAAACAGCCTGAAGAGCCAGACTCTTTAAACATCTAATGCAGGATTTATTTCAACCAACCCAGAGTTGGTGGATTGTTGGAGTTTTGCATGCTTATCTGTCAAGTTTGAAAGAAGTGTATTCTATGAGGAGTTAATGAGCCAATTAAGCTTTTTATTTTGTTTGGTAAAGTGGAGAAGCTTGAATTCAGAAGGTGTAAAGTTGTATTTTTAATTATTATTTATTGTTTAATAAGGAAAATAGATGTGAGAATGTTTCATTCTTGACGCTTTGTGAATTTATTTTGTTTATTGGACGTAGTGAATGTACATAGCGTAGGTAATGTAGTGAACTTGCCACTCACACACATTTCCCAGCTGAGACTCCAGAGGATGGGAGGAGGTGGGAGGAGTATACGAATATATTGCCAATAGCTGGTTGATGGGCTGACAGTGCCGGTAGGAAAATATCGCTTAACATATCACTCAATAGAACAGCATTACTAATGTGAAAGCGGGGGAGTAGAGAGAGGAAGCAGTCGTACTAAGGCAAAGTATGAAACACTCGTACTTCATGTGTAAAACAAGCTAAGCTTGGAACGTGCCTAAAAATGTCATGGGAGGTATGGAAAGGAACTGTTTCTGCATAAAATGACTGATCTGCGAGTATCTGAAACGGGCCAGATCATATTTCTTACATAAAGTGTCAAAGCTGCAAAAGTTGTGACCCATCATACAGGTCTCTGAAACATTTCAGTCTCTTACTTCTTCACTATGAAAAGGTCACATCCACTAGAAAGTGGGAAAAGGTGATTACTATTACTATTACTAGCAGCAACCAGAGTGGAATCTATTAAAAAAAATAACCTAAATTGAAGGCAAAATTAATCCTACCGACCTGCTGCTGTTCAAATTTGATCATAAATCAGAATATGACAGACACATTAGAGCCAGTGGTGAATCACCAGAGCTGCAATGACCAGTTCATCAGAACATGCTGATGACCAGGATGATGACGAATATTGACCAGCTCATCATCTCAGAAATCACATCAGCGTGTAGCCTGGCAATGGCTCTTCATGTCAGACAATTAACTGAATTAAAAAGTGACTGACAACCGGTTCAGGCAGCACATTGATGAAATTTGTCTTTGATTGACAGAGGATAAGCCTCTGATCGGTCAAATTAAAAAGTGAATGGCAGTTACCCCGCCCATTCAGAGTCTTTGGTCTGAAGAGATACTCTACTTACAGACAAAAAGAAAAGGAAGAACACTCACAAGCAAGCAGGTAAAAGATTTGTGATAGTGAGTGTGCACTCAGAGATAACAGTATGCTTGAATACTTATCTGTTTTAACAGGAACTACTAAATGTCTGAAAAAGTAAACTGTCAAAAGCCTCTTTCATTGTGTTTATTTGTTACTTATCCTCTATTACTGTAGATACAGAACATCATTGTCATACTGCTCTCCAGGGCTAAAACTTAAACCTCTGATGTTGCATTTCTGAACACACCTCAATCAATGATGTCAAGGCAGGTATTTCCCTTTTGGCACCTTAAAACATTTTGCTACCAGAAAATTGTTGCTGTTCACACTGTTCTCAAGAAGAGATAGGTGATCCATCATCAGAGGCAAACTTTCACAGTTTTCTCTTCACCCCACTTTTGAACATCTTTCACAGCTGTGTACTCAGAAGAGATGGGTGAAAATCACCAGCCTCCACCCACACTCGACGCAACTGCAGGATTGCATGTGTCAATATCTGCAATGCTGGCAGCCTGGACAGATGGAACTGATATTGAAATTCAAAGCGCCGGGTTCTCTCTCACTCTCTCTCACTGCAAATATTGTGTCACAGTCCACAAACATCCGTAAATGCTGTCAATGTAATTTCTGAGAAAAAATAATGGACTCCGCCAACAGTGTCTCATTGGGGTTTGTGAAATGGCCTTGAATATTGAAACACATTTTTCAATGATTTCTGCAATTACGTATGAGGGTAGCTATTTTGATTTCCTCCCATTTGATTGGACTAGCAGTTAACGGTGAAGTCAAGTAGAAAAAAATCAGCTTTAGTTAATTTTGGCATTTAGGGAAACAGATTGATTTGACTGGCATATCTTAACAGTAAATTAGAGGCCACTGGGAGGAAATGGGTAAATTAGTTTAGCACAACTGGAAACAGCTGCATAATATTAAACTTAGTAGCCCTCAAGGTGGGGGCAATAAATATTAACCTACTGTATCTCAAATAAAAATACACCTCAAAGTAATCACATTACTGCTGTAGTATCTGATAGTGTTATTTAAGGTTTTCTTTGTATATTTAAAACTCTTTTAGATGTTAGGTATGATTTCAAAACAAAAGTCTATTTCTATTTTTTGCAAAAGACTAGGGAACTATTCTTGTGGTAACTAGAAATTAATTTTTTGAACTGAGTTAAAAGTAGGGATGCACCAATTGACCGGCCAGAGACCGGAACCAGCTGGTCAGAGCCACATATCCAAGTCTGTGCCTGTCATATTCGCACACATACTCTGCACGATGGTCGCGTCATGTGCGTAACACACACTGGCCGTAATGTCACACCCACCACAGCACTGATCATAGCAGCACACACTCAGACATATGCTCACATGAAGTCAGTGTTAGCGACAGACTCCAAGAACAGAATAAAGAGAAGATTTTAGAAGAGAAGACAAGAATGCGTTTCTTCTAATACATAATATTAATTTAATCTTATAATAAGGCCTGGCTGAAATCATGGGGCACTTTTGGAAAATATATAAGTTTTAACTTCAGTGTTTTATTATGAACATCCAATATAGTTTTACAAGAAAAGTTGCAAAAATGTCTGTGAATGCTGTCAATTATATTTCTTAGAAAGACTGAAAATCGGAATCGGCCAAAATTGGAATCGGCAGGTCAGACCCTTAAAAAAAAAATCAGAAATCGGAATCGGCCAAGAAAATTGGAATAAGTGCATCTCTAGTTAAAAGTAATTTTCCATTTAAATTTAGTGAAATATGTTAGTTTTCTAATATATTAGGTATGTCAACACAGACAAACAAGGTGCTTACACTGGGCCATGTGGCTTGGGGGAAAATGTAAAACAGTGTTACAAGTGCCCAGAGTCTTGCAGCCAAAAAAAACTTGTATGCCCAGTTAGCAAAACATATATCAGCATAGTTTGTTCATGTTTGTTTGTTCTACAACCAAAAGGTTATTTTTATACCTCAAAATAGTTTTTTCTTTAAAACTTCTGCAAAGGTGAAATGATCCTGCTCCTTTTCCAGGAGAGAAAGATTCCTACTGAGCAAGTGCAGAGTAAGTGTCATCACTCTCGAGTGTCTGTCATTGGAGGAGTTGAGTGTGTTACAATTGCCCCGTGATACAATTTCCCCTGGTCTCCCATCAATCTTATCATTTAACTCTTGGCAAGAGAGCAAAACTATTGCAGTTAATGCTTTAAGGCCAAATTTCCCTGTGCATTCATTAATCATCTTCGACATCTTATCTGCTGGGGGATACTTTGAATTTTAAGAACCTAACCTGTTAACACTGGTGTAGTTAAGTGTTGAGTAAGTATACAATGTTGTTGCAGTTGTCATTTAGTTTCTATGTAGTTTTTAACTTATTTCAATAAGCGTCTCCGAGCCACTTCCAAGTACCCAAGTGCACAGATTAATGCAGTCGATTAATGTTCACTTGATTCCATCCATACTGCCTGATGAGCACAGTCATAAGCATAATTCCTTTATGCTTATGCACAGCTCTTTCTGCTCTGTGAAGCATAACATAGAATAATTTCCCCTTAGCGGTGTGCATTACAACACGACTAAGAGTCTACAGCCATGCCAGCACCTCTGCGAGGGCTGTACTTCAGGACAGAGGTGCTTTGAGAGAAACACTAATGTCAGCATGGCAACATGCTCACAGAAACAATGTTAACAGGCTGATGATTAGCAGGTATAAAGTAAAGTTTACCACTGTCGCTATGGTCTTAATGTAACATGCTTTAACTAGCAATAAACACAAAGTAAAGTTGAGGATATTGGGAATGTGATAAACTAGGGATGGCCCGAGGCCAAGTATTGAGAATATGACTACATAAATGAGAGTGGATGGATGCTTTAATAAAGTTTTGCTATTTTTAAAACAGTCCAATCCAAAATCTGTACTGGGGCCTAATATTGGCATAATTCATTCATCAGATATCGGACTCACAACACAAATTTTTCTACTTGTAAATACTACGCTACACAGCACTATCGAACAGATCAATGGGGCTTTTTGACGTCAACATTGTAATAACATTTAATATATGGGGAAAAGGTTCTAGTTTCAAAATGCAGCTAGAATGCATCAAATTCCATGGTTATCCATTCAACACTGTTGAGATATTCCAGCGTCTATCTCAAAGTTGTTGAGATATTTCAGTCTGGACCACATTGGTTGACCAACTGCCCGTCATTGGCATCCGAAGAGCAATGATGCTACAAGCATGGCTGAAAATCATTACACATGACCCTAAAATGAATAAACAAGCTTTCAAGGGTTCTTCCACATGCAAGGCTGCATTGCCACATCCTGCACATCCTGGATAAACCTGTTCAGCGCTCTCAAAGGGGTCAGTCCAGCCTGTCAGCCAAGCTGGCAGATCACACTGAGGAAATCCAGGGTTACAGAGGCCCACATCCACATACATTCCTCTTAATCCAACCACATGCCAGACCAGATGTAAACAGCGCTGAGGGACCTGTGGTGTTGAGCTCCACCTGCTTCATTAGGGAAAGCTGGGAGGCTGGTGATAAACTGGCCTCTGTGGCATCCTCTACTGTCCCTTCAGCAGATTTCTGCTCCTTGGTCCGTGCTGCCAGAGGCTGGAAAGCTGCCACTTGACTCTCCAAGTCAATCAAGCTGTGACCACCCTGCTGGCCAGGACAGCCACGCTCAGCCAAAGAAGCCCAGGCCAGAAGACGTCAAGCAACCTCTTCTGAATCTCTGCCAGGAAGTTGCAAGGGGCATTAAGCATGATGTCACAGGCCGACAGCTGCCAAGTTGTTTATTATCAGCACCCTGCCCCTGTATGAGAGACGTGATAGCAGGTGCTTACACTCCGACAGCCTCGCTTCAATTACTTGAGACACACTGCACCTTGCAAGAGACCCATTACTCAGCAACCACTCCCTGTCAGTCTTCCTTGAGGCCTGCTGGGAGCCGTGGAGAGGAAGCCGCGCACCGTGCCACACACTGCATAGCCTCATTCTCACCACAGTAAGTCCTGGCAGACGCTATCCCGCTGTGACAATGTACCACTCATCCCTTAATCAAAGTTTCCAAGATACCTGCACAGACGGCTTGAAAAATATTATCCTCACAGAAGTCTAAGTGAATCCTGCAAGCTCAATTTTCTCGAGATATTAGTCTGGAAAAGATCCACTGAAAATCAATTGTGTCTGGCAGCTGGAAGTTGAACCAATCAGTGAACTCTGAGGAGTGATGTAGATGATGACACAAGCAGCATTTAAATTCAGTCTGAGTGGCATGTTTGGTTTATAAAGCTGAAAACTAATGAAAATTTCAATTATGACAACTTTGGTCTTCTCCTAGTGAGTTGCAATAATTAAAAATCGATTTGTTGTCAACTATTAAATCAAATGGCACCAAATTTGATAATTGATTAATCGGTATGAGCAATTTTTTAAGGAAAAAAAGTCAAAATTCTCTGATTCCAGCTTTTTAAATGCAAATATTTTCTGGTGTCTTTACTCCTCTGTGTCAGGAAACTGAATATCTTTGGGTTGTGGACAAACCCAGATATTTTATGACATAATCTTGGGCTTTGGAAAACACTGATCGACATTGTTCACATGTTTTCTGAAATTTTATAGACCAAACAAATGTCTCCATTAAGCCCATGTACCCTATAAGCCCATTTGCAGCTTGCGAGTCAAATAAAATACAACTAAATCAGTATTTTTTGCTATGTGATGTTTCTTCAAATGAGGAAGCTTGTTGGGTAAAAGGCACTTTTTATTGTGAGCCAGTCAGAATCGTAGATATGGAGTTATGAAAGCACAGGTATTAAATTGACCTGCTGATCCCATCCAATGAGCTCAAAAACTTTGGTGATTTTGATACCCTCAGAAGAGAATTTATATATATATGTTTTATACATATATATATATTATATATATATATATTATTTTTTCAACAAAGAAAAATGGTACTCATTTGTTAATCAAAATTAGGGACTGCTAGAGATTACTGTTTTGAATAAGCCATAATTAGAATTTAACTTTAATTTGAAATATTGTTGTTTTTCTGTCTGGTTGGATGTAAATGAGTACAGCTAATTACTTCTTCCTTATGAAGGCGCTACAAGTTGTATTTTGTTGTACAACCCTGTGGTGTATAATGATAATAAATTACCTAAATCCTTATTTGTTTATGTCATGTGCTTAGAATAAAATAACCAAGAATTCACCCATAAATTCCTTTTAATCCTACCTGCTCTTGCTAAGCCCATTTGTTTCAAAGGAGATTTTCTTCCTTTTGACATTTGAACCAATTTACAGTAAACATTAAAAAATTGGTGGGCTTAATAGGGACATTTACTGAAATCAAGTTAATCAAGAAAATGATCAATAGATTAGTTGACAATGAAAATAATAGTTAATTGTTGCCCTATTCCTTGTGGTATACCGGGGCATAATGTTGTACTCATCAGTGGTGTTAAGAAACAGTGGCCAGGAGCCACAGATGGATTTTAAACTCTACTCTTAATCCAGTAATTAAAAACAGAGGTCTAAACAAAGGTGAACATTAAAAGTTATTGCCCCAGTAACTCATGATGACTGTCGTTTGCAGAGCAGAGTAACTCTGCAACACTAGGGCAACTCATAATGGAGCCCCCTCTGGGTTCAGACGGCCAGACTGTTGATATAGCTCTCTGAGCGCATGAAACGGTTAAATCAGGACGTCCAACAGTGAGCTCTGCAGACACACTGTGAGACTGGTCCTGGCAGTGGACTGAGATTCAGACATATTGTGCAGAGAGTGAGAAAAAAAGAAAATAAGGGGGAGTGTGAGGGGAAAGAAATACAAGGTAAGGAAAAAAAAGAAGATCAAAGAAAATAGGAAGCAGACGAAGATTAATCGGCAGAAACACTGAAAGAAAACTAGTCAGAAAGAAAGCAGAAGCTGAGGAAAGAGTAGAAGATGAGTGGGTAAAGATACTCAGTGTTATGTTTGCCCCCATGTTAGCTCCTCCACTTTGTAGTCCAAGTGTTAGCTAAATGCAATAGAAAAGCATGGCCTGAATAGCTGTTATAGGTCATCCCAGCAGTTTTAAACAACTATCGCTACACCGTGACCTTCACTGCAGGAGTCTTCACTGAGCAGTCCTGCAAAGATGATACCACTGGAATCCTAATGATTTTTTGTAATCCTATCAACACTGAAAATCTTTGTTTATTCCCGTTCTGTAAACTCATAACACAACATCATGGCAAATAAAAAAAAATTTAAAAAATCTGACAAATCTGTGCAACAGTGCGCATAAGTAATTATAACACACAACATCAACTGTGAATATACGTGTGAAATGACAAAATTAGAGTAATAAAGTGTGGCAAAAACAAGTCTGTGCATATTCATGCCCGTGTGTGCCTGCTTGTGTTAATAACTGAAGATGAAAATTAGTACCAAGGCAGAGAGAATCTCTGTGACTGGAAATGTGAAAGAACAACCTTTTATTAGCAGTATCACAATTTCAAAATTCGTAATCAAAGGCAGAATTGGTGATTCTCCCAGTATTTTCCCCTCCACCCCCGCCTACTTGCTGCATCCAAGAAGACAAACACCACACTTCAAAGTAGTGATGTGCGAGACATGAATTAATCATTCGAAACTAAGATTCTTTTCAGTGATGCCAGTCAGTAGCCGTCCATGAATGACCATCATGACCCCCGCGAAATGACTCATTTCACTATCAGGATTTGATCCATTCAGTCCATAACATTTGGAAAGTCTTGATGAGCCACATGATTAAAGTCATTTTGTCCCCATTCAAGTTAGCTGAGGGCTAAATGGATGTTGGCCAACTTGGCTGGCCAAGGTCTCTTTTGCATGCTCTATGGGTGCTGGGGCTGGTGGGGGCTCTGGTACCCCTTTTCCATACACATGACAGGACTCGGTTCATCCAGTACACTAGGGATTTGCATTTCCAAGCTACCCACTTGAAGATGTGTCTTTTAACTGAAGTTGAGCTCGATGAAATTTGAGTTGAGTGGCTATAAAGCAGTGGATAATCACTTTGCGAGATGTTTGGGCCCCACTCCAGAGAAGGTCCATTTCAGGCGTGACTCTGCACTGCTTGGCGCGTTACAAGTGGTAATGGGCATGCAAATCAGCCCAGCATGGCTTGAATCAGCATGGCCAAAAGTGCCAATGGAAAAGCCCTACGCTTGATTGACTTGGTGACTCAGATGACTTGAAAACCTGACTCTTTTTAGTGAGTGACACCTACAAACTTGATTCAGTATAAAGAGTTTCACTTCCCATCTCTACTTTTAAGATGGCACAGCGTAACTTAGCGGCCATCACATCACACAACCCAGACACCTTATAGACGTTTCAAAGAAGAGTGTGAAAATGTAAATGGCAGTTATCATGACATGAAACCAGTAACAATGGCATAGCCACTAGTGCTACAAATATATATATATATATATATATATGTATATATATATATATATATATATATATATACATATATATATATTTAAATCGAAAAATCTAATTGAATTGTGACTTTAAAATAGAAAGGAAGAGGATCATCCACACCATCTATGCTTTTTACAAATACCAATCCAAAGTTATTGTTCACATGTATACACTTTTGGCATGCTTTTGTGTGTGGTACCTGTTGTGTGTGTGTGTTGTGTGTGTGGTAAAGTGTTCTCTCTTTTCATTTTGATTTAAGTCACTGCTGAACTTTTCTGTTTGAATAATTCACTGTACTTTATCCTAAGCAAACCCATACTGTCCATAAAGAATATTTATGAGGGGACTAATTTGCATTGTGTGGTGTATGTGTGATGGAGGAGCAGAATTAATGTGTAGAAGAAGCCATACATGCCTGCATGTGTGTCTTCATAATGCACAGTAGCATGTACGTGTGCAAATACACAGTATCATCATGCATTTGCATGTGGATAAGAGTGTGAGCACCTACTCTTAAGTGTGTCTGCATTTCTGTTCATATTCTCAGAGCCCATTAGACACACTCACTACTGTCCTACTGTACACCATTAAAATCAAAGGGAAACTTTGAAAGCAGAATTTCGTCTGTAGCTTATCATTACTAAGCTCACATTGTGGCAGCAACATCAAAGGAAATCCCTTTGGCTTGGATAACTACAGTGCGTCTCTTATAGCCAATAAAATACAGCGGAACATGGAAGAGGGTTGGGGAAGCGTCTAAAGGAGCAGGTCAGTGTTTGGAAGCCCTGAATGGTTAGTATGGAACATCTGAAGAATCAAGGGCTTTTACTGGAAAATGGTATTTCAAAAATAAATCCACAGCTCTACACGTATGTGGAACTACATATAAAGAATCACTGATTTGAAGCATTTATATAAAAAAATATGTCAAAATAGTGCACAGAAACTGAGAATGAGCTTCTTTATTCACCACAACCTGGGTCGCCCCCTTGCATGAAGACTTCCAGCGATGCCAGTTTACTCACCACAGGCAAAGAGAAGGATAGGAGCTTTGTGTTCACTGGTTAAAGTGCCTGCTGTTTACACAACTCCCCACCCTGGCTGGGAGTCTAAGGGCCAGAAAGTTCCCTGTCTGTACTGCATGCAGCGATAGCATCAAAGATCACAAGTCAAAGATCCTTGTTATACCTCACTGACAGAAACAACGGGAGATTGAAAGAGTTGGGACCAAAAAAAGAGAGAAAAGAGATGAAAGAAAAAAACTGCGGCAGCAGAAAAACAAGGGGGCAAACAGTGGTGTGGCCTTTTGGTGAAAGTACTTGTTTTCTCTTGGACAGAAAAAAAAACACATTATTTATTGTTTTACAATTCTCTCTTGAAAGATTATGAATCAATGAAGAAAGGTGAAAATTTGGAAATTAAAACCCTGTCCTGTTCTCAACATTATAATGGCCTGTAATCATTTTGTAGGACCAGGCTGTATGTTCCTTCTACGTGTGTTTCTGCATTCTTAACTAAGCTCCTCATTGAGTTTTGGTGAGCATGGCTGAGCATGAGCTACTGCAGATGGATACAATCTGATTGGCACCCCCTGGATTAAAAACTTAGAATTTTGATGCAATAAGATGCATTGGCAATCATCTGATAATCGCAGCTCTGAATCGGAACTGAATCATGAGGTGCCAGAGATTTCCACCCCTAAAGTCCCATCTTTGAAAGTGAGAACCTTTGAGGAAACTCTTAGTAATCTTTTTTAGGTCCAGTGTGTAAGATTAACAGGGATTTATTGGCAGAATATGGTAGAAATGAAGATAGAAAATGTTTTCATTAGTGTATAATCACCTGAAAAAAGGAACTGTTGTTTTTTCATTACTTAAAATAAGCTCTCATATCAACAGCAGAGCAGATCTTCTCCCATGGCCAGAATGGACAAACCACTGGCTTCAAATAGTTCGTATCAACAGATAGTTTCTCACCACTCACCACAATAACTCGCCACAGTAGCTCACCACAATAGATGACACAAAATCCTACATGCTGGTCCTTCAGAGCAGCTATGATCAGTATTTCTATATGGACAATGGTTCACCCAGCTCTTTGTATGAGAAATGTGTCGCTTGTACTGATGAAAGCCAAGAATTATCATCCAACTCTGCAGCTCCCCTCTGTTCTACGGAGCTTTTAAAGTCTAAGGTTGATGTTTTGGTTTTATTGCCTGCAGTTTCACTTTCACAGCTCTCATCAGCATTGTTTTTGTCCACAGAGGGCAAATATTTCATTGAAAACGCTAGAAAAAAATACCCTGCCTGCACAGCATCAAACAGCAGACAGACAACGTTAGCAAGAGCTGAACAAAGTGAGGCATTTAGCAGCTACTGTAGGGCCCCTACTGATATCAATATTTGAGAATTAAAAGACCAGTGTGTAGCCGGTGAGCGTGCAGATTGCAAACACCTTTGTCTCATTCTCACCTTTCAAGTGTGTAGGACCTGGGTCTTCAACACGGGGTCTGTGACCCCTAGGTGGTCCTCAGAGTTACTTCAGGTGAAATGAACTAGTTAGTTATGTATTATTTAAACATACTGGCCACTTAGCTGTATTATTATCCCAAGTGCACCAACAATCTTGAGAGCCACAATGAAGGTTGCATGGACAACGTAGCATTAGCCATGCTACATCCATTGTAGCTCACAGGTGCAAATGAGAGAAGACTCGCAAATATTCAATGCAATATAGGTGGAAGGGGGTCCCACTCCATTTCTCTATCAGCTAATGGGTCAGTGACCTGAAAAACATAAAAGACCTCTGGTGTAGAACCTACAATGTCAGTGAAATACATGAGAGGCCTTCTCTAGAGCCAGTGTTTGGTTTGTTCTGTTCTGGGCTTCTGCATGGCGGAGCAACGGGGTGGACTACATGAAAGCTGAACCGTGCCCTCTGTAGATAGAAACAGTCGCAGAAACACAACAATTCTTATTACACTGGACTTCTAACATAACTCTGGAGCAAGATAGAATGATAAAGAGTTAATATATTTAATGTCAATAAATATATAAACAGCTCATAGCCATGGAGGCAGCTCAAAATCCAAATAATTTGTTTTTTTTCTTTTCATGACCTGTATAGTGTCAAAGGGTTCTCTGTTATAGCCTGACCTTCTGAATGCCTCAAAAGTTAGCCGAAGAAAAAGTTTTAATTAGAACATTATTTTTAAAGTGCCGGATAAGGACACTAAAACTTTGATCAGTGGTATGATCCAACTGCTGCATTTTAAACAAGCTCAGCATTAGAGAAGCTGCAACAATTACAATGAAACATTTTCTGAAACTCACACCTCTTAGACAAGAAATCTATGACAGGTGGAAAACTTCTAGTGAGACGCTGTGACCTCTAGAAATTGAAATGGGTAGAAATGGCTTCAAAACAGCTTCTCACAGTTGAATTATCAGCAGAGACATAAACCTGTCAGAGGGTAAGATCTGGAGTCTTAAAGTTTTGGGTTGGTAGTATTTAAGAATACTAAAATTTTCTACACTTTTCTGGATAGGCGCCAATACTATGATTAGAAGAGGAGCTAACAAGTTATGTTTTCCAAAGTCTCCCAGTAAAAAGGAACCTAGAATTATCACAGCTTTTTGTAAAAAACGGAAAAAAGCAGCTGCTGCATACTAAACCACTTTTTGATATCTGACTATCTGGTGCTTTCTCACACTGGGACTCATGGGACTCATCCATTCATGTTCCACATTTCTACATTTCCTCTCTACACCAAAGGGTCTCATTTGTCATAAAAGCTGGTTTGTGTTCATGAATTATTTTAATGACGATTAAGAATCTAGTAAGTGCTGAAAGGATCAGCACACCAGGTGTTGGAAGTTGTGTGATGATTTCTTGACATGTGAAGATACAGATACAGTGCACAAAGTGAGTCACTATTTAATTATTCTGACAAAGCAACATAAACATGGTCCTTGCGAAATGGGATGGGACTGTATTAGAAATCTCTTCTGTGGTATACAATTTGTTCTATTTTCTATTCGATTGTATTCTGTTTGTATGGGAGTGAAAATCCCGTACCTTCTCACTTCTCTCTGCCCAACCCTGTGACAGATGAGAAATTGAACAATTGATATTTCTGACAGGAACTCAATTAAATCCTGTGGCTACTGTCAAAAAAGCTACACAAGAGGAACGGGACTGTGCCTATGTCTGTGAGATATGATCATATATACCTGCAGTTTTCTGCATTTGTTAAGTTGTTTGTTTGTGCGAAAGAACACTGGATACATAAATCAAACAACCTCAATTCCAAAAAATTGTGACATTGTGTAGAAAGTTCATAAAAAACAGAATGCAATGATATTCATATCCTTTCTGGCCTATATTTGATTGAGTATAGTACAAAGACAACATATTTGGTGTTAAAACTGATAAACTGTTGTTTTTTTTGTTAATATACACTTACTTTGAATTTGATGCCTGCAACACATTTCAAAAAGGTTGGGACAGGGGCATGTTTACCACTGTGATACATAGGGGTGCAACGGATCACGAAATTCACAGTTTGGATCGTATCATGTTTTTGAGTCATGGATCGGATCATCTTTCAGAGCAGCACAAAAAGAAAAAGAGGTGGGAACAGGGTTAATTATTTTCAAAATGAACTTGGCTTTGATCTCTCTCTGTCTGTAGTTATCAACATAGTAACATAATGCAATAATAATAATTCTAATAATATTAAAAAGTATATATATATAATAAAAATTACGCTATATCAATAATAATACTATACATTATACTTTGAATACTGGACTCTACTGTATTATACAGTACTGTACTATGTATATACTGTAGTACATATGATAGATAATTATACACTGTCCAGTGTAATATACTACTACACTCTGTAGTCTGACTCAGTGTCCCACCCACAGCACTATCTGATTGGTTAGAAGTCACAAGTAATAGCCAATCAACACAGACACAAAGCAGCACCGGTGAGCAGAGGGGAGCTGTGTAGCAGTTAAGACAGCAGATATCAACAAAATTTCACAAACTACCACAATCTTATGATCCGTTTCTTTGACGACAGCATAGTTACGCCAGTGAAAATGCTCAAAGTCATGGTTGGGATTTCACTCGAGGCGATGTGACGCCTTTTAAATCAGTCACTCTTCACAGAGATGAGCTATAGAGTGAAACACAGCAGCATCTGTCCTGCCTTTCACTGCAACGCTGCTTCGAGATTTCGGGTATTATCATTTGCATAATACAGTAAGTAAAAACACTCATTAAGCGTTCGGGAACTGAGGACACTAACTGCTGGAGTTTGCAAAGTTTATTCTTTCTCATTCATGCTTCATATATGACTTCAAGTGCTCAACAGTCCTGTTTTGCACTTCATAATGTACCACACATTTTCAGTGAGAGACTGCAGGAAGGCCAGTCTAGTACCTGAACTCTTTTACTATGAAGACACACTGTTGTGACATGTGAAGAGAGTGTCTTGGCATCGTCTTGCTGAAACAAGCAGGCGACTCATATGGCAGTATATGTTGCTTCAAAACCTGTGTGTACCTTTCAGCATTAACAGGGCCTTTCGAACAGTGAGTTTAATAGTAGGGCCTATTCAAATAGTCATTAAGTTATGAAAAATCTAATAATTCATGTGACTATCATTTTGCCTTTTAAAATCTATTTCCCCTTATTTCACCAGCACCTGGAAATAATGCAAAACTACCAGATCTCGCGTTATTACACCCCAGATAGTACCGCCGATGGGACATCTGCAGACCCTGATGTATTTTATTTCAGAGTGACAGGCTGTTTACTGAACATTTACTGGCTCCAAACTAACTTACATCATGTCAGAGAAGCAGCACAAATCATTACATCAGCCCTCAGCCTCAGAGGGCACGAGAGTTGATTGAACAAAAAGTTTATTTCTGAAGACAACACGTGTGTGGATTTACTCCATCTGACTGCCTTCTTAACAAGCGCCTGCTAGTATCGGTTCTAGCTCACTGATGGTTAAATACCAGCTGATGTGACCCGTGTTTTGTGTTGCTTTAGTATTTACTCTTTAGCTTATCCTGTTGAATTTGGCACTACTATGCTGCTTATATGGCTATTTCCCAGAGGTTTGGGCACTGTTAGACTAAATTGTGTAGTACTGAGCGTAAATTAAGAGACACTGTGTGAATGTTGAGCCTCGTTTGAAGCAACTATTTTAATGAGAGTAGATGATCAGATGCTCTAACTGTTTTGTGGAAGTTCATACTCCAGCACGAGCTGCAGAGCTTTGTTTAATGTACGGAAGCCGGTGCGGCCCTCGGCTTCAGGCGTGTGAGTAATGCGTGTGTGTCGCTGCCGTGAGTGAATGGGTCTCTCTGTGGTTGTGCGTGCAAGCCCCTTTTTGAAGCCTAGCACTGAGGAGGACACAACATCCATGATTTCTGAAAACAATCTGAAATGTGGATGTCAGGCTACAGCACACTTCCACTTCCCGTCTGTCCATCTTAGATGAGCTCGGGCCCAGAGAAGTCGCATTTCTGGATGTTCCTTGCAGTTCTGTGTTGAGAAATGTTGTTCTTAAACAGTTGGGCTATTTTCCCTCACAGACTTTCACAGTGTGGTGTTGAACCTCCCCCCAGGATGCCCCTTTCATACCCAGTCATGACACTGTCACCTGTTTCCCATTCACCTGTTTACCTGTTGAATGTTCCAAACAGGTGTTTTTTGAGCATTCCACAACTTTCCTCTTTTGTCTGTTGTCGCCCCTGTCCCAACTTTTTTTAAAATTGTTCACAGGCATCAAATTCAGAATGACTGTATTTACAAAAGACAATAAAGTTTGAACATCTAATATCTTGTCTTTGTATCGTATTCAATTGAATACAAGTTGAAAAGGATTTGCAAATCATTTCATTCTGTTATTTGTTTTACATTTTTACACAACATCCCAACTTTCCTGGAATTTGGGTTATACGAAGTTATATGTTCCTAGAGAGCTAAAGACATGTGTGTGTAAGTTATATCAGTGATATGATATTATTATAATGCTTTTCTTATCCATCTGACCACGTACTACTTCTCTCTCGGCTGATGGGAAATTTGATGGCATTCATTCTAATACAGTGGACTTTTCCTATAAGCTGTTGGTTAAATCCATATTTCATTATGACAGAGAGGGACTCAAAAAGAGAAAGAGAGAAAGTTCAAGATAGAAAAGAAACACGGACTGTGCAAAATGCAAAGAGGGAACAGGAGGAGTGAGACAAGAGAGAGGGACAGTAAACGGGAGGAAGAAAGACAGACCAGCTGCCCCTGTGGCACAATGTGATAAGGATATTATGTAGATTGAAATGCTTCATGCAGGTTGAAATCAGCATAAAATGTTGCAGCAATTTCCTTTTTAAACTAACGTCATGGCTTAACTGCCAAATTATATACAGACCGAACTTTGAGTGTGATGTGAATGCAAATCAAGTTTCTAATCTGAACTCTTGCGTGGAACATTTCAACTTGAACATATACAGTACAAGTGTACAAGTTTTAGGTGGGTGGGTCGGTAAAACAAAGGGTCAAAAGTCTAGGGTGCATAACTACATGAATCCAAATTTAAAGCAAACAATGGCTATGTTTGTTTCATAAGACATTATACCAAAAAAGTAAAAAAAATAAAAATAAAAAAAAGACCTAGAGGGCCTGGGATTTTCCAAAGTGAAGAAAAGAATGAGAAATAAAGTACAAGATGGACAAACTGATAATGATAATTATCATCATCATTATTTATCTATTTAAATCCTCAGAAAACACATCATTTACAGTGGTGGCACACACATACAATAAGAAAACACACCACTACAATCATCACAAAGATTGGTGGCAATGAAGGAAGAATACATGGCTAAAACAAGGTAAAAATTAACAATATTAATGGGTAAAAGTGCAGAAATTGGCAGCGAGACATATAATTTAAAAGCAATAGCAATTACAATCATTAAAATTAGCAATTAAAACCCCAGATTGACTCAGTGGTATTACAGAAATCATCTGCAAGTTCTTCTGAAGCAATTTCCAGGTATGTGGGACACAATAACAGAAAGTGGATCTTTCTTGCTCTGAATGAATGAATTTTTGAGACCAGCACAGAAAGCCATGTCTGTGAATGGGTACAATGGCAACAACATTCCAAGACAGCAGCGCTGACAAATATGGGAGGAATTTTTGTAAAATGGCTAAATAAATAAATAAATACACATACTGATCTCTCCTCATTGACAGAGCAGGCAAGCCAGTTCTTTGGTAAAGTAAGCAGTGTGTGCCCCATAATTACTCCAGTAATGACTCGCGGTGTGGAGTGATATACTGCATCCAATGGTTTTAGCCTCAAACTGGCCACCTCCCCATAAATAACATCCCTGCAATCCAATACAGAGAGGAAAACTGCTTCAACAACTCTTTTTCATGCACATCAAGGAAAACTAGATTTATTTCTATTAAAAAACAACGTTCATTCTCAGCTTTGATAACGGCATGTAAATATGGACTTTAAAAGGAGGTTTTTCATCAATCAAAATGTATTTATAATATGGCACTCTCTCCGTTATGGAGTTGTAGTGTTAACAGAATGGATTTCAACAGCATCATAGTCAATATTTCTTACATTTGAAAACAACACACAGTTTGCCTTTCCACAATTTAGAATCAGTTTTAAGATATGAAGATGTTTTGGGAGTAGGTTCAATGATAGCTGTAGATTTAGAGCGGTTGCATGAATAGAGTCAACAAAGGTATAGAACACAGTGTCATCGGCGTAAAGATAGAAATTGCAATTATACAGCAAAGAGGTAATATCATTTATATTAATGAATTAATTACTATACATGTATACACAGTACTCAGAGTCAGTGTTGAAGTCTGACATACTTAAATCTCCCTTGTCATAATGCCCAGTGAAAAGAAAACACTTTGTTGTGATGGCAGTGCTCTGTGATAATATGTATGATTAAATGTAGACGCTTGAAAAACCCAAAGGCCTGTGAAAATTGAGTGGGCCAAACTTGGCAAAAAGCTTTATGGCACACCAGCAACTGTGTCATTGATTTAGACACCAAATCTTAAATCTGAATCTGATCATGTTTTATGGAGAAAATGTTTCCTGGTTTTCCCTCTGATGTCATCCGGTCCTTTTGTTGACTCTCTGATTTTGACTGAGACTGAGTGATTTCCTGATGGACAGATAACTTAACTTGTTGCTAAAGTAAGTTAACTGCTAGCTTAACAGCTGCTAACTGCCTTCAACTAGCTAAGAAGAGAAACAGAGAGTGACTGAGCACAGAGTTTGCCAGACAAGAGTAAATGTTGGACGTGCACTGTCCATATTCACAACAGCAGTGTATAAGTGAACTGTCCACTGAAACCGGGGCACCAAATGGATTCAATTGATAGTTGTGGTCACATTTCACTCAAAAGCACAAATGTCAACCTCATGGCTGATCACCAAAGTGAACAGAATCATCATCTCAGAACCACGAATGGTTGTACAAATTTTTGTTCCAATCTATGATGGATGTTGAGATATTTCACTGGATAAGTAAAAACTGCGATACGTTAGTCTTTAGGATTCATCCTCTGGCCACCATGGACAACTGTATCGAAACAGCCATTCCTAGAGCCATGCTGCTACTAGCATTGCAAAAAAAATAACGCTAACCAAACACAAGGTGCTGGCAGTAGGATCTAAAGGTAATATTGTATTTATAGATGGACAGACCGCTGCACTGAAGAGTGACTGTTATCAAGTTTTTCCTCAAACAGAACAAAGTATGTCCTATACTCTACAACTACACACTGCATTTTTTTATTGCTTCTTTGTGCAGTATCCCATAACTAGAATTTCAGAAGTACAAGAATACAGTGACCCATGAACTACACTAATGTGACAGGGCGCTAAAGTTGAAGTGTTGATTGCTTATTATGACTAAGTTCTTTCTTTCAGTATTTTTTTATAGAGCAAATACATTATCTCTGTTTTACAGCGTGGTTAAGTGCAGCATTTCCTAAATTGGGGTCCACAAGGGGTGCTAGAGTGGGTTTGAAAATCCCCCCAGCAAAGTTATTAATATTTCATTTTCATTATTTTTTCATACAGTACACTCTACTAGTGTAGATATTTGGACATAGACAGAATCTTTAACTGTGATCATTTGACTCATGCTGTATCCCCTAACTCTCCAGCTTTGTCCAAAACACTTACACTGACTTGGATTTAGTGACAGATTTGCAACAGCGATGCTTGTGAATGCCTTCAAAACAAAAGATCATGACAATATTAACTCATGTAAAATGTAGGGAAGCACAATCATGAGTTTTAACTGTAGATCATGTAGTAAATGTTAGAGGGAGCTTCCAGGTCTGAGTAGTGATGCCAATGCAGAGGCACCTTAAACCTGTATTCTTTGTAATGTCAGCAGGGGGTGACTCCACTGCCTGCAAATGAAGTCTGATGGTATGTAAGCTCATGGCAAAATAACTCTACTTCTCACTTGATGTACCACCTCAGTAAACTGTTTTCTAATGGGTCTATGGTCTCAATCACTAGTTTCAAGTCTTCTTCAGTACAGCATGATGCTTATTTTGTCAATTATGGATTCCATTTAGAGGAAAATAGACAATACAACAGGGTAAGCTTTAGGGCAGGGCTACCTTATGATTGACAAGTCATTCTCAATAAATTCATCCAGCAAAACAATGTTTTCAGTAAGACTGTGACCAGGTCGCCGCCATTTTGTGTCCAGTTTGCGACAGAGCCTCTTGAAATTAAGACCAAAATTGTTAAACTATGTAATGTTAATTGAATATGGATCAAGCTTCTGCTTCTACATTGTCTATTTCTTGCCTAAAATGTTTTCAGAAACATATTTTAGTGTACTGTTTAGACCTATAAGAGAAACTTTCTGGCCAGGCAGGCCACCATTTTTTCCTGAATGGACAAGACAAAACCAAACACTACCCAAGTCACAGGGCGTCACACACAAGCGCCACACTCTCATCAGTACTGCACACGCTCTGGTTGCAAGAAAAAAAAAAAAAAAAAAAAGATAGCTACCCACGTAATGCCAAACTCAAGGCTTCAAAATGGCATAAACCAATTGGTGCCCTCACAGTTGGTACAAACCTGGTATTAATTCAGCATGATTTGACCCAGATGTAATCCTCTCCCTTTTTCTGTCTTACTTTAACTCCTGTCCTTGTGTTTTTCCTGCCAGTTCAATGTTTTTTTTAACCACCCATTAAAATATTATTAAAATGTAACCTTCAAGGAGAGAACTGTGGCACAGAATATTCAGGCTTGATTTGGAATACTTGCACTGAAAATATTTCCTACAGATTTTAAAAAATAAGGACCAAATAGGGAAATATTAACCCTAACCCCTAACCTAACCTGATTTAGCAAAAAGCTTCAGTAGAAATCTTGAAAACATGGTGTTTACTGGTAGATCATTCACTTGCCAGTTAGTGAAAGGAATAATAGATGCAATATTGACATATAGACAAAAACAAAGAGTAGACAGCATTCTCGTGCATTTCAACTGGAAACATGCAAGAAAGGGAAAAGAGCAGATGACAAGGGTGGAAACAGATGCAAAGGCTGCCAATCAGAAGGGAGAAAAAGAGACAGTAACGACAGAGGAAACAGGAGAGATTTAGTAATTACTGAGTTCTAGTGCCCCACTGTGCAGCCAAACTATTTCTGGGACCCCAATCTCATAATCCCCTGCCTGCCAACAAAGCATTTTCAAACTCATTTCCTGAGAGCATCACGTCAACCATAAAACCACAAATGGAGCAGTAAATAGCCTAATAACACCCAGCAGTTTCTTTTTACAGCTGCTTTTTGTCTCTTTAGTGGTGGACACAGCCTAACTTGACTGTGGAGGGCATGAAGCAAGCAGCCAATCAGCAGTCAGATAAAACAATTGACTGTAAGGTTGCAGAACGATGTCTTAACTAATGAAGTGGTCTAGGCAATCAGATATAATGTGACAGCTCACTGCTGTGTACGGGCATATCTGTGCTGTTTGAGCAAGAAGTGTTAAAAGACTGTGTGCATTTTCAACCAATAATAAAGGCGTTAGCGGGACAACCATTGGGCACGCACTGCTACTGCTGTCTCAATTATCTATTAAACACCTGGGCACTCATCTGTTTTGTGTTTATTTATTTTCTTTTATTTTTTTGCACTTCTTGCACTCAAATGTCTGAGCACTAAAACTAAGCTCCTAGACTGGGTTAAACCAACAAGGTTTACTTTTTAACCCCAATTAAATCATGGTTTAACTTTAAATTATATGCACCAAACTTTTAAACTAGCTTAAAATTAAGGCAGATTAATTTACCCCCCTCTTTAAACCTCTTTAAACCCCAAATTACCTACAGAAAAATTTCCTCCTGCTTCTTTTGAACTGACTAAGGTATGACTTACTGTGACTTTGCCTGGGAAAATGTAAACACGGGCTAGCTTCATTTGACTACACAGAGGATCTGGTGTGGTGGCAGCCATTGAGAACTACATGTAGAAGCAGCCAGTCTTCGTGCTGATGGTCTTGTTTCCTTGCGTAGGTTATATAGAAACATCAGTGTTAAATTGAGATTGTTTCATAACCAGTTATATGTAGTAGCTGTAATTTGGTTAAGAAAGCGTCTATAATAATTAAACGATAAGTTTTTAATTATGTAACAAAGCTCTGCTTAATTTTAAATGGATTTATACATTTTAAACCTAGTTTTACTAAACTCTGATAATAACTAATCTTAGATTAAGTTGGTGCAACACAGTCTTAGTGCTGTAGTGCTTAGTGCTTGGACTCTTGCATTGTCATGGTTTTATATGCTTACAACAGTATGGAGTCAGTGTTGCTTTGACGTGTTGATTCATTTCCATCTACCTCACATCTCCGGGAAGAACTGTGGGATGTAGAAGGTCCTTTCAATATCTGTTCACGTATTGCTGCTCCATAAACCGAATGGTTAATGTTCCTATTGATTGTTACGATAAAGATCTTTGAAAACGCTGACGGCACCCACACTGGACGTTAATGGGCAGTTAAACACACACATGAATGCGCACACTTCCTCAGAGACACACACACGCACATGCAGTATGTATGAGGGTTGCTTCATCCACTCACACCTGCCAACATTCACGCTGTACTTTCACACCACTAAACCACAAGCCCAGTCATCACATGCTGACACAGTTACAGTCCATATTTTAATTGTTTTATTTTTATAACTTCATTTTTCTTTATTACTACTTTAATGACACTCTAAGTCCGGACAACATTACAGCCCAATACAGAAGATTAATTATGTTTTATTTTACACCTTATATTTATATATCATTTTATTCCGAGGGATCATTTGCAGCCCCTTTGGATTTACTCCTTATTTCACTTATAACTTCATAATACAACAGTTATCTTATGACTTGTGCTCATCATAGGTGTTTTTTGACCACTATAAAATGTAGAAAGCTGTGTCAGTGTTGACCAGCTTTTTTAGATTCATGTGAACATAAAATTTGGGTTCTTTGCTTAAACAATGACTACATTTGGTGAATACTTAAGAACTGACACCCAATATGTTTCACCACATTGTTTAAAAAATGCCCATGTCCTTTCAGACCTGTGGAGGAGTTTAAAGTTCCGAAACGGGACCCTGCTATTTCCAGACACTTCCCGTATGCCAGATTTTATGGTCAGTGGCAAAGAGTAATGCCAGCTGCATCAGATCACATGAAAAAGTCTGCATTATCATAGCCTGGTCGTGGTCAGAAGGTTTCTGGAGTCGTGTCAGGAGGACCAATAATCCAGTGGTCTGTGTATTTCCCAGTCGAAGCGTCTCCAGGAGTTGCAGATGTTTTAGTGATGCTAAGGCCGACACTGCAAATCTGACTGATCATCGATATTGTGAGTACCTGGTGTACTGCATATATTGTACATGATCTCTGTTATTGAACTGCAAATACAGACACTGTTATTCAGTCTTTATTTCCTGATTTGATTTGTTATTGTGGTGATCCACAATAATTTAGTAATTTCTTTTTAAGTTATTTTTTTGGCTATTTGCCTTTATTCGATAGTACAGCTGAAGTGGAGACAGGAAGGGGCAGAGAGGAGGGGATGACACGCATGCAAAGGGCGAAGGCGGGAGTCGAACCAGCGGCGCTGCAAGACTAACAGCCTCCATACATGGGTCGGTACGCTCTACCCACTGAGCTAACGTCCGCCCATAATTTAGTAATTTCAGAGTTGTCTTTCTTTTGCAATTGAAGATGTGTAGTTCAAGTTCAGGGATCTGAATTGGCATCAGGAAGGAAAAACTTGTACCAGAACATCTCTAGAGGAGTCATCATACAAGTAATTTGGAATTATACATAACTTTCTCAAAAGGGCATCTATTTCTTTATGCTCAGCACCACATCAAAGTTAAAGGTACAGTACTCTGGAATTCTCTACTGCCATCCTAGACCTCTAGTCCTGTACATGGTTTCAGACTATTCCACTGATTGACAAACAGAAGCAAGATGCCAAGATATGCGGCAATGTGCCAGCAAAGGCAGGAAAGAGAAAGACTGCTAGCAAGCAAACATGGATGCAAACAACGTTGTATATAAAATACCTAAAAACTCAGCTTTGCAAATGTTTTATGAGTAAGAAAATGCATTTAACACACTTGTTAGAACTCAAGGATGCACTAAATGTGCTTGGTAAGACACACTGAATGTGAACATAAATTTTATTTGTTCACACCAAAAGGGAGAGCAGAGCACATTTAAAGTGCTTGTACACATTTCTTGTCCTTGTGTTTATCCTCCATTGAAAACATTGGAAGTATGCGCTTGCAACTTTTGATTTTTTCTGATGGCTATGCCATTGTCAGATGATCGAGTCTTGATTTTTAAAGATCAACAGATCATTGGCTTTATTTACATTTTCAAATTCATCACATTTCAAACTCTTGTACACGTAGTAAACTATGCTGTGTCATCTTTGAAGCATTGTTTTTTTTTCTGACACACACCAGACATCACATGTAAGTGGGGGTGGAGAGAAAAAAAAAATACTGTGAGAATCCATGATTTTGCCTTTGATTTCAATTATTGAAATTTAAAGCTCATTTCAATCAATTTTTGATTTAATATTGAATTTATGAAACCCCTCACTTGCAATGAACTGTGTACTGTAAAAGAGGAGCACTTGTAATGCTAACAAGCCATTCTGGAGAAGCTGATCATTTATTTTTAGAGAAGAAATAAAAGTATAGAACATAAGAATATAAAAGTGAGTGTAAAAGATAAGGAAGACAGATTTCATCACTTTTCATAGAGTTTTATATTAATTCTTATGTGCCCTAATGCTACTTCAGATGTGAGTCACTCAATTGCTCTCCCTCCTACTTGCACATCCTATCTGACTTGGCTTTAAAAAGTTGCCAAATATCAAAGACCTTATAACTACAAAGCCTTACACCTGAACAACCCATGCTGTTCACACTTTTCAGCTTGATTTTCTAAGACCGTAGGCATGGAGTGACAAGGTTCAAATTATAGGATTTCAAAGGCTTGGGGGGGGGGGGGGGGGGGGGACACCCCCGCACACACCTTTTCACCAATCAACTCTGACACACCTTGCGTGTGTATGCGAGTGTTGACATACACACATGCACATGCAGGCAGATGTTAGAAGGAATGCACACATTGTACACACACCTGCAAATGTGTATTTTAAACATACACACACGCAGAGGCAACACACAACGGCAGCAAGCTCTGACGATTCATGTGGATTCTCCAGACCAAAGCAGAATCAAGAAAGATGATTCAATTTAAAATGTCAACAGTCAAAACCAATTATCTCAACATCCTTCCTCTTGTACCACCTCTTGTCACACACTAAACCAGGTGTAAGCCAGGATTGGACAAACTAAATCCTCCACAAAAGGGCCACAGTGGGGTTTTAATGCATTTGTGTTGCTTGAAAAACCTTTAGGCTGCAGTTCCTCATCAGCGTGTGCAAATTACCATAGACATGATTACATTTTAATATGTTTACAACACTGTAGCATGCCATTTTCTTTCTTTAAACAATTAAGACTTTAACAAGGCATTTGCATATCTCTATGGCTCTATGCATAAACATCTAGTGCAGCAGGGTATATACATTAGCTGCTGACATTTGCTTTATCTGACAAGGAGGAGAAAGGAAACACGCTGCTGCATGTACAGAGTAATCAGCACCACGGTGTGCTGGACAGCTCCACCTCAGGCCAACTGTTCACCTCGCTGTTAGACGTCTCTAATTAAAAATAGATAATCTAAGGCTGTTGCTCTGCCTACTTCCTGTACGTTGTCTTGAGTGGTTACCTGCAGATAATCTGCAAAGAGGAAAACCTTTTAAGCCATTCTTGGCCATGGAAAGAATTGCTTAACAGTTAACTGTCAAAAGATCCATCCATAATGAGAAATGAAAATTATTTTGCATTTAAAGCTACAATTTATAACATTTCTGCAGGAAAATGTCTCAACATGACTGGGCCTATGTCAGAGTTGTGTGCTTACATCGCCCCAAATGGTTCCAACAATTCCAACAGTTTCATTTGATCGACTTTCAATGGTGTCATATCCCTTTACTGCCTCAAGTTGTTGTAACTTTAGGGAAATCACGAGGAAAAAAGTGGGAAAGGAAGTCAGCGAATGTAATTAAACATAAAGTGAAAAAAAAAACTTTAATACATTATCTCATCTAATGAACATGATTTCTGCCTGACTCATGTCAAATAGATATTTATTGGCAAAGGCAACCAATGAAGACAACTCCCATGGCACTTCTTAACGTCATCAAAGCTCTGTATAAAACTAGTAAGAGGACCTTGAATCAGGACCGTTTTGTTAAAGGAGACATTTCATTTCCTTGTCAAGGGGTTTGGGACCCCGTGTGTTGCACTGTTCTAGTTTATGGCCATGTTCATTCATATAGATGTTGAAGAATGCAGGCGTATAACTGCCGGTTTAGTGCGACTCCACGTCTGTAAACATGTTTTCGCTGCACATTCATTATTGGTATTGATGGATTTGATGCAGTCATAGGTTTTACCACTAATACTGCTTTCAATTAATTTATACAACAGTCCTCCATGCCAAGTCAAAGATGGTAAGTCAACAAAGCAGTATATTTCTATTGGTATTTCCCCCTCTCTCTCTCTTGGACACACACTCACACACACACACACACAATGCTGGGTCAGACTGAATATATTTAATTATTTATGAGTCTCCAGCGCTGCTAATGCAAACTGCACCGATACCCACTTAATAATTAAAGCCTCGTATTGATTGTGGAATTATAATGCTTGTGTTGAGGGACATTAGTCAGTGCTGCTGATGATAATAATGCTGCTGATTCCCTCCTATAAAATTGGCTTTAATTCAGCGGGTGAATGGAGATCGAGGGGAGGGGAGGGGGGCAAATAAAAGGATGCACGGAGGGATTTGTAAGACAGGCTGAAAGTCAGAGGGATTGAAAGGGCAGCTTGAGTAAAACTAGAAAAACAAACTATTGAAAAAGAGAGTAGAAAGAAAAGCAACAGAGCAAAATAGAAAAGCAGATGGTTTGAACACAAACTCATCCAATGACATTTAATATTTAAAGGGTTTAAAATGAATTAGCTGGCATGGTGGTGCAGTGGTTAGCACAGTCAACTCGCAGGAAGAAATTTCTGGGTTTAAACAAGCTGGCCAGCTGGGCCCTTCTGTGTGGAGTTTCTTCTCCCCTTCTCTGTACGTGTTTCCTCCTGGTGCTCCAGCTTGCTCCCAGAGGCCAGAGACATGCAGGTTACTCGGTGATTTCTAAACTGCACATTGTTTATCTCTAAAGCCCCTTTTACACTGGACAAAAACCCTCTAACACACACTAACATCTGGCTTTTGTCTTCAATGGGAAAGGGTACAATCAGCATTCACTCTCGGGTCAAAATACTGTGCAGTAGTCACAGGTATTTATCAGCTCTGATCAGCTGTGATGGAGTCACAGTCATTTTCACCCCCTTTCAGCGAAGGCAATGAAGGCTTGTCACCAGGAAATATTGAGCTTTCATCAGCAGTAACTTAACACGACTCCTATCCAGGTGAAAGTGAACATGAAACTGTAAAATGAAGCAGATACCTGAACGAATAAACAGTGATGCAGGAGAGAAACTAAACTTCAAACCACAGATATTGAGTCTCGGCTCACACGTCAGAAAAAAGCAGAAAGGTAAACGATAAAGGGGTCAATTGCTTTTTTTGAAATGGGTTTAGCCATGTTTAGAAAACCTGCATAAATGCTAATGTTGGTATAAAAATGTTATACCAAGTTCTTTAATGAACTGGCGACCTGTCCAAGTTGTATCTCGCCTCTCGCCTCTTGCTCATTATCAGCTGGCATCGGCACCAGTCTGCGTGGGAAATTAGGACCAGCCACCAGCCAAATGGTAAAATATGAAAGTAGGTGGTAGATTTCACAAGCAAAATAATGATTTATTATTGAGTGGCCGGTAGATGTTCACATTTTAAAATTTCCTACCCAAGCTCCTGCAACCCTCTAAAGGATAAGCGGTTGTAGATAATGGATGGATAAAATGAAGTGCAGAAACAGCCTCATCAACAATGAGTGAAGAAGAGGGGGATGTTATGCTTTAGTTCTTGGGTACATCAGTTCTAAGCTCAAAGTTATTTGCAGTTATAGCACACCATTTATTTTATCATCAAATTAGGCATTTCTGTTTTACTACAAATGAAAATGTCATTTTTAAACTATATTAAGAAGAATATTTTTGTTATTAACAGGTTAAACCTAAAAATACAGATATAGCCCAACAGTGGCACAGGTACTCTGACTAACCATTTATAATTCTGTTTGTGTTTATTTCTACTTTGTGTTTAAGTTTTAGAATGAAACCTTCTCTTATGTTGGTGACATATTAATACTGGTTTACCCAAACCTCAAATTGGTCACCCTGAGTTGAAGTCAGATGTGTTAATAAGTTAAAAGGTTAGGTTAAAAGCTTGAAAGCTAAAAGTTTAGTTTCTCTCCTGAATCGTTGTTTGTACTTTCAGGTATCTGCTTTATTTTACAGTTTCATGTTCGCTTTCATTTGTATTGGAGTCATGTTAAGTTAATGTTGATGAAAATCTAACATTACCTGATTTTTCTGCTTCATAATACAAGCTTTTAGACAACACAATAACAGGGGACTTTATTGGAAATAAAATGTTTATCCACTATAGAGGCACGCGACTACAGGCAAGTGCTTCATCAGTTGAATACACACCTTCAAGCGAACAAACTCCATTGTGCTGGGCTGACGGACTGAGTCAAACCGAGCCAAGCCAAGCATCGCACGTGTATGAAAAAGTAGCAAAACAGTCGCAGAAGTTACCAACAGAGGTGACAAGCCATCACTGTTTTCAACGAAAAGGGTCCAAAATTAACATGTCCATTGGATGTCATGTTTCCATCGCTGACAATCAAATCTGGAGCCAAATAAATACCCATGACGACTGCAGAGTCATTTCACCCAGGAGTGAATGCCAATTGTACCCTTTCCATTTGAAGAGCAAAAGAAATAGAAAAAAGCCAGATGTCAGTGATTTTTTTGTCCAGTGTAAAAAGGCCTATTTTTAACAGTCTAGAGGGTATTCTGGTAGGACACAAGCATATGTAGCATACACACGATGTACAGTTGGACAAACACACCTCCAAATAAGGAACTTAAAACTTAATATACTTAATGGACAAGTACAAAACACAAATTGCTAAAAAACTGTTTGTACCTCTTGATAAAAATTGTGGGTTGTTTCTCACATTGGGTTATATTTTACCCATGTTATATGTTGTTTTTTTTTCCAGGTGTTTTTGTTATCTACTCTTAAGATAGGATGTGAGTGTACCTGTTATCCTGACCACCTACGCTGCATTTGTTGCCTGCAACACATAATGAAGTGAATATAGTCTCTAATGAACACATACAGTAGCAGTCACATAGTTTCTGGCAAAAGTCTGGGTTGTGACAGGTTCACTGTAAAGTGAGTCACATTAATAAGACCTGTATTAGTACAGAGCAAATGTTAGCTGTTCAAAATTCAGGCCTGAATGTACAGAGACACAGTATTGTACGAGGTGTAACTGGTGTTCAGTGTGGAAAGAACTATGTATGGCAGCAAATGCAATTCCTCCATGTTTAAAAGACCATGTGAAAAAAGACTTTTTTGGAATGATACATCCAAAAGAAAATTAAATGGAATAAGAAGTACTCAAAACAGTAGCGCAATCAGTCCAAAAAAGTCTTCAGTGCGCATACTGTATGAAATATAGATAGGAGATAGGAATTCTGTGTTATGTTCAAGGATACATGGTCACTGATGGAAAACATTGACTGAGGTTTGATTCTCTGAGTTTCTCCATGGTCACCACGTACCCCTGCCTCCAATTTCTAAACTTTACCATGAACCCATGGCCCATAAATATTATATCTTATGTAATACCTGACTGAAAGTCAAAATAGTAACACCGAAGTGGAGGAGGAGCTGCAGGTCTACTTGAGACACTTTGTATTATTGATCAAATTATGCAGCGCAAAAACATTGCACTTTAAAGGGAAACACGGTGCTAAAGCTGAAAAGATTCAAAGAGCTGACTTCTAAGCCTTATGACATGCTTGTCTCCATCTGACATGCGTGCCATATAATTTGTGGTTTTTCAGAGTTTAAAATGCGAAGTATAGTCAAAGTATATACATTTAAAGGGAGCTGCACAAGGGTGTTTGAGCGTCTAGCCTCTAACCTACCGATCTCAACAGGATATGTCTGAGTGCGTCTGATATGAACTCTGAGAAGTACTCACAGATGGTCCAAGAGGAAAAAAGCTGTTAAACTAATGACTCTGAACAAAGTGCAACTTAAAGGCACATAATTTTAAACTTGTGACAGTATGCAATATGAGGGCGCCTTGTGTATATCCATTTTGTCAATGATTGTTGTATTTTAATCTCTCTTAAAAAGTTCTGCTCTTATGCAAGATACATCTACTATAGTCTCTGTGATCAGAAAGCATTATTCATCAGTCATTCACACTACACTGGATAATCAGATTTTGGCAAGGGAGAACAATGCATGTCAAAACTGTTTAAGCTGTTTCATAACTTTAAAGTGATTAGCATATGCTAAACTTTTTTTATGTCTTTTTTTATCATTCATAACCACGCCAGACATGGTCACCTTTTCAAACAAAGTAATATATTAAGGTACTACGTGAAACTGAATGACCTCTATACCATGGCCATGCCTAGTCAAATAAATCTTTGAAAAATCATACTTATTTTTTGTTGCCCTGTTTACTCATTGGGGGAAAAAGGAGAGAAGGGTGGAGAGACATATATCGTCCAGTGCATTCTAAACATCTGCAGTGGTGTTTGCAATCAAAATCTAAAATCTAATGCAAAGACCTCTTGGAAAATGGTTTTAATTCTTTAACAAATTAATCACTGTTACAAAATTTGTTATACAGGGGTAAGATGTTAAGGTGACTGCCAGTTATGAGCATCTGTGAGCAACATGAGACATTTAGCAGTCACAAAATAATGTGACATACCTAAAAGATCTCCAAAGGGGTCAAATCATCTGTACCTAAACTTCAGGTTTACTAGTAAACTGTTAAATCATCTACTGTGTTAAGTCAAGTCTAGAAAATTTCGACACCTTATGGCAAACACTGACAAACTTCATTAAGAACAACATTCAGTCATTAACTACGACAACTTCAATACAGAGAATACATAGGGGATTCATAAACAGTATTTACTGGCATTTATATAACACTTGTTAAACGTGTTTTAAAGAGCTTTAGATGGTAATTCAGCTACTTAAAAAGTTCAAGCCCTATTCCAATAAACTGAGTGTGGTGGTAATGAGGTAGGGGCTGTGATGATTACCGCATGGCAACGTCATGTGATGCCTACCACGGGGTTGAGCTCATTACCATCATCACGGCAAATTTTAGGTTGGAGGGTCAGTCTCATGTTGAGATCAGTGCACGGATCTATTTATATATCAAGGATCTATTAATGTATCTATCTATCACTGTCACACACAAGTCAGGAACACAACCTCTGACTGCTAGACAGACTCAACCAAAAGCATCTTGGGATTGCCAAGATGCCCAACTGCTAACAACAATAACAACTATTTTCAACACAGAAAACTGGTGCTAGTGCAATACGTCAACATAATCAGGTACATAAATTCATCGATTTGCGTAGCATGCGTCACACATCGCAGGGCAGAAGTAACTCACCCGAAGAGCAAGCTGAAGTGAAAAAACCTCGCTCGTCATCATCTAAAGTGAGGGAAAAACTCCTTCAGCTTCTTCTTTCCAAACCACTGCAGAACAGGAGATAGCTTCACAGTGTATGGTGAGACCATGTTCAGAGAAGATGGTAAAAAAAAAAAAAAATGTGTGTGATGTGTGTGTGACATGACCACAGGTTCCACAAGATGAAGTTCCTGTCCTCAAATGAAATCCAAAAAGTACAAGTAGAAACTTCAGGCTTTTGTACTTCAGACCAAATGAAGTGAGAAGGAACAGCTTCAGCAGGAAAGTGAGCAGGATGGCTCAGCCAGTGCCCAGCCACAAGATTCAAAGAGGAGGCCAGTGTCTGTGCTGGTTGCATTGCTGGGCTCAGACTCAAAGGAGCACAGCAGTGAGGGAGACAACAGCCAGGAAGATGGAGGTGTTGAAATGGTGAGAAATGAGGTATTCAGGTATTTTGGTGAACAATGTATTGTAAGGGATAAGACTCCACTGTAATGGTGGAATGACAATGCAGCGAGGTTCCCCACCCTGGCTATTCTGGCCAAATCATACCTGGCTGTCCCCGCCACATGTACTCCTTCTGAACGCCTCCTTTCAGCTGCTGGGAACATTGTGACAAAAAAAAAAGAGCAAGCCTGACCTCAGAGCACGTGGACATGTTCCCCTTTCTCCACAGCAATGCCTAACTAAATTACAGCCTCGCCCGGTTCAGGACAAATGGAGACGCGTGGCCTAAGAGAGAGAGGAGGGCATGGAGGAGAGAAGAGGACAGAAGGAGGAAGGGAGGAGAAGGGAAGAGTAGCCAAGGATGGAAGGATGGAGAGAGGAAAGAGAAAGATGGGGAGATTGTGTATGTGTGTTTTAATTACTCCTGTTTGAAAATGTTTCAGTGTTACTTAAGTTGCACTAATTTTACTGCGTTATGATTTTTGACAGACTGCTTTACTTGAGATTACACATGGTATTCCTCCAGAAAGTGACTTGAATTTGAATTTTACTTTGGTTTTCATTTATTTTGTTGTTGGATTGCTAAATGTAGATTTCATTGCACTGTATTCCTTGTACTTTAACAAGATTTAATTTTATTTTGGAGAGATTTTACGTAAGACTGTAAAACAAAGATTGCCAGTTAAGACTGGGCTATTTTCTGATGCAGAAAGAATGTACTAATTATAATTATTCCTGTTGAAAAAAAAAAGTGTTAATGTCTCTCAGATTGCATTAATTTTACTGTAGATGATTTTATGTTGGGCTGCAAGATTTGAGGTTGCACACTGTTTTGGTATTCTTCTTGAAAGCGACTTGAATTTTAGGTTGTTTAATTTATTTTAATGTTGGATTCATGCATATATTCCTTTTACATGAATGGAACAAGCTCTTGCATTAATTTTATTGTGTAGAGATTTTAAATGGGACTGTAACGCGCAGATTGCCAGTTCAAACTGAGCTATTTTTTATTGGGGAATAATGCCCTGCAGTGCATACTTTGTTTCTGGGATATTTGTTGAATTACGTATTAAATAAAATATTGAAATATAAATTCCACAGCTTTTTGAATTATATTTTGAGTAAATTCAGTGTTGTATTAATCGAGTGATAAACAAATAATCCATAGATGAATTGATTACTCAAAAAATTGTTTGATTAATGGATTAAAAAATGATCGTTAGGTGCAGCCCTAATTACAAAGCCTCTGAAATCCCCCGCTCCTCTGTAGTCAACCTTGTAAAGGTACAATGCCATCATTAGCATGAATTAAATGTTAGTTTCTTACTTCAGGGCTAACATCCTTCATTTTTCCAGCAGTTGGGAAATAACAGACGAGACTTTTCTTGGTCTTGAGAACCTGCAGTGTTAATTAACTGACACCCTGCAACCTGAACTGTACATTTACTGCCAGATTGACAATTTTCTGCTCCACTATAGGCACAAATGTCACTTTCAGGCTCACTCACTCACTTACTGGCCACACACATATTTACACACTGCCCTGTTCTTGAAAGGAGGAGGATAGTATGCGCCAACAAAGTATTATGAAACATAAGTATTAAGGCAGTTGCAGTAAACCACCATCCTGTGGGAATATGTTACTTTGTCACCACTGCAGGAAAAAATCTATACTGTCAGAAGCATGACACAGTTAATAACTGGACTAAATTACTGACATTTAAGTCTTACAATGTAACATTACCACAGAGAAACACAGCAAATACTATTTTTGGCTGCCATGGTGATTTTTTTGCAAATATTTGGGGATTTTAATGACACTGCATTAATAAAACACTGCATGTCCCACCTCCAAATGATGGATGCTGTTTGACTTCTTTATATCAAACTTGTTCTGATGTCCACTGTTACAGTAAGAAACGGAGATACATTGGATGTTGTGCATATGATACACAGGGCTCTTAAATAAACAATGTGTTTCTGTCTGTATCCAGTCTGACTTTTAAGCTTTTTGACATGTTTCCATCTCAGTGCACCTCCTCCAAGGAGGCCAGTCTGCTAAGTATTCAGAGAGAGCGTCTGAGTCCAGATGTTGTCCGCAAAAATTCATCATATGCAGCATTTGTGTACATGTGGCTCTGATGTGTAATGCGTGCTGGCATGTGTGTGTTGGTAATGGATGGAGAAAGTCAAAAGGAGAGAAAAAGATGAAAAAAAAAAGAGCATGCTTAAGATAAAGTGAATGTGTTTGTATGTGCGTGCACATCTACGTGTGTGTGTGTGTGTGTTGTCAGTTCCCTAATGAAAACATGGCTTCATCCCAAAGTTGTGGTTTCTGTGAAGTTGACAGCCAGCTCTTATACTGATGCTGCTCCTCGGGAAAGCCTAAATAAAAAAACATTCCCTTGGTAACTGTACATCATTTATCATCATCACCTTCATTTAACGCTGGTAGGTTGACTGAGAGTGCTTTGAGGGCCTGGAGCCAGAAGTAAGGAGGTTTTGGCGAACTATATAAGGGAGGCAAAACATAAAATTGGACATATTACCCAACAGTTGTAAATATGTTTGATGATGATAATGTTGTCAGATTAACACACAAACGATGAGGTGCTATGCACTGATTAATAGATTTAATCATGATCATTTATTTGATATATACTCTAGATTGGCGCCAATCTGGCTCCCATCCCTTGACTTACTTTCATTTTGGCAAATTTTAACACTGGCTCATACATTTATATATTCAAAGTGAGAAATATGTGTGTCAAAACAACAAACATAATCTTATAGCAACAGTTGCTGAGTGCCTCGTTGAAGTGCACCTTGGCAGAAATTGCGAGCTCCCATCCCTATACTCCTTGATGAGCATCATCAAACTCATTCACGTTCACATTTGGGAGCACATTACCTTAAATTAACCAATACAAATCAATTTGGTTGCAAATTCAAAAACTCAAAAACATTTTTCTGTTGAGGCCCTGTGCGTATGATTTTAAAATGCAAGCGTTTTGACAACTCCTCATGGTAGTACCAAAAAAGTGTATCATACAACCATTAAAGTTCCTATGAATTCTAAATCGATGTTGGCGTGTTTTTAATCACATATTGCACCATATGTCACCTATAAACCAGTATCAAGCCCTGTTACTTTTGATCGGCTTCCACAAAGGGGGGAGGGGCGTAGTGACCAGCATCAGAATTACGGCCAGGGTTGGGGCGATTCATTGACGTAATCAACATCATCAATTACAAAAGTACGTTGATTTGCATATCACGCGTCAACATATCGCTATGAACTGCTACGCCTGGTCAGAGCATAGATTCACTCGGAGAACAAGCTACAGAGAGCAAGACTTGCCACAATCATCTAAAGTGTGGTCATATTTTAGACAGAGATGCAACAGTTTGACTCTTTAAGTCCACAAACTGGAACTTATCACTGCACAAGTGGAAGAGAAGCATCGAGCAACCTGTCCTCCTCCTGCAGCAGCAGCAGCAGCAGCCACTGTCCTGTTTATTTACTTTCAGCACCCAAACATGCTATACGAGGATTATCAACACGTGGAACATGTTTCTGTTAGTTAAAGTCACTTAAGTTTAAGTTTAATTAACTTTACACCATGTGCAATCTAACGCTGTTATTCTGCTGTTTTGTACTTTCTGTTCACATTATCAGCCACATATGAGACAGAAATGGCTAAAACTAACACTTAAGACTGTCTGTAATTCATTCAGTCTGTGATATTTTCTTTGGCTCACACTGCAAAAACACACTGTCAGTGATCATGCATATGACTCCAGTGATGAAGACTCCAATTTCAGTCAAAATACTGATTGTCCAATTCATTGAAGGATGGACAGTGATTCGTGGTTCAACTGATATGCGTCATAGCTCCTTTTGAATTGGAGGTCCACTATTTTTCTGATCAGGCATCTGACATGGAGTCTATTTAAATAGGGTGGAAATTATACAATTTTTAAAATATGCCACTATTATCATTATTCTAATGTGCTTTATGTGTCTATTTTTCAAGATTATAATTGAATAAAATATTGAAATAACAATGAAGTTTTTGATATGTATTTTAGGTAAATAAATTGTTATTATATTGAATAATAACAAAAATAATCTTTAGATTAATTGCTATATTGATAGATTAATCATTTAAAAAATAATCATCAAGTGCAGCCCTAATTATGTCAAACCCCACCTGTCAAGAGTTCATTCATGTTTTCCACAGTCAACACCCACAATCATCCAATAATCCAATCACAACATCCCAAATAAAACTCCGAAACCAGCCTTTAGTACTACTACCTGTATGTCTCAAAGCCGCCAGTGTGTTGGACGCTGGAGAAACATCACAGTCTATGCTGAAAAGTCCTATTGTAGATGTTGTAACATCAGTTTGTGAACCGCAGAGAACTTTTTGAGTTGCCTTTTGAATTTTGTCAAACTGGATTGAACTGGATTGTTTGGGGCTGTGAAAAAAAAAAACGAAACAGACTTCTTGTCTGAGTGGATCGAACTCTTAAACTCTGAGACTGTGGGACACTCACACACACCATATTGCTTTGCTGCTTTGTTTACTTTTACTTTATTGTGAATACACTATTGAAAGCTAAATTGAGTTGTGGTCTTGTTTGCTTTGCATTGCTTGTTTGCTGGGAAATATTTCATTGCTTTTTGCTTGCTTATTGTTTTGTATGTCTTGACTATTTCCATCCTATTTTAAGATTATTATTTGTCAGATGTGACTGGCACCTCTCCTCATTATTAAAAAGTGTCAAACCCGCAACAAAATAATGTCACAGAGAATTACTACTCACAAGTATCACTTCCAGTGTGTAGTCCCACAAGGTCTAAACTCGGTTTCAAACAATTTAATTAGTATTGGTTTGAGCGGTCAGCTTCTGTGTCACATGGTCTTAATGCTGATTCAGGGGCATTTCCATCCCACCAATTAAAGATTTTGTCGGGGGGAAACACTGATACACGATTCTGCACCAAACAGAGCCTGGAGGACAGCCAGTGAAATCAGCCTCAGGACTGATTTATGGCCCACATTTCTTTTCTAACAAGACCAGATGGTAATAGCAGAGACCCAAAGCTGTTTACAATGTAAAACCCAACGTATCACATTCATATTTGTTATTGGTGTGTGTGTGCATGTACTCGCCGCATGAGCATGCCTTTAAATTGGGTTCTGATTGCTTTACACTGATGCCAAACCTATCCTCCATTCACATTACTTATACAGTATATACAATTGTACGTAGCTTCTATATTTCTGATACAGTTCAGGTGACCTATAATTGTACTCTTGTTCCCACATAATTAGAACTCCCAAAGTGCTCACATAAACAAAGAATAGGAGTTGCGTACTCTGATAAAGTGGCTGAGGTAATAGTAAATTAAACTAAATGAAAAGAGCAGAATTGTTGGCTCACAATAAAGTCTCAATCTATGATCCCATTGTAATCTTGTGCTGGTATAGACTTGTTTACATCAGTAATATCTGTTAATAAAGAAGAAAACAAGCCAGTGTTCTCCTATTTAATGATGAGTTGAACAAGAAATAAAATCATCAGTTCCAACTATGAGTAAGTATTATGTGAATGTATGTACACTTTATATGCTCAAAAAATACTAAGAAGGAATTACAATTATTTTATCATTACATTGTTCAGTCAATGGCCTATTATACTACAATTTATCCTTCTCTAAAAGAAGTAGCCAGTCAGCCAGAGGTGATTTAGCCAGTAATTGTCACTTCAAAAAGCCTCTGGTCTCCTAAGAATATCACAATGGATATCTAGCCATTTCATTTCAGCAAGCTTTATTGGCATCGTTTATTGAATCAATTCAAGAAGATGAAAAAAAAAAAAAAGGATTACTATTTGAATTTGGGGAAAGAGATAACAGTCACTGGAGACTCTTCTTGGTGTTTTTGCCACGGCTGTTGCAGGACCTGTAAGACTCGCTCATCACATGTCACAGCACTGAAATCCATCTTCTTAAGCAGGGGCAGGGCAGAAATCACATGCTTCCTAAATACACACCAAATTACCTTTAAATCCAGGGGATCCATGGACATTTTTTGCATTTCCATGTAATAAATATAAATTCAACATTGAAGGAAAATGTTTTTCAGTCAGTGCAAAGTAGTCCTGGTACTTCACATAAATGATCATATGAAATGAGATGAAAATTAAATCAAGCAGCTGAATGCGTGAGAACTCTAACCAACTAAGAGCGACCTTCTTTCTGTGTGTGCAAGCATGTCTGTTTCCAGTGGTGAAAAGTACGTAATTACATTTACTCAAGTGCAGCTGTTTCCATTTTTATGCTTCTTTATTCTTCTACTTCACTACACTTAATTGGGAAATATTGTACTTTTTTTAACTCGTTACATTTGTTTCCAACCTGTATATACTGTCACCCCTTACAAAAAAAGCAGTGTCTGCTCCTTGTCATGCTTCAGATGTTGTTTGCAGTTCTACAAAAGAGAATTTACCCTCTAAAATTCACAGATGGTTTCATTTAGATAAAAAGTTCAGGTACAAGTGTCAAATATTTCAAAATAGAGCAAAGACTGGTAGTATGAAAAATAAATACAAATTTGTGGAGCAGAACTTTGTTTTTTTCTTCTTTCTTACCCTATTAATCTTCTGATGATCCCCAGATTTATCATGACCCTCTGGGCGGGGCTGACCCCACATTAGGAATCATTGGACTACTTAAATGTTGCTAAAACTAGCTCCAACTTGACTAACTACAACAGTCACATGGAGCTCATTTTATGGCACTGGCTGCAAATAAGAGCATGTTACAGCCAAACATCTACCACACAGGCAGAATGTGTGCTTAAGTGAGTTTGGGAAGAAAATCTGTGTAAACTAAAAGAAAATAAAGTCTCCACCTGTGGCCTTTGTGGGTTTCTATGTTGTTCCAATGCAGAGTGATGGTGTGTAGATACTTTCCAAGCTGGTCTACTTCTGACAGGTTCTAGATGGTGTCCCCATGAAGATACAACACACATAGTTCAGATAGCTCACACAAAACTGGAACAAGTACACACACACGCACACAATATAGCAAACTGAATTGTAATTTAGTTGCAATAATTCAATTTCAATTATTTATTATTAATTATTTAGATTAATGGAGACAATAATCAGCAGATTATAAGATACAAAATATCTTAAAATGAGCTCCACTCCAACCATGACAGTAAAATCCTGCTTTTACATCAATGCACTGGTATTAATAATCTAATGATATTATATCTTGTACTTATACAGCAGGTAGTCCCACCAAGCCTTCTGATTGGTCAGCTAAACATTTAGAACAGGCACACAGTGCTCATCACTAAAAATATTTCTGTGCCTGTTTTTATTCATGAAAATAAATCATGAACCGCAGTGGGCCTTTACAGACTATGACCTCCTGCTATTTCTTGTAGTTGTTTAATCATAATCAAATCCACTTTCTTTAATGAATATAATTTGTGGTGCTGTTAGATTGCTGCTGCACTGCCCTGTTAATAAAGGCGCAGCCTCCCTGGGATGCAACAAGTCGAACAGCCAAGTGTTATGTGACTGCAGTGAGCATGTTGTTTTGGAATGGGAATTCAAGTTATTGGAGTTATTGGATCACACAGAAACTATGTTCAGCATTCTCCATCAGCTGTGCCGCAGTGAGTATGCAACGCGGCGCTACTAGCTTAAAAATTCATGTTAAGTTCACGGACGCAGTAGCTGAATCCATCCATGGAAAATGGATATTTTTTTCAGCAGTTATCTTAATCACAGCAAAATTGTGTTTTTTTGTGTGTTTGTACGTGTGTTATTTATTCAGTTTGGTAAATCCCAGTCTCCAGAAAGACGTTGGCTCAAGTTTGCTGGCTCACTCAACCCAGTCTGGAAATCATCTCTGTTGCTAGGATTGACCTGCTTGCTGAATTAGTAAACTAGGTTTCATTACACAGGTTCTACTGATGTGACTGATTGTTTTCCAGTTATTAGTCAGACCCCATGTGTTTCCAGGGAAACAGAGATCACACAAGCATTATAATATTTAGAGCAAATTGCCCTCCAATATAAATACATTTTTATTATATCTTTTAATTTGCTGGTAAACTGTTGCATGATCACAATATTACACTCGAGAATGAGTTTTAAGGCGCTTAAGTAAAACCCTATCAGCAACTTTCCTGATTATACTTGCATACTTTTACTTAAGTAATATGTTCAATGCAGGACTTTAACTTGTGATTGTACAGAGTGGTACTTTTACAGTTTCATAATTAACACATCTTTGGCATAGAAACCTAACTACTAATACATTACATATAGTGTAAAGAAATATAATATTAACAAATTTAAAAATTTTAAAAAGTTGAACATTACAATGATTATACTGACAAAAAACTGAGTGATGAGTCAAAAAGCAAAAAGAAAAAGAAAAAAACAGAGAGGATGACAGCTGAGAAATAGAGGGAGCAAACATATGAGAGAAGAAAGAGTCTCACCAGCATCTGATTTTGTTGTTGCATGATGCAGTATGTGCTATTCAGTCCGAGCTGCTCCACAAGAGACATGAGCATCATTGAGTTCATTTCATGCAAAATTATTCTGATGGCTGGATGGACACCATGTGGAAATAGTATCTGTAAGTCTTTAATCGCAGTACTTGACCTGTGTCCATGTATCAGAAAACACTTCAGGAATGGGTATTCTATGATGAATGTAGCACTATTAAACGGTATATACAAAAAGTAAAGTCTACAAGAGAAATGTAGGAAAATGATGGTACCACAGTTAAGTAAATAAACTAAACCTAAAAATAAAATAAATAAACTAGACTGCAAAACATTAGAGGAATATGATACTACCTGTAACTTGGCTGAGGTCTTTAAATGATACTGTAGATCCACTGGAGGTCCATACATGTTCCAATCTGAAGGTCTTCACACGTCAGCAACAACAAAATGTCCAGATGAAACAACTGACAGAAACCACAGGACTTACACAGACGTTTTTACAGTTTCAAATATAAATGTATAATGAGTCCAAATAAACTTCAAACTTTTTCCAAACAACTAGCAGAGTTCCATTAAGTAGCTATGATTTTAATGTTGTTGTTTTTTTTTTTTTAAGTCTTGACTTTCTTTCTTGTTTTGAAACAAATAAATAGAATATGTCAGGAATAATTTCTATTTTTATTAAAACAAAATGAAATGAAAAATGAAAAAAAAAAAAAAAAGACGATCATTTTCAGGTAATTTCACAGAATTTCAAAAGCCTATTTTACAGATCGTTACATGGCAATCTCAATTCTGGGGCAGCATCCTTCAAAGGACACAGTCTACGAGGTGTTGCCCCCACAGACAGCAAAAGCCAAACATGGCTGAACCAAGCATTTGGTAAACGAGATGGTCTGGTCTAACCCTGCCAAACAACCTTAGCTGCAGTTGACAATCAGGACACAGCTAGTAGAAATGGAGCTGTATCTCAGGCTGAGAGGCAACCATAGATCATAAAGCTTACTGTTGATATTTTTAGCCAAGGTCAAAATTACAAACCAGACAGATTATTTTTATGACTTATTCACCCATTTATTGTATTTTTTTGTTGTTGTTTTCGTAAGTAGCACAGTATATAAAAGCTTGTTAACTGTATGTAAATTGATAAATACTAATCTCATATTCTATGCACAACACTCATTTTCGTCATCATTTCAACTATAATCATTCATATTTTCATTCATTTTTGTTCTGCACTCTTACAAAGGTGCATGCAGGTGTCATATAAAGTGGCCTACAAATGACCTATGTGCGTTTGATACGTGGCACATAATATGACTCTCAAATGTTAGCATGACTGTACTGTAAAGTAGAAGTAGTACCCACATTATTTGCGCCCAACTCAATGACTGACCTTCAATCATGAAAAAGACTGAATGTGTATTCAGAGCGCGGACTGAGACGGTCATGGAGCCAAAGTGTGCTCTGCTATGTCCTGCAAAACCATGCCGCTATTCTGCTATTCAGTGCGAATTAAGAGGTTAAAATCAAACTTTATGTCATTTTTATTCTGGCACCAAACATTCGGGAAACATGGTAAAATAACCAATGGGTGAAGAAATGTACCAGCCACCTCACAAAAATGACAATTACCAACATAAAACAATAATGTTCTAAACAAACACTTTACAAACACTAACAAAAAGTAGCAGTTGAATTTTGGAACATAAAATAGATTAAACTCAGCAAGGCATCGTGGGAAATTAGGCAAATCAAGACCATCTCTCAGCTCTACATGTGAGCCACAATCCTACTGCGCCCCACAATGGATGGAGGACACCATTACACAAGTCCAACACTGTGGAGAATATATTGAAACTTTCCAGATGGTGAAAACTCTGACTGGATGTCAACCCAGACACAAACCATCAAGATCAACTGACACAGAAACTTTCCCCACTAAACTGAAGCTAAAGTTCAGTTTCAGTCTCATGTAACCTTACATAGAACACCAGAAAGAAGAGCTCTGGCATCACATATCCAAATCCAGACGTGGATATTGTATCTGAACTGAAAAAAATGTGTATTGTGCATCTCTACACCTTGACTTCATTTGCCAAATACATTTCTCACTTGATGCCTTTTATGTCCCTTCTTGATCCTGAAGTTGCCCAAAAAGTGTCTTTGCTCGTTTGTTCTTAAGTGTAAATTAAACTAATGATGACGCACTGACTGTTCCTGATTCTTCATGGAGTTCAAAACACGAGCAACAAAGAACCACAAAGAAGCATCATCCTTTAACCTTTAACACTCATTATCACATTCATCCCTCATCCATCCACATCATACAATTTTGCCATTTCACACTTCATTTACACATTTAGGTACACTGACTCACACACAATATATAGATCATATAATGCACACAGCTGCACCTCTCAGCTCTCTGGACATGACGTCTTTCAGTATCACTGACAACTTAAATCACTCAACCGTTAACGGTCCTCTTCATCACTCACACATACAACGCTAAGATCTGCTGCTCTTTGTCCATCATCACTCAAGTATGAGAGACAATCAGTCAGGACCACACAGATTGCAGTATATAAAATAAAAATAAACATGACAGAATGGAGGCAGACAGACCGACAGACAGCATGGGTATAAAAGATAAAAACGGAGACTGACAGACCTGTTGTGAAACTGAATGTAGCATTCAGACTGTGTGTGCGTGAGTGTGTGTGTGTCTGTGTGCATGTGTCTAGTGGCTACAGAATCAAAACAGAACATATGAAACCAGGCTGTTTGCCTTGAAGTCAAAAGAAGATGAGTTTATAGATTTTTTTTCCACTGCGCCATCTGTCTCAAAAATGTAAGGAGCATATGTGCAACCATGCATGCCCACACACATACACGCATACATGCACAAATACACACACGCGCACACACACACTAGAACATCCATTTGTAGAAAGTACTTTGTTTGTGGTGTGGTTCAAAGAAAAAGTATTCATGAAAAAAAAAAATCATACGGTACAAATTCAGTCTTCTGAGTAATTGCTCAACCATTCAACTAAACAATTAAGTCTCACTAACATCTGCTTCAGTGCAACAGTTGTCAGACTTTTTTGGCCAAAAACAAACACAGAACAATAAGCAGCTGGTCACTTCGTTAGCATCATAGAAAATCCAAATAGTTTGTTACCACTCTGGTCCACTCTGAAAAATCTCAACAAATTTTGGATGGATTGCAACAATATTCACATACCTCAGATGATGAAACCTACCGACTCTGGTGATCCCCTGACTTTTCCTGTATCACTACCATGAGGTTGACATTAGGGATGTGACAATAATCGCATTACCATGGCCATGTGATGCCTGCTGCAGGGTTGCGCTAATTACTTTCATCACCACAAATGTTATTTTGAAAGAGTCAATCTTATGTTATTCCACTGTGCAATACCTTTGAGATCAGAGCTATACACATGATAAGTCATGAACACAGTCTCTGATTGGTCGACGCCCAACCCAAGGCATTATGGGATCACGAGTGGAGAGCTAACAATATGCTAACAACAACAACAACTGTTTTCAACTTGGAAAAATGGATAAATTATCAGATAAGACAGTCGGTGTGGGAAAAATTGCTGCAGTTCAAACCTGGATTACAGATGTTGTAAAGGTACAACGCTTAAATAGCTTTAACATTAGCATTATCTTAAAAATAACCTTTTCTGCTCAGCAAACTTTAGGATTAATCCCATTCCCTGCAGGTGGGAAATAACAGACAAGACTAGTCTTGGTCTTGAGAAGCAGCAGCATTTATTGAGTGACACACTGTAACCTGTACTCTGCATTTACAGCCAGACCGACAACTTACTGCTAAGTTTCTGCTCCGCTGTGAGCAGCAGCAGCACTCTCAGTCTGCTGCTCTCTCTCCCTCGCTTGCATGCCACACACACATTATGCACTGCCCTATTCCTTCAAGAAGCCATGCTGTACTTATAACGGTATCCTGTCGAATAAAATGAGGCCCAATAAAATGTGATTATTTGGTCAGTCATGGTGAACCACATTGCTTGTTGCTTGTTTTCACCCAAGTCAGAAATCTGTACCACCACAGCCCCAATCATGCATCATTCTAGGCCACTATGTTTGAGCAGTTTATTACAAAGGTTTATCAAAATAAGTAAATCATAAACATTTTTAATTTAGAAGAAGCATTCCTGTAAACATTCAAAAGAGATTGCTAGTCATGTGTCAGAAGCTGGCTGGACGTGACTAAATAATTAATACTTTAATTTTCATATATTTTGGGTCACACAAACAGCATACATCAAGACGACCCATATGGAGTGATGTCTCAGCAGTCTGGGTTAAAATTCAGAGATTTATTGGATTGAAAACATTTTTGACTCTGTCATTTATCGTCTGTGAGTTTCTCATCCACATTACATTCTGTACCTTGAAGGCGAGGACCCAGCTGCAGTCTGGGAGCGCTGGATCACTGTCATTGCTCTGGCTGCTTAGACAGCAGATAGTCTGTATCTAGGCCCTCGTACCTTTCTCTGAGGTATTTGAGATGTTCTGACCTTTTGGTGGCCACTTAAAACTTTTGACAAGGAGCTTATTGACTGTCAGCAATGATTTATGTGAGTAAAGACAGAGAGGAAAGGAGGAACTGAGAGAAGGGGATGGGGGAGCAACAAACAAACTGTTGACACTCAGTATCTTTTTTTTTAATATAATAAAAAAGCTACAGATACGCGGCAAGAGACCATTTACACAGATCACAGTAAAGCTGCATGTGTTACTTCACATTCACTTGTGTTAACTGGCCTGACTGAACCAAAGACCTGTGGTTCGCCAGCACCATGTGACCACTGACGCTGAGTGTTTTCTTTTTATACCTTCACTTGAAAAAGACCTAGTCAAAAAGTCAAGAAGAGTGTTTAAACTAATGGTATTGCATTTACTCACAGTATCAACCATGTAGCAATTACATAAATGAAGCCTGACTGAACAAACATGCTACAAGACCATTAAATATGACAGAAATTAAAAATTATTTTTGCTTTTTCTTTCTGTCTCTCCACCTTTCTGGCACTATCTAATTCAGTGAGACATTCACCAAAGAACAACATGTTTTCTCTATGCCTCAGATGTTGTGCATGTTGCAACATACTGTACCATCAGGGCTTTTCTTAGATGTCTTCACATCGCTCCAGAATGTAAAAGACTTTGATTGCAAAGACAGAAATTCATCAGTGACTACATTTTGTTTTATTCATGTAATTACATTGTGCAACCCCGATTCCAACAAAGTTGTGATGTTGTGTAAAACATCAATAAAAACAGAATCCAATCAATTGCAAAAACTTTTCGACCTATATTGAATTGAAGTTTACAATACAAAGACAAGATATTTAATGTCCAAACGATTAACTTTATTGCTTTTTTTTTTTAAATATACACTCATTCTGAAATTCCTGCCAGCAACACGTTTCAAAAAAGTTGGGGCCGGGGCTTTGTTTACCACTGTGATAGCTGTGTTACCTCACTTTTTCTTTTCACCACACTTAGTAAGCATTTAAGAACTAAGGACGCAAATTGTTAAAGTTTAGAAAGCGAAATTCTTTCCATTGTTTGATAGATGATTTCATGTGCTCAACAGTCTGGGGACTCTGTTGTTGTATTTTGCACTTCATAATGCACCACACATTTTCTATGGGAGACACGTCTGGACTGCAGAAAGGCCAGTCCCCTACCTCTTTTACTACGAAGCAATGCTGTTGTAACACATGCAGAATGAGTGTTGGTATTGTCTTGCTGTAACAAGAGGGGACATCTCGGAAAAAGACGTTGCCTGGCAGCATATGTTGCTCCAAAATTTCTATGTACCATTCACATTAATGGGGCCTTCACAGATGTGACAGTTATCCATGCCATGGGCACTAACACACCCCCACATCATAACATATGATGTTTTTTGAAGTTAGCACTGGTAACAATCTGGATGGTTCTTCCTCTTTTTTGCCTGGTGGTCACGACGCTCATGACTTCTGAGGACAATTTGAACACACACACACAATTTGCCTATGCAGTTAGTGGTGTAACTCACCCCATCCATGCTTGTGAACGACTGAGCCTTTTGATACCCAATCATGATGCTGTCACCTGTTAACAATTCACGTTTCCCTGTGGAATGTTCCACACCGGTGTTTTTTGAGCATTTGACAATTTTGAGTACAATTTTCAAAATTCAGAAATCCAGAATGAGTGTATGTTTTTTTAAAAAACATTCAAGTTTATCAGTTTGGACATTAATTATCTTTTCTTTGTATTGTATCCACTTAAATACGAGTCAGCAAATGATTTGCAAATCATTGCTTTCATTTTTGTATTTGCATTTTACACAACATCACAACTTTTTTGGACTTGTTGTAGAAACTAAAGTTTAAGATGCCATACACACCACTTTTCTTTGAAAACCTTTCTTTCTCCTCTCTTACTGCTGTCACGGCCTCCTGTCTTCCTCTCATCCCTCATCCCTCGGTCTTTGTCACTCCAGTGTAGATATGTCCTGACCGATACTAAGAATCTGTAACAGTCTAATTCATTAAGCTCCAATGCCAACGAATCTGTTATCTTTCTTCTATTATTAGCAAAGCTCAATATACAAAAACATTCAGCTAGCAGCCTCTCATTTGCTGACCATCACTTTTACTCATTAAAAAGACAAATGTTATCTGCTGCAGGTCATATCAGCGTCTTTAATTAAAATTAATTCACTGAGTGACTTGATAACAGGCCAAAATAAACTTGTCTGTTGTTTGTGTGCTCTCTGCATGCCTGTGTTCGTACTCTGACAAAGATTGTTTGTTTCTGTAACACCACTGTGCAACTGCAAGGGGGCTGAGTGTTTCTGTAGAGGCTGTCAAACTCATCGAGAGAAGGAAAAAAAAAAAAAAAAAAGACTCTGGCTTGTCAGATGCTGCGTCATTTGTCTTCCACTATGACACATAACACAGGATAAAATGAGCAATTGTTTTAGTTTCTGATGCCCTGGGTTTGTAGTCTGAATTTGGCAACTGACCAACACTAACAGATAAAATAAATCAACAGGGGAGTCAGACAGATTTCAGTCAAATACAGTCTGTAAAGTACAGTCTGTGCACCCCACACAGTCCTGAGACGAGGTCTAATCAAGCAATGTAAGTGAAAACACCTGTGTAGGTGTACCAAGGGCCTTACATGCCACGACCATATTGGGTAAAGTACTGCTATATTGTAAAAGTTGATTAATAATTCACTACAGTAGGGTTTCCCATGGTTTTTTTTTCATGCCAAAGCTCCCAAAATAGCATTAGCTTGTGACCAGGGCCCCCTTTTGCAAGATATCTTTAAAAACGTAAAGTTGACAAAATTTCCAGCCTCTGTAGGCTGCTTTTATTTCAGGTGACGCTCAAGGTTAGACCGTTTTAAACACTCATTTGAGAGCAAAGAATGCTTTTGAGGCATAGTTATTCTTAGGAGCAGCAGTGGATCCATACTTTATGTACGCTGCATCATACTTGTGAGTTTTACTTGGCCAGGAGTTCTGTGGACTTTTTGCAGCTGAGCTTTTTTCAGCTGGGCTGTTTGTCTGCTCATCAGGTCTGTTCCTTTTTAAAAATGTGTCCATTTGTGAGTTGGTACTAAATTTCAGAACCAAAGCAGCTGAGCGGCAGGCGGCAGGTGGCAGTCCAGGTCAACACTGACAGATTATGACATGATGAGTGATGTTTTTACTGGCAGTTAGAAAGCTGTGGACAGTAAATAAGATTTTAGTATGTAAAACACTATTAAAAATTATATTCTATAACAATTCACATAATGATCATTTGAATTTATTTATTCATTTATTTTAGCATTTTGCTGTTGCACCCACGGCACCCCCTGGAGGCCCCCACTTTGAAAATCACTGCACTACATACACACATAGCGTGAACTACACTATACAACTACTTTACTATGTTACATGGGACACTTTAATAATGAAGATTAAACGATTGCAAATAAATTCTTAAAAATAAAGAACAGAGGTTAAGGACACAGCAAATGATCACCCGCTGATATAATCATCCGGTACCCATTCAAAATATTTGATCTGTGGTCTCTAAAGGCCGATCAGAAGAGCCAATCAGATGGCAAAGCGGCTGGAATTAACACCTGCCAAGCATCAAATGCAGATAGCCTAGATTTTCAGATTGGTGAGTGAATGTTGGTTATTTACCAAGTTGTTTAAAAGGGGAAAGTTTAACTTGTTTTCTTATTTTACTTTGTTGAAATGCATAGGCTCTAAATCTGTCATTACTTTCTTGTTTTTTCATTACAGCATTAGAGGCTGAATTCATAATAATATCACATTATTTTATATATATTTTTAAAAATCTATTTTAAAAAATCTTAGGAAAAAAGAACACTTTGCACATCTATTTGATGAGACAGGTGTGTAGCTGAGGGATGAATGGACCAAAAAGTTGCGAGTAAACTCCAGCACACTGTCTAACTTGCAAAATTACATTTATCTGCAATTTTTCAGCACCAGGCAAACCTCCTGATGTTGCCTACTTAAGGTCTAGTATCAGAACACGCAAATAAGTGTAATATTACAAGTTAGACAGTGTGGGAGTTTATTTTCTCATCTATAAAAAAAATCTTATCAAATTGTTATCAGCAAACTCTATTCTTGTAGCAGTCGGGTCCCTAAGTACCTCTATGATAATTTTCCAGTTGTTTTATACTTTAACTCAATATACAGTGTTGACAAGAATACTTAAATAAATAATGCTACACTGTAAATAGAGGGATCATATATGATATGGTTTGGCAATGTAAAGGTAATGTTTAGAAGCAGTGTCTTCCCTCGTGTATTATGTCTCCACTCTCAGCTGCACCATCATGTCTCTCTTTTTGTCTGTTGCTCTCTCCCACTGTTTCTCTCTTGTCTGACTTACTTGATATTTTTTCCCAATCTCTCAGTGTCTTTATTTCTCTTTGACTCTCTATCCTGTTCTCTTTCTCCTCTTTCTTTCTCTGTCGCCACTGAGACAGCTCTCCTCCTTCCTGTTCCCTCTGTTCTTTATGGTGATTGTTCTATGCTTGTCTGAACCTTCCCTGAAACTCCCTGCAGGATGGGTGGTGGGTACACACACACACACACACACACGTAGGCACATACATTTCCACCTGTTAGTGTTTCATGTACAACTACTGGCCTGTACCCAAAAAACATAGGCACAGACACTCTCTACATGCTCTCACAAGCTTGCACACACTTTCAGGAAGTGGCAAGCGTACACATACATGCACATGCACACACACACACACACACACCAGTTGTGGTGACATTTGTAATAAATGGCTTAATGGAATTTCCTCTGCTGGTTAAAAAGGATTGAAATGCCACTGCAGGCATGATCACAAATCAATAACCCATTCTCAAAGCTGCCATTTTAGTCTGTGTGTGTTGTGTGTGTGTGTGTGTGTGTGTGTGTGTGTGTGTGTGTGTGTGTGTGCATTTTTTCAGGCCACAACCAGTGAAATTTTGTTCTGCCTCCGCAGTTCCATTTCGTTTTCCATTCATTTCATTCTGTTCCCTTGAATGTCTCTAAACCGTGTTGATAAGATAAGATGAACTTTATTGATCTTAAGGAAAAACTGCAGCAGCAAACAAAAAGATCTGAAATTAAATACATTTATGTGTCTTCCACTGTGTTCCTATAGTGGGTTGAAGGGAATCTCGTTGCTATATTGACTTTCTGTAGAGAAATTTTGTTGCTTTGTTCTTTTTGTGAAGACACAGGACAGGAAATATATCACAGCCAAACGACCAATGCCGTGGACGCAAAAAGTTGCAGATTCTTTCATTTAAAACTGTTGTGAAGCAGCAAATAAACAAACTCACATTTCCCAGGTCTCCATCATCACACTGGACATAAACATTAGTGTTAGATCCATCCCACTCCTGCAAATATACGCATAATGGATATATTAACAGATAACCTGCTAGCTAAAATTAGCAAACATTAAACATTATGTGATGAGCAAAAGCAGCGAAACACTGAAAATCTGAATACACCATGTGTGTTTTAAAGTTTACCAGGATACTGCTGCATAATGTTGGCTAACTACAAACATACAGAGTTCATAACTGGCTGTGAGATACTTTACTACAACAGTTGTTTCTTTGGTAACGGCAGAAAAAAAACTCCTCAAATACCTTCTCAAAAACATGATAGAGGATTAAGTAATAGTGTTCTAGGTTTGTGTTTAACTCAGTGTGTATCAAATCCATCAACCAGGATGCATTTTAATGAGAAATGTGAATTTCTGAAACTGTCCACCATTCCCCTTCTGTAGGTCTACTCCTACTAAAATTGTGCAGCTAAACAACGGAGGATGGAAGTTGAAAGGACAAAATCCAAAATGTAAAGTTTGTATTGCAATACAGTTTATCTGTGGATTCTTTGTTACAGACAAATTGACAAGACGACTGTCAAAATATAACAGCTTTCATCTTGTGTTTCTGGAGTTATCTGTTTTTGTAGAAACATAAGGAATCTTAATGTTTCTTGATGGAGGTTTGTTTGAGTTGTTTTGAGTTTGAGTAATTTTATGGTCAAAGCTGTCTCAGTTGACTGTGGATGGTTTTATTAATGGTTTACAGTCTAATTATGTGTGCCATTTTGTCTTTGTACACCGTAATTATCACTCATTGGTTTTGGACATAATGCCCCAATAAATATCAGGGCCAAAGGGGCACTGGGAAATTAGCCCCATGCAGCCACCATTTAAATTATGGTCAAATGTGAAAGTGGCTGGTAGATTTCAGACACAAAATAATATTTACTATTAAGGTGGTGAACATTTATCTGTCAGTTGATGGTATATGTTGACATTTTAAAAAAGTAATTTCCCACCCTGCCAAAAAATGTCTGAAGACATGTTCACTTTACAGATTTACAAACCTGTCCATTGTAGGCCAACATCACTCACATGAAGTTTGTATTTTGTCTTAGTTCCAAAGACGCCTGGAAGAACTATAAAATAGTTTTTCAAAAGAAAACGTGCTTACTTAAACTATTTTTCCACCTCGCCCACTTCTACTTTGACCAGTGTTGTTTCAGCAGTACTGTGTCCTATGTTGTTATCATCACCTAGATAGAAGATTAAAGAAGTGTGAATTTGGGGATTTCAGAAAGATTAGTAATGATATGGTAGAAATGCACAGAGGGACACAGATTAAGGTGTAAATCTGATTCATTTAAGATAAATCCACGCTGCCTTACTGCCTTTGCGATGGCTTTCTGGCTTAAATATGTGATCCTCTTAGTTTCTACATGCTAAAGCAGTTTGTAAACTAAGTAGTTAATTTTGGATTTTCCCTCTGATCACTGCTACACTCTGGTATTCTCAATTTCCTACTGGCCAAGTTCAGTGTGTCACTGAGCTCCAACATGGCAATGAACACACTAATTTCCCCTGAGAGAGCTTTGTGTGACCCAATAATGGTACATTCTCTTTTTGGGGGGCTTAAGTGGAAGCATGAATAATTCTGGTGGTAAATCACACTTGATGCCAGTGGTGTTGGGAAAGGCATGGGAGGTGATACGTGCAATGCAACTGCAGGACAGATTTATTAGTTACGCCACCACAGCAGGGATCCTGTGCTGCTGCTTTAGAAATAATTCTAATGGATGGGTCTTTTTTTTTTCCAATACTGTGTCCACTCTTCTAAAACTTGACGGCACCCACGGACAGCACAAACCAGGACTGCCAGCTAAATTTTTAAACTCTGTGCGCTTTCACAATCTCTACTCCATTTGCTATTGGCTGGATTTCCTGAACACTGCCTGCTTCTTGTCCATCAGCATCGAAAAATGACTGACAGTTCCCATCTCTTCTGTGCTCAAGCCACTCTGACCAATGCCAGACTTTTGTATTTAGATAAAGGGTCAAACCACTTCTCTGCTCTGACACTTAAAGATACATAAAGCACAAGTACATCTGACATGACACCTCTCACTTAACTTTATGCAGCCAAATAATAGTGCAGAATCGCTGCAGTGGATCATCAGCCTCCATAAATTTCAGCCTTCAGGCAACTAAAATAGAGCTGGATAAATTTAAAAAATAATTGTGAACTACTCCACTCCCCACTCAGATAAAAGTAATTATTCAGGCACAAATACCAAACATTTTCTAGTTCCAGCTTCTCTGATTGAACATTTTTAGGCTCAGGTCTGTTGTTAATGGAAAACAGAAAACTAGATGGTTAATTCTGTTGTGTGTTGTCTGAATTAATTCAAATTGGAATGGAGGTACATATTTCAGTTGATACGGATTTATTTCACCGTCTACTTATTAATTTGATTTAGGGAGATATATCAATAGTTTTTCATTTGATATTTAATTGTTTAGTTTATTTAGAGAGGTGACAGTGCAAATAAATAAATAAATACACATGGTTAAAAAAAATGCCTGCATTAGCAAAAGGACTATTATTCATCTGTAGTCCCTGGCCAAGGTGTTAAAAGGTTTAATTTCATATTAATTGATTTCTTCAAATTTAACTCATTTATATATTTATTTTTATTAAACAACTCATATAACAACCTTTTAAATTGTCTGTTTTATTAGTAGAATTATCATGACCCATCTAACCCATCATCTCATGCATCTTTGATACAGGAATACTAGCAATTTGACGACTTCACCTTAGATTTAAGGAAATAATGATGGCCATTTTCAGACAATGGATGCTTAAGACTTTGTATTGATCTATTTGTTATTTGAATTAGTAACCTCAAATCAAAAATATTGTGGTTGGGTTTAGAGAAAATCAGCTGAAACAAGCCTGTCCATGATCTACACTTCTGAAGGTCTGGGTTTTTTTTTTTTTTTTTTTTTTACTGAAATTAGGCACACAGGCACGAGTCACATTACCAGCACAAACAAACAGGAGAAAAATATGCATGTTACAGCAGCCAGAGGTCACAGCAACATAATGTGGCACTTTTCTGGCACAAGAGTTCACAGTCACACACAGCACACAGCTGCAGACACAACAGCGAGAGACAATACATGCAATATATAACACTGACACCAGAACATAGGCCAGAAGATGGCACAGCGGCCAAATAACAGCACAATAACACACACCTAAACAGCAGCACCCATCCATTACATGCGTTTTTTAATGCAGGCTTACAGGCTTTGCTCTACAAGCAAAAAAAAAAAAAAAAAAAAAATCCAACAAACGTTACCATAAGTTTAGATACAACAATGCCCAGTAAACTAGCTTAAATTTCTTCCCTTTGATATCTTCAATGATGATATTTCATGATGGGGCACGACTCATCTTGAGCAACATGTCACAGGGCTCAACAAGTGATGGAAACAAGTCCCTCTTGTTTGAGCCCACTGAGACTCTGTGTGTTTTCTCCACAGCTGATTCAAGGTGGCGCCTGCAGGTTGTTTGCAGGTTGCACATTTGTCTGCTTACTGTCTGATGAGGAAAACGGCTCGAAGTCAATAGTTGAGAATGGCGACTGAGCTTACACTCCTTCCTCGGTTTGTGAAGAGTTTGCAAAGTTATGCCGCATTAAAGCTGAATTTGAGCTCCATTGATAGGTTAGCACATGTTAGCTTCAGTTCCTCTGCTGGGCACCACTGATGAGTGAGTTGCAGAAAGGGATCCTGGGTACACAAGCTGCTGAGAGACGGCTGTCATCGGCGGATAAACAAGAAACAAATACAATAAATATTTTATTTGTTTCTTTATTTAGCTATTTATTTATTTAGTCCCATTATCCCCCAAAGTAAGAGAATAATTTTTTGAGGAGAATTAATTTATCGATTTATTTACTAATTGTTTGGTCCATAAAAAGAAATGAAATCTACAATTTTCTAAAGCCCAAGTGATGCCGTAAAATTGCATTTAGAGATATCCATTTTGTTTTCAGCCGAGACTGAAAAATAGCAGAAAATATTCACAACAATATTTGGTGTTTTTGTCAGAAAAATGATTAACTGGTGCACAATTGCCAATTAATTTTCTGTTATTCAGAAATTATTCTTTTCAGTGCTGAAATGTGTTTATTAAAATTTATTCAAAATGTGAATTGTTCAGATTAATTGACCTGTAACTATAATTGTTCAAATGTTACAAAATTACAGTGGGCCTGAGAGCTCGACCCACTGCAACTTAAAGGTCCAGTCTGAAAGATTTATGGGCATTGGCTCATTCTGACAGAAACTGAATATAATATTCTTAAGTATGTTTTTCATTAGTGCACTCATTCCCAAATGTAAGAATGCTGCAGCACAATCTGAAATCTTCTGCAGCGTTGTTGTTCTACAGAACAGTTCTTTGTGAATGTGGGCATATGGCGATGCAGTGCAAACTGCTAATGCATCTATACACTCATACTGATTTGTAAACTTGATTATCTTTACATTTTGATCTCTTGTCCTGCCAATGATGAGGTTTTACATCAACTACGATTTCTTGCCAGTAATGGTTTAACACCTGCTAGAATTAGCCAGATAAATGAAGATTAACACATAATTTTAATCCTATGGCTTTGTTTTATTAGTTCTGATTACCTTTTTTGAAAGCAAATATTTAATTACAATATATTATTGTCATTTCAAACTTAGTTACAAAACTGAATATTAAAAACATAATTTTTAATGACTTTCTTGCAGTATTGGTGTATGATTTCTGTATCCGTATAGCTGCAGTGCAATGAGCTCTCAGGGCCACCAGACAAAGTGTATAGTCCAGCTATAAGTCAGGCTTATTGATACTAAGAGACCATTTTTCTAGTTTTCAGGGAAAAAAAAAAATCAAAATGTGTTTTGTTAAACAGGCCTTTGTTCCAACATTGTTTAATTTGAATACTTGTTTTCTCTTTTTGGCCATTTTTCTTTTGGCGAGTCCTCTCTGGAACCAGAGACAACTGCTCTACATCTTCCCACATGTTTTGCAGCCAAGCCTGGCTTTTCCTGTGCATCTCAGTTCATTTACAAAATCCGTGGGCCTGTTTCTTGGCATTTAATTAGACCATTTCCTAGTCTTCATCCTCACACTAAATGTAAATCTGACACATGCTTATGGAGCTATCATCTGCAGAGCTGCAATTGCATCATTATCCTACAACTAGTTTTATTCTCATTAAAGTGTCTGAATGTTTTGAATGTCAGAGCTGCCAGATCCATGCAAAATAGCTCGGGCACCCGGTGGTGCAACAGTGATGGGTTTCGGATCCTCTGCCAGCGATATTTGGCATAAATGAAGTCCTTTGGGTCACCTCAGAGGGATGAGGTGTGAGAGTGGCTGTAACGTGTGAATCCTGTGTACGAAATCCAACAATAACATGCATAAAAAATACACTTTTTTGTAAGAAGCTCTGTGAGTAAGATCTCAGGAGAAAGAGGACAGGAGGAGGAGAGGAAATAGAATCGAGCACTTGAAGGAAAGCAGAGAAAGAATGAGCCACTTTTCTGCATCAACAACACATTGAATGTGTGACACAGTTGGAATTCATGGCCAGAAAGTTTGGAAAGAGTGATTCACATATTCTGCTTCCCCCCACAGCAGTGCATGCTTTAACACACAGCCCACCAAACCTATTTTACCCCGTGGTGGGAAAACCAATCATGTCCAACAACTATTCAAACTCGGCCTTTGCCAGTAACCGCGAACGCTGCCCCGCTCATCTCTTATGTTCAGCCATCTGTCAGAGGTCCCAGAGTCACCTCGCCACACCATCATCAGCCATTCTCCTCCCTGCAAATCAAACACGCTCCACTCCTGGTTTATACACTCAATCCATCATCGGGGGCTTACATCATTCTGCTGCTGCGTCACTGCCCAAGATGTTCTTCCTTTTCTTCAGTACCTTTTTCGAACAGGTGGCAAAAGTACACACATTCTTTACTCAAGTAGAAATACAGATGCTTGTGTGAAGGAAGACTCTGATAAAAGTAGAATTACTGATTCAACTTCTTTTCTGGAGTAAAAGTGAAAAAGTACAGGCTTTGATATGTACTCAAATTATAAAAGTAAAAAGTGCCCCCCAAAGGACATTTCTAGCTTCGGTTTCTGTGCAAAACTAACTGACTCTCACATTTTCTCTGCAGTTGAGTCTCCCTCTGTGTTTCTTTCACCTTGTCATTTTTCGTCTTTTAAGTCATGTTTTGTCTTGTCATGTCTTTTTCATCTTGTTATGTCTTTTTTCCTCTTGTTATGTCATTTTTTGTCTTTTAACATTGTTTTTCTTCTTATTTTTAGCATTTTTCTTTTCATCTCATCATGTTTTTTCTGTCTTATGTCATCTCGTTTTCTTACGTCTTTTTCATCTTGTGTCTTTTTTTGTTTTGTTACATCTTTTTCATCTGGTTATGTCTTATTGCCTCTTTTATGTTGTTTTTCGTGTTGTTATGTTGTTTTCGTCTTGTTACACCTGACGCTATATGGTCGCGATGATGCTAAATAAAAATGATCAATAATTCCCCTCCGTCATAGCTAAAGTAACTTGCTTGTTTTGAAAATGTAAGTAGTAGAAATTATAATTTTTTGTTTTAAAATGGAGGAAGTAAAAGTGAAACATTAGTAACAAAGTATTTATACTTAGTTACTTTGAGAGGTTCTACAGATAACCCTGCTATGATGTAATGGTTCTACCCAGAACCTTCTCTGGTGGTTCCATCCAGAACCTTTTCACCCTCTAAGGGTGCTAACAAAAACACACTCAGGGAGTTCTACCAAGAACCTTAATATATTCCAAGGGTTTCATCTAGAACACACTCACTGGGTTCTACCAAGAACCCTTTTATATTATGGTACAAAAAACCCTTGACAAACTCTTCACAAAAGTGTTCTTTGGATGAAAAGGGTTCTTAATTGAACCCTTAATCTTACTAAGAATCCTTGATAAACCCTTTCTTCAAAAAGGGGTTCTTCAGAAGAAAATGGTTCTCAGTAGAACCTCACTCCTTCAGGAAGAACCCTTTTGGAAAACTTATTTTTAAGAGGGTACTGCATCCTTTTCAGTTCGGTTCATGTTTTTGATATGACGTGCACTGTGCCAGAGAGATGTCGGGTGTGTACACGTACACTTTGAGCTCAAAACCAGAGAACTGAAAGGCCAGAGAAAAAAGTTGTGTTCTTACACAGTGGAGGGAAGTACAAGAATTGAGTGTTGAGCGTGTTTGCTCTTCTCTCAGAGCAGCATGTCCTGCAAATCAAAGCACAAAAACATGTGTATGTAACTGCCCTTTAGAAAGGTTTTGTGATCTGACCTCCCTATCAGCAGGTAATCATTTCTCTGAGCCTTCCAAAACAGTTTCAGATCACCAGTGAAAAATAAATGTGTTTATGACGTGACAGCACTATGGTTAAAGTTTGGTTAGATTTAAGCACAAAAATTACATGGTTAGGTTAAAGGAAAGATTATGGTTTGAGTTCAAATGGGAGTCACACAGACTGTCCCTTTAGAGCCCTCTAGGCAGCTAGAGGGCTTTGTTACTTAAACGTGTTCATCCTGTAAAAAGAAAAGATAAAACACATCATTTTGAGTCAACTGTCTGTCAGACTAATTCTTAAGGTTTGAAATAAACTTTAAAAAAGTTTTGCTTTTGAGATAATTTACTTTTCTTCTAGATAAACTTGAATCTTTGAGTTTCAGAACACCCCTTAAATTTGTATTTCAAAAATTGTTCACAATGAGCTGTGACCCTGATTTGTCATTATTTGGGTGCTTGAAAATTAAATGGTTGCAGGTGAAAATATTAAATTCTTAAACATTATCACTTTCTCTTCATTGATTCTGCTCAACATTTTTTAAATTATCTCAACAGAACATCATCCATCATCCATTTTCTGTAACCACTTATCCGTGAGGGTCGTGGGAGGCTGGAGCCTATCCCAGCTGACATTGGGGAAGAGGCGGGGTACACCCTGGACAAGTCGCCAGTTCATCACAGGGCTGACACATAGAGACAAACAACAATTTAGAGTTACCAATTAACCTATTATGCTGCATGTCTTTGGACTGTGGAAGCCGGAGTACCCGGAGAGAACTCCACACAGAAAGGCCCTGTCGGCTCGGGGATTCGAAACCCAGGACCTTCTTGCTGTGCGGTGGCAGTGCTAACCACTGCGCCATCGTGCCGCCCTACACAGCATCATCAGTTGGTAAAACTTTTTTCTGAACTGAAGTTTTCTCAACTTTTTATTTTAGTGTTTATAGTGGAGTTGAGCACATGAACTGAGAGTTGAGTGAGCTTTGCTCTTCCCTCAGAGCAGCATGTAGTCTAAATCAAACCACAAAAACATGTTGTGTGTAACTGGCCTTTAGAAAGATTTTCTGATCTGACCTCCCTGTCAGCAGGACATCATTTATCTGTGCCTTCCAAAACAGTTTCAAATCACTGCTGAAAACTAAATCTGTTTTATGATATGAAAACACTATGGTTAAAATTTGGTTAGATTGAAGGAGAATTATGGCTTGGGTTCAAATTACCACTTGGTTTAAAAAAAATGTATGTTGATTTTTGGCTGGAAACAGGAGACAAACTACATTTTCTTGTGTTAAAGTATAATGTTTTGTTATCCCAGTGACCCAACCTGACCTCCTCTATACACAGACTTGTTGCTCTGTAGTTATGTAACCTGACAAGCAGCCAATGGACAAGAGTTATAATTACCAAGGCAGGTAGAGGGCTTTGTTACTTGAATGTCGTTTTAGGTCATTATCTGAAATGACTGATTCTGTCAGGTTTTTTGAGGAGGAAAACTCAAAGCCCACTGGCCCTCTCCCAACATGCTCTCTCCCAAAGCTTATTGAGAATCACTGACTCATGGACTCTTCACAAATGTGGTCAACACCCAACTCGAAAGCAGCACAAAAAGAGCTCTGCTCTCCAGATCAAAACCACAAACTGTCTCTCAGAAAGCTCTCTGATAGAAAGCTCAGAGAGTTGTCTCACAGAGGGGGCTTTCTGGCAGAAAGGCACATGGTATAAAGTGCAACAAAGTCCATTCTAAGAGCAGGCTGTAGTGAATGAGTGGGTTAAGCATAGGACTCCCACCTAGAGGACTTGGATTTGAGTCCCATGTGTAGCTTATTGTTGACTTATTTTCTGCCTGTTTTCAGTTTGGTTAAGTTTAGGCAGCAAGACTGCTTGGTTAGACTTAGGAATAGAACATGTTTGGGTTAGAATAGACCATTAACTACATGTGAGAAAGCCCTTTCTGACAGAAACAGTTGAAGGCTCACTTTTCCCATTGTTTTATTCTGAGATGCTGGTGATCTGCTGCGACCTCTAGTGGCAGTGAGTGTCACATACAGCACATTTAATATGCTTTTTCTGCATGTGCTCCCCTCCTGCTGTGCATGTGCTCACATACCGTGTGAGTGTGCAACTTTGTCAACTGCAACATTAGAAATCTAAAATGACGCCATATTCAGTACACGGTGAGTTATAGTGCAGATGTGTGCTCTGGCTACTATAGAACATGTCAACTCAGTGTACATACAGTGGAGGAAAGAAATGTGTTTAACTCATGCAGATGCATCATGACTCAGGTGGTGCTGCCTGGAGCAAACCTGGATCTTGTTTGCATCTTTCCTTTGACTTTATATGCAAAATGTTTTTCTATAAAATTAACCTTACATTCAGTACAAACATACCTTAAGGCCTTAAAAAATCTGTCTATAGCAATTCTCCTGAGCCTCATCTGCATCTCCATGTCGTGAATGAGGCAGATTTAATGGGCAAAGTCAACTGGGGATCATGGCTTTGACCTGGATTCACAATAGTGAGTCTATTTCACGGCGAAGAGCATATGTGACGTTTGAAGGAGAAATTCTTGCTTTAAAATCCCTCCACTGTGGTCTCAAAGAGGATACTCTCAGATACGCACATATTGTAAACATGTTTCTCTCTCATACTCACCATCTCTGTGTGCCTCTCACACACAGAAGCACAGCTCTGTCTAACTGTGAATCAATTGACTGTGTGTGTGTGTGTGTGTGTGTGTGTGTGTGTGTGTGTGTGTTGTGGTATATTTGTGTGTTTCCCTGGCCCAGTCTCTCACTAGTTGGACTGACATGGAGCTGATTGCACAGTCACTGGCAAACTGCAATGTCAACCATTTCCCCCTGTATTAACAAAATCAAGTGTGTGAGCATGTGTGACTGTGCAAAATACGTGTGTAAGCCTTTGGGCATGTATGTTTTTTTGTGCACACCTTTAAATTTTGTGTATTCTGCATGTGCTGTTTTGGATGTTTCTGTGTATGTGTGTGTGTGTGTGCTTACCCATTTGCATGCTGTCCCATCCTGTTGTCCTTCCCCTCCTTACAATGTTTGTGCTGAATAAATCAGCTGGGAGCCAGAGAAGGAGCAAATCTTCCAGAAACTCGAGGATCCTCTCTCCTCTCAGTAAGAAGTGGCTCTTATTACAGCAGAATATCCGTGCTGTCGCCACAAAACCTTCTGAAGCTCGGGTCTCTGTGTTAGTTTTACTTCAGTTCAAACTTCACAAGGGCCGTGTTAGGCATGTTATCCATGTCCTTCAGAGGTATAAAACCAATTCATATCCTATTGTACACTTATTTTATTCAACCATTCCCTTAAGGAGACAAAACCAACAATTAATTCATCCTTGCAGCAAACATGAAATGAAATTTGAGACAAAAATGCAGAGCAAACAGATGGATTCTTTTCAACAAGTGACATCTTATCACTAACAGATGGCCCCATCTATCATGTTCATCCAGTTATTTCAGTCCTTGATGCACATCTGTAATAAACTAAAGTGACTCAAGGCTCTATTCACAAAGACATTACCAAAGCATCTCATTCCTGATATTTACAGTTCTTGTTTTCTCACTGGTGATCTGGGGGTGAATAATCATGGTTTTCCAACAATAGTACAAACCTCTCTACTGAAACAAAAACAAGTTTAAGTGACAGCACTGACACCATTTGGTACAACTCCTAATCGGCCCATAATGGTAGTGCATGACAAGCTTTCCAGATCAAGTGGCATGCAAAGTAGCATCAACAAAATCAGTCGTGGTAAAATTCTTGTCAACAAACCTAGCACTGTAATTTATTTTCATTTTGTTTACACAACATGGCACATTATGTTTTCTTAATAATTCAACATTTTAATACTATGATATTATTTATATTGATTTTTTACTCCTGCTTTAAGGAAATCAATCACTCCACAAGTTTATGGCTCTAACAGGCAGAGTGCGTCAGACGACTGTATTATGGACTCTGCTGAGCTGATAGTGCTGCTCTCACATATGAAAATAAACTGACAGAAATGATTTTTTACCATATTACCATATATTTTTGACCATATTATTGCTTATTAATGAACAGTAAGCAAACCTATAGTAGATGATGTGGTTGTATGAATTCTGTTTTGTTTTCTTGTTTGTTTTTGTTTACTTTGTTTCAAACAATCAGGCCTGCTTTCAGGGGCGGTCACGGATGACCACGGCCCCAGGCCCGCAGGGGGCCCATGCAAAGTTCTATGGTTAACCTTTGAATGGGATCGAGTACTGATTTATATCACTGGCGATGCAATTTATATGCATACCTTTACAACTACGTGAACTGGCTAGCTAAGTCAAAATTATATAAGGTTATAAGGTTAGCTCTGTTTAGACTATTATCACCATTTCAGTTGGCAGCCATATACTTCATACAGTATTTTAGGTCTGCACAGGATTTGACCAATACTTTGATTAATATAGCCCTCAATATTGAATTTTATAGATGAAGAAAGTTTATTTGTTCACTCATTTGATGTCATGACTTAATGATTTACAGTAATTTCTTTGATTTTGATTTTCCCCTATTTTTCTTTGTTTAAAGATATAAGGAGGAATACAACTGCCACAGTCTAATCTGAAAAAAACGTTTATTTGTGTCCACTTGTGCTTTATAATCATATTGACTACAAAACAGAGCATGGCCAGGATGGGTCTAAAACACTGGATTTGGAAATGGTTGTTAGAGACTCCATCTGTGTCACCACAGGGCTATTGGCCAAGAGCTTATTTGAAATCGTCCGTGTTGGTATTAGAGCTAAGGATGGGTGGGTGGTAGTCACCGGTGGATTCAGGAAGGGAGCAGTATAATCTGGTGCCTTGTTGGACGCTCCTACAGTAAATAAACATGATTAAGTGTCCCCTAGAATGGCCCAATGTCCCAGACAACAGGATGAAGTGCCCTCTAGGGTGCCATTCTTGTAGGCAAAACATGATAAAGTGCCTTCTAGGATGCCCTTCCAGTGGAACAAAATGCAATGTTGTGTAGGTGGCTCTACTTGCTTGAAAATTAGTTGGCCTTTGAATGGTTAAATAGTTAAATAGTTAATAGGTTTATTACAAATGTGTGGTAGTCGTTGTACTTTAAGTCATATAATAAAATAATTTTAATCTAAACCAGAGATTGAAACTGTTTCACCATAAATACGTCACGACTTTTGGCACACTGGTGCCCCACCTCATACAGCTGGTGCCCTTTTTATTTTTCGCCCCTGTCCCTCAAACAGCCTGCCTCCGGTGGTGGTAGCGCTGGAGTGGGTGGAAAAATTTGACCATAATTTTTAATGACCAGTCAGCAAACACTCATATCAGGAGCATCCTTGAACTCATTAAAAGGGATAATTTTCAGCTCACAACTGCATGCTCAGTGTAGCATGCTGTAAATGAAAGATAAAAGTGATAAAACCTTAATGATTGATATTTATCTCGAGCACTTTGGAGTGAATGGAGACCACTTATTGTCTTGAAGGCAGGACATCAATCTTAAGAATAATAATGAATTGGAAAACGGCTGGGAGCCTGGCGCTAATGTAAAGTATATACTCATTTTGTAGATAATGGATCACAACAGGTGGTCCTTCATGCGTTCTGTTCATTGTGCTGCAGCGGACTTTGCATACACTCAGCAGGAAAGCTCTGCAGGGTGAGTTGAAACAGTTAAACCTGATTCACAGTATAATGTGATTTTCCTTTCCTTCTTAAAAAATGCCTGCAAACCACACTCTCATCGTTACTCCAGTGGATTCATCAATCACCTTACACCAATCCTGCCAACGCCAGCCAGCCAACCGAGCGTTGCCAGTCCCTGTGTGCCAGTGCTGGCTCAGCATGCTACACCCCTGCATGTACAGTGTGTGTGTGTTTGTGCCCCCTGTGCCTGTTTACATCCATATGCACACACATGCATGTTTATGTGTCTCTATGTGTGTGACTCATCCTGCTATCCTGAGGTTTCCTGTCCATTTGTGTTTGTATGTGTGGCTGTGAAATTTGGCATGAGTGTGAAATATCTCAGCAACTGGATTATCATAAAATGTGGCACAGAAATCGTTTGAATCCTAATGACCCAGGTGACATTTCATGTCATGCCTCCAGCAAGTCAAAATTTTTCACTTGATCAATACTTCAGTTCATCTTTCAGAGAGTAAAACACCAAATTTCCATTAAATTTACTGGCTCTACATCGATTATGGTTGTCCTTTGACCTCTCCATTAGTATGAAATTCCCAGCCATACATGCACACTTCAAAATAAATTAAGTGGATTACCATTACATTCTCTGCATACATCTGTGTCCCCCCCAGAGGATGCATCCTTTGAATTTTAATGACCAAATGTCCCCCTTGGCACTAACTGCAGGGTAAACTGACAGATTTTTACACATTAAAGCTAAAATAATGAATTCAAAAGGGTAGATAGTCATGTAATTTGTTGAGTAAATTCATGCTTCCCACAGATGTGACCTTCCCACTAGCCATCATTAAGCCAACATTACACTTGTATGCAAGACAGTAGGTGGGATGTGAAATTTATAGGGCAACATACTGTGACACATTTTCTCTTGATAGATTACTGCTAATACTACTAAAGTTCAAAGAGAAGTTTCAGGACAGGTGTCTCATCTTATCACATGAAAATATGGTAATTGGTTGTTTTCCCAGCCTCACCTCCACCCAGGCTCTCTCGCCTTTAACCTAATTAGAAATATCTGACTCCACTTAGATCACAGCAAGCAATAAAACGATGTCCAATTTTCAAAATATCTCTCTATAAGAAAATAAGATAAAGAGCTCCTCTCAGATAAACAAATCAACATCCACTAGCGCACTTGCTATTATAAACTGAAAACTTCGTAATCTTAACAAAATTAAATGTTTACTCTATAAGCACAAAAAGTGACATCCCCCATGAAAAACTGAAAACTACTACATCATCATAACTTGGTTTCATCCATATCCATAAAACGTTCTCTTCTAAAGTCATTTTTTCAAATTACAAGTTGTAATGCTGGCTGTCTAAACACTTTTACAACATTCAGTCCTCTCTGTGCTGCTGTTACTATTACAGACATGTCTGAGCCACTGACTAAACATAAAGAAGGACAACATGACAACTCCCTAAAAATTAAGCCAAAACATTTTTATCGCCCCCTGGTGGCTGGTTGCAGTATCGGTCATAAACCCTGCACCCTCCATGTTAGCAAAATGGACAAGGACCAAACTAAAATCTCAACATACACTTCAAATAAATTTTTCCCAAAGCTGGTTTCTGTCAGGTCAAGGGTTCATTTTTCTGATAAGTTTAGGGTTAATATAATTTCATTTGTAATAAGTTTCTCTGTCGTCCCATTCCCACACATAGTATGTGTGTTCCAGATGCTATTTTCCAGTGCTGCTCTCACATCCTTCAGCAGCTTCAACTCTCTGTCATGTAATTTTAGAGCTTTTCCATTGGACAGATGGCTTTAGCTTATTTGCTAAAGTAGCTAACTGTCACCTGCCATTAGCCGGCAACTAAACCAGATACAGCAGTGAACACGACTGGTCACCAGGACGAACACAACCTCAAGGGTTTCCTGATGGAAAGATAGCTTTACTTGTTGCTAAAGTAAATTTGCTAACCGCAACCTGTTGTTAGCTCAGTTATCTGTGACTCAGCACTGGGTGGGTGGAGTCAAACCCAGCAAGAAAACCACCTCTGTGCTGTAGCCTTTTTCCTGCCATCAAACTTGTCTTAGAAGCTGTTTTGGTCCCAGTCTGACCGTGTGGGAGCTTTCAGTCAGGAAGAGCCAGCTAGTAGAACCACTCTCCTCTTGACATCCACGGCCTATTATGGCTTTATGGCATGGGGGCTTAACACCCAGCACTATTGTCTACTGTAAATGCCAATCAATGTCCACAACAAGTCTCTCCCTAGCAGCTTGTATTACAGGAAACATGTAGGCAATAAGCACTCCGCTCAAGGTTCTTGGGAACTAATGGAGCTAATGTGACTGCTTGCATGTCCATGGCATAGTAGCCATTAGCTAGCCAGCTACTGTAGTAAAGTAGCTCACCAGCTAGCCCAGCAAGTAATCACTACACAGCCTTAAGCACCTTCTTCTACCTATGAATTTGTTCAGATGAATTTCACTGTACTGAAATCTGCTGTTGAGAACAGCTTAAGTAAAGGCTTATGTGAAAGGGATCAAATTGTGGTATGTCAAGGCCTTGATGTAGTGTGCATTCAAGACTGAATGAAGCACGGAAAACTAGAAATTGTTTTCGGTTTTGTGTTATTGTTCAGTTGTCTTTAGTCTGACCCCTCTGTCTCTTCCTCTCTTTGTCTTTGTCAAAAGAGGTTATAGCTTAAAAAGCTTCTCTTTGTCTTTGTGGATGTCAAAAACTGCTCCGTATGTCTCAGCTTTTTCCTCCCCTCTCTCTTTCTCTTTCTCTCTCTGTTTCTATTATCCAATGAGGGAAACAGAGCCGATGTCTCCTGCGCCATCACTCTCTGTCCGCCTGTCTGTCTTTGTGCGTTGCTCCACATCTTTTACCGATGTCAAAATAGACCTGTTCCCTCCTGCTCTTTTTTTTCCTCCTTTTTTCTGCCCCCCTCTCACCTCTCTCTTCCTCTCTGTCTCTGTCTTTCATAGATGTCAGAAAGACATTTGTGTGCTCTGAATGTGGAGTAGAGGTGATGTTTGGATGTTTTGAAGCAGAACTGTCTGTCTAACCGTCTGAATACAGACTGAGACCTATTGATTTCTGGTTTACGAAGGGATCAGAAGCTAATCTGTATGGCACGCACACACAGAAATGCACACAGACACACTTCTGTGGAAAAGACCACATGCACATGCTGAGAGACAAATGTTTTCCCCCCATTACAGTAAGTAGGCTATGTGGTCACGCATACATGAACAATAGAAACAGGCTTTCATGGAGAATCAGGACACTCACATCGAAGGAGAACACACACAGAGGCAAACACATATACAAAAACAGAGTTCACCTGTGAAAAGTGTGAACAGAGTTAAAGGAATAGTTCGGATTATTTGATGTGATGTTGTGGTACTTGTCGATAGTGTTTTACCCACAGTAGATGGTGGTAGAGCTGCCCCCAGTTAGGAGAAGCAGAGAGGAGTACCAGCATGGAAGCGAAACATATGTCGGTCAACCTTAAAAAATTAACATCAGTTGAAGTGTATGCTAAGATTTTTCACACTATACCATCAGACTGCCTTTTTACGATCATTCTCTCCAAGCAAACCAAACTCCATGGGTGAAATCAATAATTCAGAACATGGGAGTGATTGTCTACCACTGCTTCAGTCTGTTAGTTTTCTGTGTTATTGTGTAACTTTGGTGTTTTAAAAGGATAGTTCAGATTCAGCTAAGTCACACAATATCACAGTAAAGATTGAGGCACCAGTACACCTGCTACTTCTGTATTCTGTGAGGTAAAATTACTGATTTTGCCTGTAGAGTTTGGTTGGTCTTAATGTTGTGTGCATTTAAGGTTGAATGAAGCACAGCCAATTAGAAATTGTTTTTGGTTTTGTGTTATTTCGATGATAAAATGCTGTTACGTCAGCCAAATATCGCTTGCTGCACGCCATCCAGACTCCATGTGTAAAATCAGTCATTTTACCTCACAGAACATGGGAGTTGCTGGTCTACTGCTGCCTCTATATCAGTTAGTTTGATTGTGTGTATTATGTGTTTTAAAAGAATAGTTCAGATTCATCAAAATCACACAATAACAAAAAAACAAACTAACTGATCCAGACAGCGATAGACCAGCAACTCCTGTGTTCTGCAATATTTGCCTTATATAAAAATGGTTTCTCGTAGGAAAAGGCTGTCTGATGGAAAAGTAAAGGGCAGAAAACATTCTTAATATAGGGTACACACTGATTTTTTTAGGTGGACCTTTTTAAGGTCAACTACAAACTCAACTTTCATCTCTCTCTCTCCCCCGCACACAAACATAATTTATGCATTACAATTAGGCATTTAGGTACATGCATACACACACAGTAATAAAATGTGTGGTAACAAGTGAGCAATGCTATTTCTACACACAATCATCTATGCATCACACACACACACAACACACACACACACACACACACACACACACACACACACACACAAAGCCAAGATGATCGGATGAATTGTCTTATCATCTTCCAAGCAAAGTGATTTGGGAGGCTCCCCAGGCTGAGTCGCTCTCAGCCTGACACTCCCAATAACACAGCTCCTCTTTTATTAATTCCCCCCTCTCTCCTCTACCCAATCCTCCTTTTATTTATTCAGTTCATCTGTCTATTCTGCCTTCTGTCATGTTGATTTGTGGTGAAGCTCAGATAGAGGGATGGAGCAATCTAAACTAAATCATGCCCAGATCGTCATCTTACACAGACTTGTACGTCCGGCCCCAAAGTTTTCCAGCAGACAGTGATCATGCATGGTTTGAAAAACTAAAAATGACAGTTGATGTAGTTACAGGTTTTTGCAAGTAAAATATTAATAGGATTATAATAATAAGAGTATTGATTGTGGTGATCAGTAGAATGGTCTGATTTCTGAAACTAAAGCAGAGAACATGGTAATTAAAATAGGGAACAGGAGGAATCACTCTTATAGTTCCTCCTGAACAGCTGGGGTTCTACCCAAAACCACTTGTTTCTGAAGAGCCAATTTTTGAAGAAAGTGTTTGTCAAGGTTTTCCATTAAGAATCCTTTTCATCCAAAGAACCCTTTTGGAGTTTAAACAACGGTAACACCCACAATATACAACCTTTGGGATTCGATTAGTTTTTTCCTAATCTGTAGAATAGAATATGGTTCTTTGTAGAACCCCCAGAAGGCAAGAGTATTGTCAGTAAAAACCCTTGTAATTTATTATTTTTAGATCCTCCTAGGTGGGTTCTACATAAAAACCTTGAAATATAAAATGGTTCTTGGTAGAACCCTCTGGTCCACTGTAATCAAGGAAGTCATCAATAGACAGCATTGCACTATTTTTTGGTTCCAGTTGGGAGCTAACAAAAAGAAAACAGTTTCTTTTTGGTGAAAATGTTCCAAATGGTTCAAAATTAGGTGCTTGAACTTTAATGGGGCCGGTTCCATGTTGGTGGAAATGGGCCCACTTTGAAGCCTTTGGTATTGTTTGACTGGAAAAGTTCCAGTACTCTTGGAACAGGGCTATTTTGGTCAATACCACGAAGATATCGAGTAGTAATATGCAGCATCAATACCACTGTCATGTCTGGTAAAAATTAAGCTAATTAAGTGGAACCTTTATTAAAGGTTTGACCGGGAGCCAAAAAAGGTTCTCCAACAGGGACAGGCCACAGAATCTATTGTTCTAGTTAGCACTTTTATTTCTAAGAGTGTATGCTTAAGTGTCACATGTTCTATCATGATGATTTGTGATGAAATTTGGATGAAATTCCCCAAATGAAGCCAAACTGTGTCGTGAACTTAAATGATCTTAACTGACAACTAAGGCTTCTGCTGCTGCCGCCAGAGTGAGAATTGTTTCGCTTCAAGCCTGAACTGAACATCTCAGCCTCGGCATTCCTCAAAAACTGGTGCAGCATCCTCAGTTAGGTCACTAGCTGATTTAAATGGGTTACTAAATTATTCTGGAGATATTGGTGTCAGGCAAATTTATTTATAAAGCCCTTTTCATAAACAGGCTTGTCACAAAGTTCTTTGCAGAGAACAAAGGATTATAAATGCAGGTAAGACAAGGAGACAAAACAAGACAGATAGGACAAGAAATAGAACAAAACACTCTCAAAAAGAGATGGCAGGATATTGTTGGCAGGTTTTTAGTTTGCATAGTGCTGCTGTATGAAGTAAGTGTCTGTTTTCGTATTCTTTCCAAATTCATCCCACATAGGGTACATAGCACACAATCAGTGTGGGAAAGTAATATGAGCCAACAGCCAATAAATGCTAGTAAATTTTGACTGCGGTTGTTAAGCTTCGTCTACTTCTACAGGCCACTTTGGAAGGTATCCAAACCAGCATATGGAGGTTCACTTAAAGCACAAAATTAGTTTGGCTGCTAGAATAATGGAAGTGACTGATGAATTTTGGAATGCACAAACCACCATGGACCTTATCCAAAGGAAGATTTGTTTTCAGCTCAGAATATAATCGAGTAGGATAGGGAGTTTATATAGTTGCATTTGAAGACAGCCCATATATGCTGGTAGATTAGTTTCCATAGTTACAGATGACAAATGTTTTCACAATGAAAATACAACCGAGACAGTTTAAATGGCTTTTGTTTTCCTGAAAACAGAAAAACAACTAAGTGGTGATTCACACACCACTGCAATGCAAAAGTAACTCGCTACCCATTCTTTTTTTGTTTTCTACCTACTTTAAAAAATGTTACAGGAATACAACATTTAAAGAAATATGCATATTTGCTTTCTTGCCAAGAAGTTAGGTGAGAAGATCAATATCAGTATCAATATAAAATTACAATAACTGTATCAGTACCAGTACCCTTTAAATGAATCAACAGAGTTTTTTCATTTCTATGGAGGTGTTACTGAAAAATTCCCTGCATTTTATGCGATCAGAGGCCAGAGGCATGTAGTATAGCTATACTTTCACATTTTCACACACTCACACATTGCAATAAATGAACACTCACTGTACACTGATTGCTATAAGAAAAACATACAAATATATATATTTTTTTTCAAGATTTTGATGCAAAATTGTATTGTTATTGGTATTGTTTGACTGGAAAAGTTCCAGTACTCTTGGAACAGGGCTATTTTGGTCAATACCACGAAGATATCGAGTAGTAATATGCAGCATCAATACCACTGTCATGTCTGGTAAAAATTAAGCTACGGCCAGCTGCCAATTAGCATAGCTTGGCACAAAGACCTGACATTTGTGTGTTAAACAAATGCAAACTTTTGGCAAAGCAAAAAGGTGTATTTCCCAAAACGCCAAACTATAGAACAGTGAAAGGACCAGTGTGTAGGCTTTAGAGGCATCTAGTGGTGAGCTTGCAGATTGCAACACCTTGCATCACCCTCCCCTCCCAAGTGGAGGGGAGGGTGATGGCTAGAGCCAGTGTTTGGTTTGTCCATTCTGGACTACTATAGAAGCATGATGGTGCAGCATGTCTGGCTCTGTGGAAGAGGTCCTGCACTCTCTGTACATGAAAATGGCTCGTTCTGAGCTAACAAAACACAACAATTCTTATTTTCAGATGATTATACACTAATGAAAACATACTCATGAATAATATTTTCCATTTTTTTCCTTATTCTGCCAATAAATCCTCATAAATCTTATACACTGGACCTTGAAGTAAAAACATTTTTGTTTCAGTATCCATTATTATATTTAAATAAAGGGTAATTAAGAGTAACTTTGTAGTATGGAGAATAAACAGCTTCATTTTGATCTGTTGGATGTCCAGTTCTGAGACAGTGAATTGAATTATGCACTGCCTGCTTTCATTTACTGAACTAAAATGATTTTCAAGGTCGGAAACTGACTTGCTGAGCTGATATAAGCTGATTAACATGATGTGACAGCTAAGAATACATTTGCAACAGTAAATTAAATTTAAGGGTGTTTCAAGTGAAATGTGTACTCTGAATTAGAGCAAAATGTATATACTTGTTAGTGATTAATTCTCTATTTGGGATGTTGCTGCTTTTGAGCTCAAAGGAATTTCATCAGTTTATATACACACCGATCTCATTCCAAGTGCCTTTTTCTATTTGACAAGAGTTTGGATCTGTTAATTTACTGTACAAACACAGTCATGTATTTCTGTTGCACTTTGATTCACTGTGGCCTCATTCTTGGCAACGATTTTTTCAAAACAGATACATGCTGGTTGTTTTGTAGCTGTCAGGGAGGTAGTGCCAGAGGGTTTGAAGTGACGGGGCACGTATCTTGTAAGAGAACATGAACGCTGAGCTCACACAACAAGGCTCTGATTCAGTGTTGTGCCACAGAAGTTCCCCACATGCTGAGATGAAATCACCTGATGTCAAACGGCTGGCCTATTCCAGTCACGTCCTCCATATTTAGAAAGAAAGCCACCTTTATAAATGTATAAAAAAAAAAGTATGAAAAAGAACTGCAATCAAGTTTTCTCATGTGTTTTCTGTTAAATTTACTGATAAATCATAATTTCTAGCATATTTACTGAATATTAAGTGATTCTGCACAGGTTATATACTGTAGACTAGATCATTTGTTGTGCAGTGCTCATATTTTCTAAAGAATATTTACAATACATCCTTTATCATCCTTGCCATTTTTCTAGCCATGGTATTTTGTATGAATTGGCACTCTCAGCAGCCCAGTCACTTTTCCATTCAGAGAAGCAGCTGTGTTTCATCTCAAGAATTTGATCATTGTATAGGAGAAACACAGCTTATATCAAATAGGTATTAAACCATAGCCATGTTTCCAATTATAGCCTTTCTTAATCGGCTTATTTTATGCATCTCATCTTTGCGTGTTGTGTTCATATGACCCCTAATTGGATAATCTTTAACTTCATTCAATTTAATTTCATGTCAAACAGTCAGATACTTAGCTATAATGTGGATTTTACTTGATACACAAAAGGTTAATAATATTGAAAACCATGTCAGGCTAAAAATAATGAAATAGTTGCCTTGAATACAAGCCACACATGCTTAGAAAGACATCACATTGATTTAGATCCTGGTATATGTGAAGCAAGCAGGAGAACTCAGAGGAATTTATTACTTCAATTGACTATGTTTTAGCCCAGCATTTCTACACGAGCCTCTCAGTTCATTTTCAGTTTTGAAGGGGCGTTATCAACACATGAAAGACCAATCAGAGCAATGAAACGTGTAACATAGCGATGTTTCCAAACATTGCACAGAATGGCAGCTGCCTGATTTCAATCTTTCTTGTTTTAGAGCCAAACAGTACACCAAAATATATCTCTGGAAACATTTTAGGTAAGAAATAGACGATGTAGTAACCAAATCTGGATTCATATTTCATCAGTTTGATTTGAGGTTCGTGAGCCTGAGACATGATTGGATAGACCTACAACCAATCCCATATTAAATAAATGGTTGCGATTGGCCTGATGGGATCCGAGGCTGGTGGAATTTAGTCTGAATGGAAGAAGGGCCAGACAGCAGATTTGTCTGGTCGCCAGGTTGACTACATTTACCATCCACACTGACTGGACATCCACATAAAAAGTGGTGAATTTTCCTTTTAACCAAAAACCAAGTCTTAAACCTAAACTTTAATGGTTTACCTTGTAAGTACCAGAGACTTTTTGTCTCCAGATGGGAGGTGAGTCTCCATAATGTTAGCCCCAGATTTTAATTAAAACACATACACACACTACTGTACTTAGGCCTTTTTTTTAAGAGAACAGTAGAGCAGAAAATAATGAAGTTGTGGTTAAAATCCCAGATGTTACTAACTAATTTTAATGAAATCCACCCTGCAAAACAAACTGCTGGAGAGGCTGTGGTGCACAACAAAAGACTGAAAGTCACCCTTTTGTGTGTTTATCTTTCTCTGTAACTTAAGTTTCCAAAGTCCTGACAATTTTCAAGAGCTATTAAGGTTGATGATGTAGTTTACTTTTTTCATTTACCTTAAGAGTTTTTCCTTTCAGTCAAGGCCCAATAAAATTTTAGAAAAGTACAGAGCCAGACAACAGGTGAAGTGTGTCTCTGTCCTCCTCTTTTCCGTCTCATTCTTTTACAGGAACAGATAAAACAAGAGAATGAGACACAGTGAGAGCTGACAAAAAAGAAAGATGAGATGGAGGTTGTCCGTGGTTGTAGATGTAATAGTCATTATTGCAAAGTCAATGTTTCGATCTCCCACAAAAGCCATCCTCTTGAGGAGTTATCCACCACGTCCTTGAACGAGACACTGAATCCTGCTCGCTGACTTTTACTGTCACTCTTAACCGTAATGCCACCTACACACCTAAAATGTTAGGTGGACAAAGGCGGGACAGAAATGACGAGTTGCCAATAACACAGCAAGCCAGCTTCAATATTGAAAACTAGACCTCTTCTACAACAAAGTCTGGCACGCAGAGAAAGCCAGTGGTATTTAGCTCAGAGCTCAAGGTGAATGCAAATATTGTTGTCCTGTCTGCTCATCAAGGCCGTCAACGTGGCCAAATAACATCAACAAACAAGGCCCTGCAATTGCATGATTTCAGAGGGAGGGTCCTCTAATCAGAACCAAACCAAGCTTTTCATTTTCCGAGTTGTTGGCAACATCAAAGTAGCGTCCCGGACTCTTTGATGAAAAGATGTTGATTAGGACCCAGTAAACCAGGTCTGCACTAATTCTACAAGAGGTCGTTCCTGCCTTCTCCATTTTAACCACGGAGTTCGACTCAGAGTTCTGGTTTTATGACTTATTTTGAACTTTTCAGGAGTCGAACCTACATATTAGCTTACTTGTAATGTAACAACAGGAGATTCTTTGATGTTGAAACAAAAAAAAAGTACAAGGGATGTATTATTTATCAAGTGAAGTCAGTACGTATGCTCAGATGAGAAGCCTCCTGTTTTTTTGTTTTTATCGTCACCCTGGAGCGGAGCCAGTTAGCTTAGCCTCAGGCTAGGCACCTTTTCCAGTGTAGACAGCCCATCAGGTTGAGTGACAAGTGTGTGGGAGGTAGTGCGAGATGGATAGTTTGCTTCCTGCCCAAGGAGAGGACTGTTTTACTGTTTCTGTGATCTATTGGCCAAACAAGAACACTAATAGTTGGAGGTCTCAGATTACAGTGGTTCCTAAACTTTTTCTGACTTTATTATCAAATGCTCGCAATAATTGGGGAAGAAACTAATTAAAAAGGATTCAAGTTTAATTTTAGTGATACTGATAATAAAGGTCAGCATGTTAGTATCAACAAACTCTTTTTGTTTATTTCCCCACATTAGTTATATCTCCCCTGGTTATGCACACCCCCCCTGCAGCGGCTCTACACTCCCCTATTGTGGTTCATCCACCAGTTTGGGAACCCCCAGGGGAAAGGAAAAGTTTAAAATAAGATCTGTCTTTTGCCTCCTCAACATAAATGAGCTCAATTTAAGACCAAGATGAAACTTTGACGTTTTTCTCATATTTCTAAAATTCGGCTTTTGAGAGATAGCCTTTGTCTCATCTCAGTCCAAGACTGATTTGAGCCCAGCCGAAGAAAAAAAAATGTTGAAATGTTTTTCATTTATTTTGTCTCACTGCACTGATTTTAACTTTGACTTAAACAATCTCTTGAGATAACAGTGAGACATAAAAGAAAGCTATGTTGTCTTAAATGAGATCTTAAATTTGTCTCAGTGGTCAGATTAAAGTCTTGTTGCTCCATACGGTTGTCAAGGAGAAACCTCTGAGACAACTATGAGCTCAAGAAAAGGTCTTCTCCTTTTCTTTTCTTTTGTTCCTTTTTTTCTCCTAAGGGGGGGTTTAGGAGAAACAGATGAGACCTCAGTAGGCTCAAAATAAGAATCTCTTTTATTTCTCATCAGACAAAGAAAAGGCAATTGTGAGAAACAAATTTTTCCTCTGGGCTGCTGCATTTAGTGATGACATTTTTGAACATTCAGTGCCAACATTTGTGAGAGGGACAAAAACAGCAGACTTTTTTCACTGCAGCCATATTGACATTAAAATAGTGAAATAAACACTGATGTTACCAGTGATACTAATTAAGGTTCCATCACATTCAGGTCAAACAGAGTCAGAGTGGCTCACTGGGAAGGCTGTGCGACACTAAATGCAACTGGACCTTATTTAGATCACTGGTAACACCTGTGTTTACCTCACTATTTCATATCAATATTGCTGCGGTTAAAAAAAAAAGGTCTATCGATTAGAGACACTCTACCAAGTAGAAATTGGAATTGGAAAGTCTCCCAGACCCCCACACCTTTACTTTTATTCCCATGCTACATAAACACACACTTTGCTGTATACACTAAGCAGTGACATTGGCCATAAATCTTGTGTTGTAGAATCATCCGGTATGACTCTAATTTCTTGGAGGGCTGGCCTTTGTTTTTTGGGGTTAGTCTGCAAAATGCCCAATTTCCAAAAACAAAATAAAAAGGCTCTGATATAGCTGAATTACCCATTTTGAAACCATCTGAAAGAAGGATTTGATGAATTTTCTCCACCTTTGAAGAGCACATTATCCTTAAATCTATCTGAAATAGCACAACTGGAAATGCGGTTTTCAATAAAAGAATACTGAGAGTAACGAGAATTTTCAGACAAAGCGTGCAATCTTATGTGGGCGCACATTTAATGGGTGCTATGTGTAAAATAACTTGGTGTAATTGCAAAGCTAAATGCTACGTGGCACGTTCTTGAAACAAGCCTAATCAACTTTGAAAGAAGAGACAGCAAGTCTTCCCCGTGACAAGCAAAAATTAAAATTCATAACGAATAAGAACGCTCCCTCGCTCCATTCAACACACTTATTCCCAGCACATAACATTCCGAGAACTTTCCTTACAGGTTTGTTTTTGGTAACCCTCACATTCTGGAAACATAACCGTAACCTTTTCCTTTGTTTTTTTGTTTGTTCTTTTGTTTGTTTGTTTTTTATATAAGAAAGTGCTGGGAATGTCTCAATAATGTTGCTTTTATGTCAGAAAAACTTGCCATGTCAGCTTCAACGGAATGTCATACGGGAATGTTCAATCAACGTCCTCAGAATCAAAACAAAACATTCCCCGAAACTTTTGGGGGGCCAAACTTTGCTAACTGGATCTGGTATAAGATTAGAGTGGTAACCTCTGGAGGATATTGCTGTATGACAGACATTACTGAGTCACTTTGCTGGCTTTACGACTCCTCTACTTATGCTACTGTTCCTGTTTGTTTATCCTGTCACACTTATAATGAAAGACAAAACTACAGGAAACAAGAGAGAAAAAAAGAAGAGAAGAGAGTCTGCTCCTCGTAAGTTGTCATTCAGTCCACTGATTATTTAGGCTGAATGCAAAAAAGCTAAAAAATATTTAATGACCTAATGCACTGATGAGAAATATTTACTATACTTTTGGGCACGACTTATTTGACAGTCACGACTGTCATGAAGAATTCAGTTGAGTTAAACGCATAAGTGACAGAGACAGAACAACAAGCTGAAAGAGGAATCTGAGAGACAGTGAGTCAGAGAAACTGAAAGACAAGAGTCAGCAGAGGGAAAGAGAGATGCAGAGATTGTTGCTCATTCATCCGATCGCGCAAACAACAGAGTTACAGACAGTGAGACAGACGAGGGAGACGAAGACGGAAGAAGAAGGCAAAACCAGGCAAAGCGAGGAGGATCTTGTTCGGCAGATAGATCACAGCAATACAGATCTATTTACAGATTAGTAATGGCTCTGACTGTGTGCGTGTGAGTGAGTGTGTGTGTGTGTGTGTGTGTGTGTGTGTGTGTGTGTGTGTGTGTGTGTGTGTGTGTGTGTTTGTACATAGTGCATTGAGCCGGCAGAACACAGCCACACTCACCCACCCACACACACACATCCACAGATGATTGCACACTCTTACCTACACATACACACACTCACATAGCAAATATACCTTTGCCTGCCTGGTTATCCTTATATCCCCTGAGCAGAATACAACAAATTACTACTCTGCAGTTTTGTTGTTGATTGGTTTTTTTTGTTTTTTTTTTTGTTATTGTAGGTGTTGTTGCACCATCTGCAGGCCTTCATCTGCAATATATGACATTAAATGTCATTTTTATTGGAGACATTTTAGGGATGAAGTTACATACATGAAATGCAATTACAGAATAATCTAAAACAATAATCTCTGCAAAATCACATTAATAAATAGGTTTGAATAGTAAAGGAAAAAGATGAAGAAGAAGATCTGGTAACACTTTATTTGAAGGGGTGTGCATATGACTGTCATGACATTGTCATAACTCTGTCTTGAACCTGGAGTCTTCATGAATGTTTGACTCTGATCATTAAGTGTCATTTTGTCACTTATGTAATTTTAAATGCAAAGCTGAGATGTCTTTACTTCACAAGGTAAAATATTCATGATGCACTTATAAAGGTCTCATGATGGCAAGTGTCAAAACCATAACACCTAAAAAACAAACATAAAACTAAACAGTTTATTAAGTTGAATAGTGTCGAGCTGTCATGACAAAGACATCTCAACAATGTTAACTTTGCATTAAAAATGACATAACGGACTGAATGACAACAGTCAAAACATTCAAGGACTCTTCATGTTCATGACAGGTGTCATGACATGACATTGATTGACATGTCTGTCACAACAGCCTGACACAATCAAACTGTTGAGCTACACTGTCAAATGACTTTTGTAACAGTGTCGTTAATAATTCCCTTGACCTTAACTTCAGTGATACTAATTGGGTTTAACAGAAAGATGTCATTAAATGTTATAAGGCCTGTTAGACGACAGAGTACAGTACCAAGTTGATTCACAGAATTACCTGATGGACAGATAAAATGAGCCAATTTACTTTCTGCTAAAGTAGGCCAACAGCTATCTACTGAACTGTAGCCGACATTAGCTAGTTAGCTCAGTTAGCCGTGGATCTAGCCTCCTAATTGGCAGACTCAGTGCTGTTTTCCTTGTCATCAAACTGACAACTGTCAGTCTCAGAGACTGCACAAGCCCTTTTAAACAGCGTCACCATAGATTCATCCCATGAATCAATGAATTAACAACTTAAAGACCTCTTTATTATTAAGGGTAAAGAAATCTCTGTGTGTCGGCCAACTTGGAGCACAAAAACACCCAAAATACAAGGCAATTGATCTGCAGGATCTGGAGTGATTCGGTCTTCAGTCCACAGTTATATTTAGAGGTTTTTAATGAGGTGCAGCAACAGTGTAACATCTTCATCTGAAAAAGAGGAGGCAGTGCAGACATTTAGATCTCTCATCAGATGGACATAAACCACAGAAAATAGTGGGTCTCATTTTCATGGTTTCACCATAGAAACCATTAAAAAAAAACTTCAGAGAAAACAAGACATACCCCAAGAAAACAAGACAACTCTGTCAAATAATGTATACATCAGGAGCTTTCCCTGCTCATCAGTTTGTTCATAATGGAGATGGGGAAATGTTTTTCCCATAGAGTGGAGTTTGATCCATGATTTGCATAATAACATAATAGCGTACCATCACATACTTAGATATCTTGGTCTTATGTACTGCCATTCTTATTCTTTTCATACTTGAATTCCACAGCTTCAAGCTTCAAGAGCAAACAAACACTGGTCACCAAGCACATGCTGATTTTGAACACTCCCAATTATGACAAAGGACTCCATCCAAACTCTGGGTTGGCATTCATATTGAGCTAAAAAAAAATTAGCTGAAACACAGTCAGAGGGGAGACTAAGATTGTATGAGACTGGAAACAATTTTGGTTTGACACATGTATTAAAGGGATAGTTCAGAAGTGGGATTGTATGAGGTACTTCTACCTGCACTGTCCAAAATGCTAAATGTCTGTTTTGGCAAGGGATTCTGCTGTCGAGATCAAGGGGATCACCAAAAATGAAATAAATGCAAATACACAAATACTGCGTCTAATGATCATGTAACATGCATGTATATAACCTACATTCATCCATTTTTATGCTGTGGATCACAGCAGTAATCAAGTTTCCCATGACCGTGATATTACATTTGGTGTCAACGTAAGGAGCGTGACAGTAATCATCAGATTGCACTGAAATCACTGATACGTTAAAATCGAATTACTTACCTTCTCAACAAAATGTACAAATAATTTTTCCACATCATGATAAACCTGAATGACTCCTTCACGGCTCCAGCACAGTTATGAAATGAAATTTTAATGGCCTTTGGGGATATTGAGTCATTTTCAAGGTGAAAAAAAGAGAAATGGTAGACAGCTACAATAAAACAAAACAAACTGAATAATATATAGTTAGACACTGATATAATGCAGCATATTTGAAGGTGTATAAGCTCGCCAGAGACATATTGTGTGCTGTTCAATTGGAAATTTCATTTAGCCTTCATCCCCTGCCTTACTGTTGCCTCGGGGGTGTGCAGCTGAGCCGCCTGTGTCAACAGCTCGGTCATCCTGCCTGCATCCCAGTGCTTCCTCTCGAGCACAGTACTGCAAAGAAAAGTGCATGGACCACCAGTAGCTAATAGAACATGTAGTATGTTGATATTAACATGCTCCTCTGCCCTGTCTTGAACTCTGCCTTTTCATATCATCAGTTCTTTATGAGCTTTATAACACTCCACAATTTCCATTACTTCACTCTGAGTGGTGACAGGTGTTTGCAGCATCCTTCTCTTATTGGCATTTAGCTTTCAGTAGCAGGATAATACTAGAGCCATGAAATAAACAAAAATAGCTCCAGGCTGCACTTTACAGATGCAGGCTGCATCTATTTTACATGTATATTTCAGTTAAAAACACTCAGATCAAAGGAGATTGGACCATTTATAGCAGAAATGGTTAGACAGATGTATTAGGTGCAAAGGGCTCATGAGGATGCTGTACAGATTGTGAGGCCCCTTGAGGCAAATTTGTGATTTGTTATATTGAGCTATGTAAATAAATTGACATGCTTCCCCAGATGAATTCAAGCAGCGAGTAACAGACTCCACAGGGACTGCAGTAAAGCTCCTGTGGGATAAACAGAGGAGAACTTACACGATGCACAATGCAAGAGATGTAACAATTATTATTATTATTATTAACAAAAGTGGCATAAATGATCCATTGAGTGTTTGAGAATGATCAGCTGCTGCCAGAACTAAAGGAAATGTATGAAAATTTGACAAAACAAGTGATAATACATTCTTTGCAGTTGATCACACACTATTGGTTCCCTTAAGGGACCGTACAAAAATGATTTGGCTGAGGAAAGAAAAAAAATTTCAAACAAACCCATCGTTTCCAGGTAGCGCTAATGCTCAATTAAGTAATTTCTATAGTACAATAATTTTGTTATAAAATTACAGCATGGTATCAGTATGGCATCAATTAGACAGATTAGGGATGGACAGAGGACTAGATAAAATAATACATCTGACCAGACTTTTAGGAGACAACACAGACAGGTTGTCATTTCTTTGTGCAATGACCATGAGATGTGCATATTTACTTTTTTCAAGGCTCAAGAAAAACATCACATCCTTTAGACAGACAGACTGCTTTCAGTATTTTAAAATAATATTTCAGTTGCAGGCACAAAAATGTGAAGTTTCAAGCCACTTTCTGTAGCTGCTTAATAATTGATAGCTTAGGGGCTTGCAGACAGACTTGACAACGAACAAAAAGGCCAATTGATTATTTATTGATGTATTTATATATGTATGTATTTATTTATTTATTTAACAATACATATTAAATATCAAAATGAAATAAAATATACATTAAGGATATGAAGAAGATCACAACAAAAAAAAAAAAAAAAAAAAAAAGATTACCCATTTTCAGCAACGGGGTGAAATACATAAGTGTCTGCCTTTTCTGACCCCTGTCTCTTCCCCACATAATTTTCACCAGGGTCCCCAACTGATTTACAGCAGAGAAGCAGACCTGAACGGTGCAGTGGCTCAATTAAATATTGGCTCAAAGTGTGGTCTTACATGGTTGATGTGGAGGATAAATCAAAGTTTAATTCCGGGTCTGAGACTGTGTTAAATTCTTGGCATTTGTGTTTCAATTTGGTAAACACCTTTTACCTTTTAAGGATACTTTTATTTTGGCAAAGAACATTTATTTTGATAAGGAACACTCTCTGTCTGGCACAACCATAAGTTAATATGTACCCTAATTCCAGCCTTCTTATTCTTCTTCAGCAGTAAATAAATCCATGAATAGGTGTAAATTGCTATGTTGTCTTAATATTTTATAACGTTTACTGAAAAGTGATGTGTTTATTAAAGGCTGATTAGTCTAAATTATTGTTCTGGTGATATGTAGATATATAAGTTGGAAAGGAATCTGCAAAACAAACAAACAAACAAACAAACAATTTTCTTGTATTAATACTTTAATTCAAATACCTTTTAACCCTTTTGTTGTGTTATGTATGATATTGCCATGAAAGCAATTTGTCGACAGATATTTTTTGTTAATTTGAACTTGATTGTTTGGTATTTCTTTGTCATTACTGTATATACACAATTTATCAAAATACTCAAAATGAAACCTCAAATAAATTAAAAGTTTACAATTTGTTCTTGTGTGGATACCCAACAACTTAACAGTAAGTGTATTGTATGGTCAAATTGCTGAGTCAGTGTTAACATACTGGACATTACACTGAAGACAATGATCATCAAGTCCACACAAGAGACATAAAGCTCTGGAGAAAATGCTGAATTTTAAATAGAAGACTATATGGGAACTCTGCAATTAGAAAACCTCAACCAATTAAACGTGCTCCCTGGATCAAGCTGCTACAAGCTTTAATCTGCCGCAGTGCTCTTTTCAGCAAGTTGTCTGACATATGAAGACCGTGAGAAGTAATATTTAATTGTTGGTATTGCTCTGAGTTATCTATCGGCTGGGTGGGAGTTGGGTTGGGTAACTGAGGCGGTCACTCTCCTCCCCTCACTGCTTGCTGAGATAAGAGCTGAAAAACCACGAATGTGTCAGAAAACACCCCAATTCACCCTCAGCGTCAAGGACTTGCACTTGTCCACAATGACTGATTCAAACTCACCGTAAGTATGACAGTATTTTCAGCTCAATACAATATAGAACAATATACCGGACGTCAGTGCATGAAAATGTCTTTTAGAGATAAGAAGCTGACAGAGGACGAGAGTGGCAGTCCGAAAAGGAGCAAAAAAAAGCAAAAGAAGGAAGATGCCTGGAGACCAGAGGGACCCAGGGACCCAATAGCCATGGTTTGTGTCATTCTGAACACTCAGGTGTATTGTATGTATATCACATATGAAGCAGATATATATATTTGTCAGTTTGTATCGGTTTTGACTGCAGGGATCGAGCTGACTCATGCTGCTCTGTCACAGTCAAGCTTCAATCTTTTTGGCAAAGATAATATATTAACTCGTCCTTGCCTGTCTTGTTCTGTCACAGCTGAACTCTCTTCCAGAGAGCAAGCAGCAGGAGATCCAGAGAGCTCTCCACCTCTTTTCCTTGGGCCCAACTCAGCCTAAAACCTTGCAGCATGCCAAAAAACATACATACCGTTTCTGGGAAACACAGCCTGTCCCCAAACTGGGTAAGTAGAAGTAGTTCCTCTTTCAGCAATTGTTTGCTGGGAAACTGTAAAAAACATATTTTTGGAAACCCGCTTATTTGCTTTCTGCTGGACAGTTAGGTGAGAAAATCCATACCACTCTTATATTAAAGTCCATTAAAGCTATAATACATAACATTTCCTCAATAAAATGTCTAAAAACACCAGACATAAGTTATATATTTTGTTAAGTTGTGTACTTACATTATTCCAAATGTTTTTAACAATGTTCAAGTGCAGAGGAATGCATTTATGTGTTTATTTATTCAAGGTAATGGTGCGTTTCGTGCTAGCCAGTTGATAGTTGCTATAATTTCTGGGAACTGGATATGTTGTTATTGTTTTAATGTGCGAGAGACTCCTAGCAACAGAATTTACATGACGTACATGAAGTGCTTTTTAATATAAGACTACAGCCAGCAGCCAGTTAGATTAACTTAGCTTAGCACAAGCTGGAAACAGAGGGAAACTGCTAACAGCTGACAAAACCACCACAGCACCTCTATAGTTCAGGAATTTAAATTCTGTCTTTTTTGATTAATTAGTACAAAAAAAAAAAAAAAAAAAAGCAGCATAAAAATGTTAATTTTGTTTTCATGGGAGTTATGTGCTTGGCTTAGAGCGCTTACAAGGCAACCAGGGAGACTCCAGGAAGTCACTGCTGCCAAATGGCAAACTGTCATTTTGACACTTCAGTTTGTGTACAGAAGTATTGTGTATTATGTATATGTTGACCTGTTCCTTTTAAGTACACAAATATGCACACAATGCAGATGGTGCAGGTGACCGTGCCGAGACTCACGGTCCAATAGTAGAGGCTGAAGCCAGCATTCGAAAGGAGCCCTACTCTCTACCTCCAGGTTTCTGCTGGGACACTCTGGACCTGAGCAGCCCTGCGGTGGTAAGTTACTAACTGTGAGTTACTGTGTGTACATCATTAGAGACTACAGTATATCACAAACATCAAACTCTAGTCTTTCAGAAGTAAGGGAGTGTGCTGTATTTTGAAGGAGAGTTGTGAAGTTCAGGAAAAATGTACTCAAATCCAGGCAAACTCGATACATTTCCATCTATCATTTCAGTTGCGAGAGCTATGCACTCTACTGAATGAGAACTACAAAGAGGATGATGACAACACTATCAGATATGACTTCTCTCCAGAGTATCTACAATGGTAAGCTTCGATCAGGTGCATTTAGCAACTTTTGATTACTGGATTTTTAAAAAATTAATTTTTTAACCTTTTATTCATCTAGTGGAGATTCACTTAGTGCATGTGACCCCAGCATTTTGGGGAATATGCCTATTGGCTCACTGACAGACAGTTAGATGAGAAGATCCGATGTAAATTTAAGGCTGTGGACATCAGGCAGTTAGCTTAGCTCAGCAGAAACGCTGGAAACCGTGAGAAACAGCCAATCTAGGGTCTGTTATCTTGTTTTTTTAATCCGAGTAAAAACAATTTATGTCGGATTATTCTCTCTGAGTCTTGCTAGACACGTTACATATTTTGTTCAATTGTGTGGCACTGGTAGGTTGATTTTGCTAACAATGGACAGATGCAAGTTACCTCTTTCACCCTGTTTCCAGTCTTTGCGCTCAGCTGAACAAAGTGACTACAGCCTTATTTGTAATTCAGAGATATGAGAGCAGTATCAATTTACTGAAATTAATCATGAAAGTGCATTTTCCCCCAAATGTCAAACTATCCCTTTAGTGTTCATGCACTTTTACACCTAGAAACTGTTCAGTAAAACTGCCACATATATCCTTTAAGCCTCTGAGTCACACTAAAGGAGTTAAGGTGTTGAAAGTCTCAAAAGGACAGCATCATTTTTCCCCACTCGACTTTGCAGCCTGACCCTCCAATACACCGAATCAGTTACAAGCCAGCTCCTCTAATCTCTTTACTACTGCCTTTTTTCTCTGCGTATCTGCATAGATGGTATCTCCACCTCCAGGGAACATTTATATCAAAACATAATAACATTTACTTTGAAAGGAATAATTACCATTAGAATTCCACGAACTGGCACAGGTCCCTGGCCTTCAGGTTAAAGAAAACTGCTGTATTCATTCAGCCTAGTCATCTCAAGCTCACTCTTTTATTGGAACTCGTCCTTAATCAGAGTTTATTGAACTACATTTATTCATAGAGTCATATTGCCGACAATGTCATTCTTTCCCTCTTAAGGGCTCTACAACCTCCTAACTGGCTGGCCCAGTGGCACTGCGGTGTGCGAGTAGACACCAATAACAAGTTAGTCGGCTTCATTGCTGCTGTTCCTGCAGATGTCCGCATATATGAGACGTGAGTAGCTCATAAATATATGCAAAGATATGCATTTATGTGAAATCTGATGAGTAGTATTAGTATGCACAGCACTCGCCGGCAAAACTGTAGCAATTTTCCTGCAAATGTCTCATAGCAAATGCTTAAAACGTGTTCTGCAGGGAGAAGCGGATGGTGCAGGTCAAATTCCTGTGTGTTCATAAGAAGCTGCGCCTCAAGCGGATGACTCCAGTTCTGATCCGAGAGCTCACCAGACGGGTCAACCAGCAGGGCCTCTACCAGGCTGTCTTCACAGCTGCTGTAGTGCTGCCCACGCCGCTAAGCTCCTGCAGGTAGTCGCTGCTGCACACGCTACATTCACACTCAACTTAGAGGCAAAGAAAGCCACTTTTAAAGCCACTGAAAAATATTACTTTAATATGCTTTTTGAAGGACCAGTGTGTATGATTTAGGAGGGTTTACTGGAAGAATATGGAAGGCATTAAATATGTTTTCATTAGTGGAGTGGAGTGTCTTAATTTTGATTATTACATGTCCTTTTACTATGAGCCAAGGGAAGTAGGAAACAGGTCAGTTTTAGCCCCACTTCCAACATAACTTTATGCTGTTTACAAGTTTTATAATTTAAAGGAAGACCAGCTCAATTTAAGTGAAGTATTAATGTTAAAATAGCCTCCGCTCCTCATTTCAAGTAGCCAGACTGTGAAACCAAACTCCATTCTAAAACACAGTGTTCAGCCATCCACACTCCCCAGGATCTGCACTCAAGGATAGTGAATCCTACACAATGGTCCGTTATTAGTATGAGGGATGGTTTTTGACTGCCAAAGTTACCAGAATTTTGACAGATTTTTTTCTTCTTCTTTTTTTTTGAAGCAGCAGAGGGGATCTGGACAAAGGTCATGCCACTTATTTTGGAGCGCCAATAAAAATGTGTCGACAGTGGGGTTGCTTTCTTATGCTGCCACTGTCAGTCAAATTTGATCAAAACACACCTACCCAGTCCTGACACATCAGATTTTTAACCTTAAATTTAACTTAGGTAACTATTTAGCCATGAATATTTAATGTTATAGAAGAATAACAAGTTTTCTGGGTCTTTAAAGGGATAGTTTAGATTATTTGAAGTGGGGTTGTATGCAGTACTTATCAACTGTCAGTGTATTGCCTACAACAGATGCCAGTTGGCATGCCCCCAGTTTCTAGAGGGAGAGAGGGCACCAGCACCAAAGCTAAGCAACATGGACAGAAACAGCAGCAACTGAGTATTTAGCCACTGAAAACACTGAAAAAAGATCAACCTAAAACACAGAAGTGTACGCTATATTTAGAATATTTTCACCACTTGACCTAGCTGTCAGACAGCCTTTTCTGACATGAAACCACCATTATATATAATAATTATATATAAGAGAAATATTGCTTTCTCCAAACCAACCAAACTCTAAATGCAAAATCAATACCTTTACCTTGCAAAAAGAAAGGAGTTACTAGACTGATTTTGCCTTGGAGTTTGGAGAAAGTGAGATGTGGCTTCTATAACAGTCGTTTCCTGTCAGAAAAGGCTGTCTGACAGCAAAGTAAAGCAGTGAAAATATTCTAAATATAGTGTACATTTAAACTGATATTGATCTTTAAGTGGCTTAAAATAAGTTTTGCAGCACACAGTATTACTCTGCTCGAACCGCTGCGACCATCTACTGTAGGTAATACACTGATTATCAATAAGTACCTCATACAACCCCACTTCAAACAATCCACAATGAAGAATTAAATAAAACCTTACATTTCGTTATCTGGTTATGGGTGTTCTGTTTCCCTAATTAATAGGATGCCTTTGTTTTCAATTTTTTATTTCCAAACAACTGTCATGATGGAAATACAGTACTCTGTACATCTATGCATCACATTACTTCCCTACTAAATAAACAAACTAATTATTTTAGATATTGGAATCGCCCTCTGAGTCTCCGAAAGCTGACGGAGGTGAGCTACCCAGGTCTGAGACAGACCACGAACCTTCAAAGAGCTCTCAAACTCAACCGTCTGCCTGAGGTTAGTTTGTGCTGCCCCCTAGAGGCAAAAACCCATCAGTGCCATTCCAGTCTGACACATGACAGAATTTTCAACTGAATGCCCAAAATGTTGGATATAATATTTAAAAATGCTTACTTTAATCATCAGGAATTTGCACTTACTGAAAGTGATTTTTTTCTGTCCTACTCTGTCTTTCTTCCTCTTTCTCCAAGATGACAAAGACACCTGGTCTTCGAGCTATGACTAAGGAAGATGTTGTGGGGATACACTCTCTGCTCCAGGAAAACCTCCGCAAGTTTCAACTCAGCCCCATCTTGTCTGTGCAGGATGTAGAGCACTGGCTGTTGCCGAGAGAGAGCGTGGTTGACACCTACGTTGTGGAGGTCAAAAGCTTTTCTCATCATTTTGTGGAAAATTTGAACTCATCATTGTAAAAAAAAAAAAAGTCATGAGAGGAATTTTGTGAAATCAACGTATCTTTTCTCATTAATTTAATGTAAATATACAAGTTCATTTATTAAAGTTATCTAAATGTAAAATAGCTAGTATTTATCTTCAGAATGCTTAAGAACTTGAAAACGTGAGTGCTTCTAGCTTGAAGTCTTTTGACATGAAATGATAAGGTGAATGAATGCAGAGTTCAATCAGCTCATTAAATAAGTTTCTAAATAAATAACGATCAGCTTATTAGCAGACTATCTTAAACTAACTGAACTTTTTCTCAAGTACAACTTTATTAACATCAAGTTAATTTGACTAGAAAAGTTTGTCTTGAATCTTTACAGAAGTACCCCAACTTGTCTTTTTAAATTCAGTCAACTTAAAATTTCAAGGCAGCCTAGACGTAGACGAACTTATTAAAATTAAAACAAACTGTGTTGTGTTTTTTTATGATGCTGTAGTTAGTAGTTAAAAATTGATTCGCCTCCTCTCCTGACACACAGGGGGATGATGGGATACTTACAGACATGGTGAGCTTCTACAGCGTCTCCTACAGGGTGCTGAATCCACCTGGTCCACACTGACCTGAGGGCGGCTCATCTGTTTTACGTTGCCTCTACGCCACCGACCCGGTTGACCTCATGGAGGACACGCTGGTCCTGGCTAAATCTGTGAGTGTGTCAGAGTAAAAATCCACTTAATATAAAATGTTCAACTTGGAACATAGCGTCATTTTTTGCATGTGCACAGTTTTATTGTGTATTATTATAACAAAATAAATGCTGTTTTTCCTTACTGACAGAAAGGTTTTGATGTCTTCTCTGCTCTGGACGGGATGGACAACAAGAGGTTCCTAGAGAAGCTCAAGTTCAGCATCAATGACACGACCCTTCACTACTACCTGTACAACTGGATGTGTCCCACTATGAGCCCAGATAAGGTACTGAATGCTGTAATATCTCCTCCTGTCAGGACACGTCACTGTCTTTCTTATTCAAAGTCTCCACACTGCTCCTCTCTGCTGAAAGTTGTGTGCTCTTTGCCAAATACCTATGAATTAAATCTAAGAGAAACAAATCATTCAGTATCTTATAAAAGTAGATTGAGACTCTCAACTCTAAAGCCTCCTGAAGCAATATTGATGTATTTCAGGAAAGATTCCAGTTTGTCAGTCTGCTATTATGTTATACTGCAAATCTGTAAACTTGAACTTAATAACAATAAGAAACTTTCAAAACACAGTTACTGTATAAAGTGCTTCACAATAAACAAAAATAGATCACATTTAAAAAAAGAGTATAAAATGAACTAAAAGCCATAAAACTAACCACTTTATAAAGCACAAAGTAAACAAAATTAAATAAAATGTTATGAAACATAAATTAAATCACCAAAAAAAGCCATTTTTAAAAAGCAGACTTTTAAAAGTGATTTAAAAGAGGAGACAAAGTTGCAGTCCTGATCTCCTCTGGCAGGTCATTCCAAAGTCTAGATAGTAGAAGTAATGCACATATTCAGTGATGGAATGTAACTAAGTACATTTACTCAAGTACAAAGTTTGATGTACTTGTAGTTTAACATTTAACTTTTAATGCTTTAAGTACATTCTGTACATCCTGGTCACACTGACATATACTTGTTACTTAAGTAACATTTCTTCAATGCAGGATTTCTACTTGTAATGGTATTTTTACTGTTAAAACTATGAACAGTTACTTAAAGGATCGAAATACCTCCTCCACCACTGCACACTAAAAAAAAAAATCAAAATTCATTGATCAGCCAAGTAGTTAATTTAATTTATTGATTGATTTAAGATACAATACAATATCTCTTCTGCCAGGGAGTCTTGGTCAAGATGGTGAAAAAAGAAAAGTACAGACGCAGACAACAAACAGATACAAAACATGCAGAGATCAGGGGCTAAAGAATCATGGCAAATAATGTCACTTATTAAAAACAATAACTTTGTTCTGTCGAGGTATTTTTGTACATGTCAGGAGAGGGTAATGGTTCCAGGTTGAGTGCAACAAATGGGTAAATTTCTTGAAAAACTGAATTGCAGACCGAGAATGACCTCACCAAAAACCCCACACAGACAGGATTTCTGATATTGTACACTTACTTTTATTGCCACACAGTAAGGCTGGTTGAACTTAATTCATTACAGCTGAAAAGTCACTCTGACGTTAGCAGCAAATCATAACATTTTGTGTCATACATGCTCTTAACGTCACACAGTCACATACAGTGTAGGTTCAGTGGTTGTGTTTGATACTTGTCAGTCATTAGTATGTCATAGTTATGTGTGTGTGTTTTACAGGTGGGCTTGGTGTTACCCAACTAACCTGCCACTGAAAGAAGACAAAGAAAGGAGCGGAGTCATTGATGGGACATCAACCTGCATCACCAACACAAGTTTGGGTTTAAAATATAAACTGGCAAACTGTAAAACATACACAAACACACTCACAAATCAATGAAATAAATAAAGGTAAAATTCCATTTGTAACTACATTCATCATCTGGATGTCAGTTATTTACTGGGTTCAGCATTTCTGTGGCAGGAAAAGGTTGTTTTCAAAATGATGGAGAACTGAGTAAATAAATGCAAGCAGTTCAGAATATGCACCCAGGACATGCTGATACCAGTCTCTCTGTGTGTGTGTGTGTGTATGTATTAGTCTCTTGACATTTCTACAGGCAATTCACATAACCTCTGGTGACATGACAACGACAAGCTCATTAATCATTTTCACTCACGTACATGTAAGAACAAAGACACTCACGCACAGTCTGCAATGTTGTACATGCTCACACAACCCAGTTCAGTGTGCAGGCAGCAGCAGATGCAGAATGTCAAGTGTAAATGCAATCAAGTTAAATCTCCTTTAGACGTGATAGAAATCAGAAAGCATTCTACGGGTCTAACCCCTTACAGACAATAGATATTTTTCACAGCGGCCATTCTGACATGAAATAGTAAGATAATCACAGGTGTTACCACGATATTAAGGTTCTGTTAAATAGAGTCAGGGTGCTACTGTTGTGCATGTCAGCTTGCTGGAAAGGCATTTTTCATTGTCTCTTTCATTATTTCTCGTCTTATTACATAGTTTTTTGTCGTCCATCTGGTTACATCTTGTTATGTCTTTAACATAATTTTTTAATGTTTTTTGTCCTGTTATGTCTCTTTCATCATTATTCATTTTGTTACAACTTTTCCCTCTTGTTAGGTCATTTTTCATCTTGTTGTGTCTTTTTATGTCATTTTTCACCTTGTTATGTCATTTTTTATTTTGTTTCATCTTTTTTTTTTTTGTCCCCCCTCTGTCTGTTTCGTCTCGTTACATCTTTTCTTTCTGGGATGATGCCAGGAAGACTGCAAGGACCTTAAGTATCTTTACACAGAGCCTATCCCCTTCCCAGCACCACAGGTTTGATGCTGACTTCTCCCCTCTGTTTCTCAACAGAATAGAGAACACTAGTCACACAAGTTGCCTGTGGTCATGATGGAAAATAGATAATTATATAATTAGGGAAAAAAAATTATAAAAACTTAACCATCAATTTAAAAATTGATCCAAAATACAGGTTCCTTGGGGTATCAGATGTCTGTATTACTGATAAGAATCTTTTTAAATGTTAATATTCAGTGCAACAAAGTGTGTACCTCCCAACAGTAGCATGATGTCAAACTTGAATGTGTTTTGCCAGATCACTTGACATGGATGCTACATTCTGAACACAAAGTATTTCATAGAACATGGGAGCCTTTTATGTTTCATATTGGATTGAATATTATTGGTATTCTCACTAGAGGGTTTATGTAGTATGGAATTTTTGTTTTATTTGTTTGTCCCACATTATGTAATGCCTGAGTCTCTTTGCTGTATTGATATCTCTGTCTGTGAGCCGAAATGCCCGTGAAAGTGTTTTGTGTTGTTTTGCTCTGGAAAATCAATAAACATATGTATTTAAAATAGCATTCATATTCATAAACAAAGCTATGGTATCTGGGGAAACTGCTATACAGTAAATTTATGTTCTCACAAATATAAAATCCATATCTCAGAGTTCAAGAGAGCATGCGACTCATGTCATTTTATCATTTTTTGTTTTGAAGAAGAAAAGAGCTGTTAAAACTGTATTATTTCAGGGTCAAATGCTTATTATTGACTGAACTAACCTTCTCTTGTTTTAGAATAAAGTCAAGTTACAGCATTTAAGTAGTTTTTTTCTTTGGTTTAGACTGTGCACCAGTTATTGATTACTGCTTCAAACATAATATTACTTAATTGGGAGACAGCACAACCACAAAGTACAAACATTGTCTAATTATGAGCAGCAGGGGGCGCTGCAACCTTAACATTACATTTATATTGTGAATAAGTACCTGATTTGCATTCTACTGTTACCCCCCTTACAGTCCAACATATTAAGAGCAATCTGCAATGTCTTCTCAGCAACGTGCTTAGAGCAATTTAGGGGGTCAAAAGGTGAATAATGGGACAAGAAAGAGGAAAAAGAGGTATAAAAGTTATGGTCACTGGTCTGGTCTGTTCTGGTGTGGTCAGCCCTCTCATGATCTAATGGGTGGTGCACTTCTGTGGCTGCTGGGCTGTGTGAATTACAGTACAGCACACTTCTTTAATTTCATCTCCTGTGGAACAAACTGTAGTATGGTGTTTGCTTTTTACTTACTTATCCCTCTGGGAGTCATCACCCTGCCCTGACATACATGTCTCTGAATTTAAAATAGTGAATGTCAGTGAATTTCTATATTATTTATAAAAAGTACATGAACTTTACATACATTAATTCTCTCAAAGTTAGGCGTATTGCTTGGTATTCATTCATTTTATTAAATATTCATTAATTAAGGATAGGATCAGTTTCAGTTGTTTGACAGCATAAACAATATTTTTGGAAGTTCACATTCTGGATGGTAAAACCAGTGTGAAAGATTCCAGTTTAGCTTAAGAGCATACCAGTCATCTTTCTGTCTCTCTATCACACACACAGGCTACATTATAACTTTTCAATGACTATGTTCTTGCTTTAACAGTAGCAATGTAATGACAAATTGATTATTGATCTCAATATCGGATATTTTTTGCTTTCTTTACTCTTATATGGCAGTAAACTGAATGTCTTTGGGTTGTGAGTAAAAAAGACATTTGAAGACATCATCTTAGGCTTTGGGAAACACTAACAGCCAATTTTCACAATTTTCTGGCATTTTAAAAACAACTAGAAATTGATTAGTAATCTTCTATTGTTAGTTGCATTCCTACTGTACTTACTCGCAAATCCCAGAGTTATCATCTGAAAACATGGATGAAGAATGAGGAACTGGGTGGTGATGCAGGACGAGGGAAATGATCAGTGGACGGCAAACAGGCTGGTGGCAGTAGTCTAGATGAAGTGATCCTGAATTGGAGGCGTTTACTTTTCTCTGATTACGGTTTAATGGTAAACAAAATACCATTGACAGTCTGCCAGATTTTTTAATTTTTGGTATTTCCATGAGGGCTTTGAAGGCCACATGAAACCTTTCAGTGGGCCACATCGGGGGCTCATTTTCCCCAGGTCTGTTTTGAAATATAAGTTTCCATTGTATTAATTTAACACACATTTGTATCTTGTGCTTCTTGCAGTCGCCCGCAGATGGTAGTATTAATTCTATTAGGCTGACAGAGGCTACGCCCCGCCCAGCGAATGTTTAGTCCCGCCTACATCCGTCCCCGCCCCGTTCCGCGTGCCGCAAAGAGGGATTGTTGCACGAATGCAGCGCCGTGCTGAGTTTGAGCCAATCAGAAGCGAGAAGGCATTTTAAGTTTGAAGTTACCGGACCTGCGGGGGAGGCAGCTCCGTCTCACTGACGCTTCTGCACCCTGCACGGGCAGGACGGAGCCGTGTCGACGCTCAGCTTCAGTGGAAGATGAGTTAAGAAAAAGCCGGACTGTTATCTAAAGCGGGCAAGTGTCGATTTATTTCTACTTTTTTTTCTGTCATTCTTATAGAGGACTCCTCGTGCCCGCCGGCTAAACGTTAGTTTCGCGTGACGTTCAGTGACGCGCTGCGGTTAACGTCAGGTTAGCATCGTCAGGAACTTTCCAAAACATAACGTTAGCTAACGTGCTGTTGTGGTTTCCTCGCATTTTGTTTAAACAGCTGTCTTTACAAGGACCCCGCAGTCATAATCTCCGTCGTTGTTCGCTGACGGTTGAGCAGACCTCCATAAAGGACTGCGGGTATGTTATGTACAGTATAAACCGACAGTTTATGTTGTAACTTTGTAATGAGTAGTGTTGTTACAGTCTAGTTAAGCTTCCTCTGAACGAGTCTACGCATGTGAAAGGTGTTTAAGGAAATGCTCGTTTGTGACAGTCACATATTTCGTACAAACGTTGCATTGAAGGATATGAGTTTAGTGTGTTATGCACACAGTCAACAGCTGTCATTGCGTTAGTCAGTTTAGTTTCCTTCCTCAATCACTGGCCTAGTTCTCACAGTGACAGTAGACATTTATTTATTTATAACTGTTTAACCCTCCTGCTGTTCAATCTTATATACTATATGCACCGTTTTGTGAAGGTTTGTGCCTTTGTGTAACTGTATCCTATGAACAAATGACATTTAAAGGGACTGTACAGCCTAAAATCAAAAACACGTGTTTTTCTTCTCACCTGTAGTGCTGTTTATCCATCTAAATTGTTCAGGTGTTAGTTACCAAATTTTGGACATTTTGGCCATGGTGCTGCCTGGCTTCTCCTCCTTATAATGGAACTAGTCAAAACAAACCAAACAAAACAAAAAAAAAAAACCATCAACAGCAATGTCTCATGATCTGGTCATTCAAGATTATCCACAGATCTTGTGTGTGTGTAAGCAGTTTCAAGTTGGAACTGTTTTCTTTCTATCAAACGCCAACCACGTTACCACACAGAAGGAAGCGTGCATCTGCTCATGGGCAGTAAGCTCATGCTTGCGATGTGGTGCAGGATGTAAACATTAATGCCATCCACGAGTAGATGGATGCACGGTGATATTGTTGGCGGGCGTAATTTGGTCGAAAGAAAATAGTTCCCGCATGAAACTGCTCACAACAAAATCTGTCGATTATTTTGAGTAACTGGGTCATGATTTCTGGAAATAAACGTTGCTGTTGAATTTTTCAGATGTACTTTTTGGAGCTTTGAGCGCCACAAGCTGAGTGTCATGTAGTTGCTTTGCATTCCGTTGCAATATTGACAATTCACACCAAAACAATGTAGATAGATAGATAGCACTACAGGTTAAGCGGAAAATGTCATCTTGGTTTTGCTGTAATCTGTTACTTTAATAGTCCCATTGAAATGAGGCCTTTATTAAGGCAGTCCCTATGTGACATATCAGGTGACGGCATGTCCAAGCCAGCTGGTTTTATCCTTTCACCCAGTGTCTTACTTTTGCAAATTGGTCAACAGAGACTCGTTGAGACGCCCAACACATCCCCTTTGCAAATAGTGACAGAGTTGAGGGAGCGCTCAGGGTTGTGCACTGCAAAACCACCTGTGAAAACAAAATGATAAGTGTGAGAGAGCTGCAATGGACCCACTGTCAATATATATTTTATTTTACTCTGCTATTGTGAAGGTTACAATAATGTCACTACAGAGTATTATGTAAGTTGGCACAAGATAGTCTGGAATCAAAGTCATGTTTATCTGTGTCAAACTGCCACAGCTATGCAAATACTTGCGAACTGCTTGGGTAATGTCTACACTGAGATGGATGAGACTTTGATTTTCTTTTAAATATTGCGACTGTACTCTTTGTGAAAGTGTAGCCTATGTTTACTCAGTATGCTTTTCTTTCAGCAGTAATTTTCCCAAAATTTTAACTAGGGCCTGGTTCTTAACACTGTGAATTCAGGTGTTTATGTTGACAATAATGTAATTGTAGGGAGAAAAATGATACAACTATAGGTTCATGACACGGTATCTTCAAAATCTGTGCAAAAACTGTACCCCAAAGATTTAAATTGCTTGCTATTTCCTTAAAGAGTTATAATCTAGTCCTATCAATCATTTCAAGAGTAGCTGTTACTTTTCTCTGAACTTGTGAATAGAATGGAACTCATTGAAGCTTCATATCCAAGGGCTATGGTATTTGAGGCTTGCCAGACTGTAATTTTCCCAGTACTGTACGGCATCTGTGCGGCCTGTGTCACAACAGGTTTCCCAAGACTTTCCTCAGCCAGCTGGAGTTGAGCAAGGCAGAAAACTGATGCATGGCTTGATAAGCCATAGTCAGTGTCTTTTGTGTCAGGCACAGACAGGACAGCACATGTTTGTGTTACTCTTTAACTCATTAATAACACAATATGCTGCTGCTTTGTGTTACTCTTGTTGTGTTGGGAAATAACAGAAAGTTGTTGGACAAAGCGATGTCGCCTCCGGGAAGCGGAGGGAGTTGCTCTTGTCATGTTTTTTTTTTTTTTTTTTTTTTTACTGCTCTTTACCTGCCTTTTTTTGGACCACGTAAAGACCTTCAAACAAGAAGACAGACGCTCCATTGTTGTTGAGCAGAAATAGGTGTTATCATTCACCTTAATGCCTCATGTCAGTCTAGGGTTGGTGTTGCAGGGATCTTGTTACTCAACACTGGCTACAGGGCTTTTTAAGGGTGAATGAGCATTGAGGACTCAGGCTGCAGAGACTTGTCCTGTTCTACACTGGAACATCAGCCTGTGTTACTCATGGTTTTCTTCAGAGAAAGCTGCTGTGACTACAACAGTGGATCAAGTTTCAATTTCCTAATCACTAATATAAAAAGAAAGCTATAGCAAAGAATACGAGGGCCTGAATCACCATGTGAAAAAATCCACCTGGCTTGTTCTCCAGAATGATGATGCTTTTCAGAGCAGTTTGAGTGAAAGGAGTAATAACTTAACTGAAAGAGAAAATATAGCCCAATGCTTGTGATCTTGACTGAGTGACTTTACCCTCAAAACTGTGCAACATAAGTGTTGCCTTGTTGCTTTTTGGCTTCTGTGAGGTCTTTCTCTCTTTACAAAGCTTCAGATCAGTTAATGGTCCTTCATTTGGCTTTCATTCTGTGTGTTTTGCTGCTGTTTCACTGCCAGCCTTCTGTCATGAAGGTGTAAGTTTGGTGAATGTACCTCCCACAGAGTGTTGCTGAGCTGAAAAGTAATTGAAAGGATGTAAAAAACCGTCTTGTTAAAGTTAAGACTGTAAGTTAGATTTAAGTAGGTAATTAAGGTTTTAACAAGGATCTGAGAGAGAAAAGGACCATAATAAATACACTTGGCACCATATTGCCTCAGTTTAGTTCACAATTACTTAAATATCCATTTTGGATCTGCAGTTTGATTGCATAATTTTGTAGAAGAATGTCCATTTGTCAGTTGCTTTTATTGAAACTATGAGTCCTGCTCATAGCGAGTGAAGGAGCTTCAGTGTTCGACTAATGATTATTTTCAATTTCTATTAATCTGTCGATTATTTTCTTGATTAATTGATTTGTTTGGTCCATAAAATATCAGAAAACGTTGCTGAAAAATGTTGATCACAGTTTTCCGAAGCCCAAAGTGATATAGGAATAGAGAAACCATACACACACATTTTAGAAGCTGACAATCAGAGAATTTGGACATTTTTTTTAAATGCCTCAAAATTGTTAACTGATTAAATTGTTGCAGCTCTAGTTTGCAATCATCATTTAAAACAGAAGACATGGGAATCAGCAGCCCTTTGGCCTTACATAATAGTTCAATTTGGCTATGATGATGTATCACACAATGTAAGAGGAATAGTAGATATTCACATGGTCAGCAAGATATCAGTATATTAACATTAAGCATTACCTGCATGTGTTACTTAACAGTTAAGTACCATGCTGCAGCTGAACTATAAAACTTGGCTGCAAAAACACAGGCCCAAGATCCACCCATTCTCTCTCCTCCTTTGCAGGGTTTGATGTCAGCCGCACAGCCAAGACATTCTGTAGTACAAATATTTATATAAAGCAGAAGGGATGTGACAATGTGAGCAATAGGAACTCCACAGGGAAGCGTGCTAGGGGTTACCCTCAGGCTAATCTCCACTAAGACATATTTATAAACCTAGCTAGCAGTTAGAGTGGACCGCTTCCAGCTTCGTCACCGAGATGTTAACTGTATTTGGTCAGCAACTGTACAGCCAAGGCCCACTTCAATGACGTCTTTAACCAGGGTAATATTTGAATGGCACATAAACATATGGTTATACTTCAGACTTTCATTTGATTTGCGCATACATAATAGTTTCCATGCACAGGGGAAGCACATGGCCTCTCTCCATATACTACATTTCACTTTGTTTTAGCTCTGTGCCAGAGCAGAATCTCATCGGACACCATCGTCAACTGAAAATAAAGCCTGAGAATAAAACATCAGAGTGTTTTGAATCTGCCTTCAAAACAGTGAGTTTATGGGCAACCTTTTCTAATCATGTCAACCAGGGTTTTATTGCCTTTGTGTCCATGTGAGTGACAGATGTTGCCATGAACGTCCATTAATAAAACATGCACAAACAGATGTAACTTTGTAAACCATTTGTATGGTTTAATGTAAACTGAAAAGAGAAGAGCATATTTAAATCATACTGCCCTCATTCAGCTTATTTGTAGAGTTTTGCTGCTAGTAAATTGCGCGTAGTCTGTATATTGTAGTATGATTTCAAACATGTTTCTGCACCGTAAGTGAGGAACCAGTTGTATTTTAAGGTTGAATCAATGTGAATATTAAAATATACAAAAATACATTAAAAGGGGAAATTTCATTGGCCACCTGTAACAACAACCGAAGACATCATCAGCCACCTTCACTGTCATCTAAACTAATCGTAAAACAATTGACATTTTGCAAAATATGTTTTCTTGACAAGAGCTGGATAAGAAACTTGATATCCAGGGTTTCCCGCTTTAAAATTGTCCCCTGGTGGCAAGTATCTTTTGAGTGGGTTGGGCGCCGGTGTATGTTTTGATAGGGGCCTGGTGTGAGCCAGTGACAAAGTGCTGGCAGCATTAAGACTGGGCCCTTTAGTTTTTGTTGTAACAAAATCACGGCCTGAATCGTGGAATTGAGAATTTAAAAAAGCCGTAACACAGATTTCATAGGGCCCTACATTAAGTCAGTGCTAAAAACTGCCTGAAGATTTGAAAATAATACACCGTAATGTGTTGTTATAAATAATCCATTTATTCAGCGCACAAAAATCAACTATAGTAGAGTTATACAACGAATGTGACAATGTACAGTCTTGGAATGGTAAAAGTCCCTGATGCTTTGGCCCGATGTGGGGTCATCTTAGGCCTGGTGGGCTGCCGGGCTTGCAGTACACTGGGGGAAACCCTGATATCTCTCTAATGTTTGTACAGTAAATATGAAGCGACCGCCAGCAGCTGGTCAGCTCAGCATAAAGAATGAAAACAGGAGGAAACAGCTAGCCTGGCTCTGTCCAAAGCTACCAAAATTTGTCTGCAACACATCTAAAGCTCACAAATTAACATGTTGTAGCTTATATAATTTCTACAAAAACTGAAAGTCACTGGCTGTCAAGCAGCCAGCCAAGACTTTCGTCTTTGGCTGTTCCCAGTACATAACACACAGGAATAAAACAAACTTTTGTATGGATTAAAAAACATGATAAAACATGTTAATTGGCGAGCTGTACAGGTGCTTGTAGGCAGATTTTGTTACTTTTTTTCAGAGCTAGACTGGCAGTTTCCCCCTTGTCTCCAGCCTTTATGCTAAGCTGAGCTAACTGCCAGCTGGCTGTAGCTTTGTATTTACTGTACAGACATGAGAATGGTGTTAAACCTCTCATCTAACTCATTGCAAGAAAGCCAATACGCCTATTTCCCAAAATGACAAACTATTCCTTTAAACTTGACACAAACACATGCATATTTGTTTTTCTGTTCTTATATATGAAGGCTGTACACACACTTTGAATCAATTTCTGTGTACCTCATTAAGCAACAGGTTTATCCGTCACAGCATTTTAGGCTTTTCATGTTGATATACAGGACACAGAAAGGCTAATGGGCCCTCAGAGCTCAGTTCATATTACCATAGTGTTCTTCCATTTCTGTTTTCTATCCACTTTAAAGAGTTAAGTTGGATTTAAATGGTTAATACCACTCCTGTTAATACTCCATCTCTCAGCCATAACCCATCCCCCTGTAGCATCGGAGACCCCCTTAACCCCTCCACCCCCTGCTCAGTAGCATTCCAGCTGGCCAGATGGTGTCTGATCTACACAGCGGACACCAGAGAGCTGAGAGAGAGAGAACCCCACGAGCAGGATTCTTCGGATGAGACATTCCACCCCACTGATCTCTGTCCCCCACCCCACCCTACACATGTCGCCATCTCTCTCTGTTCAGTCTTGTCTGGATCTTACAGGCAGCCATTCTCGGGATGAAGGCCATGTTGATAAGTTGTTGACAAGCGGAAAAATCGTATTAGGTGGTTACTTTGGAGAGCCAGCTCTGCAGTTACTGTGAGCAAGAGGTTTTTGTGTTTAGGCCATAGAAATCACCGGATACATCTAAGTCATACAGCACCACTGTCACAGCATATCTGTACATTGGAATATATGCATGTGCAGTTACATTGTAATGACTATGGCTGCAACAGTTATTTTCATTATCGATTAATCTGCTAATTATTTTTTCATCTTCAAATGACTTCTTTTGTCCAACCAATAGTCGAAAATCCAAAGACTCTACATTTACTGTCATAAATGACAAAGATATTTTTTCTTGTAAAATGAGTTAAACAATTAATCAATGATTACACTAGTTGCAGCTAATCTTCTTTTGATCGACTAATCATTTAATCGACTAATTGTTGGAACTCTAATCATGAGTGGAATAACTTTTGTCCAATTAAGGGTTCATTAATCATGGCCCATGGCCACCAAATATTTCATGTAGGTGACCACCAAATTCTATCCCCATACTGCGAGTCTTTGCAAACACAACATTACAGTTCCACAAACATCCCGATTCTGTTGGGCCTTTTAGCTCAGTATTCAGTGAAAACAACAAACCCTACTCCTAACCAGATAGTTACCAAGATGTCGGGGCTACTGAGGCATGGGTATTGTGGTACATGCTGCCAGATTCCTCAGCTAGCCAAGAGATCTAGCTTATTTTTCTTCAGAAACGATGCTTTCAGGAAACACTACATCACAATTCATGGTAACTGTGGACAAGTAGACAACACAAGTGTCACAGTTATCAAAAACCAATATTGAAAAGGCAATTTAATGCAAATTAACACAGTCTTCCTTAAGTTTTATTTCGGGTCACCACAAATGTACTTTGGCCATCAAATTTAGGAATTGGTGGTCTGTGGGACCAGTGCTTAAAAATATTAGGGTCTATCCCTGCACATATAACACATTCACTTTGAGTGGAAAATAAGGTGAGGTCATGCATTTTTATTACATTTTCTAAGTAATTAGGTTAGTTTGGCAAATTTCTTCTTTGCTGGCAGTCTTTAATTTACATTTATTTTACATGTATGCTGTGTATGTTTTTGATAAAAAATGGCTTCAGGAACTAGTCAAATAATTGAATAAATGCTGGAAGTAAGCATGAAAGAAGAAAATAACAAAACATTAGTTCTACTCTGAGGGACCTAGTTCAAGTTTTAAAATTGCTGAAACACCTTCGATTGAGCATACTTATAAATGCCTCCATCAGTTTGCACATTTTTACTCTTTGCATCAAAAGTTGGCCAATTTAATGCACTTGAAGTGTTGCTGGAGTGAGGCAATGCTTTCCGTATGTCAGGGTGCAACAGAGGGTAGAAACTGGTGTGAGGGTAGGTGTTTTAACTGTAGCTACTACAGTACATCAGCCCATAAAAAATTGTGTGGGTGTTTGTTTCTGGCCCACAATAACACACTGAAAAAAAAATCCAACGTAGCACACTGTGTGTTGTGTATGTGTGAGCATGCACGCATATGATCCCCTAGCTAGATAAAGCCCCATAAACCCCTCCCTTCCCACTCCGCACTCCAGCTTGCATGATTGCAGCCTTGTTGGAGAGCCAGTGGGTATTTCTGTCGGCCTGTTTTTGTGTTTTATTTAGTTGCGTGTCCGTGTGCAGTGCACTGTGTGTGTTTCTGTGTGAATTTGCTTGTTTGCTTTCCATACGTCACATTTAATGGCTCCTTTGAATGCAGCAGACAGAAAGCCGGAAGACTCGGACAAAGAGCTACCCTGTTAAAAAAAAAAAAAAAATGGAAAAGAGGAAAACACACAGATGCTTCTCTGTGTTAAACCTCATAGCCTTATTGACTTTGAGTGACATATGCTGTTGTCTCCTAGGACTCGAAATTAACTTTTTTCCTCAATGTCCCCCAACTGTGAGTTGTCAGTTGTCCCAGACTTAACAACTGTTGTCCCAAATTTAAGATAACACAAATATAAATAAATAACATTTTTTCAGTAATTCACATTACTCACCGTGGTTCGCCATGGAAGCAGGGTTGAGGGCAAGCTGGTTGAGTTTCTTGTTTAGTTTAACAGTGATCAGTAAATGTAGTGCAAATGCAAACCTGTTTCTGATTGGAAAATGGCAATGGATAATTATACACACAGTGTTTTTTCATCATAAATCATCGCTTATAGGAATAGTACCATGGCACTGTGTATGTGTATATGCGATGTAGTGTGTTTGGTGCAGGTGTCACCTTCCTTTTTTTAAGTTCGAACACCTAATGATCAAAATGATATGTATCCCATGATGATACATAAATGTTCATTTTATTTGTGATAAGTTTCTCTGCTGTCCAGGAATTGTCCATGACACTGTGTCTGTGTCCCTGGTGATCTTTTAATTGTCCCCGGGACAACAAGACATCCTTAATTCTGAGCAGCTTTTTGTCACCCTTGACAAAGATCTCGAGGAGGGGAAGCAGCAAACTGTCTTTGCTGGTGATGATGGTAGCTTCGCCTCGAGCAGGTCAGTACAGTTTTTACAGTGTCAGTTACTCAGACAAAGCAGAGTGCAGGCATGAGTACTCTGGGGGTTGTTATGTCAACTGCCTTTCGGGTGACTGGCTGCAGTCAGCAGGACTTCTGGTAAAAGGGATTCGAGGGAGTTTGTGTCTGTGTGAGAAACAGGGAGGGAGAGGGAGGGATGGATTAGGCTCAGGCCCTGTTTTTGCCCCATCCTCCACCTCCTCCTCTTCTGCAACAGCAGATCTTATCCTCCCTCCACCCCCGTACCACCAGACTAGGGCCCCTTGGCACCCTGGAGACACATGCCCCACAAAGCCATCACATCCACCCCCACAAAAAGCCCATTCTCTCCTCAGCCCTTTCCATCTTCTTTCCTCTTTCCCCCTGCTCTCTTGACCCCTCATTCTCCTGCTTTACCCACTCTTCTTCTCTTCTTTTGATCCTTCCGCTCTTTTTGCATCCTCATCTGCCCTTTTTCCTCCTTCCTCTGCTTTCTTTCCCCTGTCGCTTCATCCCCTTTTCCTATTTTCCTTGCAGCTCAAAGCCAGGGGAGAGTTGAGTCATGTGAATGGAGAGCTTTTGCCATGTTGGACCAACACACCCCTCCTGTCAGAATTATCCTTTGAAGCTCTCTATTAGTGGAGGCACATTTCAACACGATGAAGTGTTGCAAGCCTCTATAATTGCAATTAAAAACTTCATTCTGCCAGCAGTTGCAGGCATGGTACTTAAACCGCCTTAAGTGCTGAAAGATTGCTTTTTAATGAGAAACACATTGGCCACTCAGTATGTGGTTGATTGTTGTATGAGGGAGGCTTAAAAAAGTGTGACACACCCTGGACGCGCCCCCCGCCACAGCTGTTTTCTGATGCATTTGTTTGGTTGAATAGATCGGCTTGAAGTCAATGCTAAACGTACAGTATATGGAATATGGAGTTATTGGATTAGGGACTGGTGACCCGTACTGAGGCCTATCTGCTTTCAATTGTTGGTCACGTGACCTGCTTGCAGTCATACACACCCATGACACTAACATGCAACGCAATGCATATTTGTCAGCTCACAGGACACATGCCTTTATGCGATTCCTGGCAATATTTTAGTTAGTAATAGCAGTCTGGTATGTCACTTTTTCTGGATGCATATTGAACAGAATAAAGGTAAGATTTTATTTTTCTTTTACTAAGGATGCACAGTATTTTTGGCACATTCTTGGCATTGGCAGACGAAGACTTAAAACATTGGTATCAGCTGAAATGCCAGTATTTCTGCAATACAGTGTTTTTAAGTGTCTGAAACAGATATCAAAGTTTTATGATTGTGCAGTGTCGATTATGGAGGAAGAACCAATCATATTCTTTCAGCAGTTCCCAGTGATTTTTAAAAGTATTGTATTTTATTTAAAAAAAACATTGTATTTTATTTTAAAAAGCATAAATTTTTATTCCTGCATCTGATGCCAGTGAGCCATCATAATTAGAGGCAGAATAATATGTTTATTCCAGAAGATCAGCAAATGGCCATATTAAGTTGGAAAATATCGGCAATTGGATATTGGTATAAATCCAAAAACTGTGCATCCCTACGTTTTACCCTTTTTATTGTGGCTTTCTTCACATGGCAGCATTGTTACTTAGAGATTCACATTGCGTGACCAAACCTCAAAGCAAGGAAACTATACTTTTCTAAGATGTCGATTGCCTCTGCATAGAAGATACTTCCGTCTTTTGTTTTGCCTCTTAATGGTCACTAAATTTGGCTGAAAATTCCCCTGAGCCGAAGAGCTTTTCTTAAAAATGGACCGCCTGCCTGCTGCCTTTGCTTTCCATGCACTGGCACCTGGTTTTCTCAGTGGAGCGAAGTTTCCACTCTCCACCCTCTTCCCTCAGGAAGAATGTGTGTCAGGAGCTGGCCGTGTCTTTTACTGCCTCCTGTCTTTTTGTACGACAAAGGAAAGTTGATGTCTTAAAGTCTCTCTGATGCTTGCGGTAACTTTATGTGGATTCCTGAAGGTTTACAGTGGCAAAGTGTTGTCATAATACAAAGCGTTGGAGCTAAACAGATACTGTGTCTGTGTAGTGTGAAGACAACTTTACAGAGACTTTAAATCTATCAGGTGTAAATCTCTGTGGTGTTAAGTAAGAGTCAGGTTAAGATAAGAAAAGATAAAGTAATGGAGCAATTCCAGTAAAACTGAACTGAAACAATATTTAAAAACTGGACACATTTGTAAAATAGTTTGTGTCTGTTTTTGGTTGATAGCTTTGACTTGAATCAATGAAGTGACCAGGTTATAGCTTTGCCTATGCAAGCTTTTGGGCATTACTCACTTGAAGAGAAAGCCTCTTAATATTAAACAGTCAAGATCCCCTGCTTTTCCCATGCAAATCCACTGTTTATGAGTAGGGTGTAGCCTGCATTCCTGTGCTGTCCTCCTGTGTGGACATGTGGATTCTGAAAAAATACACAAAGTGGTGGGCTACAGGTCAGCGTTTGCCTCTCGCATTCTCTGTCTGGCTCTTGTCTTGGAATGAATCAGTGAGTTAATGTGTATATGCTCCCTATGGATCTGTGTGACAGGTATTCTTTTCCCATAAGAAACCTGTTTCCCATTGCTTCATCCACGAAGATTATGACATCAGTGGGCTGTGAGTAACAATGACATAATAAAATTTCTCTGGATTTTCTTCAGGTGCTTTAGGTGACTCAGCTTTACCGAAATATTATACCAAAGCAGAATATCGGTTACCAAAGCGGTCTAAATCATTAGCTAAGAGTAATGCATAAAAGGTTAAAATAGATAGATAAACCCTGCCCTGAAATAGTATCATGGTATTTCATAGTATTCATCTATATTCATGACAATATTACAAAATACTGAAAAAAAGGGTTTTAGGACTCACAATAGCTGTGGAGCTCTCCTCATACTCAACTAGGTGCTTTATATTGATGTATTGCTTCTTCTGTTGTTACAATCTTGCACTCTCACATATTACCATGGTTTGTTGTACATCTGATCTTTTGTAACCGAACCACTTACACATACTGAAGTCGCTTCCCTTTCTGGAATTCTGCCACTGTAATATCAAATTAATCACAATATAATTTATTTATTTTTTTATCATGAAAAAGATTATAATCATATATCTTGAACGATAAAATATGGCACACCCCTAGTGTTGATAAATGGGTTCTCAAATTTATCTGATTCACTGTGGGGGTATGTCAGACAAAGGTTTGGAACCACTGAACTACACAATTCATGGTATAAAGAAAAAGGGCGAAAGAGCTTTTCACACATTTCAAATTGTCTTTGAACTGTCTTGGCTGTTGCAACTTCTGCTTTTGTGGTATCTTGCATTTGTTAGTAGGTCTAGAACAGCTATTATGTAATCTATAGTAACTGCTTACGGTCACTGGAGGTCTTTGCAGAGACCATAATGGAGTACTTATGAGAGGAAATGATGACACTAAATCTGATACTGTTTTGAGTGCAAAGGGGATGTCTGGCTGTTGAACCCATTCAACGTTTCCTCACTGCCCTTACGCGTCCAGTCTCTCAAGAGAGTTTTCTGGGCGTTTGCCAGGCTTATGAGTAACATTTCCTGATTAATCGAGCCTTTATGAAGGAGGATATGGGGCAGGGTCAGGAAGTGACACACTTGGCCTTTGTTGAGACAGATCTTCCTCTCTTGGCCAGTACCAACTCCCAGTGGGCAAGAAAAGGTTGAAGAACACTCCAGTGTTTGGAAACAGAAGATTCTGTTTGTTTACATGCCCTAGAGGAGCAGAAATAATATTGCCTGTATGAATTAGCAGGTAGGACTGGTATAACTGCATACTGAGCATGACAGATGGACTGACGTCAGTAAAACAAGAGCCACGCGTGTGCTGCAATATTTTTTACATTCTATCCATCATCAAACCTCACTTGTGATGTGATCTGAGTGCCTTTAAGATAGTCAAACCAAACAAGCTCACTTATCCATGTCAATCGAATGCAGAGAGTTGTGGATATGTTTTTTTTTCCTCCTTAAAAACCACCTCCATCATCATGTAGTGAATCAGTACCAACATATCACATCCTACTCAGACGCCTCTCAGTGTGTTTTGGTCCTGCACTTTTCTTCTTGCTCCACTTATCTGTATTTCTGAAGAAATAACCATAAATAGGTAAAGACACCTTGGGGTGTTTTGCTAGTATAAAACACCTACCAAAACAAATACTTTTGGTGAGTTCACATTTGCTGATAGAGGTGATGATTTTTGTAGTATGACTCACAAACTGTGTTCAGTCCCCCTTGTTGCTTAAAATAACACAGGCAGCTTCCAAACAAAGCAGGCTTGATGTTCTGGGTCTCCATGGACGAGCTTTAGCGTACTGTTTAGCACTCCTTTTATAGGTAGTGCCCTAGGTGAATTATGTAAGCGTGTGCATAGTCCTGAAATCAACATCCAAACTCAGGGTCTTTTTGCCTTCATAAGGCAATTTACAGGCTGTGGAGTGACCTCCAGTTTAAACCCCAAAACAAGGCAAGTTATGTTAGTTTTTGATGAGTAAAAATGTTGTTTTCCTAAGACAGGCCAGGGAGCATCACAGTTTACTCCTGCTTCAGTATTTTACCAGTATATTTCAGGGAGTTGACAACCAAAACAAATCTTATCCGGAAACTTTTTAACCCTAGAGCAGAAATGAAATAAAACTCCAGTAACATTCTTTCTCATTGAGCTGTGGAGCTCTCGAAGGCTCGAGGCTGGGAAGTAGTGGATTTACCACTACCAATTGATTGTGCCTGCATATTTATTAGATCATTGCATTTCCATATTATGCAGTAAATTCCACTTAAAAAGTTTTAGCCTCATCTGATCCTGGTTGCAGTCCTAGAATATGGTCCAGTTAATGTTCTAGCAAAATTTTATTGGTTATGGATCAGAGGCCTGCACTGGTCCAGTTTTCTAAACCCACACCTGCAAACCTTAGAGCTCTTTACCCACATCTTTCAAGTCAAATCCTGGACCTGTTAATATATATACCACAACCTGACCCATGATTAAACATGCATAAACAGGCACTCACTTGTGTTCTTGGAAACGCATCTGTTAAGTAACACAGCACCCGTGCTCCTGCAGCTGTCAATGCAGTTCCTCTTCAGCAGTGTCACTAGCTTGCAGCTATAAAAAGCAAATGTCTGTCTTGGCCTTCAACAATTTATGTATTGCCCACAGTTTGGTGTTTGCCACTGACTTTTTGCCTTCATGTCATCCATTTTGATGTACTAGCTAGCATTAGCTTACATCGCTGTCAGGTCAGTAATGTCACATTATTTCACACAAGTCATAGGCTTTCATATTTAAAAAATCCTGGTCACTGATTAGGCTTGCTATCATTAGCTTAATTAGGGTGTTTTTTCATACTAGGTACAATTTCTTCGTTCTGCCACACTCAAGACCAGATTTTTAAGTCAACCCGCAAATTGGTCATTTTTATATGTTCCCGACATGGTGCTGGACTTTGCCATGGAAACTTGGACAATGGGGAAATTTTTTCTTTGAAGTGTGAAGCATACAGTACATTTACCGGAGAGTGGGTGTCTTAGACATTTCCAGACTAATAACATGGAGCAGACAACATGTAATTGTCCATCAGGGTTACAGTTTATGTCCAGACTAAATTTAAATTCACACAAGGGAGGTACTGTTTTAGCTGAGCACTGTTATGTTAGGTGGAGGAGGTATAGGAGAGGTCAAGGTGAAGACTGACACACACATGCGTATCCCCCTGACATATACACAGATTTCCTGGGTAATATTTCAAAGCCATATTTTTTTAAGGGGACCACAAGTCCTGATTCTGGGTTGGTTTTATAGCCCAGCAGGTGGTCAGGGGTCAGAGGGGGTGCACTTGAGATTTGTTCAAGCTTGTCATCATCACAGAAAAAAGGCTCTTGGAGTCAGCTCATTTATTCCACCTTATGCCCAGACTCACCTCTCTTTTCCCTCATGCCTTGACACATTGTTCACTTTCCCTCTCTCTTCTTAACGCTCTCATTACTAACATTGTCCAGACTCAGCAGTATGCATTTATATTGTCCCCATACCACTGTTCCTGGCCATAAATGTGAGAACCAATGTGCTGAATTAACTTATGCCCTATGATTTGAGGGATACCAGGGGGCTACTTTAAACCGTCGCCCCTCTCTAATATAAATATACCTGCTTTTATTCTCCTCTTTCTCTTCTCCTTGGCTGTCCTCAGGACAGAAGCCCCAAAGCATCGTTAGCATACTTGTGCCTTGAGAAATGTCTGTGGAAAAGCCCTTGTGTGTGGAGTGGAGCAATCAGAAACTGTGCGCATGTTATTTTTATTGCTGTTGTCAGCTGGCGGTGCATTTAAGTGAGTGCAGTTTTCAAACCTCTGCATCCGAGCCATGTGCGGTTTGCTTCTCTGTGAATGCTTAATGGAACAAAATGAGCTCAACCCAACCTCCTAATTTTTTACCTCTTAAATTTAACTCATTCTGTCTTGAGAAGTCAAATGTTATTAAATGGTGGATTGTGCTGGATGTTGAAAGGAGATGTTAAACAGATAATCCAGCCTGTCCTAGCATCGATTACTTGAGAGGCTGTGGATGGAGGTCTATAACACACATGTAGACAGACAAACACAGTAACAGTTAGGGGCCCTTTAGAATTTCTAATGGATTTTATTTATAGGAAAGAATCATTATGAGGTGCAAAAAGTTCAAGAGGTGATTAGCTTTGACTCAAATCCTCAAATTAGTAAGGAATAAAATGGGATGAAGAGCTTATTTAATGTGCGAATCTCACTTTCTCCTCCCTCTTTCCAACTGGCTCCAAGTGAGTCGATGGAATAGAGGTTATATGAGAGTCTCGCTGCGGTGGTCGCCTGTCTTTGTGCAGAGCTGGCTGACATCATTCTCACAGGGGGGTGGGGTGGGGGGTGTTAGCCGGGGCAGAGCAGGGCTTGGCTTGGAGATCTACAGCTGAGCCAGTTTCCTATGAAAGCTGGAGAAGTGCATGTCTTGGTTTTACACAGTTTTAAAGTGCCTGTCATCTGAAATTGTACTCTACAATCATGACACACTAATGATGTCTTCCTTTCTTGTTTGCAGCACTGGGATGATTTTGATGGAGTGAGACATTGCTGTCAAGGGAGATCTACAAGGAGGTTGATATCTGGGTTAGGACATTTGAAGTAGCAACTTGGAATCTTCTCACCTGCAAACGAACCCTAAACTGAGTTGAACTGTAAAATGGATGGAGTAGACACCCTGCAGACCTCGGCACCAGAGACCAAGGCTGAGCGAATTGCTCGCTACAAGGCAGAAAGAAGGAGGGAGCTTGCTGAGCGCTATGGCAACACAGACGAATTCACCTCCAAATATGTCCGCAGGGACAGGAAAATTGGCGACTCGTCCGAAACTGTGTCCTCAGACACCAAGGAGAAGGAAAAATATGAGGATAATGGATCAGAGCAGAGCTATACCAGGAGGGGCCTCAGGAATAAAGTGGCTGAGCCTGATGATGAGCCTGTCCCAGAAAAAGAGGTTACCACTAACCTCAAAGCAGAAACAATTTTATCCTCTAAATCAGACACTATCTCCTCCATGAAGATGTCCTCTCACTCCAGGTGAGTTTATTCACATTGTCACAGGTTAAAGACACACTTTCATACTTCTGTTGTCTGTTGGTTTTTGCAACACCAGTCACAGTGCTGTGACAGAAACTTGGCCAGAGTCATGAAACCCAAAGCTGGCCAGGCATAGAGACTCAGGGTGTTAGATTCGCATATGGATACAGTCGGAGCCTTCTGTCCCTACTCTGTGTTCATTTTGTCCGAACTTGTGCACGTTTTCTGAAGCTTACAGACAAAACAGAGCAGTACCACCGGTAGTTATGGGGGCAGTGTAGCTAGTGATATATGACCACAGGACATGAAGAAGAAGTTCTAAAAATCTGAAAGTATTGGAAATAGCTTTTGTCATCACTTAGTTAATGAAAAGAATTCTCTGTCTACACGTTGTGTTTTTAATGGCCACACAGACCACTGCCGTCTACCTCCACTTTTGCCTCTTTCTCAAGAAGTACCTTTTTACAACCTTGTCCAGCGTTGCTGTGTGTATTGCTGTCATAAACTTTTCACTCTTCTTCTTTTGGCTTACTTTTGACTCCAAACGGCACCCTTTAGTGGATGTATTGCTTAATATCTATGCCGTGATAAAGAATGCATGCAAGTATGTGGGCAGTGAGTTAGAAGTTCCGATTTCAAATGGACATTTTCATTTTATTTTATTTCATATGTAATTGGGCATACAGTAAATGAAACCTCAATGGGCTGGTGCGAGTGGAGCCCAGCCTACATCTCAGGAAAGACATTATTGAGATATTCTTGTATGTGTTTTTTGAATCCAGTAGTAGTACAGAGTGCTTCATAGCCAGTCTACATGCACCTGACTCACAAATAAATCTGCTCAAAGTTGGAGCATAATGTCCAGATCAACACTAACAGCGACTGAAATAAGTACATTGGCTCCTTTCTGAGGCACCCCTTGACTTAGAGAAGATGTGCAGTTTAGCCAGTAAAGATGGCTGTTAAATTGCTGTAATAGGGCTTCCTGGCTCCTAATGAGCGACAAGGAAGCAACAAGGAGGCACATTAGAGAATGCTTAATGCTGTCTTCTGTTTGAAGTAAACACGGCTGCTAACATTTCCAAAATTGGCCATGTGTGGAAAGCTGAGGACTGTCTCATTTATTTTGCCCTGGTATGTTTTGCAACGATGACATGCAAGCTGTTTGTTTTGGTTGACTTTACAGTGATATGGGAGAACTCACATGTTTAACACATCTGAGAAGTAACAAGCAGAAATTGTCAAGAGTGACTTGGAGGGGTTTTCTCATTGGTTGCCAGGAATGTTCTCCTGAGCATTGGACATATAATAGATGGAGTAAAACATTACCAGTTTTTGGGATGTCTGAGCTGTAATAAAGCTGAGAATTCTTCTGTGTGCACATAACCAGACATGTTCATTCTTGAAAAACTGCCTGAGGGAGAGAAGACAGAGAGACAAGAACTGAGATGGACAGAGTTTGAGATAATGTCAGAGATGTGAGCTTATTAGGGAAGGATAGAGGCTGCGCTGGGCTCTGCCAAGTTTTCATGCCCTGTGCTTAATGAAGCAAGACATCCAGAGATGGCTGTGATTGATGGCTTGTTGGATATTATAGACCAATTATTTTATAAGATTGGGAAAGACTGTGACATGCCTTGTGTTGTAATAGACTTGCAAAGAAATAGAGTACGTGTAACATGGCATGTTTCAGCATATCTCAGCTATCAGGTGTTGTACTTGATAATCTCTCATGGCAAAGCTTTCATTTGGAAGTTTTTTTTTAGTTTGAAAATCTTTTTAAAGCAACAGTTTTTAGGAAATTTAAGTTTTTTTGTTTTTTTTTCACATTGTGCAATGTGAAAATAACTGTTTTTTTGCTGTGGCGGCTTTCCAAAGCAGAAAGAATATTTGACAAAATACAGAGTAAAGTCGCACAAAGTTATGGTCTACATTTTTAATTACAGAGAGCGTGAAAGCGGGTTGACGTCTTGATGTGTTTGTCCCACATGCCTGTCACGTTACCTACTAATCTTGACAGTTTTGTTATGACGTTTCTTGCATGTCACAGTCCAGCTGTGCAGTCTTATATGCATGCATGCTTACACAACATATACACATAGACAGAGGCTGTTACAGAGGCTATTGTTGGAAGCCAAAAACTTGTCAGCAGCTTGTTATTGATGTACAGTATTTGTATATTATGCTTTCCCCTTCAATTCTAGGGGATAATTGGAGTTGTGTGTTTTGTTTTATTAATTTTAACTCATGTGAAGATGAAGAGGGATTCCCGGTTGACTTGCACATGCCTTATTAGACATTGACACATACCATACCTTCACAGGCAACATGTCTATGTGTGTCTGTTACAGGAATAGCGTCAAGAAAACTGGAAGTCAGCTGTTTCACTGATAATGAAAACTGTCTGTCAACATGTTTATCTACCACAGACAAGAACCCGTCTCTTGTAGAGTTACAGTTGAAGGGTGACATTCCAAAACACAGAGTTTTGGCACTTAACAATTAACTGGTACTTAAAGCTACAACAAGAAACTTTAATATTTTGTTGATTTTGGAGGCCCCTGTGGGCAAAAGAGGTGGTGTTTCCACCGCCTTAACCACAACATATAAAATAAAATCTATCTAAAATTTCCTCCTATTTCTTTTACTTGCCAAATGTATCTTTGCCAGAGAAAATGTAAACGTAGGATCCTCCGATCTGCATGCTGTAAATTGTTTCATTTGATTTCAAGGAGAATCCCACCTAGTGGCAGGCATTAAGAATAATTGTATAGAAATGGTGGTCTAATTTGTTTATGTAGGTCATATTGAGGCATCAGTACAAAATTGAGACTGTTTCATAACCAGTGGAAAAACTCCTAACTGCCTAACTCCACTTAAAATCCATCCATAGTAATTGAAGAAAATACAGATTCTAAATTGTCCCCTTCCATGTAAATGTAATCTTTACCTTTACATGTAGCAATTAGTACACTTCAAATGGTGACTTGGAGCCATAGACTGTAAGTGAAATAGGTTGAAATCCTGTTTAATATACGATCTGTGGTTGAAACAAGTTGTTTTCCCCAGCTCCCTCCTGCCCAGACTCAGGGAAGTACAGACAGGCTGGAACACGACACATTTTTGATTTATTACAGTAAATATATCACAGATTTGTCCTTATATCTTATTTCAAAGAGAACAATAGTGTTCGCATCAGCCTTCTTGGTTTGGTACTTAATGTTACATGCATTAGAGCACTGTTTATACAAAAATCTGATTCTTTATCTAAAACATGCTGCACGTGCACTGTATTATCACGTGACACCATTATACAATAGTATGATGTACAACAGTAAGATAACCAGAGTTGGGAGGATTTATAGTTAACTGCACATAATAATGTACATGAAACTGTTTTTACATCAATGCATGTTACACATGAGTATGAATGGTATAATGTAGTATTTTGGGTTTCATGTTCTGTGTTATTAAGCATGTGTAGCAAACAGCAGTAATTGTGCTCTCAGCATGTTGGCATGTTAGCCAGTTGTAATGGTTCAGCCATGTAAACAATAATTAGCCCAAAATCATATTCAGTCCTGTGTATAACCCAGAGTTCGTGTGAAGAACTGAGCTTCCCAACAGTTAAGCGCACAAATTAGAGACATTTGAATTAAATCTTTTAACTATGCCACAGTCATGATTATATCCCTCCTGTACTCGCACTTTATCCTCTGGCTCCCTGTTTCACTGTATCACTTAATGCTTTGTGTGTGTGGCATAACTTAATAGAGCATGACTGAGGAAGTTTACTGGAAGTGTTTGATTAATGACTCTCCTGCCTTCATTTGAATGTGTGTTTAACTTTTCTCTCTTCAACTTCCCCATTACTTGGTTTGTATTGCCATTCTTCTCCTCATTTTCTCCTCGAACTGCACTCCACTCTTCTTCTCTGGTTAGTTTTTATGGCAGTGTACGACCAAAACATGCAGCCCCTCCCCTTCAGCAGAAGGTCAAAAAGTGTGGGTGTGGTAAATGAAGTGTCACTGAGCGCTGTGGTCGGAGAGGAGGGTGTTAGAATAGAGGGACGAGAACCAGGTGGCATCAGTCACTGAGATCACCAAGCGTTGCAAACAGACTTTCTAGTAGCCCAATGAATGTAATGCTTTTAAACTTCATGTGTTTATTACACAGCCACAGAGTGCTGAGTATTACATTACTTTAATTATTGTTACACCTACATCAATTTGTGATCTTCCATCTCCAGCTTCAACACCATATTCACACGCCATAAATAACTTGGCCTGGCATTTTTAGATTTCTCTCAAATCTACTGAGGCGTGCCAGCCCCAAACTGTCAAATTCTTTCCATGGTAGCCAAACCCAAACCTCAAATTACTCATAATAATATACCGCTGTAAAAATTACTTTTGAACAAAGTTTTGGGACTCAAACATGACACCAATCCAGGGAAAAGTCAGATGATACTGAGTCAGATCCAGTATTTAATTATATTTTTGTTTTTTTCCCACATAATACGGCTGCACCGTCTACTGTGATGACTGTCCACTGAGGGAGTCTAAGCATGTGCAAAATATTGGCATGAATTGTCTTTGGTAATGAATGTTTGTACAATTGCAAAACAAAAACAATGCAACACTCAGTAGTAGTCCTTTATACAATAAAATAAAATAAAATAAAATTGACCATATAATATTGAGGTCAATATTGTCACAGTCCAGTATGTTACTGAGACATTTTTTTATTATGATATTCAATATATGTGCTATATCCCCAGTATTTTGCATAACATGAGGTTTGGTTCAGCTTAGGCGTGTAAGAAAATATCAATATACTTGAATATCGCAATATTATATTTTGTGATACTGAATTGATGATCAAAACTCTGTATTGGGTTGTTGTGATTCATGCAGAGATTTGTGGCAGTGGTTCATTTTATGTTGTTTTTAAACCCCAAACCGCTAGATAGCAGTGTTGGTTTCTATCCTCACAGTGCTGATTGCATAAAAATTGAAACATTTTAAACAGATTTTATACATATGGTGCTGTGTTCTCTATATGATGGCAGTTTTCTGAAAATTAGATTAAAAAATAGCAATATATCACCTTGTGTACAGTATTGCAGTCGTAACCCCTGTATTGTGGTATGTATCGTATCACCAGATTCTTGTCAATACACAGCCCTAGTTCAACTGCATCGCTCACATTATGTCATATGGTTTATTGAAACTGCTTGCAACTGTTTGTTTATTTTGTGTACTCCGCAGCTTATTTGTGTGGTTGCAGCTTTAGTGGAGAACAGTGCAGTGTAAACGGAAATGGATCTTACTTTGTTTAGCCAATAAAAATACTTGTTTTAAATCCTGAACCTGCAGATTGGTTTGGGGCCATCTCCCCTTCTCCAGTCACCTCTGACCCTTCCCAGATGTCCACCATGATTCTCTATTGTGTTTTAAAGCGGTTGTCTCCCCTCCTCCTGTTACATCATCGCTGCTACCCCACAGGCAGCTGCTGTCCCCATCCATATTTAACGCCCATTACTTAGAGATGAATGGCCATCTTCAGATGCTGCACAGACATCGCTGTTATATCATTGCCAACATGGGACTGGAAGAGCAGTATGAGTGAATTTTGTAGCATATCATACGGGGCACAGCAAGTGGCTTTCTGCAGCAGCTGTTGTCGGTTTGGTTTATATTGGATCATTTTTAATGTGGCTAGAGTGTACGTTTTTGGATTGAAGTTGTGTAAGTAATATTCTCATTCTTCTGTCTAGTTTGTGAGCCTCAATTGTAACAGACAAGTAATTTCTGTCATCACTTCAGTGTGTTAGAGAGTGACCTCATTTGTCTCTGTCTCTTCTAGGCTGCTGGAAACTGATGACACAGAGGAGCCAAAGGGTAAGACGAACTCTCCACTTTCACTGCGCTCAGATCCTCTATTGTTCTACAGACCGCTGTATCTCTGAACACATTCAGGCCCTCTTTATTACACAGTGTTAAAGGAATACTGAGCTCATTGCTGATGTCAGATCACCTACCAGGTTTATAGATGTTGGCTTTTTAATACTCTGCCACTGAGGAGGAGTGAAAGAAAACAGATCTACCGATGTCTTTGGCTCTGTTTTGTTCGCCGGATAATTTAAAATGAATGTTTTGCCTCAGGCGATGGTTTCCTTTTTCCAAAAAATAAACGAGATAATGTTTGGCACGTGTCTGCAGAGTTTTTTGTCCAAAGGCTGTGACTCTGTGGGTGTGCGCTTACATGCGTGTGTGTTTTTGCACAAAGGTTTGATCATATGCAATTACACTGGAAGCTCGTTTCAGCCAGTTTGCATTATGAACTAATTTTGGAGCCTGCTGCTATAGAGAGAGGAAAATGGCTAAGTTTACACATGGGCTGCTGGCTGCTTTTCTGTCTCAGCCACCTGAGCCCACAGGGCCTGTCTGTCTGTCAGCCCTGTCTGTCTGTTGCCTGCCTGCCTATCTGTCAGTGGCCTCCTGCTTTTTTTTTACAGTCTTTGTTGTTAGCCTGCCTGTCTGTATGTGTTTATCTGCTTATGTATTTGATTTGGCTGTCTTGTTTTGTTCTTGCTTATTTGAGGGTTAATGACGTGGATGTCTATGTGTATGTGTGCTGCACAAGATTAAGAAAGATAGTGACAGAGAAAGGCGATAGGAAGGTCCCTGGAGCAAAACATCAGGGTTATTTCAGTATTTCAGGACGTCTGAAGCAGTGTTGTGTAACACATCTTATTTGCTCAGCAATGTAAACAGAAAATTTCTTTACCTTCTAAGTTAACCAGGCAGTCTGGTTGATCAAGTCTAAATGATTCTCAAATTTAATCATATGAATGAAAGCATGTTGAGGGTTTATTATAGGCTAGTTTTCTGTTTAGTCTGTTGCGCTTTTTGCTAGTTTTTCAGTGCAATTATTGATTAAAACGTTGTGCTTAACCTAGACTTTCTCCATGTGAACGTGCACAGCAAGCATAAATACTGCAGTAAATCACCGGCCTGTTGTATCCATGTGCAAATAAATCACAGGTTTAATCCAAACACTGATTAATGTATTTGACTAAGGTGTTTACTCACCTATTGCAAGAGCTTTTTATATTACACCGGTCCAGGTTCTACTTCTTTTCGGCACAAGGGGTCTGATATGTATGGAGGCTGAAAATGGCCGTGCTTGCAACTTTTTTCAAAGCCATTATCTTGAGATCACAAGTTAATTAATTTGTTATGTCAAGAAAACGAACCTTGTTATCCTGAGATAACCAGCTAATCAACCTCTTATTCTGCAACTGTTTTAAGGTGAAAATGTCAGAACAGTGAGTACCTGTGATTGATCAACACCTCAGACTGTACTTCAGTCCACGTCTAACACAGGCAGAAAGTGCATTGATCAAATGAACCAGATGCTTTCGAGTTCTCCATAGTTATGCCTTGTTCATGAGGAAACAAAAGTCATTTTCTTGTGATAAATTGTGTTGTTATCTTGAGAAATTGTCATTTGTTTTCTCAAGATGGTTGTCTGCTGATCTACTTGGAAAATACGTGTTCCGTCACTGATTTAGACAAAAACAAAAGTGAATCATAATATCTCAATATAAGAATATTGTCAGGACTCGATTGATTTGGGAACAGAATACAAAGTAGTACTGGATTCCATTGCTTTGAACCCCTAATTGCTCCTGATGGTACAGCTAGCATGTCATGAATGAGCAGCAAAATGAGAAGCATTTATCATGCTTTAATTGATTATCTTGTCAAACATGGCCTGTAGATGAACTGATTAGAGAAGAAAAAGGGCCAGTGTATGTCTCTGGTTAGAAGACAAGAGTAAAACTTGTGCTAAAAAGAACCAAAGATTCAGAAACAGGAACACAGGCCAGTCAGTGTTCAATTTTAATTGAGATATGTGCGTGTGTGTGTGAAAGCAAGAGCGTGTGAGAGGATTGGCAGTGCGTTCACATGGCTGATGGCGTTTCCTGTCCAAGCTGGCAGAGAACTAAGTGCTCTGAGCCAAAACGCCTCTCATGGTCAAATCAAGGGTTTCCCCAACCCTTCAGCTATTCCACAAGCCAGCAAGACGTAAACACAAACATTATATGCTGTTCCTCAGAATCTGTTGGCTAGTATTCACATGTGTGCAGGCTCTGTTGGTCATTGCAAGGTCAAACGTCCATCCAATGAGCTCTCAGCAGTTATAACTGGGGGATGAGATGGATGAAACACTTGTGGGGAAGTCAGTAAACTTAAGAGGAGGTTTTTCCATCTCTTAAGTTTTTCTTTTTTCTCTCTCTCTGGATGGCTTGGATGTTGGATGGATGATGATGTAAAAAAGATTGGACTGGAGTCAAAACTACAAGAGTGCAGTCTGAGTGGAGTCACCAGTCTGCAATGTGTAATGTTTCATCACCTGAACTAAATCATGCTAAGTTCTGGACAGCAGGGGAGCTTAGAAACATAAATCAAAACTCGAGTGTTTCAGCCGCAACAGAACATTTGTTTCCAGTGGAAAAGAGGAGTCTGTCAGAGGCAGTATTTGGATTTGTTTGTTCCTTTGTTTTCTTAAGAGGGGGGATTTTGGCTTTAAGTGTCACATTGTCAAGGCAATAAAATCAGATTTAGAGTGGGAGAACGGGTTTGAGTGTGCTGACTTAAGAAATTTGTGTTGTTTTGGAATATCATTAAATTTAATGCCTTCCTTTTGTTCGGATAATTAGAAGGTTATATTCTCAGGGCTGTTTTTGATTAGACAACCCCCAAGAGAAATAATTATATTACTCTCTCTTGCACATATACAAACACACTGTAATGGTATTCCTTGCTTTAAAAAGCCATTAACTCACTACAAAATCTGGATCCACTGGGGCCCAGCGACTTTTCAAAACCTTCCTTAGGAGAGAGAAATATCTCCACATTCATGTTCTTTTCTCATCCAGAGACACCTTAGAAGCACTGAAGCCAGTAAGACTATATCCTGTCATTTTTCATGCTGTTATCCACAGCAAGAAAAACTTCCATTTGACCTGGAAAGTGCGCAGCTCATTGCCCCTTTGAGTGTTGCATATCTTGACTGTTAGGGAGATTAGTGTGTGTGGGAGCTTGTTTGTATGTTTGTACAACCATTTACCTGTTAAATATTTGTGGAACTGTCTGCTCTCAGTTCTGTCTATGCATTCACCTGTATTCTCCATTTACAAAAAGCTAGTGTGTGGTTGACCTCACCATCTTCCCGACCATCAACAATGCATTATGTTGTGGATACAAAACACAGTGTCTGTATTAAACCCTCATTGTAAGATGACACCCTGACTGATCACATGATACTACACTGGCAGGAAGCACTGTTATAGCAAATGTCTTCTCACTGTTGTATTCATGGTCAACCTTGTGTGTCTGTCTGTATAATTTTCAGTTGACGAGAAGCCTGTGGACTCAGCCAAGAGGACTTCCAAGATGTCTCTTTTTAAGGTATGATATTTTAGATTTTTCCTCTAACTCCCTTTATCCAAATGTTTTTTAGCTTTTGATTGACTGCATATTGTGTATTATGAGGCCACAGTATCTCATTTTTTATTTCTACATATGTTATAGGTCCAGTGTGTTAGTCTTATGGAGGTTTATTGGCAGATTATGGCAGAAATGGAATATATGGAATTTGTTTCATAGCGTTTGATTGATTGTATGTCATATCTGGATCTTGATTTCCTGTTTGTTTTTGTTGGAAAATAAGTTTGAACAACTTCTGGTCTCCAAGCAGTAGTAATGCGCGGATTGGCTCTGACTTCATCCAAATCCGTGTGTATGCATAGCCTAAAATAAATCAACCACCTGCCACCCAATCATTTTGTCTGATTTAGAGACCCCGACCTACATAGACATTTCACTCCTCCTGTACCTGTGCCTGTAGGCTATAGGCTATAGCTTTTAAATTATGTCAAGTTGCACAAGCTCTCTCGTGATTTCTTTATTGTGTGTTATTTTGATGTATGTGTTTTCTTTAACAGTTTGCTCTAATAATTAGAGAGGCGGCTTTCAGTCATTTTAAACATTTCCAATTACGTTGTTAGATAACTGCAGTAATTATCGTGACACATCTAAGCAGTAAAAAATAAAAACTGTAGTACAATTAAACATTGCGCTTCTGCAGTCATTGTTACAGACAGCTCTGATGGAGCTCAGGTTTTATCAGGAGGACGGCTGTTTTCTCCAAACAATTTCAGCGCGTGAACTATGACTGTCTGTTTTCAATGTGCAGAAGAACTCAGTACATTAGTATCATTAGATCCTGACCAATCCTGATGACGTGGCGGGAGATTTTAATCACTCAAGTTACACTGTTGTGCCTCGTGAGTAAATGCACACAGTGTCTCTCTTAATGGGGAAATATTTCACCTTATTTCACCCACCTGCAACCCATCAGATATTAATCAGAATGTTAATATTTATGAGCTGACCCACCCGATCCACGGATTAACCACAGTGCCTTCAGTTTTAACTATATTCTGCGTATCGCTACCAAGCTGTGTTGCATGCAACTCACAATTTGAAAGTCAATATTAACATTAAATTTACTAATCCCAGTAATGCTCCATTGACATTTAGGTGTTGACTTGTTTGCTGTCTAACACTTGAGTTAGAGGAGGGTCAGTATCAATTTGGCCTCTCTGCCTTCAGTGGACAGACTGGTCTGAAGCATGCTAGCTTGGTGCATGGGCTTGAGGTGATTAACTTCAACTAAAAGAGGAGAAGAAATTCGACTCCAAGTAATAACAAAATTTTCTTGTCCGAAGCTGGATTGCTAACATTAGCCAGAGGTACATTTTGAATGAGTAATTGATTAGTTTTCACATAACTTGTATGGCGCTGGTCCCAACCCATTGACAGGTGTCTCGGCAGTCCGCCATGGTGGTTTTCTCTTGGTCCTCTTACTTCAGCCCACATTTAAATGTCATAGCTCCAAGTGACAGCACACACTAAACTAAATCTAAGTTTGAATGATATCACGCATATATGTATTTTTCTACGGGCTACAGTTAGCTCTTTTCATTTCCCCCGCTGATTTACTCCCAGCCCTTTCCAGTGCAGCTGTTGTACGCTTCAACCCTGCCTGGAAGTTTGCTCCATTAATAACAAATTGAGCTGTTCCATACAGTACTGAGCTGTCCTGCACCTGGATGCACACTTGGCCAAAGTCATGACTTCACACTTCACTGGAGGTCTTAAAGCCGTGGTGGGAAGAGGAGTCTAGAAAACTAAAAGATCCACTCAGGAACAAAAACTTGATAATATCTTTAATCTTGTGGGAGATATTCACATGTGTGCTTAAAAATGCAGAGATTATCGCACTTTCCCAGGCTACTTAGGTTTCAGAAGTGGTTAGGTTTCATAATATTGGATGTAAATAGCTGTTCTAACTTGGCCTTTACAGACCAGGAGCAGTGCCAAGGTTGGCCAAGTAAACCCAGATGGCAGAAAGTTGCTCCCACCAAAAACCTGCTGGGAAAACAAGCGAGACTATCTTACAATCGTACTACTTTTTTCTGCTCTCGCCATGCTTTGTTCAGACTGACTGTAGGTCTCTGTTATTTTAACATGTCTCACTTGAAAGTCATCAGCAGTGACAGATACCCCCTTTGCTGTCTTCACTTTTCCCTTATCACTCATGTCTTCTCCACAGTCCCTGTTGAAAGCCAGTGAGTCAGAGTCTCCAGCAGGAGAGACAGGAGTGAGGTTACAGTACCTCTGCTTTCCAGCACGAATGGTGGCAATAAAAACTGTACATATGAGACTTCTGGACAAAGATACACCTCATTTATATTTTGAATTTCCTGACTGAATTTCCTGAGTATATAAAAACATGTTTCTCATTCATGCTGTGTGGAAAATAAGTTCTTCTTTATAATCAGCAAGTTTGTAAGAGCCCTCTGATTCTGTAAGCTTTGGTGTGTAAGTTTGTGAGAAAAGAGCATTTGATTTCAGTTGCTCAGCTCACAGCTGGAGATCCACTTATCTTCACTAGGTCACCCCAGGGCCTCAGTAAAGTGTTTACTGACAAAAGGTCCCACACAGCTGCACGGTTCACACTGTATGCATGTTTACAAGTCTAAAGTCTAATGATAAAGTGATGCGTTTAAATCACAGTTTTTATCGGGTCAGGTTGAACTGGAAGTTGTGACCAGATCAGGTATTGTTTCTATACTATTCATCCTTGGTTTAGCATTTAACATACACTATATGACTAGTTTTTCTAGTTGCAAACAGCTAAGATTATAAAAAAGACAGTAACCCCGCTTTGTCAGTGTATCTACCCCTCAGGTCTTAAGTCTCAGGTTTCAAGTCTTGTAATGAACAGTGAGACAGCCGCACATTTAAGCAATATTTAAAGTCGCCCCTGCTCAAAAGTCGCCCTCCACTCAAAATTGTTTTGTTTTGCTTCTTGTTAGCTCACTTCGATATTTGATCTTCACTGTTCAGAATGATTTATGTGCTTGACTGATGTGTTTGGCAGTAGAAGAGTGTTTTCACATTCATCTGCTGAACGGGGGGAAGTTTCTCTGTGCTCATCTTAAAGGTCCAGTGTGTAAGATTTACAAGAATTTATGTGCAGAATATGGCAGAAATGGAATATAATGAGCATCAGTCCTCTTCACTGGAGGCCGCCATGTTGGACCACTATGTTTCCACAGTAGCCCAGAATGGACAAACCAGACACTGGCTATAGAGAGGACTTTTCGCAATTTGCAGTTTTGCTGGCATTTTGAGTTCTCTTAACAGACATGCCACTTCTACACACTGGAGTTGTTTGAATGATCTTAATTTTGTGACATCACAACTAGTTTGGAGCCAATCATGATCCAGTAAGCAACTTGCTCAAGCGTCATATGAACCCTTTGCCACACATACATTGAAAAGTATTTTTGTGGAAAACCCATAATCAGACACAAATTGTTTTATTTAGGAACACATTTTTATGTAATCTAATATTTCTGGGATCTCTAATCTTGAAAGATGGTTAAAAAAAAACAAAAAACATAATTGCTCCCCTGAGGGCACTTTACTTTAATGTGGAAAATGCAGTACCAGCAGGACTCATCTTGCTCCTTTTTAGTTTTTACTGTATGTACTCAGGGTGGGTAGATTTCTCATACTTGCTCTTGGAATGCACTTGCAAGGGTTAAGTGCTTTGCCCAAGTGTAGGGGTGGAGCCTCATTCATTCATTCACTTCCTGTATCACGATTTGTTTCTCACAGCTGATCACAGTCTTCCTTCAAATGTAATCCTAACCTCTAGGTCACAACTGTCCTTATCTCTGTCTGTAGGACCTGGAGGAGGGGGCAGAGGATGGAAGCAGCAGCCGACGTGCCAACAACAGGGTTAAATGTCAGCTAATCAGCAGGACGAAGAGGAATCCTCTACCAGGTAGGCAGCTTCACAATCACAGCAGAGTTCACTTCTAAATGAATAGTTAGGATAGCAGAAATTTTATTTTATGAAGGAAACTCTATGATGGGACCACTTTATCAAACTAACTACATTTAAGCTTTTTCACCATTCAAGTAATAGATTATTCATTATATTACATTGCTACAACACAACAAACACATACACAGGCTGAGTTGAGCACAGAGGTAATTACAGACCAATTCAAAGGCTGTCTAATGATGTAAACAGCTGCAGAAATAAACCAGATAAACCTGCAGAGCTTCTTTAATACCACACTTTCTTTCTCGCACACACACATGCATGAACACACAAACACCAAGGACTATGTGGTAGTGCAAACCAGACTAAAGTTAATAGCTGCAGCAGCGAGAGCCAAACTGTACTTATCACTGTAACCACTGGACAAAAAAGTCTGGATTGAGCTGGAGTGTGTGTGTATGTGTGTGTGTAGATAGGTTAAAGACATAAGTTCATTTTTTTCTCATTCGGTCCACGTGGAAGTTTAACTGACCGAATCTCTCACTGTTGTCAGTTTCTTCTCAAGTCAGAAGTGTAATTTGAAGGTCATTTTGATTGATTTTTGATTTAATATTGAAACTGTAACACTCCTCAAATCCATTTATTTTACTATTTGCAGCTGGGCTGTGTGAGATACCTTTTTAGCAAAGCTCCATTGTACTGCATGCAACAGACCAAACATTTTAAAATAGATAAATGTCCATTTCACATTTACTACAGACTTTAACACAGACTATACTACAAAAAACAAACAGTTACATAAAAAACTTTGCTCATGAGCACGCTAAAAGCAAAAGTGAATGTGTCTGACCATCATCATCCAAAGGTTAAAAACACCCACACCAGATGAGATGATTATGAGCTTGTGGACCTACGTAGTCTGCCAGGGATTGTTGTGGTGTATTAGCAAAGTTTAGTGTCTTTATCTTTGTGCTGGGCCAGTGCCTACGTTGATTAGCACCAAAACAGTGACTGTTATTGATTTTGGTAATGTCCTTTGTGTTAGTGAAGATCAAGGGAAACAAAAACCTCATCTGCAGCTGTGTAGAATACAGCTTTGATACAAGCTATACCCTAATTATGTGACAGTTAGTTCAGACTAGTTATGCACTACTGTATTCTTAATATAATTAATATTCTTAATATATTTAGTATAACATAAATACAAATGGTTACTGATTATATCTCTAACAACTGGCAATATTTAGAACTGAAGGAAGATGCTGTGGGGGCAGTTATTGAAAATGTTGTTTTTTCCTTTTTTTTGTCTGTTTCCACCATCTTTGTCCTCTTCTCATATCACAGCCTAAAAACTGATGAAAGTAAGGTAATGGATGAGAAAGAGGCCACATATGAACCTTCATGGAAGGAGCAGCATGAATATACTGAGGAAGAAAGAAAGGTTAGTTTTGTTTGTTTTGTTTTGGTGCCCCCCCCCATGCCAAAGTTGATGATTCTTTTAAGATTGTATACTACACAGTGCTACTGGTCTGAGACCCCTTGACTGATGCAGAAGACTCCTTGAACCCATCATATGCAACAGATGTAATAAGACAAAAACTATGTTAGATATAATGAGACAAAACAGATAAGACAAGATACCAAAGTATCTGTACTTGTACTCGTCATCTGTGGTCACTGGTGATTGTCACTAAAATGTCTTTTAACACAGCAGATGTTTTTTATTTCCAGTATTCATTATTCAAACGGCAAAAAAAAAAAAAAAATTCACTTGCAGAAAAATGTTGTGGTGTCTCCTGAATTGAATACCCATTTTTTTTCTGGTAAGGCCTTCTTTCATGGGTGGCACTGTTGCATACTGTATGCTCCACAGTGTTACCCCATACGACCTGAAAAGCAGTGGATTCTTTTCTGCTTCGACATCATGGTTACACTCGCTTAAAAATACAGACTCAAGTATATTGCGTATTGAGTCTGTCTAAGACTGAAACACTGGAGCACTAGGTACGAGAGACCCCCTGATTGCCACTGGGTATTTCACACACTGCTGTAATAAGTCATCTCTCTGGATTGTGTTCAGAAAGATCATATTTTTGACCACTGCTGTTGCATTTCTGAAAAATGTTTCCACCGCATGCGAGCCAATTCCAAAACTCTTACTCACCTGAGCTTTGGCTCTGTTTACCTCTATGTCTGGTTTAGTTTAATTTTTGTTTTTGAAGTTGATGTGTAGATTGTAATTCATGTCACTGATGTACAGTTGCAACAAAAACACATGCTCTCTCACACACATGCTTTAACTTGTGTGGACAAAATGTGATTACATCAACCAGAATCTAAAGTGATACTCACAAGTAATCAAAGTACTGTACACCACATAGGTTTCTACACGGGTGTTTTTCATTTAAGACGACCACCTGGTTAGCGTTGCACTTTTACACCCAGCTGGCCTCACAATCTGCTTCTCCCTTCATCTCCTTCTAAATCGGCACTCCCTCCTGACCTTTGACCCGTCAGTGGGTTGTCTGCTGTTGTTCCAGCTGCTCTTGTATCATCAAAGCAATGACATATTCAACACATATAAAAGGGTGTGTTTATGTGGGTCATTTCATGTCCATGTTTACGCTGTGTATTCACTGTATTTTGAAAGAATTACTCCTCAAAATGCATTTTACACACATAATCACATCCTGAAAGCAGTTGATATTTTACGGTAGCTCAGACTAAAAATGCTTTTGTCTTACAGTCACAGCATTACTCAACACAACATATGTTTTCTATCAACATGTGTTATTTTATCTGGAAAACAAAACAAACATACGTCATGTCCCAAACAAGTCTTGCAGATTTATTGACAAAGGATGAATCCCACTCATTCTTTGACACACTGCTTATTTTTGTTTTTTGTTTCACCCATTAACTCATAGATTTCCACTCAGTTCTTTCTTAATCTTTTTCTGATCAACATTGTTTCCGCTTTCTCAAGCCCAACGTCTTTTACTTATCTCAACTTTAACCTCCTCACCCTGCTCATCTCTCAGTAACCCAAAGTCTCCTGATAACAACAGTAGGCCACTTAAAGCAGAAACAGGAGTAGCTGGAACAGGAGTGTTGTATTGCAGACTTAAATCATATAATACTTTTCAAAAAGGGTTTTTACTATTTATTTTGAAACTGCATTGGAAAATGTCAGAGAGAGCTACATCCTGGCCACAGAATACACTTTAAGTAGTAGTGCAACTTTAATCTTCCTGTCCAAATATTATAGATATTCTGGCTGGTATTTAAAAAAAAAAAAAAAAACTCTTTGTCTCTCTTTCTCCCCTCTACATCAGCCTTCCAGTCTCCACTCTGACAGAGCTCCCCCCCTCAGCAAGAACAGAGACCCCTCTCCCCCTCCTTCTCCTCCCTGCCAGCCCGCCCCACTGCAGCGCCAAGACTCGGGGCCTCGAGGCATCAAGGGAATCCTAAAGAAAAGCCGCTCCACCAGCGTGGAGTCGGACCACAGCGAGAGCTCGACGCCAGAGCCCGCACGGGCCAGACAAAGCAGCATCACCCTCAGCCACCCCGAAAGTGAGGAGGAGGAGGAAGAGGAGATGGAGGAGGAAGAGGAGATGGAGGAAGAGATGGATGAAGAGGCTGACGAGGAAGATGACAGAGAGGATGAGTCACTGATCGATGATGTCACAGACGGAGGAAGCTTCAGCATTGACAGACAGCAGTCGCAGGGAAGCACTGGGAGCAGCAGAGGGAGCTTTGAGGAGATGCAGAGTCCCTCGCCTGACGAGAGCCTGGAGCAGACGTCCACAGTGTCAGAGGACGCTGAGGAGCTGGGGAGCAGTTTGGACGGAAGCCAGGGCTCCTCACTGAAACAGAGGTCATTAGATGTACACAAACACACCATGCATTATGATGAAATATAAGGCCTAAATGTTTGTGTTTTTGTGCATTAACATGAAAGAAAATATAAAAAAATAAATAAATAAAACCTAATGGACCAGTATGTAGAATCACAGGACACACAGGAGGCAGAGGCGTGGCGACGTGCTGCAGCACGTCAATTTTTGAGTGAGCAATAGCCTGGCTGAACCCACCAGAAGTGCATTTCTTTATGCCAGTCAACACATGATTCTGCTTCTCTGTTGTTTTCCAATCACATGTAGAGCTGATCTATAAAAACATTGTTAACTGAAAGCTTTTTATGTCTCCCTGGATAGAAGGCAGACCATCGCTTTATATGATGATATGCAAGAAGGGGCTTCCCTCCTGCCTGCATCTATGTGTCTGCTCTGCTCATCTCTCTCCCTCTTCATAGACACAACAGACACAAATATGTGGAATGAGTACATAATGTAAAAGAACACAACATGACCACCATTTGAGAGAAAAAACTGGGGGAATTGAAACTCCAGGAGAACAGCAAGGAGAGAGGAGAGAAATGAAAAGAGTTGGAAAGCATGGCCCGCATATTTCATCATTTATCAGTATCAGATCATTTGTATCATAGATATATAATTTATATGACATAATTTCATGTCAGATTTGCTTGTGGAGCACAGAAAAAATGGAATGCTGCAGATCGCGAGCCAGCCACAGCGCACTCTGTTTGTCCAGTCTAATTGATTAACATGGGTGCCGAATGGAAGCAGGCACACTTTGTGGTGCGCTTTGCAGCACTTTTACACTGCATCTCCCACCCCCTAGCTCTGCCTTTCCTCCAAGCGCATAAGAGAACCTATGTTGGCTGCAAAACTCATAATAACACAAAGGGCTTGACTTCCTCAATTATTGTTAACAATTGATAATGATTATATGGCGGGGCGGGGTGTGAACCAAAATTGAAATTGTCAAATATGCTTATCACAATTTTAGAGCCCAAAGTGACATCTTCAAATTGCTTTGTTTGTCCAACCAAAAGTCTAAAACACAAAGGCTCTTCATTTATTATCATAAATGACAAAGAAAAGCACTAAATTCTTACATTTAAGAAGCTGTAAGCTGGTTTCACATTTTTGCTTGAAAAATGACTGAAATGATCAAACGAACAATTATCTTTCGATCGACTAATCATTGCAGCTCTATTTTCAGGTGATTATACATATTTAGGAATATTGAATTCCATTTCTGCCTATGTTCTGCTAACAGGTCCCTGCAAATCTTACATGCTGGACCATTAAGAAACCATCTATGATTTTAAGTTTGCCTCGAGGGCAGTGAACAGCATTACCCTTTAATACACTTAAACTGTTCTCAAATATTGTTACAAAAAATGCTGTGAAAAAAGAAATTAACAATCCATCTTTGCATTTTTTCAATATATTTGAATGCACTTAACACTTTACATAAGTTAAACATGATTACTGGCAAAAGTATGTTTGAATGTCACAAAATGTAACAAATAACTAATCTTATTGTTGCCTTGAAAAAGGGGAAAAGGCAAATAACTTATGTGTCTTTTGAATTTTAAGACTGGCAGAGTTCGCTAGTGAGCCTGAGAAGAGGGACAGAGTGAAGAAGGCAAAGCCGTCTGACCTGATCCAGACGTCACTGGCTGATCGCTTCAGTCAGCTCCACGATGCTGAAAATGCCTGGAAGAAAAAGGTCAGTTTGTACTTTTAAGTAAACTCTTTCTGTGTGTTATGAGGTTTAGTAGTTGGTTGGTTAGTATGAATCACAGGTCTGCAAGAACTCTTAAAAATAAGAGCTATTTTTGATAGAGTGCTTTGTTTTTGGGGTGGGTAAATGGGCAGTAATGAGCAAATCCTGCCATATGTCGAGGCTTCCCCTCAGCTTTGTGTGCAGAGAGAGAAAGATTTGGCGGCGGACACATTTCTTCCCCTGCTGAATCAGCTTATTTCCCGGAGTTGCTGCCAAGAGGGTGTGAGGTTAGGAGGCATTGGGGTGGGGGGGTGCAGCAGATTTGGGAGTGGTGATGCCAAAGCCAGAAAGCCAGGGCTCAGCTAGCCTCCCATAGAGAAAGAGAGACACGCCCCTTCCCCCTTGTAAAAATAAAACCCTAAACCATGACCAAACACCTGCAAACCTTCCAAGCTAATGCCCACTTCCTTTGTTTCTCTTCTCATGAAAAAGTCTCTCCGTAAGCAAGCTTTTTAAACATCCTGGTCACACAGTTTTACTCTGGACACATGCTAAGATAACTGACAAACATTTAAGAGGTGATAGAAGTGCATGCAGGTTTCAACATGCTCCTCTTCTAAACAAACAAGACCACCCTTGCTGCGTTTTCAAGTGGAAAAACAACACTACACTCTGTAATAACCAGGTCCAGTAAAGAATGGTGCTGCAGAAGTGGAAAACCCCTCTGTTTGCCACAAGGAATATCCCCAAAACAGTCAATTGGACACTAAGATTGAAGTGATGTCATGTTTATTTATATAGGCCGTCTCTTGGCTTGATGTCTGTTAAGATCAATGATCCTCTTGGGGGATTTCTGGTTTTGGGCTCATCCCTCATCCAAGGATGACCTAACCTTTAGAATAAATCCACTCTTAGTCTGGAAAAAGCCACTTTATGACTTATGACTAGGACAGACAGCCAAAAATGTGAACAAATCCCCAGTCAACTAAATACTGAAAACTGATGTCATTTTATGTTTGTGTGGTCTGTCTTCATTATGATGAATCAACACAAAGTCCATAATAATTTAGTAGCCTACAAAAACTGCATCCTCAACACTCACACGCATGACAGAAGGCCAAACTGGTGTCCAAAATGTCTGCGGATTTGTTCCTTTAAGGCTATCTGTGGTTATTGCATTGGTCTGGAACCTGCTGTGTGCTGCGGCTGCTACTGTACAGCTCTGGGAAAGTAACTCACTTCAGAGATAATACACGGTTTGGCTAAATTATTGGCATTAATCGGCATTAGCTATGGGGCATTTAGTTGCATGTGATTATTCTTGTTACATTTCCATTCTTCCCTTGAGGAAAAACCATTGTTTTTACATGTGTAGGCATGTCGTTTCATCTCTTGCACTGCCAAGCCGGAGCAGATGTTGTTGCTCTTTGGTTGATATGTGGCAGACCAGGGAACGTGACACGCATGGTATAACGCTATGGTCATCTACAACCAGCATCCAGATGTTTCCTGTTAAGGCCGCTGAACTGTTCTGTATACCCCGGCCGCGTTGTAAAGTGAGGCCTTGTTGTAAATTCAATTTGAAGAGTCCGTCTTGTCTTGAGTAATGATTGTTAGTCATATGTTGCCTGTTTGCAGCAGGTCATTAGTGAATGATTAATTGTATCTAAATAAAAAAGCAACAGAAAACTCTTGTTTTGTTCATCTGAATTCAGTTTTAGTAAATTATTCTGCCACACAAACCTTAAAAAGAATCTGCTGTTTATGTTCAAATCCCTCAGGATATGCTAAATGTCTCAGTGGTATTCCAGTGATGACTCACTGACTAGTCTGATCCAGTCCATTAAAGGGATAGTTTGGATTATTTGAAGTGAGGTTGTATGAGGTACTTCTCCATAGTCAGTGTGTTAGCTACAGTAGATGTTGGCTTGGAGAGGCAGCAGGAGTTCTGGTGTAGGAGGCTAAGCAATGTACTGCTGTGGACAGGGTCAGCACTAAAATGTATTGTGGCCACATAAAAAAAAATCAATATCAGTTTAAGTGTACAATATATTAAGATGTATTTTCACAGATTTACCTTGCCATCAGAAAGGTTTTTCCAACCAGAAAAACAGTCATTTTAACTCACAGAACACAGGAGTTGTCGATCTACTGCTGCCTCGATCTCTATTGTGTTATTGTGTGTTATTGGTGAATCCAAACTGACCTTTTTAAGCAACACAGTCAGACACTAACACAAATAAACTAACAGATCGTGGAACAGTAAAATGGCATGTTGAAAAAATTCTTTTCTAAATAGTGAGAGTTGCTAGTTCTCTGAGGAATTACCAAGACAGTGATGAATCAAATCTCTTTACTTCATGCAGCATGGAGAGAAGACTCAAGCACAGTGTTGTCTGAAGGTCTTACACAGTGTCTTACCTCATAGACAAAAACAACAGTTGCTGGTTCCATAACAATGTTGATTCAGTCATTCCTTCTTCAGATGTTAAAAATGTGCAAGCACAGTAGCCTTTCTGAGTACAATGTCCCATTGATTTTACACTCAGACTTACAGTCATCTTCCTTCCTCACAGCTTAGATACAGAGAATCCCAAAATCAGTACATTGATTATTCATCAAAAATTGTGCATCTTCCACAAGCAACTCCTGTAAAATGACTGTTTTTGCATGTTGAGTTTGGTCGGTTTGGAGAAAGTGATTTTTGGTTTATATAACAGTCATCTCTCATCAGAAAAAGCTGACTGTCAGCAAGGTAGAGCAATGAAAATATTATAAATATAGCATAAACTTAAACTGCTTTTAAGGGTCTAAAATGCATTTTGCTGCTGACCCTGTCCACAGCCGTACATTGCTTGGTTTCTGTGCTGCTTCTCCAAACTGGGGGCATGTCAAACACCATCCACTGTCGGTAAAACACTTGACTATGGATAAGTATCTCATACAACCTCACTTCAAATAAGCCGAACTATTCCTGTAAGACTAATGATCAGTTAGAAATATTGTCCCTGCTGTGTTGATTCCCAGAAAATCTATTTGAGATAATCAACTTAAGATGAGTTAATTACTTTGAAAACATTGTGAGTGTGTTTGCTCTTTAAATAGGCAATTTAAAAAGACAACTCACAGTAAATCCTCCGACAGGTTGAGACATTTCCACTTGATTCCAACTAAATCATACCCTCATAAATTGCTTTCAGTTTATGGCGTGTACCTTCTCTGCATGCACTGTTATAAACAGTCTATTTCCCTTTTCCTTTCCCTCCCATCCTCCCAAATTTTATTCCAGTCTTTAAATGACTTTAAATGCCTCTTCTTTATTTTTCCACGCTCTAACCCGCTCACTCCAGCTGTTGCAGTCTAATGCTTTTTCTCTTCCATACTCCTCTGATAATTTTCCTTTCCTCTTCTCCTCTTCTTCTATTCCTCCTCCTTTTACCCTCCAGTTTCCTCTGTCCTCACCTGCGGACTCTTCCCCTTTCTTTGACTTTGGTCCTACCTGTCAACCTTTCCCAGTCCCTTCAGGTGAGTGTGCGTACATGTACTGCCTCTTTGCATGAACTTTTATTAATTTCACTCTTATTTCTCTACCTGTGTGCTCTGGACAACCTCTCACACTCTCTGAGTAGTACCGCAGAGAAATCAGAGCTGTCAACGCACTCTCTGTTGTTACATGAATGTGGTTTTGCTGGCCTTCAGTTGGTCGATATCTGTGTCAGTGGTTTGGCTGAGGTACTGCCAGCACCGTACAGTAAGGCAGGGCTGAGAAAAATGGTTTCCTGTGGGAGCTTGAGGCCCAGACCCCTTTCCTCCCTCCCTCCTCTCTCTGGGGTCCTGTCAGGCCAAGGTATTTCCCTTCTCTGATTGACTCCAGAGATGGGCTGCTTGCTGGAGGGGCCGTGTCAGTCTGTGAGTGTGTGAGAACACTTCAGGACTGCGTGAGAGAATGACAGGTATTGTAGTTTGCATGCAAGTACGTATAAGCATTGTTGTACTAAGAGACAGTAATTTAACATAGCTTACAAGCTATTGTGAGTGGCATGTTTGAGCATTAAAGGGATAATTTGGGTTATTTGAAGTGGGGTTTATTAAGTATTTATTGATAATCAGTGTAATAGCTACAGTACATGCCGGTCGTCATGCCCCCGCTTTTGGAAAAGCAGTAGGAGTCCCAGAACAAAAGCTAGGCAATGAACTGCTGAAAACACACTTCAAAAATTTAAGATACTAAAAAGACAAACTCAATATCATTTTAAATATTTTGTTTTACTTTGCTGTCAGACAACCTTTTCTGACAGGAAATGGATGTTATAAGCATTATATGAGTTAAAATCGCTCCCTCCAAACCAACCAAACTCCATTGGTGAAATCAGTCATTTTACCTTGCAGTACACATGGCACGGCCACATTAGTTGGAAGGTCTACTACTGCCTTGAATTGTTAGTTACTTTATGTTATTGTGTGACTTTGGTGCATGCAACCTTTTCTTTTTAAATACCAAAGACACACAGTACACAAACAAACTAACAGATTGAGGCAGCGGTAGATCAGCAACTCACATGCTTTATGAGGTAAAATTACTGGTTTTGCCTGTGGAGTTTGGTTGGTTTGAAGAGAGCGATATTTGGCTTGTATAACAGCTGTTTGCTGTGAGAGAAGGCTGTCTGACATTAAAGGAAAGCAGTGAAACTATTTTAAAACACATTTGCCAACCCTGTCCATAGCAGTTAATTGCTCAGCTTCTATGCTGTGCCCCTCTCTGCTTCTCCAAACTGGGGGGTGATAATTAGCACGACTGTAGTTGATACACTAACTATTAATAAGTAGTCTAAACAATCCCTCTAATAGTTTAAAGGTACAAGAAACAGGATTTACGCCGAAAGTACAAAAGTTTCTCACTCATGCGAACTTCAGGACATGTGCACTTAAACAGCTCTGTATGTCAGAAGATTTATCATCCTTTTATGTTTTGAAATCAGCAGGAGTTCACTTTGATGTGCAGCCCTAGTGTGTTGTCTCTGTGTGTGATTAAATATGTTTCTTTGAACGTTTCTCTCATGTCAGGCTAATATTTGAACACACCATGCAACATGTTTGACACTGAAGTGCAAAAAAGAGTGAGACACAGAGAGAAAAAGGAACAGAGGGTGGTGTGTGTGTGTGTTTGAGTTGGAGATTGTTTGAGGGAAACTGGTGTTTTTCCATTTTTTTCCTACATGGCTGCTTTTATGTATATCACAGCATGTGTCCCATTAATTCGGGACAAATAAGATTCCTCAGGCTTGTTATTTAAATTTTACTACATTTTTCTTATATTGCAAGGCCAGCTCATTCCATGCCAGGGTATCAAAAATGATTGGTTAAGCAGAGGTGGAGAGTCTTGCTCAGGGACAGTTCAACAGTAAATATATTGTGAGACACAAAGACTGTTGTTGGATTAAACTTTTGACCCTCCAGTCACAGAGTCTCTTCGACTGCCAGGTTATTTTTTTCTGTTTTTCCATGGAACCACTGGCCTCGGCCTGTTTAACTCTGCATGACTGCTCTTACAAAACAGGGGAGGAAATACTAGGTAATGCATTTGATTGATTAAGATTCAAACAACTTAACTGATTGCCTTGCCTGTAAGATGCAAAGTAATTTTATGTCTGAGCAGCTGATGATATGATGATTGAGTATAAAAGAATATAGGAGTAATTTAAAATGGCTGCTTTCAGATTTGAGTTCAGCAGCCTGATAGCAGAGGGAATGAAGATCTTAGAGTAATAATTTGTTCTCCTAAGAGGCACATTATAACGCTGGCTTGAGGGCATTACAGTGAATTCACTGGACAAGGATGGGTAGGCCACTCGAGTCACCAACTTTCAAAGCACCCTAGGAGTACCATTATCCACTACAATGGTTTAGTAAAATATATTAGATAGTAACTCTAAGCATTGAATTAATTAGGTAATGATCAGCCTTTGAAATAACATGTTATGGTTTATACAAAGTTCGTATCATTGATCATTTTACGAGTTATTGTCACACTATCTGAGCTCTCTCTGAGCAAGATGTGGAGTTCACCCTGGACAGGACTCTACTGAAGTGTGCCATTTCATAAAACATTGTCAACACAAGTCACTGTATTCCACATTATTTTGTTGTCCCTACTATTGATGTGATGCAAAAGTACAACTTTAACAAAATTGAATTCACTTGCTCAAAAAAAGCAAAAATCTAGTAAGATCTGTCCTTTTCTCTCATTTGTCTCTTAATTACAATAATAACAATGTATGTTAATAAGTTTGAAAAAGTATGATAGCTTCAAATTTTTGTGAGTAACTATCAAGGAAGCTTTGAAGCCCCAAAAACGGTATTTGGGACAGCCCAAATAAAACTTATTGTTAAACATCAGGGGACATACTGCTGATTTTGTGAGGAAACTCCTCCTATTCTAATACCACATTGACATCAATCTGGCTGCAGTTCATCACATCAGCCACGACATCTTTTTCGCTTTAAAGCTGCTGCTGCTGACATCTGTGAATGTTTAACTCTTCAGAGCTTACAGTAAAGATGATGCTCTGAGTTACAGTGTGATAGTCAGCAGATCATCCACAAAGGAAATTCCTCTCTGACTGTAACAAGATATTTGGTTTTGGGAACCTCAATCATTTACTTCCATCTGCTGCAGCACATTCTGCCCTGCTGTTGCTCTCATTTGAATTCACACAGGCACTAAAACACCAAAGAATATATATATAGTATACACATAAATACCTGCAAGCACAAAACCACATAGAGTTTGTGAGAACCTTTTCTTCTTTTTTGGTTCATACTGTGTATCTGCTTGGGATTTATTTTCTGTATGTGTTACTCCTGTGCACTCAGATAGTTTTGGAGGCTATTCCGTGTGTAACACCCCTCATGGCACATTACCCACAGTGAATTGCTCATTATTAGCGTAGGAATAAGGAGAGGCAGCCAGTAAAAACCCAGGCAGGGCCATAAAACGCTTCACATATTTAAGAGCGGAATATCATTAATTACTGTAACAGCTCTGGGGGTCCAGTGGGAGCAGGGGGGCAGTAAACTCTGTTAATTTATTTTTAATGGTGGAGTTCAGGTGCAAAAATGGCAGCAGGAGTAAATCACACAAGGAAAGCTCTGCTGAATAGTGGGGTGATGGATAGCCTCAGTACATTAACAGGGATTTTGGTGTTTTATTGTCAGGCCTCAACATTCTTCATGTTCATTGTTGTAAAAATAAAGTTTGAATAATGTAGTGAAAATAGTTGTTTTGGGACAAAGCCACCAGCACCCAGAAATAATTAGATTGTAACAGGATCTTTCTTAATTCTCTACCAAATTATTTTCTGCCTGTGAGGTTGCTTCACTATCTTCCTTCAGCATCACCAAGAATCTCTCTTATCCTCAGGCGACCTTTCTTGCTCACTCGTGGTGACTTCGCCGTGTCCTCATAACTGTCTGTTTGAATGAATGTCCCAACAGAAGTCCACTGTCGATGTCGGGGCCAAAATGTCGCTGGCAGAGAGGATGAAGATCCTTAAAGACAAGGAGGAGCAGTGGAAGAACAAAGGCAAAGGAGCAGCCAACGACTCTGTCCAGTTCACTGTGGCCGGACGCATGGCAAAGAGAGGTAAATCGAATCTATAAGTGTGTTTATTCAGTGTGGTTTGACACAAGTCCAGCGTGCTCATGCTTCTGTCATAAAGTCAGTCTTGCAAATTTCCGTGCTGCTGCATGACTTCTGCATTATTTCAAGCCTTACACGTTGTTTACATTAGTCTGTTTTCTAGAAAAATGCAAATGTTGACCTGAAGTTTAAAAAACAAAAAGAAATAAACAACTAATTAGTCAATATTAATTTGTGAAAATGGACTATATTTGTAGCCCTCATAACAGCATAAAAAGAAACTTTTCTGTCACATAAGCATAAGCACATATTAGATAGGATTGAATATATTCAGGGTTACTGGATACTGAATGTGAGAATTGGAGTCCTGAGAGGAAAATGATACTGAAAAAATAAAGTCACCTGCCAAAACTTTTTTTTTAAACCTGTTTTCATAAATGAAATAAAAGCACAACAACTTAGATCACCATCATTTTTTTTCTTACCTGCCTCACAGGGTGTACAAAGGAACCATCAAGATGGGACCTAATATTGATCTCTAGAGCTGCAATGATTAGTCAATTAATTGACAAAAACAGAAAATGAATCAGCAACAAATTTGATACCTGATAACTTTTCACTTTTTCAGCAAAAATCACTTTTTTTCTTTTATGTGAGAGTTTGATGCTTGTGTGTTACATTTGTAAAATTAAACTGAATGTATTTACCCTTTGGACTGAAACAAGACATTTGAACATGCTACCTTTCAATTTGACATTTTAAGGCAAAATATTGGATGAAACATTGACATATTAACCAATACTGAGAATAGTAATTAGTTCCTCCATGTGTTCTACCAGGTCTTGTGTCAGATACTGGAAAGGAAGAGTCGCCTCTCATCTCTCTTAAGAAGTCTAATGCCACGCCTGTGAAGCCACACGAAGGTAGTAGACATTTCTCTTCAGTAGTATAACTGTGTTTGAATCATTCAGTTAATCAATAAAGGGGTTAACCTGATACAGCCAAGCTTTGAATATTTAAGTGTATTGATGCTTTAACTGGACTCTTGTAGCCATGTGTGTCACAAAATGCTACCAATTATTAAATCATAATATACAATATTTTTAATAGCATTTTATAATTTTTAAAACATGATTAATTCCAAAAATGAATAATGGTGTACAAATAAATGAGTATGCATATAAGGCAACGATTAATCTGACCTGTGGTTGTTTTTTGTCGAACAGAAATCTCCAGTAGAACCGATGTCAAAGTGGAAGGAGATAAAAGGCTCGACAAGCTTGAGTCTTTCCTTGACAAGCTCCACAATAAAGGTACAGTCCTCCTATTTGTTGTTCATAGGTTCAAGCTCACAAGACTAGATATCCAACATATTTTGTATATATTTGAATCCCCTTAAGGTGGCTTTGTCTTTGGTATGTTCACTGAAAGCATTAAGTGAAAAACAGCATCATTAGCAAGAAAAAAGTTCAGTCTAACACTTTCTCTTCCATCCTTCCTGTTTCCTATTACGTTGGGCGGATCAGGCGTGAGCAAAAGCAAGACATCCACCATCGAGGTGACGGCGGAGACGGAGAAAGAAGTGATGACTCTGGATGATGACGAGACGTTCGGCAACTTCTACAGATCTGTGTCACCTTCAACACTACAGGACTCCAGTGTGATTCTGACAGAGGAGGACCTCAGCCAGATTCAGGCCGATACACCAAAGTTAGTGTGTAATAATCATAACAATTACAAATGATACTTTTAACCATTTTCTTAACTTTTTCTGCACCTTCTTGACAGCAGTTTACTGTTTGCCATCAGTCATGTTACAACTATTGCCAACATCAGTTGTAACTTTGTAATTCTCATAACATTTCCTTATTAGGAATTTGTAAAACATTTTAAGTTGCAGAGTTGAGGGAATGATGAAAAGAACACATTTTAGAAGGCCACAAAAAATGTTAATTTGCATTTATAGTACAACTTATTAGGCATAAATCATCGCATTAACATCCCATAAATAACATCAGAAAAAAAATAATACGTTATTGTATATTACATCATATAAAAATAATAACTCAATTATTCACATTTTTCTTAATGGTCATCCTCAGGACCTTTGTTGCTCAAATTAAAACTTATCTCTGTTTTGTGTATTAATGTCTTCAGGCTCACCTCAGCTGTAGCAGAACACAAGCGAGCAGTGCGACCAGCCAGAAGGAATCAGGGCTCAAGAAACCCCCTGCGGGCTCTAGCTGCCCGCAACGACATCCGCCAGGGCTACACCGAGCAGAGGCTTAACGTGGCCTCTGTGGAGACCAAGAGGATACAAGTGGAGAGAAGTAAGACTGCTCAGAATTACTTACTGTGGTACTATTACAGTTCTCATCCGAATTAGAGTCTTATATGGCTCAGTAGTTTTAAAAGACCACCAGAGATGACAACAGTCACAACCAACATTTGCAGTATAAGATTCTACTAAGATAAGTTGAGTTTTTCATGATAAACTTAGAAGGCACAGTAGCCTTTCTGAGTACAATGTCCCATTGATTTTTACACTTACAGTCATCTTCCTTCCTCACAGCTTAGATACAGAGAATCCCAAAATCAGTACATTGATTATTCATCAAAATTGTTCATCTTCCACAACATATGTACGCAGTTATGTATGTTATTTATTTACTGTGTTGAAGACATCAACAGTGTTGACACATTTGTCAAGAAAACTTGTTCCATTTTATATACAGTTCATTTCAAGCAAAGAACTCAAACTGCGAATAAAATCTTCCACAAAGCAGTTTCCCTTCCTAAAACATAGCTCAAGTTTTTGAATATCATCAATCCAGAAAAAAACATTATAAATGAAGGACATTTAACTGACCATATCTTCCTTATTTTTAGGATATTTTGGTGATACAAGACTCTGCTTCCTGGTTGTTTAGACTCTTTATAATAAGTAAAGAGATTATTTTGTGTCAGTTTTAGCTGGACTTTGAATTAAATAAAATTATTTTAAATGCAAGGATGCGTCGTTTAATCCTGCTGTTACAGCTGTACTAACTCTGGTGAAGTCTTAGGAACCTGATTATATCTAATATGTGACCCCCCAAAAAATCAGCTTTCTCCAGTAGAAATGTGGGTTTGAAATTGTGTTTCTCTAATCCCATACACTGATTACAGAGACGGGTTTCTTGTTTAAATGATGATTAATGAATCAGATTGATGCAGAAAGTTGACAGTAATCGGGTTATTTAACTGCTTGCACGGTAAACACATTGCATGAATGCAAAAGTCAAAGCCAAGTAGCTGTTCTCAAGGACTGAAACTGTTCTAAAGGTGCAAGCAGTTACAAGTTTATTAGTTAACTGATATTGAGTTTTTATCTGCGGCTTGCGTATTTCCTATGTTCAGTTCCCCTTTATAGATACACTTCACAGACTAGTCTGACCTCAGTGATCGTTCACAGATCACACAAGAGGAAGCGAGCATGACAGCGATTCATCGTCTGTCTACTATAGCACGCATGAAAGAAATGAAAACATATCCTGTATCTTATGATCTATGTCAAATCTGGCTGTGCATTTTGTTTTTACAATCAGTGAGATGCCAGATTAGATCAAGGAAGAGTAATGATTTAAAAAATTAAAAAAAAAAACAGTTCAAATTGTTTTCATTTCTGATTGTCACTTGTCTCGTTTTCTCTCCTTCAAAGTGGCAAAACACTCCAGAACAAACCTGGCTGATGTGGCCTTGGCAGGTCTGGCCAGCAAAGAGAACTTCCGCAAGGTCAACCTGCGCAGTGTGAAGTCCACCGATGTTGTGACCAACAACAGCACACTGCCTTACAACAAGCTCATGCTCATTCGCATCAAAGGTCAGAAACATAAGAGAATGGACTGTGTTTGTTTATAGTTGCATGTATAATATGTGCTGATCAAATGACATAATGCTTAAAACTGCTGTTAATGAAGTCTTAAGTGTGATTCTTGTGTCATTTCTTAAGGATGTTTAGATAAAGAACCACAAACAAGAACATTTAATAACAGCGAATTATGTTTGAGATTAAAGCTATAAGCTGCTTTGTCTGTAGGACGGAGGCACGTCCAGGTGCGCTTGATGGAGCCCACAGCCCACTCACTAAACAGCGGTGACTGTTTCCTTCTCATAACACCAAAGCACTGCTTCATGTGGAGCGGAGAGTTTGCCAACGTCATTGAGAAAGCCAAGGTAGTGTGACCTTCTCACACAGAATGGAAAGCTTAAAGAGAGCTTCAGAGCTTTTATTTTTCCACTCAGATACAGCTGGGACATACAATATGTTTTTGTGTTGTTTTTTTTTTTTTTTCTTTTGACCAGGCATCGGAGATGGCATCGTTTGTTCAGGCTAAGAGGGATCTTGGCTGTAAGGCCCCGCAGGTGACGGTGCTGGAAGAGGGCATTAATACTGAGAGCAGATGGGCCAAAGAGTTCTGGAGCCTGCTGGGAGGACACACCCAATACAGAGGTTTATACACATATTTTGATTTCTTTTAGCACATAGAAAAGAACATTAAAGGCAAAATACGCAGTATTTATTCCCCAAAAAACAATGGAAATGGTCTAATGCAAAAATAATTCCCCACAATCATCAACCACGATCCACCAGAAGTGTGTGGTGGCGCCTGCATTCACAGAGACCCCCCCTCCACCCTTACCTTCAGATTTTCTCATTATTCTGCTGTGCTCGGGATGCTTTACCAACCAAAAACATTGGTATTTACATTTAATTTAATTTTTTGTTGTACTTCTGGGATCTTCTAGTTTTTTTTTTTAAACTTGGACTTGTGCAGAAAATTGAGACAGGGTTAAGATGGGTAACGTGAAGTTGACTAGACTTTCTGAGTGAAGATCTGAATTAAACACAATTCAAAAATGTGTTGATGTCAAATATGGATAAAATTTTCAGTCAATAAAACAGTGAGGCAGATTGTCTTCCAACTAGAAAATGTAGTAACTCCTAACGCACCATTTCTGAAGAAGAAAAAGTGGCTTCATGGATGGATTACATGTAGTATCACTATATATGCATATGCTCTGTAAATGAACCTCAGCATTTGAATTAATATCTGTCTAACCAGCTACACATATGCTCACCCTGCTTTATGTGTGTGTGTGTTTTATAGGAGCAGGGGAGCCAGAGGAGGACGAGCTGTATGAGAGTGGTGTTTTGGACTCTAATGGTGTATACAGACTGCAGGGAGACAAACTGGTGCCTCATGAAGATGCCTGGGCCTCCATCCCGAGTGTCTCCTTGCTCAACTCTAAAGAGGTAACACCACCACTAAAGTAATGACCTCATCTGTCTGGAAGTGTGGAAAACAAAATTTGATGCATTTTACACCTGGGAAAGTCTGGGATCTGCATAGAAACTCTGAAAAAAGATGCTATAAAAGTTAGAGATGTTCATAAAACACCCATAAAAGTTCAGCCTGACAGTGTTTCTATAATAACTTGTAAACTTTCTCTGTCTTCTCTCCTCCTCCTCCCTGCTGCCAATACTCAACACCAGGTCTTGGTGTTTGATTTTGGGAGTGAGGTGTATGTCTGGCATGGCAAAGACGTGCCCTTGGGTGACAGAAAAGTTGCTGTGAAACTGGGCAAACAGCTCTACAACGGCAGCTACGACTACACCAACTGCAGAGTCAACCCTTTAGACGCCTCCTGCTCAAATAAGGATGTGCCTCTGTGAGTATCACTTAATCAGTCCTGTCACTGTTTTGGACATCTGCTTTGTACTTTTTATGTGACATTAAGTTGGCATGAATGGGCAGCCAAGTCTGATAGATTATTGGTTGTGTTATTGTAGCCCCTAGTGGTTTCATCTTGCCAGTACAGCTCCACAGAGGAAACCTTTTTAAATGATTTCCCCCTGTGTGTGATTTCCAGACAGGGGGAGGGTCGTCCAAGCTGGACTCTGTTTGGCCGACTGTCGGAGCACAATGAGACGGCCTTGTTCAAAGAGAAGTTCCTGGACTGGGCCGAGAGGAAGAAGGAGGAAGCAGCTCAAGCTGAGGAAGTCAAGGTAGACAAGATTAGACAAACAGTGTTGAATGTTGCTTGTCCCTGTTTTGGGTTCATATTTGGATAGTTCTTGATTGGATACATATTTTTTCCTGTTTTCTTGTGACTTCTTGATCTGCAGGTATTTTGTTTTAAAGGAATTAAAGGGATACTAAAGGCTATTTGAAGTGGAGTTGTATGAGGTACCTACTGATAGCCAGTTTGGAGAAACAGAAAAACAGTTTGTTTAGCTACTTAAAAAAGAGGTCAGCCCAAAAGAAAATTAATATCAGTTTAAGCGTACGCTATGTTTTGAATTTTTTCACCACTTTACCTTGCCATAAGACAGCCTTTTCCGAGGGTAAACCACCACCATAAGCCAAATATCACTCTTTTCAAACAAACCAAAAATCATCAGCTAAGTCAGTAATTTTACCTCACAGAACACATAAGTTGCTGGTCTCCTGCTGCCTCATTCTGTTCATGCTTTTGTTTATGTTGTCATGTGGCTTCTGTGAATCCTAACTATCCTTTTAAAACACCAAAGTCACACAATAACACAAGCTAACAGATTGAGGCAGCAGTAGGTCAGCACTTCCTGCTCCAAGGTAAAATTAATAATTTTGCCAGTGGACTTTGGTTTGTTGCTGACCCTGTGCACAGCAGAACATTGCTTTTGTTCTTGTGTCCCTCTCTGCTTCTCTGGGGGCATGCCAACCACCATGTACTGTAGATAACACACTGACTATCAATCAGTACCTCATACAACCCTATATCAAATAATCCAAACTATCCCTTAAAGAGGAAACACTGTTCTACTGTAACGGTTGAGTTCATGAATATACCATTTGAAACAACAACTTAAAATTGAGTATAACAGTCCTTTTTGCACACAGTCCCCAGTCCATTCCATCGAACGCCCCCCGTTGGACTTGGAGCTGCAGCCATGCGATGCCAAGGCCTTGCTGGACAACGAGCCGGAGCCGGTGAAGACTGTTCTGGAGGGGGTGGACGTCCAGCGAGGCCACGGCATGGTGAGGGCAGACGATGGAAGACAGGCAGAGCTGGCAACAGTTGCTGTAGACGCCTGGCACATCAAAGAGCACGGTGAGGAGGAGTTACCCGAAGAAAGCCTGGGCCAACTACACGAGGGTGATGCCTACATCATCCGCTGGAAGTACTCCATCACCACACTTGGTGAGTCATGCATTTGGCACAAAGGTAGTCTGAGGAGTAAACAGTGGACTTGTGAAATGGGAGGTTCAAATGTGAAGATTAATGGCAAAAGAAATTAATATCCGTCTGACTGAAAAACAGCATCAGGAAAGAGGCAGATTTAACTGTTAACGAGATCTGAAAGAAGAAATCCTGATTTTAATCCACTTACTGTTGTTCTAATCTGTTTTTGTCAGTGGGAAAGCGGCAGAAACCTGGCGAGCTGAGTGCCGGTGCTCCTGGAAGAGAGAGGACGGCTTGTTTTTTCTGGCAAGGCCGACACTCCAGCATCAGTGAGAAAGGAACCTCGGCTCTGATGACAGTGGAGCTGGGCAGCCACAGGGGGTCACAGGTGAGTATCAGTCTGTCACAGCCACGTGCAATCGATACTGTTATAAATGTAACACTTTCTATCTATAAGCACATTTATAAAACATTATTATGCATTCATAAGGCTTTATAGAAATCTTAATAAATGTATTATAATCTGTATGCTAAAGTTCAGCATTCATAATGCCTTATCGCTCCATGTAACTTTCATAAGACATTATAATGCATTTGCAAGGCTTTATAAACTTCTTCATAAATGTTTATAATCGTATATGACAACTTATAACAATGTTTATGACTCCACCTAAGTGGTGGACATAATATATCATAAGTTCAGCATTTATAATGTTTTATAACTCCATGCTAAAGTGACAACGGTGTTTGAAAGAAGAATCTGAGTCCTTGATTGCACAGCACATTATAACTACCATAACTTTAGTCAGTTATGTTATACAGACACATAGAGAGCATAAAAAAGTTACGGTGGTTAATGTGCTGTGTAAGCCAGGACTCAGATCCTTCTTTCAAACACTGTTGTCACTTTGGCATGAAGTTATAAGGCATTATGAATGCTGAACTAATAATACATCATATTCACCAAATAAAATACTTTGTAAAACTTGTTTATATGCATGACAACTTTAAACATTTATAAAGAGTTCTATAAACCTTTATAAGTTGTCATGCATGATTATAAACATTTATAAAGAGTTCTATAAAGAGTTACAGTTGTCATGCATGGTAATAAAGAGGTTTATAAAGTCTTATAAATACAGTATAATGTCTTATGAATGTGCTTATGATGTATATTACAAACATTTATAGTTTTTAAAAGCTTGTTGTCATGCATGATTACTGTATAAATATTTAGAAAGAGTTTTATAAAGCTTTGCAAATACATTATAATCTCTCATGAATGTGTTGTTGTGTATTAAAGACATGACCTTCACAGAAAATGTTACCAGTGTCAGTTTGAATGGTAAATTTACTGATTAAATCATAATTAGCTATGATTTTCACTCATTCATCTGTTTATTTATTAACCAACATTAATGGCTGTATGTTTAATTAAAGCGCATCTTTCTTCATCTGTTTGTGTCTGATTGGCTGTCCAGGTGTTGGTGACTGAGGGAAAAGAACCTCCGTGCTTCCTGCAGCTCTTCCAGGGAGGTTTGGTCATCCACAAGGGCAATAGAGACGACAGTACCAACAATACAGGTAAAAAAAAACAACAAAGATGCGCCGTAATATTGCTGATTAATGTGCAGGCTTTGGTTCACCGTATACAGTAATGTATCAAACTTACCAAATAGTGAGTATTACTGACTTGTTGAACACTACTGATGTTTAATATAAAACACTTCTAACCTTGTCTGGTTGTCCTCTCCAGGCGGTTGGAGGTTGTTCTGTGTCCGTGGTGAGGCAGAGGTGGAGGCTTCACTGGTGGAGGTGGATTGCCAGCGTGCCAGTCTACGCTCTCGTGCCAGTCTGGTGCTTCTTAACGCTCAGAAAGGCCGTCTCTATTTGTGGCACGGGTGTAAAGCTCATGCCGGTGCCAGGCAGGTGGCCAAAAGAGCTGCAGACAAAGTGACTCAGAGGTAAATGCATAAGGAAGATGGATGAATAGATTTCTAATAGATGGACTTGTGTGGACCAATAATTTTCTGTGTTTGTGTCCTCAAGGCATCCTTCAGAGTTAGGTCTAAGTAAGACCAGCAGTGTTAAAGTGGAGGAGGTGGAGGAAGGATCTGAACCTGCAGAGTTCACAAAGGCTCTAGGCTCCCAAGACAAGAAGGCTTATGACTGCATGCTGCAGGGTGCGTCCTCACATTATCACACACAATAAATTATCAGCAAGAAAGAGAGAGAAAGATCATTAATGACCCCCTCTGTGAGCTCATTCAGAGAGTCGTGTGTGTGTCATCTCCAGATCCAGGGAAGTACAACTACACCCCCCGGCTCTTCCGGCTGAGTGCCAGCTCTGGGGTGTTCGAAGGGGAGGAGAAGCTGTATCCAGCCAGGGTGATGGAGGGAGTCATGGCGATGCCCTTCCTGCAGGAGAACCTCTACTCCGCACCACAGCCAGGTACCACACACAACACATATGCTATGTTTATATTTTGTCTGATGTTTTCTATGAAACTAAACAGCCCTGTTTCTTTCTGAAATGTTGATGAATGTAAAACCACATCTGTTCGTAGAATAAGATTAAATAGCACCTGGGAGTTAATACTGAGACAGAGATGTAGCTGTAAAATGTTTGTAGAAATACTAAATTGCATAAATTTACCAGCAACTGGACAATATTTATTTCTTGTTAGACTAGATGTCAGTGACTGTACTGTAAATCCCACTCTCCCATGTTTTGAAGGATTATGAGTCATTCATCAAAATCATTTGCACATCTTAGAGATTCATCTTGAAAATAAAGCAGTGTTTGTCCTGTGTTGTAGAATCATCCTTAATCTGAAACAGGGATGTTTTTACAAAAATAAATTCTTTGCAGGTTTCTCATCAAGGGCACACAAAGAAACACAACACAAAAATTATGCATGCTGTTCCCTGTTTGAACCTTGAAAACCAAACAATAAGGTTCTTTAAAAGACGAGAAAAAGAAGAAGAGTTGTATAAGTTACTAACCATGTTAAAGAAGGTCCACCTAAAAAAAAATCAATATAAGTTTAAATGTTCACTGTTTTAGAAGATTTTCACCGCCTCCCTTTTCCATCAGACAGCCTTTTTCATTATATAAGTTAAATATCGCTTTCTACAATCCAACCAAACTCCTTGGACACAGTAATTTTACCATGCCATGGAGACCACAACAACTGTGATTGATTCATATTTCTTCCTACACATTTGCTTCTTCATGACTTTAACGAACATGGACTAAATGGAGGAGAGGTTAGAGGAAGTCTGTAAATATGTGCGTCTTCGTGAGTAACAGTAACTGTTGTTGAACATTTTTTAGCTCCACCTCCAACATGATCTGCTCAGTTTCAGTTGTCATTGTTTGAAGTACACAAAGAAGCAAAACAATGACATAGAAACCATACCACCAGATAGCTTTTGGCAGTGTCATTGCAGAGCGACGCAGACTCACAAGTGCACAAGCATAAATGCTCATTACGACATAGGCTCTGCGTAGATATACGTTCATGTAAATGCTCATGCTGTCGTTCTTCAGCACTGTTCCTGCTGGATAACCGGATGGAGGTGTACCTGTGGCAGGGCTGGCAGCCTGAAGACACAGAGTGCACCGGATCTGCAAAGATACGCTGGAACAACGAGAGGAAGTGTGCCATGGAGACGGTGCTACAGTACTGCAAAGGTCAGAGTTCACAGACAACCAAATAGTCGGTGCTGATTTAACTGACCGTGGACAGTAATCAATCAGGACCTGTGCTCTCATTAAGTATCTGTCAGAAAGGATCAGTGGTTCACTTAAAGAAAATATGATACTAAAAGTAATTTATTGAACCAAACCCCAAAGTAGTCTTCAAAAATATTAATACTTTTTCTTTTGTGTTGAACTCAACAGCATGTTTTTCATGTCTTCTTAACCGTTTTTGCTTGTGTTGTGATTTACAGAGAAGAACCCTCGGCGCCCCCCTCTGGCCTATCTAGTCTTCGCAGGCTGTGAACCTCTCACCTTCACCAACATCTTCCCATACTGGGAGAAGGACACCAGCATCGCTTCAAAGGTGGAACACTATACTTTTATTCATTGTGAGGTCTCTGTTTTTACAGTTGTATTATAGTGTGTGTTGGGGGTTTGGAGAGCTGTGCCAATATCACGGCTTTAGACAGGAGCAGTCGACACTAGAAAGAATCCAAATCATCTCACTCAACCAGATCTGTTCAGATAAAGTGCCATCCTCTCCAGATGTCTATTTAAAGCTGGTATGCTGAATCACATTTAGTGTAAAGTGAGTGAAGAGTGTAGAGGAGAAATTCTACAGACAGAAGCGCAACAAAATGTCCAGCTAGAATTTTCCATTTGCACATATTTAAATGTTAAAAATGTTACATAATATGTAAAATTCAGCTTGAACAAACAGAGGAATGTAAACTACAGTATATTCAGTTTTTGTTTACCTTGTGTTACATACATGTGTACGCAGGCTGGCAGCTCCAAAAACAAGGTGATGTTAGTGAAGGAGGCGCTGTCTAAGCTCAGTAAGCAGCAGTACTCCATTGAGGAGCTGACCGGAAACCGCCACCAGAGGGAGTGGACCCTCTACGCCTGGAGGATTACCTGTCTGACCAGGACTTCAAGGTACGCATATGGCAGCTCTCAAATATGATCAGAAATGTTAAAGTTTATGTGTTATGAGATCATTAAAAATATTTAATAGCCATTAATTGTGTGCAGTGTGTGAGAGTTTTGTTTCACAACCATGTGTAAGCTAAATGACAGAAGGGAAAAGAAAGTGAAAGTGACTAAAACAAAGAAAAACCAAAGTAAAAAGCTAAAATGTGTAAAAAAATAAAAACAGCAGACAATAGAAATGTGCTACAAGCTGCAACTAACAATTATTTTCATTAAAGGTTAATCATTTTTTTGATTAATCGATTAGTTGTTTGGTCCATAAAATGACAGAAAATAGTGAAAAATGTTTATCACTGTTTTTCAAAGCGCAAGGTGACGTCCTCAGAAGTCCACAACTCAAATATATTCAGTTTACTGTAAAGTGGACGAAAGAAATCAGAAAATCTTCACATTTTAGAGGCTGAAATCCGAGAATTTGACATCAAGATGATTAAGATTAACGTGGACAGCTCTACAATCAGCTGCCTTTCTTTTGGTTGATCAGTCATACGTGCATACATGCATCTTACAAACACATGTACATATATGTAAAAGGGCCAAATATTTCATAGATCTCAACACTTTTAACTGAAAAAAAGGTCTCGTGACATTTGTTGTTTTCTGATTTTAATGTTTTGCAGACACTTCTTGGGATGAGTCGAGTGGAGTTTAACGCCCTGCCAAACTGGAAGCAAAAGAATCTGAAGAAAAGCAAGGGCCTGTTCTAAAACGCATCTGTTTGTACACAAATCTGCCTGTTTTTTATCTTCTCAGCAGCTTTTCTTATTTTTTTTTTTAATTCAAAAAAGAGTCATGTCCTCATTTTGTAAAGGATAAAGAAAAGCAAATGTACAATTTTGTTCAAATGTTGATCTATTTTTATTAACAAGGTCATTGTTAAAGTGTCACTGAAATATTTTAGCCAACCATTATGTGCAATTGTTAATCTTTTTGATGGTAAGATGTTTCCGTGTATGGTAAAAAAAAAAAAAAGTTACCCCTACATTATAAATATGTAATATACTATAAATGACTGTGTTTTCATGTTTACTCCAGGCGGTGTTGATTAATGTGTGTGGATGTGGTTTTCAAACTGAGGATTGATTTTTATATTTCATGGAAAAAGCCAGCTCTGTGTAATTGTGTTAAATTGTTCAGCAAAAATGTCTCCACTCAAATGTTGACAAAGCGAAGAAGAAAAACAAATCAACGTTCAGAGAAGAATCCCTGTAATTTGTGGTCGTTCGAAAGAAACGTGGCGGTCTCAAGGCAAGATTGTATACTTGACATCTGACTCGTCTTGTGCTGTAATTTTAACAGCAAAACCATTCAGTTGTTATCTTTTTATTGTAACGGATGTGTGTGTGCAGAGGCTGGTACCACAGTGAACTCCAAAACCCCAAAGAAAACTGAAAAATGTTAATCTTTTTCAAGTTTGGTACTGAAGACTTCCTGGTTCTCATGAATAATCACTGTCTTTGTGTCAGTGACGGCAACCCTCGATCAACTAGTTGTTTGGGACCAAATCTAATCCTTTTGTCTTCCTTTAAATGTTTTTTGTGACTTGTGTGCGAGTGTAAATACAACTTTAAAAGTATTATGTGCGAGTGGGTGTGCGAGAGAGACAGCGAGAGTAACTGTGCCGTATAAACTGCCTTTTACAGCAGTAGCTGACACCACAATGTATACTGCAGAATGTGTGTATGTTATGTGTTAAACATACTGTTAATATGACTGCCTGTGATGTCTGAATTAGGACGTTCTCTGCATGATGTCCACAAAAATGTTTTGTTTAACAATCATGTATTAATTTGTTGCATTATGCATCTTTTTTTCTGTGATATGAGGAGACCAGCTTCCAGGCCAGCTATTATTTCATGGCACATAAAAGTGAAAATTTGGTGGTGGGGAAACGAGATATTAATGCTCAAGATTCCCTTTTAAATAAAGTATTTTTAAAAATGTTTGACTTTGATCTTCTTTTAAACAGCACAAGCTTGGAAACTGTCATGAAAAAATGTGATCAATTGGTTTTTTCACTAAAGACATTTTGGCATGTCACAGTAGGAGAAGAACAGGTGTAAATAATTAAATTAACGATAGCTTACTAGCGGAGCTGAGCTGTTCCAAGTCTTATTAGTTACACCTGTGTTTTTCTTACTGTAAAAAGTCAGTATTAGTAGTTGATGCAGTACAAACACAGCTTGGTACTTCTTTGGGATGATGAGACACGCTCATCATTTTACTGGTGTGTTTTTCCTACTAGTTTCCTTGTTCTGGACTGATTCATCAGAATTTTTAAGGTGGATCTTTTGCCACACATGATGTACAGTAATGGCTACATATGCACTTAAAGTATCCAGATATACTAGTTAAGCAGGAGACTCTGAGAAGGTTTTTGGTGTAGTGTTACGACAGCCGTTTTAAGATAAAAGAAAGTGTGCAAAATCCCCAACAGTCTGTAAACTCTTAGAGCAGAACGGTAAAACAACATTACAGCCACTAATTTTGTGAACATTATGGCAAGCATTCAGACTTGTCATTGCAGGAAAAGCGCAGGTGGAACTAATAACATTAACGATGGCTCCATTTCATTTAGGGATAAACCTTGGAAAGCTCTGCCAGCGAGCCAGCGGGCACAAAACCAGAGTCCTGGAACTGGTCCATCTGCGCTGACTACAGCCAGTACTCATGTTATTAGTAACATCTGTGTCAAAATGGCCACTGTGAGAAAGATCTGTTGTTGTCGCTTACATAGTTTTGTTTGATTCCATCCTTGGTCATGATTGAAATTGATCTTATTGAAATGTCTACAGGCCGGGAGCCGTATTGATTAATGTTATTAAATTTGGGATAACATTCAGGGATGTGTGATCAGTGGGGTCACTGTGGATAAAAATAAATAAACAAATGGAAATTAAAAAACAAAAAATAACAAAAAACAAATTTTTGGTATTTTTGGTCACTCCTCCATATCTTCTCCATATCAAAGTAATTACCAGCTACTTAGCTCAGTTAGTCCATAGATATATTACAGGGAACTAGATAGTGAGTGCAAAGATAGCACCCTTTCAGTCCAGTGATAGCTGCTCGCCTGCTGTACAAGCCAGAACATTTTTTTCTTTCTGGTTGTACAGCCCACTGAATATGAGCAGAAGTGTTTCCCCCCTAGCTCCTGCCCATAAGTTCTTGCTTCAGATTTTAAATAACTTTTTTTCAGTTCGAGAAAAGTTTTACAAAAACAAAAACTCCATGGATAAAAAAATTCATCATGTAGAGTTATAACTGGCCCTTTTTGCAGTTGTCCTGTCATTAGTTTTACAGATGTCTCTTTTGTAATGGTTGCCTGTGGGGAATTTTTCGCTGCAATACCGCGAGTGGCCACTGGGAGAAATTGGCAGCAAGGCTGAGTAGCAATGCCCCATCTAGTTCTATTATCAGTCTAGGAGTTAGCCATACAGCGAGTGGTCTGCTCACCTGAATCAAGTTTGCTTGGACTTAGCTAGCGTGCCAACAAAGGCCAGTTTGATGACAGGGAGTACAGTCCTGAGAAGATTTACAGCAGCTCTGACCAGAACTCCGACTCCAGGGATGACAAACACTTGGCAGGCGGCCACAACAGAAGTGTGAAGCGGAAGAGTCCAGTAGTTTGACCACACCAGAGTTTGTGATTGTTGGAACAGTGGAAAGACCAACTGAGGTGGTTTTGATGAGTTTTAGTGTGTTTTCTGATGAGTTAACAGGGGACTAACATTAGACATCATTGTCCTCACTAGCTCCCTGAATGTGCTGCTGCGTAGTGAAGGAAGAAAAAGGGTCTTTTTTTTTTTCTAATTTTTATGAGGACCTCCTACTTAGGGTAACAGTGGTTTTCAAATTAATGAATTAGGCAATAAACAAAAAGAGTGATAGTCATGTTCACATTTAACCACAAGGGGGAGCTGTCTGGCCAACGTTTACACTCTGAAAAGCTTTGCCTCTCTGTGCAGCCTTTTGGGCCATCCATAATCAATAAGTGATGAGCAGAAAATGAAATTTTAAAACAAACAAAAACAAACTAAATAAGATCCTTTAAATAGTTTTTGGTTGTAGGCGGTCAGAAATTTCTTGAACATTGTGTCAAAAGCATTCATGAATATTCATTCTGTTCTGCCTGACTCATGCATATCAGTTTTAAAACAACACCTGCCTGTGATGCGGCACATCTGAGCATCACACACCCAGGGTCATACTGTAAACACACAGATATAGGTGTGCATCACTTTAAGGGTACACTTATTTAAAGATGAAGAAGCTCTATGTCTCGTCCCTACAGATCCTCCTGTCACATTGATGCCAACAAACATGGAGCAGCAGCGTTATTTCCACAACAGATGGCAGGAGGCAGCCGCTGTTTCCTCAAACAGCAAATGGGCGGTTGGTTTGTTTATTTATGATCAGCTGTGTCCTGCGAGCATTAATCACCTGCATCACTCTGCCTTCTGGCTCAGGTGCCACAGCAGCCCACATCGCGGCTGACAAGCCGGCAAACAATGAAGCTGCTCATACAAGATTAGTTTGAGTAATATCACGCTGGATATGAAATGATGGAGCTGAATGGGCCGCTTAAGAAGGGGAGGAATCGTCTAGAGATTTGATCAGACCCCAAATTTTGTCTGAGCAGCATGAGCCTGAGGAGGATGTCCTAAACTCAGCCTGAACTCACACTGAGAAATAATTTATGAGGTAAAACAAAATTTTCTTATTTGCCACTCTCCAAAAGTGGTGCAAAACTATAATGTTACATGCATATATGTTTAATTTTTTATTCTGCTTTCAATATTGATAAATGCTAAAGTTTCTAAAGTTAGAAGAAGTTATTGGCAGTGTTGGGGAATTGCACCACATGTAATTAAACTAGCAGCAGAGTGGATTTAGTCATTCAAGGGCCTAAGGCAAACACAGGAATGGGACTGTCCACATCCCTTGTTCTCCACCTTTCAAGTCTTTAATTAATAATAAGGCATAAATAAAAACTTTTTTTATTTGTAGTGGAGTGCAGAAGATGAATTTAGGAGTCTCACAGCCTGAGAAAAGAAGTTGCTCTGTAGTCTGGTGGTACGGCAGCGGGTACTTCTGTATCTCTTGCCAGATGGCAGCAGGGTGAACAGGAATAGTTTAAGTTAGTGGGGAGGTGATGAGACACTTGTGAATTAAGTGTTCTGATGTCATTTTAGCATGTGGATTTTTAGAGGGATATAATTAATTAGCCAAAATTACAAAACAAACAAAATATTTCTTAACCATACGTTTAACGGGCCCTTGGTAGTTTGGGGCCTAAGGCAACTGCCAGCCTGACTAGTAGTTTACATTTTGCAGTATCTTTCTGGTAGTTCATCTACATTCATATTTGCATAGTGATTCAAGCACTTAAATGACCTTTTCCAAGTGGGTCCAAGTGGAGGTTTTTTACCAAATCTGAAGAAAGTCCCTCCAAGTGTTCCTGCAATGTCACGTTCACGACACAATGGAATGGAGGTGAGGTTACAGTGACCTTTGACCACCAAAATCTAATAAATTCATTCTTGAATCTTGGTGGACCTTTGTGCCAAGTTTGAAGAAATTCCCTGAAGGCAATTGAGATACTGCACTGAAGAATGGAATGACCCAAAAACATACGCTTACATCTGGCGGAGATAATAAACTCAGTCAAGTGGTATTTTTTGTTGGCATGTGACTTTTTTGGGTTATATTTTGTTATAATTTCCTATCATGCGTACATAGTCAGTTTGATCATTTTTTACAAGCAGCTTTAGACTTCTTTAGTTTTAGGGTGACTTTGCTGTAGTTCAACTTTGTCTTTGTTTGTGAAGAAACTGGTAGCTTGCAAAGCTATGCTTTAAAAGCAACCTCTCTTACACTGGCTATGGCCTACATTTCCCAGATAAAGTGATACAAATACATTTATTCCCTTGTAAGTAAACAGCTTGTCTGGCTAATGTTATATTTTAATCTGTGCAAATCTAAGGTGTAAAAACAAGTTCTTATGGGGGGGTTATGTGTCAGACAGGGCGTGCTAACTTCTTGGAGTCTTCACTCCACCAAAACATGACATTTTTACACATTTCTACACTTCTAGCTCTCTCCCCCTGTTTCCAGTCTTTATGCTAAGCTAAGCTAACTGTCTCTCAGCAGTAGTTCCATATTTACCGTACAGATATGAGAGAAGTATTGATCTAATTCTCTGCAAGAAAGTGAATAAGTGTAGTTTCCAAAATGAAAATGAGTTTTTCTGTAAATCTTTTGAAAAACAGTGAAAAAGGGGGAGACTTCTACAAATGTTGCTCATTTACACAACAATTACAACATGAAACACATCAAACACTGTGTGTTCACCACATTTGACTGAAGGCGGCACTAGGCTGGACTTTACCAAAACTTTCACTGCCAACCTAAAAATGTTTGGGTAGGAGTGCCTTCTAGACTAAAACTGAGTTTATTTGAGGTGCTCTTTGGATAAGGATACATGTGTACACAATATCACAAAAACTCCTTGGCACTCTTTTAAAACAATTAGAATGCCTTTATTGTTCTGTTTGACTCCCTGACAAAGGCTTGATGCCAAACACATCAAAATTTGTTTGAAGCCATGACAATGACAGCATTTTAATTATTTCAAAAGAGAGAGCCTTGAAGTTTTTGTGATTTTTGTCTTATTACAGATATGTTCCTTGGTGAAAATGAGTTCTCTTTGTGCCAATTTCAAAACTTAAAAAAAGGAAAATACTTTTTTGTTTCTTTTATACTGGATCACAAAAAAAAGACTAAATAAACTCCACATCCAAATGAGACATGTTAGGAGAATTGATTGTCTCAGAGAGAGACAATCAATTCTCATTTGCAATATACGTATATCCCCCCGCTTTTTATGAGTCTTCTTTCACTGTAAGATAACATGTTTATTAGCTGGAGCAGCAGAGATGAACCCAGCTTTCAGGAGGAGTCCTTCAAATTCTAATAACTCACAAAGCAATAGTGGTTTGCTCGCTTGGAAAGAAAAAAACCTCTTATTTTTATGTGGGAAATCCAAGGCCTTGAAAAATTCATTGTTCGCTTTGACTGCAGGAGCCAATATTGAACCTCCAATAACCTTGGATGCCTGTGTATTCGTGTTGGTGTGTGTATGTGCGTGCACTGAGGAGAATCCGTAGGAATAGAGGTGATAATGTTGCTAATCAATGTTGGTCTCTGGCTTCCCTCCCAGCACTCTGGCTCAGGATTCCTGCTGCTGAGATGAACTCGCCAAGTTTTCCCAGACTGCTTGAGAGCTACAGCAGGATTAACTCCCTGAGCACTTCAGCATATGCACGGATCCACAAGGTATGATTCACATCAGGGTTCGCTACTGTAGGTTTAATTTCTCAACGTTTCTGACAAGCCTAATATAGTTTTTCTATCTTTGTATTTTATCATTTTTGCCTTAGATTAAATTTAATTGGCCTCCATTTGACGACCCCTGTATGGAGGCTACATGTGAAACACTTTCTGGCAGTCATTAACTACCAAAAAGTAATTACACCTGCTTCTGTGCTGTTTCTGATCATTGTCCTATACATCTGGGGCCATATTCACAAGATATTTTCTCTTACTAAAAGCAGTTCTGTATGGCACTAATAGGTCCAAGATAATAGTTTTCTTTTGTGTGACAAAATAACCTCGACTCAAAGGTCCTCATGCATGCTTTTTCAGAGCTTACAACTGCACCTTGTCTCTATGGCTGTGTCCTAAATCCATACTACAAACCAGTGGGTCCTGTGTTTAAGAAGTCACCACTTGCAATTTATTTTCTCCCCCTTTTCCTTTGTGCATTGCATTGTGGGAGAATAGTATGCATCAACAACACGCTCGAGAATTGTCCCTATTTAGTATTGTCAACTCCTTTGACTATTGTTGATTTTGTCCTGTTTTTAGTGTAAACAAACTACATACTCAGAACTTCCGTAGAAATGTATGTATGTAGCAGAGGTGGGTCCAAGTCATTTTTTGCAGGTCACAAGTCATTGGTGTTAGAGTCCAAGTCAAGTTGCTAGTTTTTTTTTTTTGTTTGTTTTTTTTTTTTTTGTTGTTGTTGTTTTTTGGTGAGTCTAAACTTGACACTTGACACTTGAGTCTGACTCAAGTCCAAGTCACGTGACTCACCTCTGATATGTAGCATGGATTTGGGACGCGGCACATGAGTGACTAAAGCAGCATCAGAAGGCCTGTTGTCACGTGACTCAAATGTGGTCACATAATGACAAACCAAATAACTCTAAACTGGCCGTCAAAGACCCTGAGTAGTAGTTGAAAACTCTGACAAAGCTAATACAGGGACCTTTGTTGCGTTCAGGCTGTCCTCGACAACTTGAAAATTTGAGGTGGGTGCAGACTAGTTTTTTCCGCTTAACCTTGGGTTTGAAGAAATTCATTTTTAAAAGCTTGACTTAAAGAAATCTTTTTTTAAAAAAACCCATTACAAGTTGGACTGCCAGCAGAAGACACTGACTCACTTTACTGTAGGAGTCCTTTTGAGTTTTTGTTTGAGTTTCTTTGCACAGATGTAGGTGCTGCTTTTAGTGCTAAAGGTTACCTCATTTACTCTTAAATTCTTCTCTGGCTTTTTCAAAACTAAACCGTTAGCAAAAACTGTTGGTGCAGGTTACAGCGCTAATGGTTTTTTCCCTCTCATCCCTCATCTTTATATGTAACAGCGTCATCATGCAGAAATCTATGTTAGGTCATGTGGGGGGTTAGAAGGTCTTGGGAAAATGGTGTTAGACGCTAAAACACACGTACTTTAACCAAAATGTGATCGTTTGGATTTGAATACATAAGCAACACTACTGGGCGGCTACAGAATGATGTAAAAACCTCAAAAAGGCAAAAAATAATAAACCCACCCTTTAAAAATACTGCTGGTCAAAAAGAGTAGAAAGGTGTGTCGATTGAAATGCTCTGACTAAATAAACTAAGGCTCAGTAGAGAGCAGCATTTCTGGTTTCTTCTCAATTTACTCTCAAACCAAATCTTTAAATCAGGACTGACACACTCATTATTTTGAGTTTATCCACTTATTCTCCTAAATTTGCTGGGAGATGCTCTATTTAGCCACTTTGTTTCATTTATAAAACTCTGACTCTCCCCTTCAGTCAATCCATAATTCACAAATATTCAAATTGGCCTTTTGATTTGTCATACTTGGAAAAGCTCATTAATGGTGGCTCTACTTCTGTTGAAGTGTCCCAGTAAGACGTGACAGCATGATAGTGAGCCAGCACACACAATACCAAGACACTGAAACTGAAGCAGCTAAATAGAACTGAGCCATCATTAATTTGATCAGTGATGCTTGTGCTTTTCCTGCTGTGATATGCCAAAGTATCATTTGCAGAAAAGTACAAAACTTTCCCTTTAATGAAGTCTTTTAGGAGGTGATCTTCTTGTAAGGGAATTTAAATGAAAAAAGGAAATAAGATCAAACCAGCAAACACTTGCAGAGCTCACATGTTTTGGATTAGAAGAGCCGCTCCCACTGAGCCAACTGCTGAAGTGAGCATTTATATTGTGTGATGTGTAATGTCAGCGGTATTTCCAGGCAGCAGATGGTGACAGTTTGCCTACTTAACTTCAGCACAACACACTGGAACACACACTCCGCTCACGCGCACACACACACCACATTCACGCACCTCAACGATGCAGACTTCCACCGCACAGAGAGAAAACAAACAAATTCATACCCTTCCCATTCCCACATTCGCCCCGTGACAAACGCAGGTACCGCACACCGCTTGCATGCATAAACGTCACGCACACAAACACACATGGTGACAAAAGTGCGGCTGTATCGACCATGACATCAGCCCTGTTTCTTGCGGATAGGAGAGGAACTGCGGATGACAGATTGATTGAAAGATCTTCCTCCCTCTCGCATCCATCATCTCAGACTGTTTATCATCTTCTTGCTGTTCAATCCATCTGCTGGAAAGAGAGAGAAAACCATTTAGGCCAGCCCTGACCATCAAGTCACCCAGAGGGGTTTTAGACAACACAGCTGGGGCTCTGGCATTACCACCCGAACAGGAAGTCACAAATTCTTTGGCTTCAATTAATACTAAGTGACATTTACTCAACCTTGTTTTTGTGAGTTTCCAGGTAACAGAGCTCCTCTTCCTCCTGATAGTGATGTCGACCGAAAGTCATTGTGGCAGTCGAGCTGCTAGATAATCTAATGCCACAAGTTTTGTATCTGAGTGAAGTTGGGAGAAGCCCAAAAATTAATCTCAAGACATGGAGGGATTTGTCTAAGCTCCACAGAGATATGTCTCTCAGCTGATGGTGTGGGAACTTTGGATTCTGAATACATTCTTCTTGCCAATATAGTTCACAATTACATGAATAAATGGAATATAATGGAAGGTGAACTAAAACTGCAATAAGTACAATGTGTGTGTGAGTTAAAAATACTCACTAACACTTATTTCACTTTAATATCTGAGTTTATTTGTTTCTTCTGTTATGCCTGTTAGTCTGGTGCAGTGTACCAAACACCACAAGAAACAACTGGAGAGATCAACACTCATACTTTTTGTGATAATAGAAATTAAACACCTACACAGCATCCTTGTGGGCAAACAAACAAATCTCAACTAATTTGAAAAAATAACAATTGATTTTAAAAATCTATATATTTGTGTTTAGAAGGAAAATAAATACTAGAAAAGGGTTATAAATCTTCTGCTCTGACAACAGCTACCGAGTTTAGATGAATGGAATTTTGATCAAAATGTGTTGAAAATCAACTGGCCAAATTAATCGTGGATTAGAAGTTCATTCAAGTTGAATCGTGTCTGGTTGTTCTTTACAACTCCAGTCTGTTCTGATTTGAACTTTTATTGTCAGAGTCACTTTCTAACAAAGAAGCCAGCATTGCAGCAAAGGGACCTCCAGACGGTTAACAGATAAACACTTAACTGCTAAAAGGTCCTTGGTCCCCTGAGAAAGGAATGTCAGGGTCGAAATTGTGAAGCACCCTACCGACAGATGTAAAACTGCAAATAAGTACAACATATATGTGTGTGAGGTAAAAGCACTCACTAACTCATTTCACATTAATATCTGGGCTTATGTGTTTCTTCTGTTGTGCCTGTTAGTCTGTTGTGCAGAATGACACCAACACATATCAATGCTCAGAAATTAAACACCTACACAGCATCCTTGTGAGCAAAAAAAAAACAAAAAACAAAACTCAGCTAATCTGAATAAATAACAATTGATTTTTTAAAAATGCATACATTTGTTTGTAGGTCACTGAGTTCAGTAATTAATGTTGCATAACAGTGATTGCACTGCAGTGTGTTTCAACAATAAAAAAAAATAGTTGGAATAGAGCTGAGCCCTGGTAATTGGATGTGTCCTTCATAATAAAGCAGAATATGGAGTTGTAACCAACCAGTCTGATGTGTGTATGGTTATACTGTAGCAGCCTGGTGTTGTTTTTAGGCAATTTAATGAAGGTAAACACAGTGAACCTCTCGCCCCCCGTGGTGATCATGCACATGACTAACAGCAATTTCAAAATAGTTGAAATAGTTAGCGATAATCATTTGAAATAATTGGCAGCTAACAGTAACACTAATGGAACGGTTGAAAAATATCCAGTCCACAAGCCCTGGATGTCTGCACAGTGAACATTTTAGGATTTAGGCTCACTGTTTCTTTCCAGAGAAACTAACATAACAAACTAAAACTCCTCACCAATACCCCTCAGAAGGCCACGCCAGGGTCAAATTTGTAGACCTCCTTGGCAACGCAACACTTATTGCTTTATCCTTGAAACAGTAATGAAAAAAACATGATAAAGGAGTCCTCAATAAGAGCTTATAGCAAAATGAAATAAGTACTGCACAAAGTTTTTTAAACATGGTAAGAAATTGAATATTGCGTAAATATTTAGAAATAATAATTTCTAAAAGCAAACAGAAAATTATTTCACATGAAAGCTGAGACTACCAGTTCCAACTGTGTATGTCTCGCTACTCTGTGACAAAAACTCTGTGAACCAGCAGCCAAAGCAGAGCACATATAAACCTCACTTCATACAGCCATAACCATAAATGTCTTACCTTTGCTAAACTCAAACTCTTCGATAATCCTTTGTTTCTGAGTCATCTGAGGTGGTTTCCACCCCTTTGTAGTCATCTGTAGTGGCCATATGTGAAGAGACAGCTGGAGGCGTGTCCTTAGCCTTCCTCGACCTTTCATTGTATTACAATAAATCAGTTATTACTAAATTTCATGCATCTACTCAATCATGATCAGAGATTATGCAAAACAAATTACGTACAAATACATGCTCAGCGAAGGTCGCAAGCATCTGAACACATGCATGGAGTTAGGTTACAATAACTTAAGTCAATTTTGATTTATGTGCATTAATGCAAAATTTAACTTAAGAACAGATTTTAGAATGTATAATTTCGAAACTGTATGGATTGTCTCAAATCCAAAAAACAAGTTTTGTCTGGTCTGATCCAGATTTCCTATGTAAGAAAAAATTCAGGAGAAGACATGAAAAAACTGGTTTGGACCGAAAAATGAAAAAAAAAAAAAAAAGGTTTTGGCTATATTGATAGATTTGTCAGCATCCACAAAATACAGACTTACAGTTCAAAAGTTATAGCCCAAAAAGTGAAGTTTTTTTTTGTTATAGCGCCACCATCTAGCCAGTCAGTACAAATGGGTGAGATTTCCAATGTGTCTGCCAAGTTTTAGAACTGAACTGTTACAGTTTCTGAGATCCAGATAGTTTTTAGGCACAAGAAGAAGAAGAATCCTAACAGATACAATCAGGTTCCAGTAGACCAGTAATAAACCCCTGAAGTAAATCACCGTGGTCAGAATCAAGAGCCTCAGTTACAGTTTTGCAGGACCACTGTGTGTCGTTAAGGACAACACAGTCATAGTTAGTGTCTCTGAAAGCAGACGGAAACTTGCTTTTTGCATTATGTGTCTAAGGGATCTTTGCAGGAGGAGACAGTTTTGTAATTGAACCATAATTTCTGTATGATGATGGGCTCAACTCACCCTGTTCGGTCTGCACTTATTACAGCCAGGGAGCTTTTTTGTGCCTGTCGTCTAATCCTTGCTAAGCCCATCGGGTTCTTTGGCACAATTAAATGGAGTTGTCCACTGTTTGATATGAAGTGACCTTCTCTGTGGCAGATGAAACTGAATTAGTTCTGCGAGGGCACTGTCTCTGTCCTGCCATCATTTCCCCTCCTCCTTTCTCATCTCCTTTCTCCATATAATACTTCCCCTCCGCCTTTTATATGAATAGATTTGCTCCGAAAATGACACTTAGACCATTGTGAGCGTCAACAACACCTCAAGAGTCTGAGCACTCTGTGGAGAAAGTTAAATGTCTAAAGATGACAAAATGATAGCAATTTTATATAGAACGTCTTCATTTTCGGTATTTTAGCATACTCACTTCCCCCTCCCTCTATCTGTCTACTTTGTCTCTTTTAAGTCCATTTCATCCTCATTCTGACTCCTCTTTTCTATCCATCTTTATCTCTAAATTTCTCATTCTTCACTCTTGCAGTAGATTATTTATCAAGTTTCTACAGTCTGAAATTAATATTGTATGATTTGTCTATAAAAGGGAACAATGACAAAAAAATGTGTGATAATGATATCTAAACTCTAAGCTCTAAATTGTCCATAGGTATGAGCGTTAATGGTTGTTTGTCTCTATGTATCAGCCCTGCAATGAACTGGTGCCCCTCAACTAAAGTCAGCTGGGATAGGTTCCAGCCCCGCTTTGACCCTTCAAGGATAAGCAGCTACGGACAATGAATGAATTTCATCATCAATTAAAGGAATAGTTCCACAGTTTGGGAAATATTTAAACAAGATGATTGATACCGCTCTCAGTCAATGGTAAATTTGTAGCTAGAGCCAGTAGCTGGTTAGTTGATTTTGGCATAAAGACTGGAAACAGGGGGAAACAGCTAGCCTGTTTCTCTACAAAGGCAACAAAATTTTCCTACCAGCACCTCTAAAGCTCGCTAATTAACATGCTGTATCTTGATTGTTTAATCTGAATTAAAACTGCAGCGCAATAACAGCAGTTTACCATTTTTATCGGGGTTAGATGCAGGACTATTTCTTGGCTGGACACTGATTTCCTGGAGTCTCTGCTAGTTGTTACCCCTAACCCTTGCTCCTATAACCAAGAAATAGTCAGGCATATCATCCCTCACTAAACAAAAGAGATATAATGTGGTAATTAGTGAGTTTTAGAGCTGTTTCCAACTGTTTCCAGTCTTTGTACTATGCAAAGCTAACTAGCTGCTGACTGTAGTTTCATACCAACAGGAGGGTAGTATTGAATTCTTGGCAAGACAGTTAATAAAGGCGCCAAAACATGATCAGTGGTAAAGACGCTTTGCGCTGGCTGTCCCATTGTTCTCCTATGGAAAGAGCAATGGCGCCCAACCAAGCGGCACTGCTATCCTCAGCGTGGTGCATCACTCAGATCTGCCGCTGACCGCTGTGCTCAAAGTTCAAATCACTTGAACTTTGACCTTGTTTGCCGCTGACCTTTCAAAGTGCAACCAATGAGATAACAGCTGTATGTTACGACGCAGGCAGAAGAGACCACAGATGTGTCGAAGTGACACAAGCAAGAGGAAGGAGAGACTGATGGTCGAGATCCTTTTACCACAATGGAGGATCAACATTCAAAAATCTCACGAGAGTTTCGCAAATCAAGGGTTCCTTTCCAGACACGACCAAAGAAAAGTGTGTCAGGGTTCCCCAAACTCTATAACACAGTGTTAAAAACAGACTAGCCAGTAACATAGTGCCTGACTAAGTGTGAACAGTCAGGTCGGGCTATAACATTTGTAAGTCATTTAGTTTATGAACTTAGCTACATCAAGAGCTAAAGGTAGCTCAGCCGTTTGTATGCCAGTCAGACAGGACGTAGAAATTGTAGCACTGTGCTTTGCCTCTCTGCGCCCTACCTCGCGGTGAGTGCGGAACAAATTTCTTATCATGTGAAGGCCCCTTAAGCATATTTCCCACAATTAACATGAGACTCTATTGATATTACCACCATGGAGCAATCTACTGTACAGAATATTTATTGTACAAACAATATAAAGACAGTCTCTTGTACAATCTAAAAATGTTTGGGAGTCTGAGGTGCTCTTTGGATAAAGGCACAATTGTTCACAAAAATCACAAAAACTCCAAGGCACTCTATATTTTAAGGTCTAGTATGGCATGCCATGACAATAAAGGCATAAAGACATTTTAATTGTTTTATAAGAGAATACCTTGAGGTTTTTGTGATTTTTGTGTACCACAAAAACCTTGTCGCAAAGGTGGAAGCCATTTCAAAACAGTCTCCAACCTTGATTTGGCGCACATGCTCACAAAAAAAAAAAAAAAAAAAAAAAAAAATCTCATTTGAATTGAAACCACTCAAACACAATTTCTCTGAAGCTCTCTAAAAACCAATCAGCAGCTGAGGGGTTGATACTGTACTTAGATTTCATCAAGGACACTGTGAGGTCAGTTCATCCATGACACACAGTCTAACAAAGTGGATATTGAGTGGTGTGAGTAATAAAGTGATCACGGTGTATGTTTGTGCGTCTGTTAGAGTGAGGAGGCGGGTGGGCTGGGTTTCAGTCATGCAAAGCTTTGATATTTTCCCATAGATTAGGTATTTCCCCAAGAGTATCTGATGATGTTCCATTTTTCATCACTCTTACAGTCTTGAAAATCATTTATTTCTACAGTATATGTGCCTCCTGTGGTTTTATACAAACTCATTCTCCTACGCAGATGCTGTGAAATTGCTTTTATAGTGGTGTTTACCTTTGCCTGTAACGCTTACTGCACACATACACACACAAGGGCACACACATACTCAGACATGTACATATTTGCCGCACAAGGACTTGCACATACCACCTCCGAATATTTCAAAATGTTTATCAATCAGTGTATTCTCAGGCGGTTTTCAGTGTCACTGCAGGTGTTTTGCAATGCTGAATCTCTGGATGTATCATTTTCAAAACTGTTTTCTCTTTTCTCCCTCCATCTTCTCTTCCCCCCTCCACTTATTCCCTCAGTGTTTACCTTTCCTGTCATTCGCTCTCATTCAATATGTCAGCCTCCATCCCTGCCTGCCCTCCCCATCCATCCTGCTCCCTTTCTCCATCTCTTTTAAATCTCCAACAATCAGCAGCAGTGGAAAGGCTATTTTCCACCTGTATGCCAATATCAGCATCTGCAATTTGGCACCAGTGGTGCTACTGTATACACCTCAAATCACCAATGGAACAAAATAAATGTGGGTAATGTGGCTTTGATGGGTTTGCCCACTGACTAACAGACCTTCCCTTATGGATGCAACCTTCAATTTAAGAATATTTTTACAAACTTGTATCTTTACTGTACAGTTTCTAATTGCAAAACAGAATCTTTTGATTTGTAATACTTATTTTTTCAGTTTTCTGATTTTTCTGATTGATCACCCAGTTACTCAGTAGAGTGTGGATCCCCGTCAGGCAACAGATGGTGAAGCACTTACTGCAATACCACCATAACTGCCAGATGCAACCGGCAGAGATTTATTAAGTTTCTGTCAACATTAACATGACCCCCACACATGTTGTCACAAGCTGAAATAAGATTTCAAACTGAAGTAGTTGTTGATCACCCATCAGCTAGTTAAAAAGAGTGAAAGTCAGCTGTCAGTGGCCGTATCAATTTAATTGTGTCTCCACCACTCAGTCAAGTTGCAGTTTACATCCTGTCTGTCCAGACTCATATAATGTATATAGTAAAGACTTTGATGGCATTTAATACAGAACTTACCACAATGCTGACCTGTAATTTTTATGGAATTTAACAAATGGTATTATGTGTTAGACATGCTCCTTGTCTTGACTTTGAGTTAAACTTAGAGTTTACAGAGGACTGATAGAGAGCTTATCACTATGATGTCGCAGTGAAGCTGATATTTGACCTTTTCGATATAAAATGTCATCATTTCATCATTTAATCATATTAGATATTTGCATGTAATTTTGTCATAATTAGTGGCAAAACATGTGTTTAGTGAGGTCACAGTGACTTTGACCTTTGACCACCAGAATCAGTCTAGCAATCAGTTAATCTTTGAGTCCAAGTGAACATTTGCACAAAGTTTGAGGAAATTCTCTTCAAGTATTCTAGAGATATTGCTTTCACAAGAATAGGATGAGCCATAAAAACATAAAAGTCATAAAAAAAAGGCTTATCAAGGTTTTTCAAGGAATCACAGAGGCCCTTCAGCGCACAGTCATGAACGTGCACAAAAAAAGGCTGATTGATCCAGTAGTATTTGAGATTAGCTGCAGACAAACTGTAGGTCTGTGATCACTTACAGTACACACAAGTACACACAAAACACACACACACACACACACACACACACACACACAGAAGTGACTACATGATACATAATCTCTGATAATGATATGCCAGTATTAAATAACTTTGACGCTTTGCAATACACAATAATTGCATTGCCAATTAATATTATGTTAAAAGAAATAAAACATTTCCCTCAACTTCCAGTATAAACCACACTCACTTCTGGCCTTCTATCCAAATACAGATACAGAAACAGAAACGTTTTGTTGGTTGAATGAATACAGATACAAATAATGGCATATCTTTGCACTTCTTGCCCACTGACTAGTAGGCTTTTCCCTGAACATGCTTGGAAAGAAAGGGCTATGTTTTGTGGCATTTATATGATCTTACGCTCTCTGCAATCCCTCGAGACGCTGGACTTGTGTTGATTGGTACATGTGTGTTGTTCGTCGTTGCCAGGGTTGATTAATCTGACTTAGAGTTAAAAACTGCTCTCTAATGGTCTCAAATGGCTTCCCTTAAAGGGCTTTCCCATTTGTAAAAGGCATTTGCAGTGTCACAGGCTATAAACATGAAAAATATCACAATTTAATTGCAGACTTCTGTTGCAGTCCGGATGACAGGATCACAGCGCTATTAAAAATGATGGTTACTGTGTAATTGTGATGAATGTTGCGTGTCAGTGTAGAACTGATGGAAACACTAGCCTCTAGCTGCTAACCAACAGGCTAACGCTCCTCACTGGGCTCTGAGGAAATAATGAACTCAAGCAGCTGACTCAATTCTTTAGCATGTGTGAGTGCACACATGTAGCATGCACTGTCACAAAGGATTTACATATATTTCACTCAAGAAAAATATAAATGTGAGACTTTTGTTGTTGAAAAACAATCCCTGAGCCCAGTGGGCTGGGTGCTGGATCACAAAATATATGAACAGAAAAGGAAAAATCTGCGCACCACCACGGGAGCTCTTTTTTCATTTTTGTTCAGATTTTTGTTTTTGCTCACATTTTTTCATTAGCTGAAATGCAAAATCTTATACAATGCACAAAAAAGTATATTTCTCTTAAATTACTTTACCTTCACATACTTAAAATGACATTTGTGCCCAGACTTTTATGCATACATTTTTTCTGATCTTTGGAAACATACAGCAGCTAACTTCACATTGTTAAATTTATCAATAAATGGTCAAAAAGCTGGTTTCAAAATATAGCTACATATTTTTGTATGTATATACAGTATATGATATATATGTGTATAACCTTTCAGCATATTGTAAATCAAGTGATCTGAGAGAGAATTAGACTTCTGCACCTCCTCTTGGCTCTGTTTTCAACATTTGGAGAATCTGGCCCATGACAGTAGATTTAAACCAATCACAGGTCTTCTCCTATCAGCTGTTCTACTAGTGTAGCTGCGCATGCACATTCCTTCTGCAAGACCCTGAATCAATTGCTGAAACTCCTGCAGGAAAAGTTGCTATAAAATGGAATTAAAATGTAGAGAATCTTAAAAAGAGTCTAATGAGCAGCATGCTCAGCCCAGGAGTTTGTCAGTTCACTCAGTTACTTTTGACTTCACCTTCAGTTGAGCTCATTCACGTCTGTTGCGGGGTTTTACTGGGGGCGGAGAGGACCGGGCGGAGCTGAGACAAAGAGCCAACAGACAGCTGCTCAGAGCCGGGGAACTCTGCAGGAGAGGGTTGGTGGCAGACTGGGGCTTCTGAAGGAAAAAACACTGGAGTCACTCTGATGCCAGCTCCTTTATTGGCAGGAGAGGAGCTCAGAGTGTACGTTTCAAACTTTTGGAATTAAAAAGAGGATTTATTGTCACTCCTGCATTTCAACCATCTGCAGCAACAACAAGGAAATCATGAAGTCCGGCCAGACGAGAGCTCAGCATTTGTTTTTTAAACTTTTGAGATGAAAAAGTGGATTATTGTCACTTCTGCCTCTCAGCCCTTCTGCAGCCGTAACCACAAGACATTACAGACACATGGCCTCGCCAGATGAGAGCTCAGGATTTGTTTTTTTAAATTTTGGGATTAAAAAGTGGATTTATCTTCACGTTTGCTTGTAAAGCTGTATGCAGCAGCAACATGGAGGAGCCGACTGCGCTGTTTACAGCAAGATAATTAGTCTGTCTGTCCATGTTGACTGCTGACCGGAGGACAAATGTATTTGAAAGTCATGGAGTGAGAGTAAAGAGAGGAGGGATGTAAAGGAAAGAATCAACTTTTCTGGTGAGTACTGAGACACACATAAAGCTTTTGTACCGGCATTCTGGGACACGTCAAGTCAAACTGTGTTGCCACGGATTTGCATTTCCATTACTGCTTATATCACGGCGAGCAGCATCTGAGATGGTCCCACTCTGGAGTAGAAAAAGTAGTCCAACTGGCCTCCAAGCGGGCTACAGTCACGTCGCGCCAACCACAGCCAAACCGTGGCGAGCCTCCTTTTTCCCCCTCAAACAAGCGAGTATTGCGATACTAAGCTTGTGAAGGAGAGCAGCGAGAAAGATGTTTTTTAAAAGACTCACACTGAATCTTTATGTTTTGAAACATAGTTTCAAACTGTCAGAAGTTTTGTACTGTCAGGTGTCTGTTTTATTACACACAGTTGATGTCTGTCGTTCTGTGCTCGCTCATGATTGCCTCAGTAAACTGGCGGAGGGGCTGAGGATGCAGAAACAAAACTTAACTCATTTGAGACTCAAGAATCAACAGTTTGTAGGCTTTCTACCTACTGCAGCTTTAAGAATAACAATACATATGGAATTGGCTCTCAAGTATAGTGATAGTAACAAAGAAAGGCATAAGAATATCGTCCCAGCCCAGCTAACCAATCACTCCTCATGCTTAAACCTAACCAACACAACCAACGAAGGTAACGAGTACTAGCCAGTCAGAGACAGATCAGGGCAGGTCATGACTTTGTGCTCCTGGGGAAAAAAGGTATCTGTCGCCCTGTATGAAATAGACATAGTTCATTGCCTTATAAATGTCTTTTTATAATAAAACTGCACATTTCAGATTGGCATTCTGGCTGCTCACTAACATGGATTTGAACAAAGTTTGAGAGAAATAAAGCTTTCGTGTGCACAGAGGAAGGCTTGGATTTTTTTTTACTTCAAAAGGAGCAAAAACAAAAGTGTTGCATTTATATTTTTGTTGAGTGTACATGAAGACACTTCACTGTGCAGCCTGACAAATGTATGCAGAGCTACAGATACTCTCTAAAGTGAAAATTAATACCCACCGCCTTCACATATCTACAGAGAGGGGACACAGTCAAGTGTTTTCTCGGCCACAGACAACACGAACTTTAATTTCACGACATCAAAGAGCTGTCTCTTCCTCTCAGTCCTGAGCTCTCTGTTTATTTCCTCCACTGAACTTCAATTTGCCTCAAGAGTGTAATTTTCTGAGAGCAGCACGATGTCTTGCCTTTCATGTCTGTGCTCTTGTCGTTTGTAACGCCAGCATGTGTGTGTGTTTAATTTGAAAATGCAAAGGTGGAGTGTCCAGAAGATGATTTAGATTTTTCATTATTTGCTTGCTCCCTAATATCTACAAATGTTCAGGGAGATTTGTTTTGGCACAATCCCCCAGTTGTTTTATATATGGGTGTGATGTAATAAATGTGATACAACATCAGCAATTTTCCACGAGAAACTCAATTTCAGCAGCAGCAGAAGGGATTCTCTGTGGTGCTCACCATGGCTGCTTTTTTCTCTTTTTTTATGTCTCACCTCAGTGCAGTCCATTACAAGCATTTGCTATCAAGGGAGTTTATTATGTGCAAAAAAAAAAAAATCAACATGATCCTGCCATTTCCACCGCTAGCATGTTTCCCATAATGGCACACATGCGCTTTGACATGTTTGCAAAATAATCTGCGCTGTGACCCCTCCTGACAAGGGGTTATGAACAAAACCATTTCCCTGCTGTTTTACAGCCTCCCAGATGATTTCTGTTCCTGCTGGCTGGATGCATTTGTTGTGAGACCCCGATCCGTCTCAGCATGACCCCGGGGTCACCACGTAATGCCACAGCAGTGTGTTCATGCACCGAAAAGAAGCCCAGTCTGTGTGTTTGCTGCGATCAGTTAGGGTTACCTTGATGGATGGGATGCAAGGCTTAAAATAAGCCGTCAGTCTTGTAAAGTGGTGAAGACACAGTTGTTTTCGCCTGCATGTGCACTCATACAAACATGTTCCAGTCACTTTTTCTGCATATCTGCAAGTCAGATATTTTTTAAGAGATTAAAATTATTTTTTTTATACTGCAAATTACTTAAAGGATCATTCTTGTGGTTTCCTGTTGTCAAACGTGTGGCACACATTATTTAAAATATGAGGTTGTATTACAGAAACTTTTATCTTAAGCCTTAAGTTAAGATAAGAGTCTAAAAAGTTAAGAGTCTAAAATAGGATCCAAATTTGGTGTTAGGCTAAAGATACACTTGATTTTAACTATGCTTTCGCATAAGCACCTCTACGTATTACTATGGTTACCAAACAGTTAAGACAGGATCTGCAAGTTAGGAAGTTTCTGTAATACGGCCCCTGCCTCTCAATTTGAACCTTGAAGAAACACATCTTCTACAAAACCTTGGTTTATAAGAAATCAATTAGTTTAAAACAGATACAGATACATTCAATGAAGTGCTTTTGCTTTTATGTTCCAGTTGCTGTATAGAAATGTGAAAGTGTTTATAAGCACATTCCATCCATTCATAAAGCCATGCAAAACCTTCAACATCAGATTAGGAGCAAGCCCTTGTGCACAAGCTGCACAATTGTGCCTTACACATGCGTCTGATGTAAGACATTTCATTTTCAATTGCTCTGAAGCTACATTATAGCTTTTCTCTTGTCCTTAGTAAACATGTTAATAGGTTGCCTTTTCAACAAGGAGCATTATTTTATTTTATTTTATATGTCTCTGTCTCTTTGTCAGATTGTCATGACATTTAATCTATTGAACCATGTACAAGGACTCAACCTTCCAGTTATACTTTCAAAATAAAAGTCTTGGGTAGGTTTAGGCACCAAAGCTACTCTTAGGTTAGGTTTAGGAAAAGATTGTGGTTTGAGTTATAATCTCCAACATTATGACTTTGAAAGATGTGCTGACTGTCAAGAAAAATTTGTTAATAGACACAAATTGTCGATAGATTTAATTTTGTGAATATTTCACAAACTGATGTGATACTGGGCAGACAACAGAAACAAAAACAGCTGTTTGAAGGCATATTTATGTTTAATGTTGGATATGCATACAGATTTGTTTGTATTTGTTTTTTGTGGATTAAATAAATAAAATATAACATCTTCATTAGATCGCCTGGGTAGCTCTTTCCTCCAGTTTTCTAAACTGACTGGTTGCTGGTTTCATCCTAATATTATACATACCGTTTTTAGATTTGTGTTGATCTATTCATGTAACTCTTGGCATGACAGTGAATAAGTGTTCCCCAAAATGTCTTTCTAACTGAGTAAAGTTACCCTCCTTTTTTCCCTACAGCTTAAATCTTAATCTTGACACTAAGAAACTTGGCTTTCTTCCCTTTCTTACCTGATACATAAAAAGAATCTCTAAGGACTTAAAAGACACACTTGGCTCAAGATTTTTTTTAGCTTACACTTTGTTGTAGTCCAGTTTCAAATGTAATAAATACCCAACCTCAGTCTGTTCAGGAAATCTCGTTTTGAAATCTCCTCATGCAGCAGATCAAATATGCCTTAAAGGGAGATTTTATTCATTTACGCAACAGCAGCATCTCTCTTTGAAGAAATATGTCACATTTTCCATCTGTGTAAACAGAGCCAATCCATTAAATGTCACCTGCTCATGCGTAAAATGTGGTCATGCTGGATTTCACTGACAGCTCTCATGGACACCTCATCCCCTGTGGTTAGCCACTGATCCAGCCATGGGAGGTTCAGTCCTCCCACTGTACACGCATACACACACACACACACACACAAAATACACAAAACACACTTCACTGAACACTTCACCTCCTGTGCAGTTCTCCACTGAGGCTCCTTCTATCCTCTCCATGCTGAGATGCACACACACGTGTGCACACACACTCAGGCAGGGAAGCATATTTAACGCTAACACAACTGGACACATACTGTACCTACAGCATACACAGTCACACATGCATACATACATTTCCTGCACTTGAATAAAGAAAGGCTCCTACATTTACACAACATCACAGGTACATGCTGTTAAAAATTCAAACACGTTGGCCCTATACTTCTGGGATTGTGCCGGTACACTACAGTAGCTCTGAAGCCTCAGTGGGGCGATGGTTGGAGCTTTTAAGAAACGCACTAAGTTTATAAGGGATTGGCCCATTTCCTCTGCTTACACACAAACATGCATACCCCTGGGAGCTAAACTTAAAGAGGTATTGCACACTTAAACATGTTTTGAATACTGAATATTTCTGTATAAATTTCTTTTTTTAAAAAGCAGCATTTCATGGTTTAAAAATGGCTCAAAATGCCACATACTGTTACCCTCTAATCAGAGTTGGGCCACCTACCTCCCGAGCCATCTGAGTGAGAGTCTGTCAAACAGCCCTTCAGCTGATCAAGACTTATCATTCACAAGAGTTTACACTATTTTTGCTAACCATCTACCGTAGTATTTTTTTATTTTAATTTTGGTGCTTTTGACAGCTGTAGAAGTTCCACCAGACTGCATTCTTTAATGATGATCCCATGATAAACAATAGAATGGAAAGTACTTTATTGTCTACCATTTATGTGCAAATGGCAGAAATTTATCTTTGGTTAAATGCACAGAAAAAACAGGTACATTTAAAACAGAACGTCACATCCAAACAAAGACACAATTGTAGACACAAGTGTAGCTACATTAAAAAGAGCACCAGGACTACAGCTCCATACTGGCACCCCTGCAGACACACACACACACACACACCGGTGAAAGGAGCTTCTCTGAGCCGGTAGCATTAGCTTGGCTAGGTACAACACAGAAACATTTTCAAAAAGGGCTTCTTGTGACTGTCAAAGCTCCAGCGAACTCTGCGTTTCCAGCACTTCTTTGTGTTTCCAGTATTTTTTTTCACGAACACGGAGAGTCAGACAGCAGAGGTTGGTTCACTCTGACCACTATACTGAGCGAGCGGTGTTCAGCCTGTTGCTCTGGTGGCTCATTGCCTTATGCATAGCCACGATGCCACGCTGCTTACAGTAGTCCTGTGCTCCTGCCCCCCCGCCCCCTCTCTCAGCCCCTTTTCCCACTTTTTAGCATTTTTCAAAATTATGCAGTGGCTGGAGCGGGCTCAGACCGGAGGGTGCAGTCACACTTTGAACTTATGCTTTTAGCCATGCTAGCAGTGTGGCTCAGTGTGGGTTGGTCGGTGTGTCACTATGGTCCAGACTGAAATATCTCAACAATTATTGAATGCACTACCATGAAACTGTGCACAGACATTAATGGGCTCCATTAGGATGAAATGACTGTGGTGATCCCCTGACTTTTAATTTAACACCATCATGAGATCAAAATTTTAATTAGTCAGATACCTTGGTTTATGACAAAATACATTCCAAACAAATGACATTCCTATCGTAGTAAATCGAAAGCTTCACCTTCCAGCTCAGCTTACTTTTCACCACAACGGTCCGATGCAGCTCCTGCATTATTGCTCCACGTTACTGTTTCTTGTGAACAAGACCACAAGATATTTAAACTCCTTCGTTTGGGACAGCAACTCACTCCCCACCCAGACGAAGCAATCCAGAAGACCATGGTCTCAGACTGAATCCCGACCACTTCACACTCAGCTGCAAACTGTCCTAGTGTGTCGAAGGTCACAGTCTGATGAAGCCAACAGAAACACGTCTTCTGCAAAAGGCAGAGACCTTAGGTTAAGTGCTAATTAGCAAATGTTAGCATGCTAACACACTTAACTAAGATGCTGAACAAATGATTTCAACAGGAGTGGGTTCAGCAAAAGTGGGACACTTATGTAAGTACGTAATATTATGTAACTTACTGTAACTTATTTTATTCCTGCTTCATTGAATCAGTCCTTACATTCTCCTTTATTAGCTGGTACAAGTTACTTACCCTCAAAAATAGAAATAGTCTGCAGGGTTTCATCAAAGTGTGCAGCAAAATTGCAGGCAGACGTTGAATGGCCCTCCTCATCAGTACAAGGTTAGGTCACTGAAGAAGGCCCAGTCAGTTCTGACTGATCCTAGCCACCAGCCAGTCTGAGGAGTTCAAGTTGCTTCCGTCTGGCCGCAGATACAATCTGCCAATATGCCGGACCATTAGACTTAATAACTCATTTGTCCCTGCTGTCATTGTCATTCTAAACAACTCAATGTAATTTTTTACTGTATTTATTGTTCATATTGTACGTTTTGCTTATTGATTTTTTTGATGATTATGTGGTTAGTGCCGGCTGTAAGACAAATTGCCCCATGGGACAGTAAAGATATTCTGATCCTTGATCTCAGCTTCACGTGGTATCTGACGTGTGTGTGTGTGTGTGTGTGTGTGTGTGTGTGTGTGTGCGACGCGTGACAGTGATGGACCTCTGCATGAACAACTGACATGGGCAGAATGTCAGAGCCATATGGAGGCAATGAAGGAGCTGATTAATAGCTCGGATGTGTGAAATAGAGGAGCTTTTCTTTTCTTTTTTTGTCTGAACTACTGACTCAGTGAGAGCATGCAGTGTACGTGTTGGTCTGTGTGTCCGTGTTGTGTGTACTGAATGGCGCGATGTGTGTGTGGACGTAAATGTGTGTGTGTCATGTGTCTACCAGATGGAGCCCTTGACAGTGAACTGTATCGATGGCGTGGGGGGGTGGGGGTGGGGGTGGGTGAGAGGCGACATTGAAATGATGTCACTCAGTCCTCTTCCTGTCTCCCCCTAATTAAATAAACTCTCTCTCCCTGTCTCACTCTAATTCCATCAGATCCGGATCCCCTTGCGTACATTGCAGGGGCAGGTGGTGTGTGTGTGTGTATTATTGAGAGCACAGGGGGTTAAACATGCGGATAAGTCGGCGGGTGCAGTAAATTCATGGCCTTTCCCGTTTGACAAATGACTCTGTCATCCTCTCGAAGGGCAGCGGCCCTCCATCGACCTTCAAGGTGCCCTTCCACACATTCAGCCACGACTGCAAGCACCAAAACCACAAGTGCAATGAACTTAATGAACAAATATGCAGCGGGTGCCTCCGGGGGGCACAGTTAACACATTTCATTGTGTCCCACAGTACAGAGCATCTACCTTTAGCACGGTCTGCTGCAGAGGGAATCAAACCTTTAAAGGGGTTCAGTCCATGCTGGCTTATCCAAAGCGATTTACAAAGTGAGAGCACTGTGCAGGCACATGGCTGCTGCTGTTGCAGGGATTAAACTTGTGACCACCCAGAATTAATAACAATGTTTTACTGTGAAAACTTATCTCCAAAATGTGAACTTTTCATGAGCTAAGAACAACACTCTCTCGGACATGTACTATATTTGAAACATACTGACGCCTTTGAAGGAAGGTAACATTGTGTCAGTGTGGACAAGGATATTTTTGTTTTTATTACAGTATATTTTGATCTTCCATTGTTGACGGGGGTGAAAGTAGACCTGTACGGTCTAGTAAGCTGTACCACTAAAAGGGTCAGTGCCAGTAGAGCAGCTGTGTGCCAAGACACATATAGGCTACAACAACGGTCTCAATTGCATTTCCAACAAGAAAACACATCTGGTAACATTAAGTCAACATAAACAAGAGTTGCTTTTCTTACCAAGAGCCTCTGAATTGTTCCAGTGTGTTTGTGCCCAGCACAGACCTGTGGGTTTTTAATAAATGCCGGAGGGAACCCTGCTGCCTTTCCAAAACTGGTAAGTTACTGGTATCGAGGCTACATATGGGTTTTTGGCAGGTATTGCAAAAATCTCCCAAGTAAAATATATCACAATATTTAATAATGTTCAGTTTTATGCCAAAAACACAGGCAGCAGGTCAAAGATCTATACTACTTCCATTGGTTATTATGTAAAACTGTGGCATAATTAGGATACAGGTGCACATCTTTGCTTCCTAAATACACACAGCACCTGGAAGGGTATGTTATTTTTTCAAGACCAAACCAACACCAAGTATTTTGACGTCATCTTCCAATTTAATGCACATGTAAGAGACGCTGATTTTATTCATAATCATCTCCCCTTTCATTTATGGGTTACCTTTTTTGAGATCATGCGACAGTCCATCTTGCCAGGCTTTAAGTTTCCATTTGTGTCTGCACCAAAACTGGTGCAGCCAGTCAGGGTCCTAGGAGGGACTACTGGCAGCTACAGGCATGGTTTTATGTGTGACTACAGCGAAAGGCACCTATGGAAGCAACTTATCTCAAGCAAACAATGGCAGCCCCAAAGAGGTTAGCATAGATACTGTGATAGCATCAGTTATGTCAGAACTGGAGAGTATTTCGTCATGGAAAGAAGAGCAAAGAACGACACTGAAGGCTTTTGTTGATAGAAAAGATGTTTTTGCTCCTTTCCTGACCGGCAGTTAGCCCTTATTAGATGTGATAGACACATGATTCATCCAAGCACAAGTGTTTTTTGAAAGTGTCTGCCCTTTTCCAAACAGTTTCTAAGGATAACTTCCCAGATGGTTCTGTGTAACAAACCATCTCGCATGTCAGGCTAATTTATGGGCCCAGTCTTGTGAAAATTCAGTGACCAAGATTTGTAAAGTGTTCAACTATTGTTGATTAATTTAGTTGTAATTTTCTTCAAATTTAAAACTTGTTATGATTTGGAAAGGTTTTGCCAGTATTAAATTATTCTGTGGCACTTGCACCATTTAAATAAATTATTTTCTATGCATGATGTTCTTTACAGGCATTAAAAAAATAATGTGTGCGCTCAGGGTTGCAGGAAGTTGGGGGCAGGAGAACAATATGAAGCGATGATGGATGGAGTTGCAGTAACTTCAACCTACTTCCCTCCACTTGTTAAGGAGAGTGTAGTCTTTTACCTTGTTTTACTGCCGACTGTTAAATGTTGCTGCACATACAGTTTGAAACTTTACTTGCTTTCTCTACAAAACACATTAGAGAGACAATTCCTCATTCAATTACTGGATGATTAGTCCGTTCTTCTCCTGGATTGCTCAACTAAATGAATCACTTTCATTTCCAAAACATTATTAAAGAACATGTTTTCACTGATGACATTTGGGAACAAGAATCTAATCAGAGTCACCAAACTGCAGAAAAAGAGTGGATTAGATTTTCAAAGTCATTTTCAAGTGCTCCATAACAGTACATGGTTTATCTGAGTGTAAGACAATCATATTTAATGGCACGGTGGTGTACAGGAGGGCCGTTTCCATTAGGGTTAGACACTGTGTGACAGCGGGGGAAATGAGAGCCGGTTGTTGAGTGGGATGTGACTCCCAGTGTTGGAGAGGGATGAGGGGCTCCGTTTGATAGAGTTCGGTCAAAGTGGGCCGGTAGAGTTGAGCTTCATGGTTATGAAAGCCGCTCTGAAATGGAAGCGTGTGGGTGCCAAGTGCCTTGTCGAACACTCGCTTATCTAATTGCATGTCGACAAGTAGGGGGGATAAGAGAAAATTAGCTGTGTGCATATGTGTGAGTGTTCATTCATCCCATGTCTATTGTAATCCCGTCATATGAAATTCATATTATTGCCTGTGTGTTTTGTGGTTTCCAGTGGCAGCTCGTGCATTTGTTGTCACTTGCTTTGAGGATGTAATTATGCTATTTATTAATGTAGTTACAGTACTTTTGCACTGTGTTTAATATCCACTCTGCATGTGTGTTTGCTTCAGCTCATACTGTACTTCCACATGGATGAGCTCCCTCTCTCTCCTCTCATAAGTGTAAATGGTGTGACGTGGGTTGGAGGCCTGGATAATTGCTGTGGGGATTCAACACAACAGCTCCTCCGGTGGAGGATCCCAGGTCAGCGTCACCGAAGCGCTGACTCGAGCTTAAAAGACATTGCTTTGCTCTTTCGTTGCCAAACATGAACAGATCCTCCCCTTGTTCTCCCTCACAGCATATCGCCTGGCACTCTCTCAAGGAATGGAGGATTACAACCGTATTGCTTTTATTGAGACTTTTTATTATTAGGTGTCACGGCACAGGTAGCACTGGTGAAATTATTTGTTTTAGGTCACAGGGATTTAATTACCACTGAGACTTGTGGCTGTACCAGCTACTAAGAGGCCATACCTGATCCTGATTGCCAAGGTTGCCACTAAACAAAACAAGAAATGAGTGTGACTTGTTTTCTGCCATTGCTCCACTCACTGCAACACCCAACACCCCTCACTCAATTGCATGGTCAGGCCAACTTCACTCAAGTCAGCTCCAGTCCTCATTACATTTAAGGTACATTTAAGTTGTTTGGTTTCAGTTCATTCACTTTCACAAATAACCATGGTTAATAGTGGATAATCGTTGCTTTTTGCATTCATCTGTAGCCCACACACTCTCGTGCATCCATGTCTCTGCTCTCCTCCTGGTGCCTGCCATAAGGCCAGCTTTTATGTGAGACCAGCCCCCTTGAAGATTGGCTCCCAATCAAAAATGACAAACAACAATTCCGATACTTACGTGATTCTGACGTAAGTATTTTCCCACAATAGAAAAAGTTGCCTCCACGTTGCAGAAAAACTGTGCCATCAAAAGGATGGCTGACAAGTGCCTCAAATTAAGTGAAACTGAAATACACTGTATTTTCTTTCAAAACAACACATATAGCGTGAATATTTTTAGATCGAATGCCCCTATCAACAGAAGTGTTTGAATTGTTTGTCAGTGTCGTCTGAAATCGTTACAAACAACTTCAACAGAAATTATTCATATGACAGTGCCCTGCTACCACTATGATTTTGATTTAGTTTAGATTTAGATTTAAGCATAAAATGTATGTCTGTATTAACACAGTCAGTACTTAGTACCATTACTTAATTATATCATATATTTGTCTGCTGCACACTGTTAACGTAGCTGGTGGCTGCACTGCTGTTATCACTGTGCTGTTGTAATTTTTGTTTTTGTATAGTTTCTTTTTTTTATCCTATTGGTATTTAGTTTTATACACTTCTTATTATTTAACTCTTGTACTTTGTCTATTTATCTGTACTTATTGCTTATCTGATCTGATCTTATCTGATCCTATCTTATCTTAAAAACTACAAGGTTTAGGTTAAAAGTAAAAGTAGAGCCTCTGGCAGCTTCATGCTACTTCTGCTTTTGTTTCTGATTCACAAGATAAACACAGATTAACATAGATATAAGATGTTTTTGTGGTCTGAATAAATGCTGTTACTTTTCTGGGTTTTTCTCCTCCCTGGCTAGTTGTAAGTCTGTGAGCCACATACAGCAGACATGTAAATTATAGTACAGATTATGTAGAGCATCACAATATGAATATACTGTTAGTATACAGTGAGTACAATAAAACAACTGATTCATGGATTAGGGCTTCAACATCCGTGAAGATTAATGCTAAACAGTTGTGACAGGCTTGACAAGCAAAGCTATAGGAACCACTGGCTGACAGGTCAAACTATTGACATGTATGTGTATGTTTGTGCTCTTGAAATCCTATCTTTGTAAGGACCAATTTACATTTTAAACACAGAGTCAGAACAAGTGCCTTTCACTTCTTCAGAGGCTGTTTGGGGGTCAAGACCTGGTTTTGAGAGAAGTTGGGTTTAGTTAAGGCTAAGGTTTGGGGTTATATAATCTGATGCATAATGTCAATGACAGTCCCCACAAGTGTAAAAATCCAAAAGTGTGAGTGTGTGTGAAGGGGCTTCACAATGCTGTATACGTCCGCTGCTGTGATCAGTATGTATGGCACACTGTGCACCTGCTGCATTATTAACAAGCAGTGTGTGTATGTGTGTGCAACACATGAAGAAGATGAAAGAGATTCAGACACATGCCCCCTTCCAGTTTTTTCCCTCCCCCGCCTCCTCCATCTCCTTTATCCGAAGTTCAGTAATGAGACGTTCAGGTACGTCTGTCAATAATGTACGAGGCAAACGGAGACGGGAGGATTCCAGCATCCCTGTGTGCGGAGGACAAACAGGGGAAGCTCCAGTCAGAGAAATTAACAACGTGGCATTCATGTTTCATTTATTACTACTACCAGAAGAGCTGAGATCAGGTGTGCATCTGTATGTGCTGTGAATGTGCTCGGAGTCAGAGTTGATGCATGTGTGGAATGCCTCGGAGGAAACTGTGTGTTTCATGTGCGCATGAATGAGCAGTGCTTGGCAGGAGCGATAACCCCGGAGAGGAACGCTCTTGTTCATGTATGTGCTTTGCATGAGTGTGCATTTGCACTTGTGTATAGATTCACACTGCTACATACATATGCACCGAGACATCTCAGTTTGTTTACTTTGGCTGTACATAAGAAACACACATGCCTTCTTGTTGTCTTAAGGCTCGTGGTGTGCGAGTAGCACCGCTAAGCCCTCCTCGGATCATTCATCTCGTGGAAGACGCAGGCCTGATTCCGTTGTTTAATTAACCACTGAAGGATGCATCTGGGACAAATCTCCAACTCGGTTCTTCATAAAATCCTCTGAGCAGAACTGAAGCATCAAATTTAAAGTGATGCTCCACCCGTAATCCTCCCTAAAATACTCAAAATCTGCAGGCTTGAAGTCGTAGAGTTTCCCTGAGTCTTTGGAAGCTGTTGGTGTCAAAACAAATCCTCTTCCACTTCAGCTCAGAACATTTAACTGCACTCTTTTATAATTTACATCCTTAGTGTTCATACTAGTTAATATCAAATGAAGGAATGGATGAATATTTACATCAGTTGAGACCGAGCTTTGCACTTCATTTTCATTCATTTCATTCATTCTCAAGTTGCACGAGCAACTGCAGGGTATTGGGTGTCAACATTAATCTCTTTATATTCATTAAACCTTACTTTTTGGGGTCATCTCCTGCAGTCGACTACTGAACCAATAGAGTTCTTAAATTCCTAAAGTACTTCAGATCCACATAATGCAGACCCGCCAACACTCTCATTTTCTCGTGTATTTCAAAGCCGTCTACCAGCGGCCTCCTGTTTTATTGTTTCTCCTGGGAAGCTCCTGTAATTTGCATGGCCATCAAACTTTATTATGAGTAATCATCATACACGGATCCATGGCTTTGGAATGTTTCTCTGATGCCACCTGAGTTGCCAGATCGTCTATGAAACACAGTCTTCACACACAATCCACATACTACATAAAATTTCAACCCATTTATCACCGCAGCCTGGCAACCCACAACCCGATTCATGGGGCGTGTGCACAGCTGTGCTCTGCGTAGGCAGGTTAACTTTACGTTCCTCCGGTCCCTTTCCGCAAAACATCTAACAGATTGTTTATTTGCACCTGAGTGAGAATAGGCAGTTATTAGGATATTCACAACCAGCCTCCCGTGTTATTGAAGCTATGAAGAGCAACAAATTCTCTATAGAAAAGATGCTGTGGCGAGTGAATGGGTTAAGCACTGGACTTTCATACACAAGACTGGGATTTTATTCTCGAATCAGAAGTCAGTGATAACACAATTGGCTTATTTTCATTAAAAAATATTTTCAGTTTGTTAGGTTTAGCTAACAACACTACTTGGTTTAGAAAAAGATAATGGTTTGTTTGGTTTGTTTCTGACGTTGGCTATTTACACCCTGGGTTCAAATAGTGTTGTTGGCTACAGACATCTGGGTGCTTGTTTCTGTCATGCTAGGCTACATACACCTGGGTGGAAATAGCCACACTGACTATTTCACGCCAGATGTAAATCACATTGTTGGCTACTGACACCTGGGTGGAAATAGCATCTGCCAAAATCTAAATACATCTATATATTAAAGCAGACTTGGACGGCTGCTATTTCTATTTATATCTGCCTCCTCCTGGTGCCAAAAAACCTCCTGTATTTTGAAACCTTCATTTTGGCAGGTATGCATGGTGTGAATGTGCCTCCAGGCTCTACTGGCTGTTTCTACAGCTGACAGTGGGACACACTAAGCTAAGATTGTATCAAACACTGCTACAGTTTAGTCATGATGTGTGGGTTCAGATGGATTTTGTGATTATCTCCTCTCTTCTTTTATCATTCCTATCCATTGTGTCCTATAAAGTGAGTAATTGAGGATCAGTTCATCCACATATTTTTCTTATTTATTCCTAGTAGCCATGCTGATAAAGTAATTTCAGCTGAATTTGCTTGTTTTGAAACATCCTTATCTGAGATTTCTCTGCATACAGTGACGACCAGTTGTCATTGCATCAAATATGGCAGCTTGGTCACTGCTCCTATGCTTCAAACTCCTGTATGGAGCTGCCTGTAGGTGCCCCTCTAGCATCATTTCTGGAGGCACCCCTCTAGCATTATGTTTTCATGTGCCACCAAAGCCAGGTGACATAATATACAGAAGCAAGAAAGTCTGTTTCTGCAACACACAGAGGGCTTTCACCCAGGAGACCCAGATTTGTTTCCTGTATCAAACCAAGAGTCAGTGTTGATTTCTTTTTAACTTACATAAAGTACATAGGTTGTGTAACGGTACACAGCTTGCATACATCATGTATATTAGGTTACATATGTAAACTTTAGTTACAAACCATGATGTTTTCCTAAACCTAACCAAATAGTTTTTGTGCCTTTATTTTGAAAGTCTACCAGGACTGGAGTCAGAGTCATAACCCAGCAGTTACAGTACGCTATGACAAAGATGGGAGATATACTGCATGTGTGTATAAATTCTTAAGTAAATTTGTTCACAACAAATTAGGAGTAAATATTACATTTATTTACAAAAAATACATACAGAGAGAATGTCACAATGATGTGAGGATGTATTGCCTGGGTCTTGAATAAAACAATAAAAGCCACAGTGGAGACATCTCTGGGGAGAGGTGTCACTGCCTGAGCTGCCTTCAGGTCCACACCCTGCACACAGGCAAAAAAACAAAAAAAAAAACAAACAAGAGCAGCAGCAGGCAAACAAGCTGAGAAGCAGTCTCAAAATAAGCAAACAAGGAAATAGCATCTTATTTTTTTTTCTTTAAAATCAGCCAAATCAAAATAAAAAGTTTAGGTCAAATACAGTATTTGCATGTGTCTATTCTTTAAAGACAGCTGTATGATTTACTGCTGAAAAGAATATAATTTCTTCCACTTAATAAAGGATTGCTTATTCATTCAACATATACATGAGACTGTTTATCTTAATGAAACATTGTAATCATGACAGAGAAATTTAACAGAGTTGATGACTTGATCAAACTGCAGATGATGATGGCTGCTCATCCATATCAGGTTGAGTAGTAGCAGAAGGTGTCTTTATTGTTCTCCTCTGATTTAGCAGCCAGAGAGGTGACTGTACCCTCGACTCATTTGTTTCTGTTTCAGTGTCTCTTATGTCAGTGCAGGTGTTAAGCAGGTGCTCCAACAGGCGCAGGATGGAAGAACAATGCTGATAGGTATTGTTGTCTACAACATGTTGAAGAGATGCAGTCATTAATGGAAGTACTGTGCATTCAGGGCAGATCATCAGGGATTAATGTCGTCGTTATCCTGAAATACACATTACCATTGCTTTTGTTGGAGACATTGCTGTGTAGCCAACTATGTTCAATGTCATGTCCAATGTTTAGGATAATGTAGTGTAACCATAGCTTGTAATAGTAGATCACCGTCTCTTTACTGGTCAGTCATCTGTCATCAAAATATACTGTTAGCTTTTTAAATTTAAACTAAGTTAAGTTCAACTTATATTCAATGTTCAGCAGCAGAAACCACTTTTGCATGCTGTTACTTTCAGGCTTAGTAAATATCCCCTCAGTCTTTTGCCAGAGAAGCTCAGAAGAGTTTTTATTTCAGGTGGCAAAAAAACAAAAAAACAAATGACAACAACAAAAAAAAAACTTAATTTAATCATTGTTTTTGTTTTTTTTACGTTGGGATTGAATTAGGCATCAAGAATCGTGGAATTTCACTGGTGTTGGTATCGAGTACAAAACACATCCCTGGTCCATAGCAGGGAGCCCAGTCTTGTACACAAACTGCTCTGGTGTCTTAAACCTGCAGCACTGCTGGCCTTTGCTTTGTTTCTTGAAATAAGTCGGTACCTTTCCAATAGTCTGCTGGCTGGAGTTTCTATGATGAAGCTCAGCACATCATAGGGGGTACCCCATAATCAGCAACTGTCAGGCCCAGAGACCACATATCTATGTGCCTCATTAAAAGGAACACATAGCATTACTTAGAGAACTATATTTGTGAAAGAATACAGAAAAAAATACCTCAATAAATTATACGGCACACGCTGTGCCAACATGAAACAAAAAAAACATTTTACAAGTTGAATAAATACCTTTTTGGGCTTGTCATGAAGAGTTTTAAAGTCCTTTGAAAGTCTCTTTCACTGTCTGCTTTTACTTTTACCTTGAATGAAAGAAAAATAGCAGAGTTTCGTGACACATCCACTCACTTTGCATTGTATACGCAGTGCCTCAGTGAACTTGGTAACACAAAAGGGGAACATTAGTCACGGAGAAGAAATGTGCAAACGCAGAAACTACTGCTTATGAGGCTACAGCATTTTTCATTTCCATTTTTACTTTAGAATACTTTAGAATACTTTAGAATATTTTATTGATCCCCGAGGGGAAATTGCATTTCAGTTACATCCCGTCCAAGAAACATAAAAACAGACAGTGGTACATAACAGGGGGAGGACAGGAGCGGGAGGAACTGTGGGTCAGCCACCGAGCAGCGCCCCGTTTACTTAGAGAAAAATGAGAACAAGAGGGAGGAAGAGGGAAAAAAACAAGCAACTCCAAACTAGGCTCCTGTCAGGGGGGGTTACAGATCAAATTTTAATACATCAAATTGAGAGGGACCCCTCCAGAAATGACGCAGCAGGGGTGCCTGCAGCATTGTAAGCCCCCTTTACACAGCCTGTTCAAGGTGGGACTGTTGCACCGTTATTCCACCTCACCATCTGTACAACAGTTACAAACACGATACCACAAGTGGAGGGATTAAGAACACCGAATAGACATCTGTGTAAAAGGGTAAACCGGCAAGGCAGAACAGGACGCTGTTCATGTATATGTTCACTGCTGTAGGTGTTTTGTTTGTTTTTTTAAATTACGATCTTATTCCACATATTTTTCAGCTGTTTCTAAGCAGAGGGAGGGAGAGAGATGATTGGTCACTGACACACACCAGATATATCCACACATATCCCACAGATCATCACAGAAGACAATCTTTTAACCTAATTGTTGCAGAAGAACTGACGGTCCATTTATTCAGAAACCCGCATAATATCCAGGCTATCATCTCTACATGTGATTAGAAAAGAGCTGAGGAGCAGAATCACTTTTTGACCGTTGCAGTTGTGTCATGCCACGCCTAATTTTGATTCCACAATGCTGGCATGGTGTATAAAATCACACACAGGGGCTGCTTAATGGGGGCGTTGTTTGGTTCAGTGTAAAAAAAGACGAGCCTTTGTTGCGGTAGTATTGCGCCATCTCTGTGTAAAATGGGCTATACTTTGAAGCACAGGGGCACTGACCAAGCTGCCAATGTGACACTTTGAAAACAGGCTGTCTACTTCACTGTAAAGTCAGTCAATCACAGCTGTGCACGTTTGAAGTAAGACCAAGATTGACTTGCAAACTCATTGTGGGCCCACACCTTCAAATCAGATTTTCAATTAGCAGAGAAGTGAAGCTCAAACATCCAACTGTAGGAACAAGAGGAGAAACATATTTTTGAGCACATTTAAACTCATGACCTCAGTGTTTAAAATACTTTTAGAGAGTGAGGGAGATGTTGCCTCAGGGGTCCCCATCCAGAATCAAACGGGATACTGCAATTAAATGGTATATGCGCCTTACACCACTATTCCACAGGGCGCCCTGAAAAATTAGACTCTTCAACAGCACTGTGTCTCCTTATACAACCATGTCCCAGTTACTGTGGATAATCCACAGAACTGAGTGCGAATGGTTTCCACTGGAACTATCATAAGGTTCCTCTGAAAACTGTCGGAAGGTTGTTTTGTGGACTATCCAGAGTAACGGGGACATTGTTTCCGGGAAAAAGATGTTGCTGTTGAATCTCAATACTGTGAACGAGTCAGAGAAATTAAATTTCATACAGTATAAATCTGATGTATTGGGGTGAATGTGGAAAGCTCAAGAGATGAATATCTCTCAAAACCTGAGCAGATCAAAACAAAATGATATATGTATGGCTAGATTCCAAAATAGATGAGAGAGCAGCAAAGTGAGTTTTTTTTGTGTTCTGGTTGAATCAACTCGTCGGTGTGTATTTACTGTTCACCTTGTCTCAGTTTAACAGAGTGATGGTGACATAACACAACAGACAGAGCGGTTGTTGTATAACATCCCTGTTCTGATTACTCACCTTCACCTGAAGGAGCTTGATATGAAGTAAAGTAAGTCACCTTCCAGTTCAACAGATCCTCTTAACCAGAGGTACATCTTTTCAGAGGTGACGAGTCATGAAATACAAACAGTTACTGTACTTAAGTGAAGGTAACTTTCAGGTATCTGTACTTTACTTGAGTATTTTACTTTTCTGACAACTTTTTACTTTTACTTCACATTTTAACACAAATATCTGTACTTTCTATTCCTTACATGGGCACAACAACAGGCTTGTTTGTTTCAAAGCATTTGAGGAAAAAAGACAGTTCCTTGGTGTGTACATGCATGTATGTACATCACACTGAAGCACAACAGACAACACAAGGCAAAAAAAACGACATAAAAGATATTGCAAGATGAAACAGATAGAGAGGACAGCAGAGAAAAGGCACTGAATGAATTTGTCAGCTGCCTGTGGGAGACTTTTTAGCACTGCAGAACTGATTTTTAGACCCAAAAGGGCTCGCCATGATTCAAAGAACTTTGGGAACCAGCTTCTGCCGAGGCCGAACAGAGGATTTTGGTTGTCCTGCAGAGCTGAGGGAATTTCTATCACAAGAAAAAAAGGCTTAATTAGACCTGATGTGTTCTTGTGTTTATCGTAATGTTTCAAGTTCTGGCACTGACATCAAACACTGATTTGCACATTGAAGCAAAGTTAATGTTCATTATTTTCAGCAGATTGTTTTTTTATATTTTATTTTAAGTCAGAATGGTTTGATTTTAAAGGTCTTTGAATAATATTTATATGAAGTGAGGTTCAGTTAGCCTTGCACAGAAACAGCTGGTACAAGTGAGATTTTGTTGTAGTTCCCTCCTTGACTGTTTGATCGGACTTCATTGTAGAGATAAATAAAAATAAACGAATTAACAAACTAATTAATAAGTTGGAGTGCTGAGGATGAATTAAGCAGTTTCACAACCTGAGGGGAGAAGCTGCTCTCCAGTCTGGTGGTGCAGCAGCAGATATTTCTGTATCTCCTGCCTGCAGCATGAACAGTCTGTGGCTGGAGTAGTAGGTAGTATTGTGTTTTAGTGTCCTTTCTGGAGGCTCTGCATAGTGTTCTTTCTCACGGTGCAGATGATGTAACAGTCTCTGGACGTTTAGGACCTCCTGTCATGTCCCCTCAGCTCAAATGTGAATCAGGTGTGAATTCTTGTCTCTTCTCGAACCACAACGTTCTTGTTTCATGTGATGTGACCAAGTAGGTTGAAGTTTTCTGTGCTCCTCTGCAAGAATCAGTTGTTTCTTCCTAGATGACAGTTAGCTATGATTGTTTGTAACCACTGCACGTGATCGATGACTCGAGTATGTCATCTTGATCGGAACTTCACATATGATAGTGTCTTGCTCTGCAGTTCTCAGACCGCCAGTCTAAACTGTCTGGAGTCTGTTTGTGAGGATGTCCAATATCCAATTGCAGAGTGTTGTGATACTGAGGTTTTGTCAGCATTTCATAAAGGTACTCCATCTAATGGTTTGCTAAGCCTCCCAATTAAGGTTTTAACTTTGCAGCTTCTGTTCCTAGGCACAGGATGCAGGCTTTTGTAGTATAAAGAGGGAGACTTTTTCACTTTTTTTTTGTATGTTTTTTTCACTTTTACTAGTGAAGAAGTTGAATCAGTACTTTGAGTAAAGAATACGAGTACTTTTAACCACTTCCTGCATTTCTCATAAATTACATGTCACCTCAGATGTTTAGCTCCAAGCCAGTTTTGTGAGGGAAATATTTTCTGTTTATATTTTTGTTCTTATTTGACAGAAACAGTCAATTCCAGTGTTCGACTAATCAACCACAGGGCCTGTTTCATTTGCAGTTGCTCATGTTATCAATCAGAACCTCTGTCCCCTCTCACTGGCACCGGCCCCAACTGCGCTGACATATCTGCCCTGTGTTTCACTTTACTACCTTGCAGAAACCGAACCATTGGCTTACAAATAGATTTTCTTGATAGAATGAGACAAAACCAGTGTCAGCTGAAATTCTGCTGCAGCCGTTGATTCGCTTGAGCAATCGTCTCTTATCTCCTGCAGGGCTGCTGCTGGCTGTAACCTCGCAGCAAAACTCGCTTGCTTTCTCAAGGCCGGAGGTACAAAAGAACATGTTTCACTTTAATGGCTTATGCATTTTTAAACAACACCTCTTGTACTAAGTGCAAGAGTCTCCGAATGTATTCGTTTTTTTTTTTTTTTTTTGTTTTTTTTCATATCTCAAGTAGTCTCATCTGTGTCCTGCAGTCCAGTTCAGCTGTTTCAGACCCCACAGGGAGGGGGGGAAGAGCATAGAAACCTTCTGTCGATGTTACATCATGCATCAAGCTTTGTGTATGTGTGTTTGAACATTTATATATTCACACACCACATGTAAATGTGCTGTGCTTGTATTCTTTTCTTTAATCTTCACAGTCGTGTGTTTCTTCTTTTTCCTCTTAGCGTTCCTTGGTGCCTTAGCTGGCGGGTTCAGGATCATCAGTAAATCACTGCACCTCACTGCACTGTGCTTTGCTACTAAAAATCAATTAGTGTAGTCAATTAGTCCAATATGTTGATGTTAACAAAGTCAGTGCAAACCAGTAATTACCCCATTTAGATCATGCTGCTTGCAGTTTGTAATTTGGTCTACTTTGATCCACTCTGAGATATCTCAAAGCCTATTGGGTGGAACTCATGGCTCCCTGACTTTTCATGACTTTTCCTCAGGCGCCACCATGAGGATCACATTTGAGGTTTTGAGTGAAATACCTTGACCACTATTAGATAAATTGCCATGAAGTTTGATTCAGTTATACCTGCTAAACACCGACATGTTAGCTTTGTCATCGTGAGCATGTTAGCGTTTCGCTTCAAGTTGACCATATTTTCAAACCCCAAAACTGTGACTTTACCACCTGGTTATGCAAAAGCACATGTATGCTTTGGCGTGCACAATGATCAATTAAAATGATAAATCAGGAGCTATAATTTAAATGCTTCTAGCTCACCTCCTGAAAGGCTGGGTTCCAGAACAAAATGAGTGAGGGTGCATCTGAAACTGGGGGTAAAAATAACAGTTAATGTGGTTTAGTATGGTGTTTACCTTCATCAAAACAACTCCAGGTTGCAGTATCATCATGCAGCGCTCTACAGACCAGACTGGTCAGTTATAACTCCATATTCTGCTTTTTTTAATAAAGGAGAGGGCATCCATTTACAGGTTGACAGGTTAGAGACTAATCTATTCTATTCTAATGAGCAACACAGACGCTGATCTACAGGGATATTCACCTTCGTCCAGCTCTTTTGCACGCTGCGCTGCTACACATATATTAACCAAAACAGAATGTGTGCCAGGAGATGCATAGTCCATACGCCAGACCTAACAACAAGAGCTTTACATTTATTATTCAGATTTCTACTGAGGATGCAAAATATTAAACTGTTTGCACCCTCATAGCCTGTTTAGTTGTGTTGAAAACCAGGACAATTTGGTAGTGAATGTTCAAAACCAGGACATTTTAGTATTTTACAGATATTTGTCAGGACATGGGACACCAAGCTTTAAACCGGGACAGTCCTGGTCAAACCGGGAAGTCTGGTCACTGTAGCTTTAAGTCCAGATGAAACAGCATTTCAACAATATCTAGCATCCGTATTGTGATGTATTTCTGATTGCAGTAGTATAAGCAGACGAGACTTAACAGTGGGATCAATTTGATTGTTGAAAAATGGGAGTATCATAACCTGTTGTACGATGCTAGCCAGCTTAGTAATGAATCTTAGCTCTGTGTCCCTAAAGGTTGTTGGGTGGATGTCAGGATAATACTGGTTGAAATTGGTTGGTTCAGGAAGAAAACATGATTGGAGAAGACAAATAATAATAATTTTTGGCATATATTGTTAAACAGGTGCACAACATGACTGGGTGTGTGATCTATGAAGGTTTAACAGGCATTTTTTATTTTGACTTGACTTTAAAGCACCATGACAGAGTACACCCGCACAGAGCTGTTAGCATGGCGGTAGACTCTTGTTTACAAGTGATCCCATCAGGAAGGAATGAGATGCCAATTTTGAAACCATTATTAGTGGTATTTCTAATTTCCACTTTGCACAAATTATTACAAAATAACTTTTCAATATAGTTCAACAACTTCTCTTACTACCTGCTCAAAAATAACCATAGAGTGGAATCAGCACCTCTCTGATGCTGTCAACAAAAACGGAACATTTTAATCTTCACAATGAGAACATTTACTGCACTACACGGCACAGAGCAACATGAACAACGAGCACCACAGTGTTGATTTCGGTACCAATCCTCTGTTCATACACCAGGTGTGGTGACCGCTGGGTCCTCGAAATTAAATTTAGTCTTTTAAAATTGCTCTTTGTCTTTCTCTTTTAGCCTCTTCGTATCTAATCTCGCCCTGTCTTTGCGAGCAGCTTTTCTCAAGGATGTCACAAGGTCTGTGTGCTCACCGGTATAGCGATTAAGATATTAGCATGCTGCAGCATATTGGAGTAAGTCTCGGGAAATGAATAGTGGGCAGAAATCACCAACTGTCTTCAGGCCTTGGGGGAAGAATCATGACCTTTTCACTCGTTTAGCTGAACCAGGGAATTTTACCTTGAAACAATAACAGATATATGCTATGTGAGCACCTCGGGAAGGTCAGCTGAGGCACAAACTTGCTGCAGGCAAAATTCAGAAAATGTCCCCAGACAATCAGCACACTGTGGTTTTATTTAGAAAAGGGCTGTTTTTGAAATGAGACAGGAAGGACACCTGGGGAAATCAGGAAACAGAAAATGAAGATACTGATGAGGTGAGTCAGAGTCTGTACATAATCAAAATACAAAGGGGCATTATTCAGGTTAATGAATGCCAAGCTACTAAATATACAAGCTGCATAACTGACAGACTGGCTAAATACTGTCAACAAGAAAAGAAATGACTTCCCCAAGAAGAAAAAGTACAGAAGTGCTTAGTATGTGTAGCTAAATGATTTAAAACGATTGTGACCGTTTGACCCTGTTTGACCTTGTAGATCAGTAGTTAAATGAGGCGGTGTGAAGCAGTGTGTCTGGAGTTTTGGGGGGGAATTCAATCCCTTTCTCGTTAAAACTTGTTTCCGACTGACCTCAGAGTCTGACCTCATTGCATTTATTCAGTGGAGGCAATTGCAGTTCAAGTCTCATTTTGCCTGGGTGGTGACTGGGTCTGACCCATCCTGCTTTACATGGCTCCGTTGTACCAACGTGTTGGGGAAAGAAAGTTTATATTCAGGACAGAAGTTTATCCAAGTAAAGGTGGAGATTGTTCATCACTTTCCTGATCGCTTCATTCACATGACTTCAAAGATCATGTATTTCACAAATTAGAAGCTTCAGTACATTACTTAAGCATTTTTCTGCATCTATATCTACATTTATATCAATCTGGCTTTTTACACATTATAATAGAGTTGCTTATGGCTTTCAAAAAAATGGCTGTATGAAAAGAAATGAATTTCTAAGTAAATAAATGCCTCTCCTATTAATGCACTTTGCCCACTTAAAATCACGTGGTTTAACTGATAGTGGCTTGACACCTCTTCCTAACACACACCAAAGATATATTACAAGTGATGTGGCAGCAGCACTACTTGTGATTTCTCCCTCTGCAGATGATTGTATTAAGTATCTAAATTATAATTATAATATAGTTGGAGGACAGTTTTCTGTCTTCAGTTGCATTAAGTACATTTAGTCTGTTATTGATTCAGTTAAGCACTTAATTAAGCATACACAAGCACAATGCATAAGGTCTCCTTTGCAACAGAATTGCTACATGATTGTTTTGTAGCTTTCATCATTCAATAAGCTTTTAAGCAGCAAGTAATGTATGTACTGCATATCACTGCTGAGCTAACAACAGTGCTTTTAATTCACCCTGAAGCTTAATTTGTTTACTGAATATGGTTATATGGTTGGCAGTATCAGTCAGTCAGTCCACAGCTTTGGTCCAGACTGAAATGTCTCAATAAGTGTTGGATGGATTGAGATGAAATTTAGTTGAGACATTCATGGCACCCAGAGGATGAATCCTGCTGACTTTGGTGATCCTCAGCTATAGCCCAGCCATACGTCACTTCTCCAGCGTCAGGGAGACGGCGCCCTCTTTTGGGTGAAAAGAAGCGCTGTAAAATGCTGGCTGCCGAATTGAAAAAACTAGTGTAACCATGGCTTAAAAGCTGCTGCATCGCTTTTTGAACATCACACAATTAAGAAACTATGTAAACTATGTGACCCAGCGGTCAGTATGGGTACGTGGTGCACTGCAACACTGGTAAGTTCTTTTCTCCAGCCACTTGTGGACTTGTTTTCTGCTTTGAAGGAGGCAGACTGAAAGGACACTCATCAATACTCATTTCTTTTCTTTTTCTTTTTTTCTATGTAGCAAACACCAATTGTTGTTCAGTAATGCCCAATAGCAAAGTTGCTCACCTGACTGGCAACTTGAATTTGGACTCCAAAATGGCTAAAATTTTGACACAGTTTTCTTATTTTTTTATACATTTAAACGGCAAAGACTCTGAATTTGTATTTACACCAGTAAAAATTAGAGTGGTTATTTTCACCCAAAAAGGGGCGGGTGTATGATGCAGGAGTGCTCAGATGGGCTGCTCTCACTTACTCACGTATATTACATAGATAGGTGTCACTGATTTTTTGTATGCAAAAGGTTCTTTGACTGTAGAACTTAAATATCTCATGGCATTGGAGGATTTCAAGTTTAAACTTGAAACTGGGAAGATTTGGAAAGATATTTCTGACTTGTTTTTGATGCTCTGTACATGTTTCTCCAGCTGCACTCTCTCAAAAGACGTCTTAATCTTGATAAGACTACCAGAATGAATAAGGGTTATATACACTTTGTTTTCTTGTCTCCCAACAAAAAGCATAAGCTGCTGTTGAGGATGGGTTATGATAACATGATAACAACTATACAACTATATGTAAGCTCATACTTTGCCTCCAAAAATAGAAATATCATTGTGATCTTTTGCTGTTCTTATATAAACAGAATTTAACTCCAGAAAGAAGTGTTCATTGTGATGCACAATCTTACTGGCTAATAAAATCCCTGACCCTGTTTGTATAGTTTTAGGTTCAGATCAAGCAGATAGCAGCTGCAAGTCCTCACAAGTAAAGGAATATGTGATTATGTTCATACACCTTTTACAGTAAAAAAGAAACTCAAGGTAAAGCCTCCTGAGGACAAAAAAATCAATGCTAATTCAATCGTCCTGCTCATAAAAACATCCTCAAAGCTCTGCTGGTGCTTTTCAGTGTTCATGGGCATTTTATTGTCAGAGTATTTTATTAGACTTCTTCTCATATATATTTGATGATTCTTAGTTTAATCAATTATTAAACAACAGTTCAAGGCTAGCAATCGAGCATTCATGAATCAATGTGAATTATCAAAAGGTAACAGTCATAAATATAACAAAATGTAGGTTTTTATTCAGACTGTAGACAAAATGGTTTTTCATGTTCACACAGATCTATAAACATTTGTATCTATTAACCACCCAAATCAAAGTCGGTCTCAACCAGCTTAGCAAGTGTGGCAGTTTCTTAGTAGTTACTCTGTTGATTAAATCATCGAGTAATCAAATCACTCAAGTAATCAAATCTAAAAATTCCCCCAATTGATGGAGCACAAGGGTGTGTAAGAAAGCACAGACGTCCACAGAGCACACAATCTGATTAAGTCCCTCCCAAACACAATTTGTCCGCTGTTAATGAAAATGAATGTAACCTGCCTCCACACACTGTTTCAACAGCATGGTAGTAAAGGATGCAGAGCAGCATAGTTAGTCCAGTCACGTTTACCTCAATGTAAACACATACCCCCACCGTCAGTGCAGTGTTAAGGAGTCGATATCGCCCTTCTTTTTTTTTTTTTTTACATTTTTCAAATTTAAGACCTTTATCTAGGTCAGCTAACAAAGATGGGCACAGGGAGGAGGTCCTGCTCAAGATTATGTCACTACTGATCCTGAAATAAAAGGGAAGCATTGGTTGTTGCACACTGGCAGACTCTGAAACGGGGGTGGGTAAGGTGCTCCGTGTTTGAAAAAAACACCCCAAAAGTGCGCTCTTGGATGCCCCTATGGGAGATAAAACATGATAAAGTGCCCTCTATGGTGCCCTTCCAGTGGACAAAACATAATAAAGTGCGCTCTAGCATGCCTTTTAATGGAAAAAAAAACAGGAAAAAGTGCTATATAGACTGCAGTGTGCTTGTTGTTCTCATCTAAATCAGGGATTGGAACTGTTTTACCATAAATGCATCATAGCTTTCCATGCGCTTGTGCCCTTTTTTTCATTTTTTTGCCCCTGCCCCTAAGACAGCCTGACTCTGCCACTGTGTTGCAGGTATATGTTAGATTTTAGTTGTATGATTATACTTAATGCGTGTCATGGCTCTGGCAGCTGGAGAGTCTGTCACCAGTTAAATGTGACAGCAGCTGTAATGGGATTCATCCTTCAAAGGTTAGATGCAGTCACATTTTTGCTGGAGTCAGACAAGAAAATACGAGCGTGTGTGTGTGTGTGAGTCATTGACTTATATCTGACGTACAGTAGTTGTCATAATGTTGATGACACACTTGCCAATTGAAGGTAATGATACCACAGGAGGGAAAGTCAGTCAGCGAACATCATGGGTCTCAACTGTCAGACACTCTGCTGAGCTCAGAGGATCCCTTGACATGAGGAATTACGTCTCTGAGGTGTGAGCCGCGGCCTGAAACATAAGGGGAGAACACAGGCCAGTAATGCTCACTTTATATTCACAGACAGGACAGATCAAAATACGTTTTCCTGCTGTCTTTGTACAGCTCTTTATTCTGTTTGTGCTCACTGTGAAACAATATTTTCATTTATCTATCAGTGTGAAAAGGGTGCTGAGCTGCAGGCTTATTTTACGTATTTGTGTATACACAGTTCTGTGGGAGAGGGGGTGGAACACAGATAAGCATGCTAAGGATTGTCACAAAATGTGTATTGAATCCAGAATGTTATTGGGGAAATAAATGTTTTATTATTATACAGCACATATGCAATTTACAGAGACAACAAAGGCAGATTTACCATTTCAAATTTGTAATGATTTTTTTTTTTTTTTTATTGAGTTCAGCTGGAGGCAAAAGCAGGTAACTGTCAATTTTGCCCATTGAAATGACTGAACTGTCACTGGCATATTTAATCACCTGTGGCCTGTCAGCTTTAGGTAACATTAGCTCCATGAGGTTGCTTAAAAAGCTGATTTTTTTACTGTTTCTCTGACTCCTTTTAAAATTAAATTTTGGAAAAGAGGTCCTAAAGGACCAGTGTGTAGGATTTAGTTGTATCTTGTGCTGAACTTCCAAGTGTGTAGCAGAACCTCGGTGGCCATTAAAGGCCCTATCTGAGCTAAGTTTGGTTTGTCCTTTCTGAACTACTGTAGAAACATGGCAGTGCAACATGGCAGCCTCCATGAAGGAGGACCCGTGTCCTCTGTAGTTATAAACGGCTCATTCTAAGCTAACAAAGAGATCTGCACACTGGACCATTAAACATGTTACATGCATGATTCATGCTAAATGATCAAGGCAAATGCTATGTTCTAATAACCAGCATCCTCACCAGTCAATGATCCATGATGAAGACATGGAAATTAAAAAGTAGCCATGTTCTTGTATTGCAATGTATGGTTCATATTTATTGTATTAACAGACATAGGAAAAAATATGCCCCGTTATGTTGTTCTAACATAACCTTGTTCAGCCCAACACAATAGTTTTCACTATTAATACTACAAGAGTAAAGCAAATATTGATGTAAGCAGCACAGACCTGTTAACCGTGGTCTAATATTCAGATAGCATCCAGGACTGGCTAAAAAAAAAATACTGCACTGTAGATGTTGTGGTTGTGAAGTGTAACCCATGATCCCACAAACTAATGTAACTTATCAATGTGCCTCTCCTTTTGGAAGTAACTATCTTAATGACTAGTTGCTGTAAATAGAAAGCTAGAAAACTTTGCATGCTAAGAATCGTAGCCTACATTAGTGCACACATTGCGAAAGCCATTCCTTAAACTTTTGTGTTGTGTTTTTGGTTTTGGAATGGCCAAAAAATGGCACCACCCTCCAAACTCTTTAAATGTTGAGTGTCACTCTTTATTGAGCCCTCTGCACACCACTTAAGCATATTGAGAAAGGGAACATATATTGAACTATTACATGCTATTTAGATTTGGGGAACATAGGAACCTGGTAACATGGGGCCCTTTGTCATGTTCCTATGGCCATATAAATCTGGTGAATACCCTGGGAACATAGGATTCTTAGAACCTTGGAATGACACCTTCACTGTTCTTCTGTGAATAGTGTTGCATAGGTAACATTTCCTGTAAACTGAACAAATTCTCCTGTGGCCCAAAGTGCTTGTTTTCTATAATCACTTGCGCCCATCTCTCTTTTTATGTGCAACAGCTTTAACCAAATAGGTTTAAACATCACAGCACTTTGTTGGCAATGGTTCAAAAGGTCACCCTTGGAAAAAAAATATCAAGCAACCAACTTTTTAGTAGAATATTGATTCGTCATGGGAATGATATTCTGAGGAGCAATTTCATCTGCCTGTTTCCCCTCTATGGTAAATTAGAGCGTGGCAAGTCTTATCAAGTGCATTTCAGGACATGAGACACATTGTGAATACTGATGAGAGAGAGGGAGGTGCAACATCTCCGCCCCAAAACAAGAGCTCAGTCTGTTAAAGGACCAATCTGCTCAATGCAGGAAATCATTTGTAACCAAATAGTCAGTGCTCGCTCAGTCTGGACTGTGTTAAAGTGGTAGTTCAGATTACTTGCCATGGGGTTGTATAAGGTATTTATTGATAGTCAGTGTATTTATCTACTGTAGATGGCAGTTGACAGACCCCCAGTTATGAGGAGCAGAGAGGAGTGCTAGCATGGACTCTTAGCAATGTGCTGCTGTAGACAGGGTCAGTGACAAAAGGCATTTTAGCCATTTAAGAAAGGCCCACTTACAGTCGGTATCAGTTTAAGTGTGCACTATATTAGAAAACTTTCACCACTTTACTTTGCCATCAGACAGCCTTTCTGATGGGAAACCACCGTTACATAATCTATCATTATCTCTCCACATTAAGCAAACTCCATAGACAAAATCAGTAATTTTACCCTGCAGTACACAGGAGTTGCTAGTTTACGACTGCCTTGATCTGTTAGTTTGTTTGTATTATTGTGTGACTCCTGTGTTTTAAAAGGTTAGTTCAGATTCACCAAAATTACACAATAACGCAAACAAACTAATGGATCGAGGTAGCAGTAAACCAGCAATTCCCCTGTTCTCTGAAGTAAAATTACTAATTTCACCTATGGAGTTTGGTTCATTTGGAGAGAGCAATATTTGGTTTAGATTCTGGCAGTTTCCCATCTGGAAAGGCTGTCTGATGGCAAAGTTAAGCCGTGAAAATATTCTAAATGTAGCATACACTTAAAGTGATATAGATTTTTTAGCTGGACCTTTTGAAGTGGCTAACATACCTTTTGTTGCTGACCCCATCCACAGCCATACATTGCTGGTGTACCTCATACAATCCTACATGAAATAATCGAGCTAATCCAGCCTTTAATGCTTAAAATACTGTATCTTATTAACCACTAAACTATTAGAATATTTATAGATCCATTTCTGTGCATGTGCTGACTCAGCCAAATTTGGTTGTGTAATTTGATAACGATTCATTTTTTATTGTTGATCTTGCCATTTACATTTGTAAATATGTTCTTTAGAATAGATGTATATTTGCACACTATGCTTATGTGCTCTTGCACTTGGCTGTTAAAGTGCAAATCTATGAGCTGCAAACATCTGCAAATCAGTCAGCAGGCAATGAGTAAGAGCTCATTCTAGCCCATTAGAAGGCAATCTATGCAATTCACAAAAAATATTTGACACTCAAGAGTAAATCAGTGCAGTAATCTTTCCCATCAGATAAACCCTCTTTAAAACAAGCAGCACAACGCTGAACTCAAGTTAACTTTCATACCTCCAGGATGATGGAGGTGGTTATGAAAGACAGCTGACTCAGTTCATTGAATTCCACTGTGCTTGATAAGTTGTACCTTGAATATGTGCTGTAGGTCATGGTTGCACAATTCAAGTGTTGCAAACCATTTTCTACTTATCCTAATTACGTAAAACCTGCCTCTTCAAAACAATTAGCTCACAGTTCAATAGAACCAGATGGCAGAGCACCACTGTGTCGAAAAGCATTTAGTATGAAAAAAGATATTTTCCATCCTAACAATGTCTCAGCTACTATGTTGTCTTGTTATAAGCCCATATGACTGTAGTGTGCACGCAGCTTTTTGCCCTCAAGGGCATTTTAACATATAAGCCACTCTCCTCCTCAGCTGTTAATTACTATGTCACGCAGTGCTGCAGTAACATTGACACAAGACTCAGGGATGTAAGAGATTTTCATTCAATCCTGGTGTGAGCAGATCACTTGACCCACTTTACTGCCACAAGATATTAGACAGTGTCACCAAAGGTCACCAAACCTCTCAGAGGACATACTTTGATGCTCTTTTGAGTTTTATTAAGTCCCCTGTAATAAACGTGGCCTCAACAGCTGATATGGGGTGAACTCAAGGGCACACGATGTAGCCACCAGACCCATATTTAGTGCATTAATTACAGCTTTAAATTGCTGTGGGGTTAATGTGCTGCTTGTTTTAAATAAATTTGCTGATAATTCCATTAGCTTCCTCTATTAAAAGCATACATAAGATTTTTTGAAGTAGGGTTATATGAGGTTCTTATTGATAGTCAGTGTATTACCTACAGTAGATCCCAGCCGGCACGCCCCCAGTTTGGTAAAGCAGCAGTAAGGTGCAGGTGCAGAAAGCTAAGCAATGCGCTGCTGTGGACTGGGCCATCAGTAAAATTATTTTAGCCACTTAAAAAAGGTCCACCTAAAAAGTAAGTATCAGTTTAAGTATAGGTTATAATTAGAATATTTTCATTTCTTGTATTAGTCGGTGGGAAACCATTGTTATATAAGCCAAATACTGCAGAAACAAAATCAGTCAATTTACCTCGCAGAACAAGGGAGTCGCATGCCCATCACAGCAACCCCAGTGTTCTGTGGGGTAAAATGACTGATGTCGGCTGAGCAAGAGAGACCAACATTTGGCTTTTATAGCAGTGGTTTCCCATCAGAAAAGGCTGTCTGGCAGCGAGGTGAAGCGGTGTAAATATTCTAAAATATAAAACTGACATTTTTTTAATGAAGGTTGTAGACTAGTTTAAATGAAGGTGGAGTGAGTTTTAACCAGTTCAAAGCTGTACATGTCCTGTATAGGTATCTGTCTGTTTCTGATGTGAGTGAATATATTTTGGTTAAAGCATCTGATTAATTTGGAAAATTTTCATGATCAGAGTTGTAATTAACTGCCAGCGCACTAACACAAAAACATATGCGATGGTGAGCTTTATGGATAAATATCTCATACAACCCACTTCAAATAATCGAAACTATCCTTTTAAAGGAGGTCAGTCTGCTCAGTTTTTGTTTTTATGAGAGAAAAATAAAATAATGCCAGGACCTAAAAAAGTGTCTGCTAATTGTAACCACAAGTGATTTTGTCACATATGGTTCTTAATGCCAGGACGCATTAAAATTTGCTTTGTAACCACAGATGGTCATCTCCCTCACTAAATGGCGACTAATGGTATTCCCCAAGTACAAGTCTTGTCACAGATGGTCAGTACAAATGTACAGGAGGATTATGTGAACAACACAAAGCAGAGAGCAGGCTGAGAATTAAAAATCAAACTTCATTCCAAACTCAAAAAGAGTAAAAGAGTCACAGTAGCTTCTACAGAATGAAGATAAATGTCACTTATGATTGAAATGTGCCGTGTGTGTGACCCTTTTTTTGATCTATCCGCTTATTCTTTAATGAAAAGAGAGCATTTATTCCATTTTCTAGATGAAACTCCTCAAGTGGACAGAGTGCGTAATGAGTAATAAATTGTATGTGCCAGGCGGGAATCATGTCATAGTGTTATTAGAAATCAGTTTTCCTGCCAGCTTGCCAGTGAATGGACGGCAGATACAGTAATTGCTGTTTTCTGAGTGAAGCCCTGAGGGACTTGCTGGGTAAATAATGCAGAGCTAATTGATTGGAACTACTCCCAATTGATTTGGATATTGGAGCTGGTGTAATAAAGTAGAGAAGTCATTGTGTCTGTTAGCTTGTGAAAAAGTAGAGGGACGGATTTAAAGGAGCATTGTAAATCGTGTCATCAAACAATGAGAAGACTCAAAGAATCTATTCAGCAGACACATCGCTCAAGTTTTATGATTGTGTTATTATGTTGTAGAGAGGGGGAGAACTGGGGCAATTAGTAACAGTAAACACCTTGTTTTTATTGTATTGACATACTTTGCCATTCAAGCTTCTCTGTTATTGTCAGAAAATGAACATATTTCACTAAATTTAAATCTTAATTTATGTTAAGTTGATTAATATAATTAAAATCTAGTTAAAACCAGAATAGTTGTCTGAAAAAACTCCTGCAAAGGAGTAATATGAGGATATATTGAGCATAAAGTTCTGTTTCCATACCTACATGATGTCCCGTAACTTCACAGCTAACCTTCACACCAACCTGCTGGCCAAATAAATAAGCAAATTAATAAAATGCCTGCTATTACCCTGATAAGCGAATATTCAGCTTTGTCAAGTTAGATGAGGAGAAGCTTCACCAATTTGTCCCCAGCCATGCAGTGATTAACCTCAAACAGAAGCTGTAAATCAGCCTGGCAGGAGTTGGATAAGAAAGACTGTTCGGGGCACAGATGCAGCTTCTGCACAACTTACATCCTGGCTAGCGCTGCATCATTTTCCCAGAAGACAGACTGGCATTGTGGCCAGCCTGGGACATGTGCACTCAACATTTGTGTGTTTGCCAGATTGGAGAGCTTGTTTGCTCAGCTGCTGTTTTTTTTTTTTTTTTCTTGAAACTGGCGAATGTGTGAGACAGCATTTTATTGGTCATTATTCTGCTGCACTGATAGCAAATCTGTTCAGAGTTTCAAGTTTGGCAGTGAAAACCGCCTGTAGTCATGACAAATATTGTGTCCAGAAATCCTCAGAAATAATTGTTTCTGACCTAAATACCTCTTTGTTGTTTTTTTTTTTTTTTTTTTTACTTTAATATGTCCTTCAGATATAGACCACAATTAGCTGTATATCTGATTCTCAAACAGGACTACTTGTAAGCAGTGTTAATTTTGACGCAAATTTTTAGTTAAGTTTTAGTTTTACTGAAAATGGTAGAAAATTGTATTTAGTTAAAGTCACATTTTAGTCTTTTGTTTTTGTTTGATTTAATAAAGATTGAATCAGTGGGACTTTCAATTTTAATCTAATTTTAGTCAACATTGTAATCATATTTTTCTCAGACAGTGTAATGGATTTTGCTGAGGGATGTTTCTCCTGGCTGTAAAACTTCCAATGACAAGTAAGCAAACCTTGAAGTGTGTCTCATCATCTAGGCTGAGGATGTGTTGCTGACACATTTTGTCATATCATATTAAAATGAATGCATAAGTCATTATTGATGCATTATTATTGGTTATCCGACCTCAGTGCTGTCTGTTACCTGACAAAACAGACTTACATACATCACTGACGTCTTCTGCTAAATTAGACATCATGTTTCACTCAGTGAAACAGGCTACAGACCAATCTGTCAAACTAGACACTAGGCTGACCAAGCACCGCTACATCACACGTTTTGCTGCTCTAATTGGTTGTTGGTGCATCCAGAGTCATTTGGGCCTGCGTGTGTTGAAAAGTCTTGAACAGTCTTAATGGCGAAAAGTAATGGATAAAGAGTTCAAATAGTAGCTAAGAGTAATGTAGCCTACATATGGTTGAAATACATAAAGCTAAAAGTATAAATTATTAAAAGAATGAAAAAGGGTGTGTGGATAAGTGAAATATCTAAAAGTAACCAGTTGTGATTAGCCAAAAGATTATTGGCTGAAATAGCATGTAGTATGACATGAAACCCCTTTTTATAGCATCAAATAACTAAGTAAAACTAAACTGATCAAAAAAAAATGAACTCTTGAACAAACATCAGTGTGATAAGAATGACCTAAAATGACAAAAAACCATGTTAGAGAAACTTAATGTGACGTGTACTTTGATTGTTAGTTCAGCCATATGCATGTCCTAATATGCAGGGGGCAGGTTTTATGACCTATAATGTAGCCAGCCAACAGGGAGTGATCAAGATGTTTTGGCTTCACTTTTGGGGAGCCGTCATGTCGGATATCTCCATGTAGGTCAGTGGTTGAGTCATTTCCTGGTCGTCAAATACTGACGTTTTGTGCGGTGACTCTTCACCAACGCAAGATGACTTGGGGATGACACACATCTACTATCTTTGTACAGAATCATTTGTAGAAGTTTTAAAATAGCTAAAAGTAGTGTATGATTGAAATATGTAAAAGTAAACAGTTGAGATTAACTAAAACTAAATCTGATTTATGGTTGAAATAACTAAAAAATAATGGATAAACAGTTACAATGGCAAGCTAAAAGTAATGGTTGTAAGATCCAGTATCTGCCAAATGGTAGTAGTATTATATAGTATTCAGTGTGTGAATTGTTAAAAAAGCAAAATTGTAAACATAAATAAATGAATAAATTGTTATGATATAGGAATTGGCATATTGTTTCTGTGCATTTTTTAACATAGAAATGCAGAATGTTTTTTGCCATCTGATACCACAGCCACTGCTATCCAAAATATGTTTTGTCATGACAATAAATGCTAGAAGTGACAGATTATTAATACCACAGCATCAGTGTGCAGCATGTTGTCTGGCACAGTCAGACCTATCTGTCTCCACACACACACACACACACACACACACACACACACACACAGAGCTGCATCAGAGCTGCTGGAGATGGAGCTCGTTTGAACTACTGTAGAACCTTATAGCCACTAGATTAGATAGATTAGATATAAAATGCACAAGTTGTAGTGGTTCTCTATTTGGGCTTTTCTTTCTGTCACATTTCCCCACTGGGGATAAAAAATGCATGACCATGGGGAGGGATACCAAAAGCAGAGAGGGTGAAATACCTGTAGGTATTGTGCTCAGTTTCAACCGTATCCATAAGGTCTCAGAAAATGTGTTCACATACGATCAAAATGAACACAGAGTATGGACAGAGAGTATGGACAGAATGCACAGTTAGTATTGATATCTGCATCTAAAGTTTAGCATAAATGAGCCTAAAGAATGCAGCTGAAAGACTGAAATGACAGTGTATGAAAAACATTTTATAGCCTTCAATTTCATATTCACTGTTATATCATTAATTGTTAAATAATGACCACTTTAAAATCAATCCAAATGATATTCAAACATGATGAGTGGGAGTTTATCTGACAGGGCTGTGATGGTACATCCAACAAAAAAAAAAAAAAAAAAAAAAAAAAAAGGTTTGGGAACCACTGAACTAATTTCACATTGTTCTATGCTGTGTGAATTTTGAATGAAAAGATGTCTTTTCTGCTGCAGGCTCTAACATACATGTCATTTCACTTCAGTTCCTTGAAGAAGCACTTAGTTGCAGCCTCCTCACTTCGGAGAGTCTCTCCAGCAGCCACTGCTGTTTCATCTCAGCTCTTCTGGGAACTGCTTCCTAGCATCTGGGTATAATAAAAGTTTGAATTATTTATCAAATTTAGTGTGCATGAAACATCCACCACTCAATCAGCTGTCGCCGCACTGCACTGAAGGAGTCTGTGTGCACAGCTAATCAGATTTATTTATGTTGGAAGCTATTTAATTTGATAGGATACACCTGAACAAAGTCCGGAAATGCTGATCGGGTAGAGAATATTAAATCCAATTGAATTTAGTACCAACATGATGTGGGCTGATAAATCAGAGAGAGACGGGAAGTTGGAGGCAGAAGTTTGAAAAACAAGGAGCATTGCAGTGGTTCTTGTGTTTTCAACAAACAATGATAAACTGACAGCTCATGTGTCACAGTCTAGACAAAATCTTCCTACCCAAAAGTTGTGAGGATGATGGAAATCAAGCAGAGGAGCTGAGACTTCTTCGTGTCCCAGAAAATATGTAAATTTTTTGAGAATATGCAAATTTCCTGGGACATGAACAAGTCTTCATTCTCGAGCCTCTCTTTGAAGATTACTAAATTATCCCACATGGTATTTACTGAATGTGTTACTTAGGTAATCCAGAGAGGGAAGATGAATTAATATGATGAAGACTGCAAACTGAGTGAGCAGTGCAAGGTCTTTTGGAAGATCAAAAGTGTCTTTTTTTTTGTTTTTAGTTGGCCGAGGTTGTCAAGTGCTGGAGCAGCGTTTTTTTCTACATATCAAAGACAGGGAAATGATGGCTTTGTCACCCACTGAAGGTCTCACCTGAATCAAAGCTTGTAGCAGAGCTGGTGTGTGGGAGATTGACAGAAAGGAGTGCAATTTTATTTGAATGAATGATGAACAAAATGCACCTTGAAATAAATTGTCAGTTTACAGCTTACAAAGATATCAAAAGGAGACATCTTTTCTGTATTCTTAAAAGTCCCCTGAAACATTTAGTAGAGTGTTTGTTGCTTGCGTGTGTGACCTCTTGTTAGATGTCTTCTGGTTAAATGAACTTCTCAGAGCTGGTCGGGTTTTGCCAGCAATGCAGGTTTATTCCATCTGCATTCATGACCAAGATAAAAGAGCAGAATCGTCATCTGTTGTGGACAAACAGTGCATGCTCTGTCTCAGTACAAATCCTCTGTTGCTTTTTGGATTACTATTCATTTCCATTTTCACATTTTACATGGTTACAAAATGAATACAAATCCTGCACAGTACATTTTCACAGTGATTGTATGGTAGGTCTAAATTCATGTAAATTAAATAAATGGAACAAAACTGTCTGTCTCTTAAATCTATGAAATTAAAATACAATAAATTCAAAATATATCACAGATTTCTTAAACTGGGCTGTTTTTTTTTTCAGTATTTTGCATTTTCCAGACTCAGGGGGTAAACACACAGCTTTATTCTTCAGTCAGAATAGGAGGTGAGATTTTCACTGTGACTCTGTGAACAGTAGTCTGCTGCTGGCTAACATTAGCATGAAAGGGCTAGAAAGTTTACAGCTGTTCTGCATCATCAGCTTATCTCCCTGTAGACTGCTGTCTTCTCTTTATCCTGTTCTTGGAATCTACCACTAACACCATCTCCATGCAAGCATGTGTCTGAGTGTGTGTGGCTGTGCCCACCGCTTTTGTGGGTGTTACGTTAAGTCAGTGTGTCTGCTGGCACATGACGTAACCATCGTGCAGAACATGTGTGTGAATATGACGGGCACAGAATCAGATATGTGATGTTGACCGGCCAGTCACAGGTTAGGACTGGTCATGCTGAAAACCAGCCAGTTCTAGTTGATTGGTGCATCCATATTAACTGCATGTTTTAAACAGTACCACACCATAAAACGGCATATTGTAACACATACCGTGCCTGAATTCTGACAAGTACAGAGCAGAATTGTCACCTCTTATGAACAGACAGCTCATGCTCTGTCTTGAAAGATGGCATCATGTTACTTTTAGTTAGAGATACTGGAGGGATGTTTGACTTAATAAAAACGTGGCAAACTTAATGTAAGACAACTACCAACCAAATACAGCCAAATTAACTTTTAAGTGCTTTAGAAATTAGCTAACATTGTTTTGTCCAAGATATTCACAGACATGTTACCTCATTGCAAATCCTCTGTTGCTTTGGGGATTACCTACAATGATTAAGAACAGCAAATGGCATTTTCATCCCATTTAATGGGATTTTCCATTTATTTAACATGAACCTTTTTAAGTATGTCACGTGTTTCCTGTAAAACAGGCAGCTAAAGAAGGGCTTGTCACAGACACTGATTGGCAGTTACAGTAACCACTAGTGCTGTGTGTGTGATGCCCCGCCTCAACATGCAGCTCAGTGGTCCATGGATGTAGAAAAGAGAGTGGACTCTTCCTGGGTTGAGAGTTCCCAGTGAACACATCTGGACCAGGACCAAAACACCCTCCAAGACTGACAGAGGCCAGTGTGACAACGGAAGTAGGCTACAGTACCAAGGTTGTTTTCTTGCTGGGTTTAATGACTAACCAAAATAACATAGTTAGCAGTTAGCTAACTTACTTTAGCAACAAGTAAAACCATCTTTCCTTCAGGAAACTCTGTAAATGACCTTGCACAGTATTCCCTGTTGATCTCGGATGCTGTCTTCATCCTGTTGACCGGTCGTGATCACTGGGAGGCTGCTGATTCCTGGTTGTGTTGCCCAGTAATGGCAGCTAACAGTCACAGTTAGCTGTTTTAGCAACAAGTAAGTTAGGCCTCTCTGTCCTGTAGGAAAGCTCTGTAATTAAGTAACTGAGAGATGAAGCTGAGCAGAAGAAGCATATCAGAGGGGAAACCAGAAAATATTTTCTCCATAAAATATGATCCACTTTCATCCAAAACAGATAATAAAGTTATAGAGTTGAGCTTTTGTACAGTGATGTCTGTTCCCTAAATACACTCCAGTCCACTCGGTGGATGGATGTATTCTGCATGCTCTGCTGTGTCATAGTGAGAAAGTGTTTCATGGACACAAATTTAGTGTATGCCTGCAGGATGACTCATCAACATTTTTAATTATTTTCCAAGAAAGAACTCTGAAATACCCTGAAAAATACTTGAGAATATCTACAAAATGGCTCGGCTGCCATTGTTGGGCCACATACTGTTGTATAGGTGACGTATAGCACAATACGTAAGTGTTAAAAACACTTAAACATCAATTGTGACTTCATGGGAACTTTAAGTTTGTCACTGAAAAAGTAAATTCTTAATCCTTCCTTGCACCACAGAAGCCTTAACAATATGACTCTCATGCAGAGCATTTAACATCAAATATTTTGATCTTTTTTTTTTTGTCCTGTGTTCTATATAGATAGATGAAGTCACACAGCAGGAACGTCTCCCCCAAGCAGTGCTTTTCACTTATTAAAAGATCAATCAAATATTTATTAGACAAGCGTGCCTTTTGCAAGAGACAAGAACATGCTCATAAATTTTCAGTCTTGTAGCGGTTTGAATCAGACCATAAATGATTCTGTCTGCTTCGCTAACCCTTCACCAAGAAAAGGATTCTTTCAATCTAAAGCAAAGGAAGCCCTGTGAAGACAATTACTCATTCAAAAGCAGCAGCAGCCACTCCCGAGGTGCATCTTCGCTAATGTGCACTGAGTGATTTCGTATTCACAGTGGTAGATTGTAATTCAGAGGGTTTGAAAACGTCTTGGTAGGAAAACCCAATTAGGATGCCAAGGAGGGGCATGTAATAAGATTCTGTCACTCTGTAATGGAGTGACAGGGCTGGTAATAAGGCAGGCACATGTTGAGGTCTCACTCTGAGTACATTTCAATCAGGGTCATCCTGGGAAGCATCACCTGCCTCGAAGGAGGATAAAACACCTTCCCCTGCTGGTAGCATAATTGTGTGAGAACGTGATATACCTGTGGGCACGACATTACAATGGTCATAAACTGGATAAATACTGGATGGAGTTTCTGGGTCTGAAAAGTCAAGATAATGCAGAAGTGCCTTAAAAGTGCATTATTTCTAATGGCCAGCAAGGGGCGACTCTGCTAGTTGCTAAAAGAAGTCTGACTGCATGTATGTCTATGAGAAAATTACCCTACTTTTCACCGATTTATGACCTCAGTAAACAGTTTGAGTTTTCTTCGATAGAGCATGATGTTCATTTTGTGAATGATGGTCCTATTTACAGTCAAAAAAATTATAAAGCAGGGTACGCTTAAGGGTGGGGCTACCTTGTAACTGACTACGTTGCTACCATGGCGACCTCCTCAGCTCCACCTCTTGTCCAAATAAGGTCACTTCTGGCTCTAGAAAACCAAGATGGCGATGGGTGACGGTCATAATACCAAAATCAAGGCAAAATCAAACCATAAACCAATGGGTGACATCACCGTGGGTTTATATACATAAACCATTAATGGCACAACACACCCTAAAATATAGTGAAAAGTGCCACAAATTCAGAATATAACTGTCATTGAGTATATTCTTAGTTTTTATATAATTAACTAACTAAAAAAATGGATTTACGTAGGTGAAGTTACTGTAGGATTTAAAATCAAGTTTTGCAGGTCTTACAGATGCTAAAAATTCTTTCCGAGACAGTCTTAAAAGAAGTTAAACATTCTCTAATTATGATCAATTTCCATGAAGAAAATGTATTTAGCAGAAACTTTTCTATCACGCTGTTTGGTTTAATTGCAAAAAGCAATCATCTAACTCCATGTGGCATGATTCTGAACTAGATATAGGTGTAAAGTGAGACTGCAGCTCAAATTAATTAAACTGTATCTAATTAATCCTTCTCTTTGGAGAAACAAACTGCTGTCTTTGATTGTGCAGGTTTATCTCAAACACTGTGTGGAAAATATTTTACCTTGTTAATAACAAGGCCGTAATACTGCTGATAGTGTAAGTGACTGATGAAAAACACATCTGAGAATGCATTTCTTTTGGTGTATGCTGTTTTCCAATACATGTGAAAAAAAAAGCTGAGAAAAAATTATCTTGAAATAACAATTTTTCCAGTGGACAATGCTTTCCTTCTTAGAGATGCCCAAAACTGAACTCTTATGTCTGGAATTTGAGCTGATAGGACACCACAGAAATAAAGAGCACTTGAAATGATGTATGGTGACTCATGGAAAAAAGCAAAGAAAGAAAAGCAATTGAGATTCTGCAGGGGAGAGCTAAGCGCTATTTACCTAGGCTGCCCAGAGCGAGCCTGTGGGCACAACACAGTTGACACCACGAGTAAATGATGCCCACTCCCATCTCTCATGGTGATCAAAAGGAAACTCTGAAAATCTGTTTGGTTCTCTCTCGACCATTTGGACATTTTCTACACTTGAAGATTTTTAAATTACCCAATTACAAGATTTACATTTAAGTTTTGATTGCACTTTATTTTCCAGTACATGAAAACATATCAAGCCGTACTTCTATCAAATTACACAAAAACTAGAAACTATGTTTTTAAGACAGTATTAGACCACTTTATTCGAGGGTAATTAGGGACGCATCACAACAGAACTGTCTGTAAACTAAAGTGCATTGGTTTACCACTGTTAGACAGGAATATTTTGTCTATGGGTGACTGCACAGTTTTATTGTGATACTGTAGGCAGATAATTCAATGCAGTTCTGCTGTAATGTGTCCCCAATTAACCTCTAATAAAGTCTAATAAGGGTCTAACAATGGCAAATAATACACTTTAGTTTACAGTACAGTTCTGCTGCAATGCGTCTCTTATTACCCTCTAATAAAGTCTGATGAGGATCTAATAAAGGGTCTAATTCTGTCTAATACAGAACATATTACTTCTACTTTTTGTCTAATTTAATACAAAGTATGGCTTTTTACATCTTATTAGTATGCTGTAAAATTTAGTGTGCCCAACTTTTGTACCCTGTGATCTTTCTGTGTGGAGTCCATTTACAGTAAAAGAGAGTGTCCATTGTCCAGTGAGGGAGGGAACTCCCACTCATCTTTGTTCAGTAGTTTGACAATCACTTTTCAACAAAGTGACTCATACAGTAGATACAGATTTATTCATAGCTGCTGGTACCTGAAATGACTGTATCCATGTCAAGAGGTCAAAATACAACAGCACTAAATCCTCACTAGCCAGATGATCTCTCAATTCACAAAGCTAATGGCACTGTGCTGTGGAGAAGCGACAGTTTTTGTGTTCATTGACTATGGATGAGCATCTGGTCAATGTGGATGTGTGATCTGATTGCTGTGCTCCTCCTGAGAGCTTCTCACTGTGTTTCCCTATGCACAAAGATAAACATGCAGGCATACAGAGTCACGCTCTGCACCCACAACTGCCTCTGTGGTGGCATACAAATGCAACTTAAGTACATGACAAACACTTGAACCGTTAATGCCACAGCGTGAATGTGAAGGAAATGGGACTTTTAATTGTAAAAATCATACTGTTTATGAATGGTTTTGGACTGTTAACATTTGTGAACAAGTCTCTTTTAAGGGTAGAAAATAATAATTCAGTGCTGTCAACACAAGATCACTTTTGAGGCTTGCGTATCTGATAGACTTCATACAGTACAGTCAGTAACAATACACCAGGTGATTTAATGGAATATAGCTGCTTGGTGTAGTACATAAAATCGTCATAAAATTTTCAAAATGACAAAGCTTATTGGGATCTGCCATGAGTCTATAAAATGGAAAAAAATCTAGCCTTGGATATGGCCTACAGTGTGCCCTGAGGCCAGGGTTCTGCAACCTTTACTGTCAAAAGGACCATTTTTGGCCAAAAAAGAAAAAAAAAACAACTCTGTCTGCAACTGTCAAATTTTATTCTCCTCAAAGACCCTTCTTTTTTTGGGGGGGGGGGATTTGGCATAGCTTGCCAATGAAGATTCAAGACTAGCCACCGGCCAAATTTAGAGGAAAAGGCACTGAGCCATAGACATAGGCTGTGACACACATTTTAGTTGACTAAATATTAAAACATTGTTTTTTATTGGGTATAGGCTTCTCCTTTTTACATTTTTTACAACTGGGCTTGAATTTTTATGCTTCTACTCCACTATAATAATTTGATTGCTATAGATTTTACTCTCTTTGCTGATTTGGATTTATAGTCATAAGTTATAACAAAAATATTTAATGTTGTAGCTGGTTGAGGTGGAGCTTTTTAACTGCTTTACATATAGCCTGCTTTTAGGTGGTTCAATTATAATGCATCATATTTTAGAAGCTGATCATTTGTAAATTATTAAGTATTAATCTGAAATGCAAGTAGACCTGTAGCTGTGAAAAAAAAAAAAAAAAAAACATTGTACAAAGTGCTGTATTTCCCTCTGAAATGTAGTGGAGTAGATGTAAAAGAAGCATAAAATGGAAGTATGGAAGTACCTCAAATTGGACCTAAGGGTGTAATAAGAATTTCAAGATTTTGGCTACCTGTCTAATTCACACTCCAAACAAGTAGGCAGCATATCATCAGAGGAACCACTAACTTCTGCTGACTGTAGTCACTGTTAGCTAGCAGGGAATGCCAGTGGGAAGCGGGCTGTACAATGGGACCGTTGCTTCACAAAGAAGTATTATGAGATCTCTGCAACACATCTGGGGTATAATGTCAAAACTGTTATTTCATTACATTCTGTTTAGTTTTGAGTGTTTTAAACTAATATTCTTACATAATGGCACCATACAGTTAATGGGAAAATTAGTTACATTCAGTCAGCACTGGAAGTATGAATTGCACTGTTCCAATTATAGGAGCTGTTTTTCAAACTTGGTCCATTTAATGAGTTTGTGCTCATTTCCAGGCAACTTATGGTGCTCAAGAAATAAAGACTAATGTGAAACTCATCTTCAATCAGATATACAAGTACTTATTATTTTGGTTGTCCCTCTTAAAAGTTAGGTCAAATCTCATCCATTCAGTAAAATGCTATCTAGTCTGTTTCAGACATAAAATTAGTGCAGGCTTTCAGAATGTAGCATGTTTTAGCCCTTTTCAGAGATGTAATGACCTTGATTCCGCTAAGCAAGCACAAATGAACTGAAAATTATACCAATCCATTTCCCAAGCACAACTTAATGGCAGAGGAATGAGCAAAACAGATTTTCCTTTACAGTTGAATCCATCATTACACAGTATTATGTCTGTGTGAAGAATGGCCTGTGATTTACTCTTCTTTCCATCATTTATCTGCATTAATTTTATCGTAAGCTGGACAGAGGTCATTTCGTACTGTCAGCGAGTTACATAATCAAATTTCTGTTTTGTGCTCTTCTTTGCAGTATGACTAATTAGCTCTGGACATCCTCAAATTTATACTGCCTGGAAAAAAAAAAAAAAAACACCCTTCCATCTTGATAGCCACAATCAAGACGAAATGAACTAAGTGCTACTGGCCAGGCTGGTAAAAAGCATGATTTCTGTCAGCTTCAGTATGACTAAAATAATTAACTGAAGCCGCAGGCTGGGGAGAAGGTTTGATTTCAAGTGAGCAGAGGATGGAGTAAAGTGCGCTGACCTTCCAGCCAGGGTTTAAATGCCACCAGAGGGCTTTGTCTGGAGTTCACTTTACTCTGAACTCCTGCCCAACTCCAAAAATAGAAACTCACATTCAAATTTAAGGCTTCAGTATTTGATGAATGTTGATTTTAACCACCAAAGCTGGTGACACGTGAGCTGCTGATGCATTTAAACTCCTCGGGGTGTTGAAATGTTGAACGCAGTCAGCAAATACACAACTGGAGTCCCACAGAAAAAGGTGATGCAGCATTTTTAGATGGAAAAAGAATAATGTACTCACAGGCACACTTGTGATTTCAAATAATTTATTATTTAGCAGTTGCAATATTAAGTTTCATCTTATCTTTATATTAGCAATAATACATGTGTCCCCTGATTTCAGCATCCAATGTTTGTTTTACATTTTAATAAATCAGTTCATGATGAAAGACTATCTGTAGTTCAAAATTGATCTGTGATTACATTTTGTCACCCATGCGTATAACGGGCCAATGCAATCACTATTTCAAGAGGTAAAAATAGTTAAAATTGTACAGTAGTAAACATACTTCAAATAAGCATTCAAATAAACAAATTCAGTACAAGTGATACATAAATATAGTGTCAACCTGACCTGTGTAGCAGGGTTTTTATGATTTTTTTACCCAGTTCTGGTTGATTGACCATTTGCTAAGCCCTGTTCCTCCAAGTTTCAGTTGCTATGTCTGTCAAGCTTTCCTTGTCATACAGCACATATGCGGTTTACATAACAGTGGCAGATTTGCCACTCCAGAGTCCTGCACGGGTCCAGTTTTGCACCTGTTTTCAGCTACAGAATGAGAACCAGATCCAAGCTGTTACCGCAATTACCTCTAAGTCCAATCTGCGCCCACCTAGAACCATTAATATAAGTTTGTTTGTCACTCACTTACGTTCTCAAATGGCACAGCGGCTGTGCCCCTCCAGCTGTTGATGTGTTTCCATAGTGACGATATCACTAGCTTGCATCTATCAAAAGCTAATACTTTTTGAAACTTTACAAACAAGGCAACTGATAACGTTACTCTCACAGTCTTTAAGTGCACCTTTATCCTCCCAAATATCTAACTCTGCCTTCAGCGATGTATTGTCCACAACTTGGTGTTCTCCACTCCAGGTTACGTCACAGGCATTCACAGTAAAATCCTGTCTGCTGATTATGCCTGATATAAATGTTAAAAATACTTCACAACCATATTTATTTCTGATTTATTCGGTGGGAAAAATACATTACTACATAATCTCTGTTATATTATCGTTCTTACCTGCTGGACATGAATTATATGTAACTAATATATATCTTTTACCCCTTACACAATGTTTTTGCGGCTCACCCGGCAGGTACCAAACCCAGTGCAGGACTCTATACCACTCAGAATTGTCAGTTATTTTCAAAATAATGGGGGCATGATTTCACACAGAAGTAAACAAAAGAAGGTTTCTCATTTCTAGCCAAAACCTCAATTTTATCAGTTGTGCAATAGATAGCCAATTTAGCTAACTTAACTCTGAGTTAGCTGAAAACCTCTGGTTGTTTTTTATGTTAAATATGCACTGGATGGCTACATACATGATATTGTGCTAAAAGGCTAAAACTAACAGGTCTCACATAAAAATTCATCATCCTCGCCAGTTGATGGTCCATGTAGAACGCATGGAAATAAATAAACAGCAATGTTTTTCTGTTGCAGTCCTAGTGCCTGAAGTGTGATAAGGAAAATGGTATTTAGTTCTGGTATAATCCAGTTTGGCTGTTTCAAAAATCTTGCTCTTTTATGTTTTCATTTTTAACACTGCAAGAACAAAGACTTTTCAATATCTTGGGTAATGTTGGCTGGGAGTATTGGAGTGAAAACATCTATTTATCAAAATAATAATAATAATATAATAATAATAATAATAATAATAATAATAATAATAATAATAATAATAATAATAATATATCATCATATCATCATATATAATGTTTTTATAATGCAGTGCAGAAATACTACACAGTAGATGTGCTAGTAATGAACTGTAGTACTGTAGGCATGTTAGCCAGACATGCTAACATTTGCAGCTTACTTTAAAGAGCAAACACACAGTTTAATCGATTCCTCACACGTTTGGTCTTGTGTTTTTGGTTTTGGAAAAGTTAGGAGAACTTGTACCACCATCCAAACTCTTTAAATGCAGAGTGTGGCTTATAGAGAAGACCCACTGAAAGAGAACAGATCGCACAACATCGCCTCCCTCTCTTTCTTGTGTCAACATGCACAAGCTAGCGAGTAGCTTGCTCATTAGCAAACAATGAGGAAATATCATAAGCAACCGTAAGCAATTTGTTTTTCTTTGTATACGTAATCCTCAAGGCCAGGAACATAGAAAAGAGGGATCCAAGAAAGTACATTAATGATCTTCTCCTTCACAGACATGTCGTCCCAGCAGGTAAACACTAAACCTCCTGACTGACCAATACTTTTTTTTTTCTTTGTCGGGTTTTTTTTTTTTTTTTTTTTTTCAAAAATCTGCATAGCCACCAGGCGAATTCTGCCCTCATTTACATTAAGTAGCAGATGTTCAACTTTCAACCTTCCCTTTTTTTGCATTGCTGGTCAGTACTGTGGTGCCAGGAATTTCACAATGCCTTGCGAAGCGATTCGCTCTTGTGCCACTGAAAATTAATGGTGGCAAACTTTACAAAGCATTGCATCGCTTTCAGTCGTTCTTTGCTGTTCCTACAGTCCCTTGTGCACCTCTTGAGGCATGCGGAGAAATCCAAAGCTTGACAGGCTTGCTGTGCCTAGTTACAGTTGCTAAGCTATGACTGGACAGTCACTGTTCAGGTGCAGGGTTTAGCAAATGGTCATTCTGGGTCAGTCTTATCCATGATTGCCACTTTGGTGCTTGAGTAATTGAAAAAAGTGTAGTAGTTTAAGATAATAAAGTCTTTGATGCAACTCTACGAACAGAAGTGAAAGGAACAAGCACAAGGGCAGAAGTGTTAGAAGTCAGTGGGGGGCACAGATGGTGATCTATCAAAAATGACTCACAGTATGAGCGGATGGATGGCTTATTGGTGTTGTCCTTCTATTTGTGGCAATGGACAACTTAGTAGAGAGCCCGTAAGTAAATGTAAAATACTGGACAAAATCTGCAGGAAAAAATAAAACTTATATCACAGTAGTCTTTATTTATATGCAATGCCCATCAAGCCTGATTTTCAAAGTGTTTTTAGTCTTTAAGGTAGTCTGCAGAAGTCAGCGGTCAGCATTCATTCTGCGCAGTTTGGGGGGCAGGTTGTCCTCTGGCCGACTCCCGACCAAGGGGATCTGGACTGGTGTTGGGGCTGGAGCAGCGATGGTGCTAATTGCTGCTGGCAGTCTGTGTCTCTCCGTCTCAACCTCTTCTATGTCTCCATCCAAGGACAGCAGCTGAACCTGCTCCTCCAGCTGTCCTTGCCTCGCTACCGGGATGGAGCTGACCTCAGCCGCTGGATACTCAGCGGAAGGTCTCCTGTGCTGGAGGCCTTCCCCCCTGGCAATGCCGGCCCCGTCTTCAGCCCCCTCCAGAGAAGCTCCTCCTTGGTAGAGCTCATGCGCTGGAGTTTACTGGGCAGCCTGGTGGCCTGGTCCTCTATGTGGTCGGCGTAGTCGGCTGATAGGAGCCTTTCCCTGCGGCCTCCGCGGCCTCCGTTACCCAACAGAGGAGAGGTTGGGGTGGGTGCAGAAGGCAGAGGATTTGGTGACGTCAAGGAAGACCTCTCCTCCTGCTCTTTGACGCTGTAGGGAGGCGTAGGGACCTCGAACGTGTTGTGAAACTGAGAGTAATCAACTCTAAAGAAGCCTTCCTCCAGTGACATGACAGGGAGGAAACGATGGCCCCATAAGACTTCATCTTCGGTGTAAGATGTCCTCGCCTGGCATGTCATACCTATGATGGAGAATAGAGACAATTACAGACAAGAAAAAGGTGATGACTTAAAACTCAAACTAAATCATAGCAAGTGGGCTGTTAAATAAAAATGGACAGACAGCCAGACAGGGAACAGCAATTAAAAGTATAGAGAAGTGCTTCAGGGAAAAGAGAGACAGAGATATGGAAAAAATATACGACAGAAATGTAGAAGGGCTTGTGCTCTTGAATAATTAAAGACCATGAAATTAAACATTCTATTAAATATTTTATTCTACAGTACTGAGAAATGCTCTGTGCTACAGGGTAATTGATGATGAAACAAATGATTAGGGAAAGAGAAGCTTATTTAAAGTTCATATTAAAATAATAATAATTTGCTCTAACCAGTCGTCTCCACGATGCCCTCTAGGATGACAACAATCTCAAACTGCTCGTTCATGAGTGAGCGCTGCGACAGATCGAAGAACGGGCTCTTGGTGTTGATCTCGTGGCAGATGGTTAGAGGCGACACCAAGAAGAGCTGGTCCGCCCCCGTCCCAAATCCCACGTCCAGCTCACACTGGTCCAGGGGCAGGAACTCACCCTCTGGAGTCTGCCGAGACTGGAAACACAAATGATCCGCACGTATTAAATTCACATTTTTATTCATGAGGGGTAATTTAAGACAAGTCTTCTTCAATGTTCTGCTCCAAAAAGTAACAATAACTTTTTTTCTTTGAAACTGGATACCTAATTGAGTAAGTTAATCACAGCAACACAAGTTAAATACCACTGACTTTATGGTACTGAAACATTTAACTTAAAAAAAAAAACATCTGTCTAAATGTAGTGGTAAATTACCCTCTTTGAGTAGCAGTTCTTTTCATGTTTGAATTTTTTATTTTGCAGTCTTCATCTTCTGATGTCTGAATTTAACCAACCCAATTACAGCAAACTGATTTTTTTCCCACCGCACTTGTATTTTAAGATCAGAATTTGACTGATTGAATCTTAGCAGCTGGAATATTACTAGTGTTGGACATTTAATTTTCTGCTTGGATTTGGAAATGCAAGAAAATCAAACCACATAGCTTTGGATAGGTTGTCAAATACGCCAGTGCTACACATTTAGTGGTATTTAAAGGAACAGTTTGATGTTATGGGAAATACTTTATGTTTTGGCCAACAAAGTGATATCTACACGCGAGGGTGGTGATAACATGGCAAGATGGGAGTCACAAGCCAGCCTGCAATGCATCCACTTAGTGTAACTAATGCAAAGTTAAGAGGTTTAACTAAGAGTATATATAATGTACCTACTCATATAACTAAATACTCTGAATACTGTTAAAGGAATAGTTCAGCATTTATTGGAAATATGCTTATTTAATATCTTATTGAGAGTTAGATGAGAATACCTTTGTTCATTTTTAACCACTGCGACTTCAGCTCCACAGACAGCAGATTTATCAATACACAGCACAATTAAGCTACTGATGTTTCAGAGCCATGGTCGGGGCCATGGACTCTTAACATATTCAACTAAACAACCCTCCTGCCCCTGCACTCTCTGCTACTTGGGGATGGAGAGGCGGGGTGGCAGGTTAAGAAGGGGGATGTATTTTTTGTCACTTTGCTGACAAAGGGGGATAAATCCACCCTCAAATCACCTACTGTATATTGGTTAATATAAAGCTCCCACAAGAGGCCGATTAGCTTAGCTAGAAGCTACTTGGAATCCCTCCAAAATTCAAAGCACTGCTTTGCTGATGTGCAAAAAAAAAGTTTAAGATTTTATCCACATGGCTTCAGGGGTTTTTACAACCCTGAGGATGACTGGTGTGCTGTCTATGAGGCCACTTCACCAGCCAGAACATTTTTATGTTATCTCTGTTGGATAATAAGAGTCACTTTAGAGGACATTTTCCATCTAAAACCCCTTACAGCTACTGCATGTGTGCATGTTTTCTTGCAGGTGTAACCCTGATGGGATTTGAAGTAGTGTTAAGGTCCCATGAAATAGCTTTGAAAAGGCAATTTTCTTCTGTGATTTGACATGGTTCCACATGACATGGGAGGTTGGAGTGGGAGTTAGAGTGAGGAGGGAGTTCAAAAGCAGGTCTGCAAACTAGAAGTGATCATAGTTGTTCGGGACCGGTTCCATCACCCCCAGTTAGGACTCTGACTTGCTGCTGCAGTGCTAGTTTGCTTGACAGACCTGCATGTTTTGTAACACTGGCATTGGAAGAGGTGGCTAAAAACCCTCCCGAAGTTTAATCACATTTTACTGGAGAGAATGTTAATGTGTCTCTGGCAGCTGGATGAGTCAACAAAAAAATCTTGACACTTTTGGCAGAGACATGGATGGATTTGACATAAAAAAAAAAAAGGAAAGAAGAAAGAAAATATATTTTTACAGATTTTTGGCATATAGTGATAGACAGCGGAACAATACACCCAAGAGACGCAACTACTAGAAAAGTGTTCTTCAGACTTTGATGTTGGTGAGAATAAAGTTATAAAAAACATTGGTCTCCCACAACTGTGCCAGACAACATGAGCTTTAGTTTGAGATGCTTGGTAATCTCGGTAATCTTTAACTCTCATTGCCAGCACATTAGAGTACTTAAAAACTCTCTGTAGTAGCCTGGCCTCTGAAACAAGTATCATTAGATTATAGAGAAGACACTAGTGCTCATGCTCTTGGGAAACCAAGCTCAATCAAATAAAGTACTCTTTTAGCTGTTAAATTAAAACATGGGATTAGGGAGAAGGCTCTCTGTGAGCTCATAAAACCTCTTTTGCTGTCAATTGCAAGCCTCTTACTCCAGTTGATTTGTCAAGAGTGAATGATTTACAAAAGGAAAAGGTGTTTGTTTCACCCAGAAGGCCAAAGATAAAAACCATGCAACAGCCATTATGAATTCCACTATTATCACAAGCGAATAAAAGCCAAAAAAAGTGTTAAAATATTACCAAAACTGAGTAATATTCTCAATTCAGGTTGTACTTTCTGTCATATCATGTTAACTTGTATGCACAGTGGTCTCCCTGGCCCTTTGAGTGAGGAGCCACTCAGTCCACAGATGGCAAACAGGCTGTCATTTGTATTCACAGTGATGTTGAGGACAGAAGGGTGTGACATTTCACAGGAAGACGTCTGTGCCCACAGATCCCTGGCTCGCCTTGGTGAGAGAAAGTGTCACCCGTCATGCTGTATCAGTGATGGGCGCTCCTGGAATACGCAGACGGGGAGCCTACGTTGCATGTCTGCTGAACTTAAATCAAGGTAAAATGTTGTCAGAGCAAGACAGGCGGATGTTATACATCATGTAAAAATGTTGAAAATTGTGGACACCCGGAAAAAAATGAAAGCAAAGGGAAAAAAAGCAGTACAAGGCGACATCGCCTGCCTGTCCTTTAATCTATAAGTCTGCTTGGCATATTCTCATAATAAATAAAATACTATTACTAACTTCCATTTGGCATGTTGACGTTAAGGGAAGGATTTATTTGCTTTCTCTCTGAGAGTTAGATGTGAAGGTCAGTGCCATTCTCATGTAGGATAAATATGAAGTTACAGTCAGCAGGCAGTTAGCTTAGCTTAGCATAAAGGCTGGAAACAGGGAACCAGCTAGCCTGGCTCTGTCCAAAGGTCACAAAATCCACCCACCAGCATCTCTAATGCTCACTGTTGATTAACACGTTGTATCTTGTTTCATACATACAAAAAAAAACCCTATTTTGCTGCAGTGACCAGACGTCCCAGTTTGTCCGGGATTGTCCCCGTTTTAAGCTAGGAGTCTCGAGTCCCAACAAATATCTGTAAAATGCCTGGGTTTTCAACATTCACCACCAGATTTTCCTAGTTTTCACCACAATAAAAATGATAATTAGGGGCCGGGCAGCCTAAGCTGCCAGGACCCTATTGTAATCCTGCATGTTCTTCTTTCTTCTTTCTTTCTTCTTCCGAGGAAATCCTACTTCCCATGCACGAAAAATGACCAAACTTTGCACAAAGGTCCAGTCCCATGTCAGATTGCCTCAGCTGCAAAAACAGGCCAATAGTCCTGATGGTGGCGCTACAGCAAGCCTCTAAAGTTCAAAATTTTGAAAATTCATAATAAATCAACCATATGTGCTACAGATTTACAACTTTCACCACAATGTAGCCCCGATACTGAAGAAACTTTTGTACATTTAAACCTATTGCAAATTATGAAGTCCATCACTCTGTTTTTTTCAAAAACTGTAAAACTTATTAAACCTATCTCCTCCCACAATTTTTGCTCAATTGGCACCAAACTTGCTACAGAGCATCTTCAGACTGTCCTACACAAACGATCCACACAGATTTTTGATTTATCAAAAATTGAGCCTACAGTGCATCAAAATGTTTGACTGTAAACGGTATTATAAACATATACTTGCAAATTCTTGCTAAATACATTTTCAATGTTCATGAAAAAAAATGACAAAATTTTGGAGTCATGGTAGATGATGTTTGGAAAATATCAGAATTTTATCTCAAAAACTGAATTTTTTACAGCATTTTGAATTTCACTCTCATGCGAACAATTGGAGTCAATGCAAAAATGTCATTTTTAAACATCAGTTTTTCACTTTTGGAGCCAATAAATCATTGTTAAAAACTAATGACCAACATCTCCATGCTGTCTAGATGCAATTTGTGTATTTTGGGATTTTTGTCTCAATAACTGAATTTTTGACAGCCATTTGAAATCTGCCTTTACATGCTAACAGCTGCTGTCTTGCACACAGGTGACTGGCTTGGTCAATTTGTGAAGCTACAAGTGGTGTTTCCATTTGCCAATTAGCTCAGTGAGATAGAGGATGGTTCTTGGTGTTGAAGGTTGTGAGTTCAAGCCTCAGCTTGTACAACATTTTCCATATGAAAAATCTACCCAAACTTTTCACAAAGGTCCAGTCCCATGCCTTTAGCTCAGTGAGATAAAAGATGGACTTCGGTGTCAGAAGTTGTGAGTTCGAGCCTCAGCTAAGGCAGGATGGACTTTCAAATGTGAAAGCCTTATGTTCAGGTATCATGCTATGTGGATTAGAGACTGCTAAGATTTAAATAATTATGATTCAGGGAGTTTTGGGAAGAGACAAATACTCTTTATCACCACGTTTCCCTGTTATCCCTTGTCTCTTTTCCCTGTTTATTTGGCTTAGCTATCAGTCAATATGCAGAGTCTCTTGTGCCAGAAATTGTGAGTTCAAGCCTCAACTGATGTAAAATGCACATTAGAATGCCGCCGTTTTTTAATCTTCCTACACTCTGCTTGTTGCTCAGAATTGCCTAATTTTGCCTAAAATTGCCCGGCCCCGACCATTGCTGCGCAGCAGCTATAATTATAGGATTATTCTTGTTTCCAGCGCTAACCTGAAATGAAAACATAAATATAAACAATGTACAATTTGTCTTAATTCAACACTGATCTGTCTCTGTGTGTCAATCAAATCTTTAGCTAAGGCTTAGCTGTCATGCCAAAGAGACAGTCAGTCTTTTGTAAAGAGCTCCAGGAGGTTTACTCTTTCCTTTGTTAAGTACTTAGCAATGAAAATGCTGCATTCTTAGCGTCCAGTTGTCAAAAGGTGTTTTTTAGGTGTGCTAAGCACTGAAATAATTGTTCCACAACTTGATGAAAATGCAGTGCATGTACAGGTGTACACATGTACACATACATGAACGTACAGTACCTGTCAGGGTCCTGGGTTGAGGGTTTGAAAATATGGTCACCTTGTATTTTGCTGTCTTTGGACAGAGCCAGGCTAGTTGTTTCCTGTCTTTATGGTAAGCTATGTTAACTGCCTGTTGGCTGTAGCTTTACATTTAAGAGGCTGGTTTAAAAAAGTGGCATCAATCTTCTCATCTAACATAAAGTAGATTAGTTCCCAAAATGTTCAGTTGTGCCTTTAAATGCACATTAAAACACTTTTTGACAGAGTATTATTTATTGTTTTGTCTTAAGTTCATACATGAAACACTTGCTATTTTGTTGCTAATTGATTCTCCTTTAGTCTTCTTTAATTTCATTTTGATATTTTCACAACTTTTATGGTCAGTCAAATGCAACCCAGGTCGGTACTTAATGGATCTATTTAAAATGTAATTAACACTGGAAGTGCCAGAATTTCATAGCTTAGAATGGCCATAAGCGGTCATTTTGACTTCCAAACTCTGTTATCACTCATGATAAATTCCAGACTAAGAGATTAATGCATTTATTCTGTTAGTTTTTAAAATCTTTTTAAAAATGAAATTACACTTAAATCTAAATTTTGCGAGAATATATTTATATATTTATCAACATATATGTACGCATGTAATAAATTGTAATGACTGCATATATTGACACCAGTATTCTTCTGTAGGTTAATAACCATCAGTGATCTGACTCAGACCTCAGATTAATAACTCAGAGCAAGAAACAGTTAAATGTATTTTATAAGATTATAAACATGTTAAATAATTACAACCTATGGGAAATGAATACAAAGATAGAACCAAAAAAGTCAGACACACTGCTATTTGTAGTAAGTAAGGGTACTTAATTTCAAAATCTGAGAGCTTTAACACAAAAATTCAGTGAGTCATTAGTGCTGAGACATAAAGTGTTACAACCGTCCCTGGTCTCCTCTACTTTATTTGTATTTTAATGTTGGGGAGTTGGAAATCAAGACCACTTGTTAAGTTTTATTGACGGAGACAATGATAGTTGCTAAGCAACCAAGATGCATCTCCAACTGTGCACAAAGTGACAATATAACAGGGGCATTTTTCCATGTGGTCAATATGACCGCCAGTGGTCAAAACAGGTATAAATGATTGCATTTAATTTGCTTTTTGTGTAATTTATATCAAAACACTGAAGTGAAAATATGAACACTTTAATGAAAAGTCAGGTACCAGCAGCAGTGTATTTTTTAACTCAACAAAATTATTACACAAATAAATTTGAAAATGACCATCTTGGCTGTTCTAGTGTTAACCAGCTTCTTGCCCCCGTCCTTCAGCAGTACCTCTTAGACTTAGATTGAAAAAAAAAAAAACTTTTAAATTTATTTTTCCATATTTGCTGTTGATTCTCACTTGCATCCTCTATTTCCTTTAACTGGGAGGAGCAAATGAAATCCTTTTTTTTAAGATCCTGTCGCATTTATGTGTAATATTTTTTACTTCTACCTATCATTTAAAAATGTAAATTATGACTGAGATACTGCAGACAGGTGTCCCATTTGTCAGCCAGTTCATGCAAGTCAGTGAGACTGGAAACCAATTTCCTGGGAGTCATATTTAAGGCATTCTAGTTATGAAAGTGAAGCTGCTATTTTTCAGATACTAGTGTTCACGGCTTCATTGACTAGTGCCAAAGTGTTGCAGCAAAATTATACCTCTGCCAAGGAAGAAGCAACCAGCTTGACACTGAGTGGTTTTAACAAGGTGAAAGTCTTGTGTGTTCTCTTACTGCTCCTAAACAGTCAGAGCCACAAGGGGGAAATTAATGGCCTTTGGAAGAGGAGCTGATATAGAGGGAGTGCTTAATTTACTAAACCACCTGAGATTCAGGTTGAGTGAAAGCAGGCCCTGGTGACACACTTCCTCCTTAGTGATTGTGTGCGTGTATGTGAGAGAGATGCACAGGAACACAAACAGTGAGAGTTAGAAAAAAGTGTAAGTGTGTGTGTGTGTGTGTGTGTGTGTGTGTGTGTGTGTGCACATTTGTCATTTTCTGTGTTTGTGTGTCCTTAATGCAACTGTGTATTTGTGTGTGCATACGTCCATGTGTGTCCAGCTGGATCCTTTGAGCTCTGGGCTGAAGATCAAACGTAAAGCTCAGACAGACGTCACATTTGAGCTGCCATTCCCAGTCTCTCGACAGCACCATTAAAGCTAATCCAGCTGTCATTCTTTTTTGTCTCTTCTTCTCTATTTCTCCTCCTCCTCTTTCTGCTTGTCCTTCAGAGTTAGACAGAGGCAGATGTGGGGAGTCATGCTGACATGTCTGCGTCTGCCTGTCTAGCTAAACGCTCGCATCCGTGCCTGTCTATCTGCTCCTACTAGCCCTGATCACTTATCTCCTGCTGGGGACCATCGCACTGAGACGAGCTTGTGCCGACATTGACGAGCACCACCCAGCTGTCACTCTCTCCTTCTGTCTCTCTGTCTTTTTTGTTTGCCACGTTGCTGCTGTTTGCGGCGTCTTTCCCTTTTGTCTCTGAGCACTTTTTTCTCCATGCATTGCTGCCAAACCGGATGCAGGCATGTTTCTTTATTTCAAAATTATATTCTGCCAGTGCTGCAGGGGTCACTGCACCACTGCATGCTATTGATTTATTAATGAAAGCTGCTTTAATATTAATGAAAATTCAAGGACAGTTATCTTCTTAAGTTAATATGCATTATGGATATAGAAGAAATGCACAGCGCTGCCAAGGAAACATGTTAAATAACAAATTTAGTGCAGGCTCTGCCAACTCAGTGGACCTTGATGCCAAATGAGGGTCTAACTGCAATAAAAATATCTAATGAAATGTAACTCACACTCAAAAGACAAAGTCTGTTCTTTTGAGTGTGTCTACATCTACGTCAGTTTTGTCAGTAAGTGCCTTTGTGACAAAACAGTATCTAGCAGGTGACAATTAAAGGACCAGTGTGTGGGATTTAGAGGCATCTAGCAGTGAGGTTGTAGTAAATATCACTTGTCTCACCCTCCCCTTCCAGCCTGAGAGCCTATGTGGCTGTGAAAGGTCGTCGAAACAGTCTTGTAGAAACATGGCAGTGCAACATGGTGGCCTCTGTGGAAAAGGACCTGCGTCCTCTGTGGACATAAACGTCTCATTCTAAGGAATTTCAGGTGATTATATACTAATGAAAACATATTTATCAATATTATATTCCATTTTTGCCATATTTTGTGAATAGATTCATGTAAATCTTACACACCGGACCTTTAATACACTTATTGACAGCTGTATCGGTTTATAAACTCCGATGTGAAGAACCAAAAAAAATCCACACACTGTCGATCACTTTATAGAGTTGTGAAGTGGGGGGAGCTTTTTTGTGCTCCCCTGGTTCCAGAGGTAAAAAAGACAATCCCAAAGACAATCTTACAAAAGATTAACAACTGTGTTAGAAAGTACCTGCAAAGCTGCAGGTACCAGCCAGTGTGCATAAAAAGTTTGGGGCAGAATTTAGCAATTCCAAGGTGCATTTTTGCTGGAAACATTGAATAATGAATGATAATAATAAAGATTAAAATTCTGCTTTGTGCACCACTAACAGTGAGGGAAAGCTAAAGGTTATATTGTTGAGAAAAACTCTGACTGACTTCTTCTCCATAGAGGCTGAGGCTCGTGGGTATTGTAGTATGTAGACCTGTCCACTGTGCCAAACTGACTGACAAAAAATGATTTCTCAGAACTGATTAAAACTGGCGGCATAACATAAACCATTATTGTTGTTACTTTACCCAAGGGGGTCCTGCATTTCCATATTAAAGCTGGCATAGGCAGTTTATTTTTATGTCAATGGCAAAAATCCCATAATACGCTTTCAGCATGATGTGATTCAGTTGTCTGCTCCTCCTCTTGGCTCTGTTTTCAGGCTTTAGAAGATCTAGCCCGTGATGGGAGACTCTGACATCACAGGTCGGTAAGAAAGTTGATTTTTCTAGAATTGCCTACTGCACCTTTAAGTAACACTGGGGACGTTGTTTGAAGAAAAAATTGAAATGGGAACACAGACCTTAGAAGAACAGACAAAAACTGTTTCCCTCCCTTTTCACAAATCTATTTTACACCAGGTCTGTCTTCATTATGGAGTCAGACTTCCCACGGTGTCATATTTATGTAAACATAACCGGGAAAAACCCACAAATGAGAGAACACCAACAGTATCAATATGGAAGTGGTCAACAGTATTTAAAATCTGCCACTAATGTTAACAGCTAATGGAAACATACTGCCAATGTGAGTCTTTAGACTAGATCTGTTGAATTGATCTTTATCTGCTCTACCTTTATCTCCACAGTTTTTCCCAGGGAAGGCCAGAACTGAAACTTAATGGTGGACCACAGGCCATAGCAAACACTTGTACTGTGTTGTTAAGACTCAAAAAAGTTCTAGCATCCCAAGTTCTCTTAACTGACTGATTTCTTGCACCAGATTTCAAGTGCCATTCTCAAAGTGCGTAGGCAATCAAATCAGGGATCACAAAAAAGTGATTTATATTATTTAATTAATTGTTCTTAAATAGAAACAACTAACAACAACTCTGGCCCCTGTTGCCCCACTTTAGGGCTTTAGACAATGGTTCAATATCACTGCTTCCTGGAACATTATGTAAAATTGTGAACATAAAAAAGTTGAAGAAAGATGTAAAATTTATAGGCTAGGTGCATTCCTGCATGATAATTACATGATCAAGAATGTGACCAACTTTAGTTTTAAAAATCCAGAGTATCCAGGTCCCATAAGAATTTACAACCCCCTGCCTGACAATTGATTACCATGTCACAGTGCGTTTACACAGCTCCATCATTAGGATTTACTGCAGCACGTCTCAGTGCTTCACTCAGCTTTGTGGGCAACCCATCTCACGGTGACCTTGAGCTGTGTGTTACCTGACCACACACCACGGCATTGTTTCCACAGTGCAGGTATAGTACTACGGGGTGATGTAGACTCCATTTACTCTACAACACCCCACTGTATAGTCTGGCATTACAATGGTGTTGCTTAATGGGCTATAAAACATCTCTGTGTCTGCAAATATACATTAAAAGACACATTAGAACATTGCGTCTATTCAGTAGAAGTCCTTTCCTGCACAGTGCAGCCTTCTAAACAACACATTTAAAGAAAGGAGAGGCTTTATCTGAAAATAAACAAAAGTGTATTTCAAGATATTATCCCACTGTCCAAGAAAAATCTATGAAACATAATGAAAACTGCACAGATGAAAGTAAACTTAGAAAATCTCATTTTGATTGTTTACTGTTTGTCCTCTGGGCATGATTGATGGTGCTGGAATGTGATGCTTTTCAGCAGATAATTAGAAAAGTCCTGGATGTCTGACCTTCCACCATCACAGAATAGCTGCGGTTAAAAAAAAAAAAAAACTATTTAATGATTGTTTAAAAAGATTATCGTTTACTGGCAGAAATCCCAGATCAAGATCATCGCATTAATCTAATTAACTGATCTCTGAACGAAAGCCAAAGACTGTTTAACTAAAAACTATCAGAAAAACAGACGGGTGAGAACTCTTCTAACAACAAACATTCTCTCTAGTTTGCCTTGCAGTAATTATATTACACTCAGGCATGTTTATTCACTTAAAAAAAACCTTAGCGTACACTCTTAGAAATAAGGATTCCAAAAGAGTTCTCTGTGAGGGGCTGAGGTTCTACCCAGAACCATTTGCTTGTGAGGAAGAAGTGTTTGTCAAGGGTTTTTTTTAAGGATTCCATTAAGAACCGTTTTGTCCAAAGAAACCTTTTTGGGTTTTCTTCAAAGATTTTTGAGAAGAAAAAAAAAAGCCTCCATACTGCTCGTCTGGTGTGATCCAAGTCTCATAAAGTCCCAGCATGCCAACTTGAAAGATGTCATTTACACCATGTTTTTAGCCTAAATCTTTGCTGTAGATCCTGAACTCGCAGCCATGTTCATGTGCGCATGTACGCCATCTGTACTGGGTGTGTGTGGTGTGATGGTGTGCGCACACAAGTGAAAACATGTTGGGGCTTTAGGAGACTTGGATTACGCCAGATGAGCAGTATGGAGGCAGTTTCTCTTTCCGGTTGCTTTTTTCCGTTTGGAAATCGTGTCACCACTGTGACTCCTGAGGTGTTTTGTGGACTAAAAAACTAAACCCAACCTTCAATTGACATGAGCATGGGTAGATAATGACTGAATTTTTATTTTTGGGTGAACTATCCCTTTAACTCGAGACAAGCGCATTATATAAAGGTTTGTGTATGTGTTATTTATTCTTAAGCTGTAACTTTACATCCTAATTTTTATATTAAGCAGCATTTCATTCACTTTGATGTTTTAATCACTTTGATGTTCTGAACTAAGAGAGGAAAAGAGACTTGAGGTATTTTTTGTTACAAGAGACTTTTAAGTTTGAATTCCAGCACTTTGATATACGTGTTTCACCTTTTAGCAAGAACTGTGCAGCCCTAATTCTTAGTAGAAATCCCAGGGGATTTCTAGATAAAACCCTTGGAATGTAAAAGAGTTCTCGGTTGAACCCCCTGGGTGAGTTCCAGATAAAACCCTAGAATATAAAACCTTCCCAGGTAGTCACAGGTGGTTTCTAGGTAAAACTTTGGGAACACTTAGTTCTTCAAAGATTGTTGAGATCCTTAAAGAACTCTTTCATCGGGGGTTTGTCAGGGGTTATTTATACCATAATATAAAAGGGTAGAACCACCCCAGGTGAGTTCTAGATAAAACTCCTTGGATGTAAAAAGGTTCTTGATAGAACCCCCTGAGAGGATCTTGTTAGCACTCTTAGTGGCTGGAAAGGCTCTGAATAGAACCCCCAGACAAGGTTCTGAGTGGAACCATTACACCATAGAAGGGTTCTCTGTAGAACCTCTCATAGGGAGTTGGGGGTGAAACCTTTCACAGATGGTTCCTGGTATAATCCATTATGTTTGGTTCTGGGAAGAACTCTCTGAAAATGTCCCAAGTGGAACCTTTCTAAAAGGTCCTACCACGAACCAAAAAAGTTCTCCTGTGGGGACAAGATGAAGAACCCTTTATGGTTCTAGTTAGCACCTTTATTTCTCTGAGTGTAAGGCAGAGTGTAGCACTGATTCTCCCTAATGTATCTACTCCGCAACAGGACTGCAGCAGTTATTGTGGCTTGTTCTGCTTTTGTGAACCAGAGATGCTCAAACTACCGTGTTACACTCTGCTACTGAGTCTCAAGGTATCAAATAAAGACCATAATCTTAATTTATCCAATCAATTCGTTTATTGTGGATCCATAAAAAGACATAATTCAACCAAGGAGCTGTAATATCAGGACACTCATTGTGCCGACAAATCTGTGCAAGGTCAAATATGACAGCATACCCCCTGGGTGAATATCCTGCTGCTTTAATTCTGTTTGAAATCACAGACTGAAACTGTCATAGACAGCTATTACAGAATATTAAAGTATCTCAATGGAACTATTGACCTCTGCAGAGGGAGAAAAGTTGATGAGATAGCATTTGTGCCTCAGTGATGCTGTGTTGACTAACTGCAATTAACACACCGTATTTTTCTTTGCCTTTCTGGGCGATTAATTAAAGAGTGAATGACGATAAAATGAAATAAAACTCATTCCTGAGAGAGCTGAAACATTAGTGATAATAACTTATTAAATCACGACTTTTAATGTGTTAAACTAAGTGACTTTTATTTCTCTAATGGATACCATTTTAGTGGAAAATGACAGAAACAGGGCAGAAACCATTATTTTAATATTAAATGCCTTTGTGCAACACAACAACCACATTATTGCCCTACTGGTGAGACTAACATACTGGGAGCTTTCTGGCGACTCCCCCTTGAGGTTCAGAAAGTAAACTGTCACTAAAGATCATCACGCTGCTCCGCAGGGATGACAAAAGCACAACTAACTCTCCCTGTCACAACAAAGCACCACTCTCCTTTGGATATCTGCTCATGTTTGGGCAGGGGAAAAGTAGATTTCATTTAGAAGACATGTCTGCTTACAATGAAGAGAAGTGAGGCTTGAACCTAAAACACACGGATGTCAAAAAAATCTAATTATATCTGATGAATTTTGGTGCATGAACATGGCTTTTTCAACTGAAAAATTTTAAAAAGAATTAAATCAAAGTGCCTCTCCTACTATCGGTCATAAATTCTGCAGAGAACAAAAACATATTGTTGAGTTTCCCTGGTGGAAAAAACTACCAGGTGTGACTCAGAAAATGCAGTGACTGATGCTGCAGTTTCAGTCTCCTTCAGTTGTGAAGTTATGACACAGAATGGATGATTAATGTATGAATGGATGATTAATATATATTCACACGTCAGCACTAAACTCTCTTTTTGTTGCTGCCACCTGTATGTCTTGCTTTTTGTTTGCAATATTGTCTGCACACATTTTATACGTGTATATGTCACCACTGTATGTATGTGTATGTAGGGGAGACTGGGGGTGTTGTAACCGGGGTTAAATGTAACATCGTCAGTTTGACTAAACAGAAGAGTTCTATTCGTGTGCTGCTTTGTTTGACTCTCTTTAACTTAGTTTGTCTTGGTTTAAATATATATACATATATATCCAATTCGATTCAATTCAAGAGTCTCTGATCGATATCAGATGATATCATATGTCCATTTAACACAGTCAGTTGCATTTGTATCAACTCCCATAAAGTAACAAAATGATGATTCAACAACTTTATTACTGAACTCTTCCGGACAGTTGTGACACAGACATGCCACGGGAATTTATAGATAAAGGTGTATCTTAAAGATGACGATATAGAGCCCCAAAAAAACAGTATCGGTCAGACCCTAATATATTTGTATGTATTGAGTGTACTACATATGTCCTGCTTGTTTGCATATGTCACTACTGTAGGGCTGCACCTAATGATTATTTTCATTATCAATAAATCTGTCGATGATTTTCTCGACTAATCCATTAGTTGGTTGGTCCGTAAAATGTCAAAAAAATGTGAAAATCAATTAATCAGTGTTTCCCAAAGCCCAAGGTGATGTCCTCAAATGTCTTCTTTTGTCCACAACCTGAAGATGCTCAGTTTACTGTCATAGAGGACTAAAGAAATCAGAGAATATTCACATCTGAGAAGAACAGAGAATTTTGACTTTTTCTTCTGAAAAAATGACTCAAAACAATTAATTGATTTTCAAAATAATTGCCAATTAATTTAATAGTTGCTTAATGATCGAGTAACCAATTAACAGTTGTTGCTCTACACTACTGCTTTTACTTATTTTTATTTTTTTAAGGCTTTTTTTCCCATGTGTATTTATCATGTGTATTTATTAATTTGCAACCTCCCTCTCTAAATAAGCTAAACCAGAAAGTTTTCCTCTTCTCTTTCATCATAGCTTCAGCTCCTTTCACCCTCTCAGGATTTCTTCTGCACTGAAACATGCAGCACACACTTCATATAAATCTCTATTAGCTCACAGTGCTTCAGATTAGTGGCATTTTGTCTTCAGGCAAGAGTATAGGAATTGGTTCAATTGATCTTGAAGTCAATCAGCGTAGTTTCCCACCTACTGTCCCCCGGGGGCCCATTCATCTCATGTGTGGACAGTTAAAGCAAAGGCTGAAGTTGAGATATACAGCTCACTGAGAGACATTCTGCTGACTGAGGGAGGACAGGACAGTTTGAGAGGACCCTGAAACGCACTGTGCTGCAGCTCAGAAATGAAGAGGAGAGGAGAGCAGTGGCACAAGAGTGTGCTCAGGTACAAATTATCCAGCACTGAAGTAGTTGCTGCAGGGGAGTAAATGTAAATGGTTATTCAATAAAATACAAGAGCTGGACCGATACATCAGTTGGCCGATATCAATGGCCCGATATTTGCTTTTCAAAGCTACACGGGTCTATATCGAATCAGCATGTTATTTGATATGATTTTTTTGCTTGTTTGTTTGTTCAACAGAAAATAAAGCATTTTGATTTTATTTGTTAGTTTTATATGCAGCATTTTCTGTATATTTGACCCCCTTTTCTTAATTCAAGTTTAAAGGCATAATATGCAACATTTCCTACAAATTGTGCAGACTTAGGAACATAAGTCCTTTTAATCATCACTTATGATTCACTAGAAGTGTGTGGTGATGTCTGTAACCCTGCTCTCTGCCTGTATTTCTCATATTTTGCTGTGCTCGGGACGCTTTACCAACCCAAAACAACAGTATCTGACGTCCTGGGAATGAGACACGACAATAAACTGTATTTCTGGTGCACTTAAAAACATTCGGACGAAATCATACTGGTTCTACCTCTAAGAAATACATATATTTTATTTCTATATTAATATATAAATATACATATATTTATTTTATTTACTTGCCTGACATGGCATTTTACTTGGCCCAGGCAGGTGGGCAATCCTTATTGTTGAGCCCTGTAATTGTTAAAAATATCTGTGAAAGTGGACAGTCTCAGTGCTCTGACATTATTCTGGAGAATGAAGTTTATTGTTAAATAAAATATCCTTTAAATGTCTTTATTAAAGTGTTTGATAACTACATTTGAGGGATTCTATATAAAGGATATTGGCCAGTATATCGATATTGGAATTATTTTCCTCTCTAATATCAGTAACTGTATTGGCCCCAAAAATCCAGTGTAGGTCGTGCCCTATAAAATGCATCTGATGTTGGAGCCTGATGTTAAAACCATATAGCCTCTGAGCCCTCAGGGAATGCAATCAATTCTGGAGATGAATGGGAATTCAATGCATGACTTGGAAAGCACTCATAAAGCATAATGGCAATTTCAGAACATATTAAGGGACTGTCAATTAGTCTCAGCCTTGATAATGGCTTTTCCACACTTGAGATGGAGCTCACTGCGCCAAAGAAGTGCGCCTACTTGTGCGGTCAGTGTGGACATATTGCAACTGTTTAACCTACCTTGATGAGTTTGCACCTGATCTGCGCGGACACCATATGGCTGTTCCGCAGGTTCCCCACTCGGAACATGAGGCACAACTTCCCGTCCCGCTGCGAGATGACCGCGTCCTGGCTGAACATGAGCGTCTCGGCGCGCTTCTTCGGCTGCGACATCTTGATGAACATGCAGCCGATGAGGAAGGCGTCCACGATGGAGCCCAGCAGCGACTGGAAGAGGAAGAGGATGATGCCCTCCGGACACTTCTCGGTGATGTAGCGGTAGCCGTAGCCGATGGTCGCCTCGGTCTCGATGAAGAACAGGAACGCGGAGGGAAAGTTGTACACGTTGGCGACGCACGGCGTGTAGGACGGGTCGTGGCCGCCGTGGCTCAGGTCGCCGCGGATGTAGGCGATCACCCACCACATAGAAGCCATGACCAGCCACGCCACCGTGTAGGTGAGGATGAAGATGAGCAGGTTCCAGCGCCACTTGAGGTCCACCAGCGTGGTGAAGAGGTCGGAGATGTAGCGGCTCGTCTCCCCGCCAAGGTTACCGTGCTGGACGTTACAGCGGCCGTTCTTCTCCACGAACCGCTGCCTCTTCTTCTTCACCGGCGCGGAGAAAGTAATGCCCCGGTTGGTGTTGACCACCTGGTAGTCCTCGCCAAATTTCCTCCGTATGGCTGACATTGTGACAGGTATTCAATACTTGTGCAGAATCGGGCTCTTTTACGCAAGTTTGCCAAAAACATGCACCAATATCAGCGCAGGACTAGCATCCTGTGAGATGGAGATGCTTCTCCCTCCTGTAAATTAATCGTAAGTGAGCACAGATTCTGCGCAATACATGATTCAGACCTTTACGCAAAGGAGTCTCCTGCGAGTGCCAACTTTTTTTCTCAGGTCTTATCCATCCGTATAGGAAGACGAGAAGAAAAACACACAGAGAATTAGATTTAAAACAAAGGCTGCATTGAAAAAGCTGAAGGCTGTGTCCTTGGTTAGATCCACTGAGGTGCTGTTATTCAATAAAGAAGCTGTGAATGTGTGCGCACTGGTGCCTGAGGGACCGACCGCGCTTTCACTGGTAAGAGTGACTTCAGATTAAAGAGTGGAGACGAACTGCAGCACGGGAGGGAAATTTCACTTTCAGGAGGGGGTGGGGGGAGCTGATCTGATGTGGGGTTACACAGAGGGGAATGTTTTTTGGCTTGTATCCAATCAGGTAAAAGCCTCAGAGCGAGCAAACAATGTAGGAGTGAAATCAACCGTGCGCAACCTTTTAGTCTTTTTATTTTTTTACGCATTTTTTTTATTTTTTTTATTTCCTGTTTCCTAATTATCTCTATCTTGAGGAGAACACTGTATTGGAAAACTGGTTATTCTGAGTACTCGTGGTTATTGGCGGCTATTTAGTTCCCCCTAGCGGTGCTGCAGTGGAAGTGAACCTGAGACCATGCCAATAACGGTAGATGTGAAGCACATTATGTTACGGAATCATAGGAGTGACATAAAAAACAATAAGAAAATAAAGGTGGGGGAAAAAAACAGTAAATGAATGTGCAAATATTAAGACTGACAACAGAATATAAACAAATGATTGTAAACATTTCAATTTATTTTGGCAATTATCTGTTTATTTTAGTACAGTACACTCTAAAAACAAATGTTTTGGCTCAACAAGAAAATATAACGCAACAGTTTGTATAATTCTTATTGAATTATGGCAACTTCTAATGAAATGAAGTTCAGCCAAAAAACTACATTGAATCAGGGGAAACAGCTTTTCCTCTACAGTCAGAGGTATTTTAAATTACCACTTGCTAGAATAAGCACAAGTTTTAAAGTTGATTACTCATAAAAATCATAATAAGTTGTCCCTTTTTGACATATAATTTAAACTTGATTTTAAATTTTGAACTTAATTACCATAATTGTGAATACATTTTTTAAGCTCACAACTGTTTAAAAATTCAAGTTGCTCCAATTAGATTCGTTAGCAGCAATATGCAATCTTAGCTGTCTGAAGCATGTTTATTGAGTGGGGAGAGGGGACCTGACCTCATGGTGGAGAAAAATTAGTATCAGGCCAATTTTATTAAACAACTTGAATTTAAATCTCTTGCAATCTTAAATCAGTTAACACAGAAATTAAAGTTTAATTAAGAAAATGTATATATATATATATATATATATATATATATATATATATATACATATATATATTTGTTTATTGCATATAAATTAATTTATTTTTATGTTATGTAATTTCTTTATTTTTATACCTTTAGTTTTTCTTATTCTTTTCATTATTGCTTTTGCTGTTCTTTGAAGGGCCAGTCTGTCAGTCTGGCTTTGGGTGTTGTTGTTTTTTTTCTATTTTCAGATTTATGTCTTAATCTTTTACAGAATTATTCATTTTAATGCCATTTCTAGGACTCCATATCTTACACTGTCCAGTGCTCCATTTGAAGATACTGTTTCACAGATGGTGATGAAATGTCGCAAGAAAACTAATGCTGTATGTTCATTATCATATTATTGACGTTGTTCAGAAAATTTCAATAAACACACTTCAAACCAAGTCTCTATGGGAATATTATTATATTGTTATGGCTATTTGTTGTCAAAGCTATTTACACAAGCAGAATATGGAATCATTGTTGTCCTCTTGCAGGGCAGAGATCCACATTAGTTCTGTGTGTTTTTATTGTGAGACTGTCTGTGACAGCAGGGTAATGGCATCATAGCTCCAAAAGGAATATCAAATTGGAGTCCATGTAGAGCTGCTTCATCATTGTCAATGTAACATCTCACACTCCCAAAACAGCCTCACTGTGTTAATCAACTAAAAAAAAAGGCATATGAGGCAGATAGGGAGTACAGACAGACAGAAACATCCAGCTGGATTCAGTCCCAGGCCGCCAGCAGGAAATGAAGCGTTTCACACAATGAGCTGGTGTGTATACAAAATAAATGGCCATGAAAACAAATGGGAAAAAAACAGTTTTACTGGCTGAAGTTTTTGGATTTGGACTTGATGACGATGGTGATATTTGTACGAACAGAGGAACTGAACCCTGGCCACAAAGGACAGAATGATTCAGCTATCCTATATTCTTAACCTTCGTACAATAACAAGCGCAGATTGAAGTGTTTTTTTTCAGTTTTTATCAGAAATATGCTATGATTCACCGAACAGATGTACCGTACATGATGAGTCTGCATACTTGAATCTCTAACAGGGGAGTGATGAGTCAACTCAAATGTAATGCGCCAGTCGCCACATTGAAGTGTTTTATTTTATTGATCATCAAATTATCACTTTATTGCTTTAAGCTCCTCAGGAGCAACATTTCAACACATGCCAACCATGATTGGAAGTCATTTAAAGGGACAGTTTGCCCCGTAATCAAAAAGTCACGTTTTTCCTCTCTCCTGTCATGCTATTTTTTTCATATACTGTAGATAGTTTTGGTGTCAATTGGTGAGTTTTGGATATATCGGCTGTAGAGATGTCTGCCTTTTCTTGAATGTAATGGAACTAGATGGCAGTGGGGGTCTGGTGTTCGAGATGCTAAAACAATCATTTGAAAAAGTCAACAACAATCCCTCTTCTCAGAAATCATGACCAAGTTACTCAAGATAATCCACAGACCTTGTCGTGAGCAGTTTCATGTTGGTAGATTCTACCACAGAAAGAAAGTAGTTCCTACATGAATCTGCTCACGACAAGGTCTGTGGATTATTTTGAGTAACCGAGTCGTGATTTCTGGAAAGAGACACTAGTGTTATTTTTTTTTTTTTTTTCAAATATATTTTTTGGTGCTTTGAGCACCACAAGCAGAGTGCCATCAAGTTCCATTATACTGGAGAGAAAGTAGACATCTCATCATCCATATCCAATAGGCAAAAGTCAGCAGCCAATACCAAAACAATCTAGATGGATAAATAGCACTACAGGCCAGAGGAAATGTATGTATTTTTGATTCTGGGGTCAACTGTCCCTTAAATTCAGTTACTAGAGGTGATCTAATCAGCTCTCTGCCAAAACATTAACCTTCTGAATAGCAATGACTTCCACTGGGACATGCAGGCTCTGACCAACAAATAGGCAACATCAAGTATAAATTATTGTAGAATTTCAGCTTTGGAGAGTTTCTGTATCTATTCTAAAGCTTGCTTGTAATGTTTTAAATGAATAACAATGTGTGATATGAGAAGTTTATCATACCATTTATTGTTTTCTCATTAAGTTTATAAAGTTACGTGAACCCAGGACACTTGGTTACAATACCTTCAAACTATTCTATGTACCTTAAAGAAAAGTGACATTATACAATACAAAAACCCTTTATTCAAAACTTTACAAATCTCCGCTGGTTGCATCTGGCAGTTGTGGTGGCATTGCAGTAGGTGCTTCACCATCTGTTTCCTGGTGGGGATCTACACTCTACTGAGTGCACTCTACTTTATTTGTTAAATTATCTCTTTATTTTTTATCACTTTAAGCTCCTCAGAGGCAACATTTTAAGTCACATTTCATAAACTCATGTCATTACGTCATTAAGCTGATAATTAGCACTTACAAGTTTATAATGAAAACCATCTTTATTCAGTTTATGATTAAAGATGAGATGTTTTGTACTAAGAGTGTTTTTACCCTTGACTCCTGACAGAAAAAAAACAAAAAAACATTTAATGTGCTGCATGAGAGAGAAAAGACAAACAGCGTCTGGAATTTTTGTAACACCTCCTGATATTAAATATCAAATGAAAATGCATCAGTAGAGAAAGAAAAGCTTTCAAGGATTATTATGTAGGCGATCAAAGCAACCAGTTCTACCAAGCCACAAATAAGAAATAAGAACACTCTCATCATAGTGAATCCTTCACACATCAACAGAATATTTTCTATTCAGTCTAAAGAATAACACAGGCTCACCACGTACCAATGCAATAAAGTCTGAACAGGTAATAAAACAGTAAGAGTCCTATTAGGAGGCCCCAGGGCAATAAAGGGCCCGTGCGTGGACCACGTAAACAGAAATAAATAGGGTCTTAAAACCAGTGATGGAAGAAGTATTAAGACCCTTTACTTAAGCAAAAGTACCAATAACACTCAGTTACAAGTGAAAGCAATGCATGAAAATGTTACTGAAGACAAGTATGAGGAATATGTATTTAAAATATTAAAAGTAAAAGTGCTCAGTGCAGAAAAATGTTACCTGTGACTGTTATGCTATTGTATATAATATTAGATTATTATTGCTCACACATTAATGTAAAAGCAGAATTTTACTGGTGTAGTTGGTTGAGGTGGAGCTAATTTTGAACGATTTTGTTTAAATCTGCAACTAACGATTATTTTCATTATGGATTACTGAATGGATTAATGGTGAACAATTTTCACCGTTAATCAATTGATTGTTTGGTTTCTAAAAATTCTGAAAATTGTGAAAAATGCTGTCACAATTACCCAAAGTAACTGATTCACAATGCTCCTTTTGCCCAACCAACAGTCCAAACCTCCAAATGTCTTAACCGCGAATTAAAGTCATTAAAATAAATGAAAGGAAAAGCAGCAAAACCTCACATTTTTTGAAGCTGGAACCATGGAATGGTTTTACATGAAAAAGGACTTACAAGGATAGTTCACCTAAAAATGAAAATTCAGTCATTATCTACTCACCCTCATGCAGATTGAAGGTCGGGTTTAGTTTTTTTAGTCCACAAAACACTCCTGGAGTTTCGCAGGAAAACAGTGTTGCGGAATCTCCCAAATAATTTAAGTGAATGGTGACCAGTTTTCAAACGGAAAAAAAAAAAAAAACGGAAAAAAAACAAAATGTTTCCTAAAGCCCCAACATGCCGTTCACTCGCACACGCACACCGTCACACACCTAGTCCAGATGCCGTGCACATGCACCTGAACGTGTCTCCACACTAAGGATCTACAGTGAAGATTTAGACTAAAAACAAGGTGTTGGTGGACGTTTAGCTCAGTTGGTAGAGCGTCCGACCCATGTATGGAGGCTGTTAGTCCTCTGCAGCGGCCCCTGGTTCGACTCCCGCCTTCGGCCCTTTGCTGCGTGTCATCCTCTCTCTCTCTGCCCTGTTTCCTGTCTACTCTCTAGCTGTCCTGTCCAATAAAGGCAAAAATGCCAAAAAAAACAAGGTGTTAATGATGTCTTTCAAGTCAACTCGTCATGTCTGGGCTTTAGGAGACTTTACACCAGACAACAGTATGGAGGCATTTTAGGTTGGATTTCTTTCTGTTTTTTGTTTTTTTTCCCCCAGCTGGTCACCATTCAGATTCTACAATGATGTTTTCATGTGAAACTCCAGCAGTGTTTTGTGGAGTAAAAAACTAAACCCGACCTTCAATTGGCATGAGGGTGAGTAGATAATGACTGAATTTTCATTTTTGGGTGAACTATCCCTTTAAATGATGATCAAAATAGTTGCCAATTAGATTTCTGATTCATTGCCTAATTATTTCAGCTGTACTTTTATACACAACTTGGTAGTTTAACTTGTAACAACAACTCCTCATATGTTTTGTATGTACAAGTCTTAATTTGTAAAGTAACTACAAACTAAAGGTTTCTGAAAAATGTAGAGCAATAAAAAGTAGGCTATTTGCCCCTGAAATGGAGCAGAAGTGTACCATGAAAAAAAAAAATTCAACCACCAGAATGTGAAATTTGTACATGTACTTAAAGTTAAATCCCACCAGTGGTTAAAACTAGATTTGGACACAGGAACCTTCTACAAGTAGGGCCACAACATATAAGCTTATATAGCAGGACCTGCTTTAACTGATGATGACTACAGTGGAGCAAATTCCCTGATGAAATTTGCAATGAATCAAATGACCTAAAATCAATTCACATTGAAGCTGCGGCTTTTTGGGCTCCAGGGCAACTGTCTGCTTTGCCTGGTTGGTATTCCGGTCTTGTTTTTGTCTGTATGGATGCACAAATCTGATAAACAGGATTGTTATCGGCTCAGATTCTGACCTTATTAAGTTCATCATGCAACTGCCAGAAGTGACTGATCCACATGACATACAGTTTCTTAATCCATTTAGTCACAGTAGGCTGCTGACTGAAATTTTATGGCCACAATCCCTGGCCTCATGTTACCTGAGCTGATAAAGACTGATCAGTCGTCAACACAGTGAGGTATTAGGATTTTAAATGCTGGGAAAGAAAGTGCTGGAAGTAGATCAGTAATGAGTATCAGCACATTCACTGAGATGAGATATGCGAAGAGAAAAGTTGGATCGGTGCATTCTTAATTTGGTGCATGAGAAACATATTACATGCACATGCCTCAGTTGGACTGCATTAGGCTGCAGGTGACGTATGGAACAGAAACAATGGCGTAAAGTGGTTACGATGGGTCCCAGTGCAGGCTACCATTAGGCATATATACTGTATGTATTCTACCAACAATGTGTTGGATTTCACAGTCGAATGCAGCTGACACATTGTATGTACATATATTACTATATATACAACATAACATACATACATTATGCCACAGTCATTATTGGATATATGTAAAAATACAAAGAAAATAAAATATCTTTTAATTTAAAGCTACTACAAGGACCTTTCGTATTTTGGAGGCCCCTGTGGACAAAGTTGTAGTGTTTCCACTGTAATAACCAAAAATATCTAATGTCAAAAGTGAAATTATGGAAATGAAAATATCCTCTTACTTCTTTTTAACTGGCTAGCCTACTACTCACTGTACTCTGCACAGGAAAATGTAAACACGGGGTCAAGAATAATTATACAGAAACAGACATCTTCCCGTGGATAGTCTTGTTTGCTTATGTAGGTCATATAGAGGCATCAGTATTAAACTGAGGCTATTTCATAACCAGTTAAAAACTATGACAGAAATAGGTTTGTTTTTGTTTCTCTATGGTTACCCTGCCCCATGGGTTACCACAGTGCAACTGCACTGCATGCACTGTCTATATTTACACCACCGGACAGAAAACATGACAAGTAGCACATAAGCATGCAATCACACATATAAAATACAGCTTAAACAGTCACCATGGTTGACTCATCCCTGTATGATGCTGTCTTAAAATTTGAGAAGAATGATAAAATTTGTAATGTGCTACATTTTATGAATTAGGATCTATAAGGCTCATCAAAACAGAGGCTACTCTCATAATATCGACTGAAAATATGCAAAATAAGACCCAAACCCAAATAATTAATAAACAAATGAATAAACAACACAAAAATAGTTCAAAAAATAAACATTTACACCTAAGTGATGTAACATTGTTAAGTATTTGTAGGTGAAATTTAAGTTTAAATGTCCGTTTCCTTGTGTCCTGAATTACATGCAAAAACAAAGCGTTGCATAACGCCGTGGCCGTCTTCCTCACAGTATGTGTCCATGTAAATGTGTCCACATGTGTTTACATTACTACAGAGCGCAGGGCTTCACGCGCTGACCAGCGAGGCTCCCTCAAACCTCAGCAGCTAAACCTTCGCCTGTCTCCTCTCACGACCCGTCCGCTGCACCCATAATTCCCCGCGCCAAGACAAGATGGAAGAAAGCAGCGATCGCCGGAGAACAATGTTTTGGCAATAAAAACCCCCCGAAGTGGCGAACACGGAGAGAATACAGGCACGTTTGAAACCAACTGCGGTCATGTGTAGGTAAGCGGGAAACCAAAATGATTTTTTTATTCGCGGCGATTGCCTCGGCTTTGTCGAGATCGAAGCGACGGGGATTGTCTGGCTCTCGGCGCAAACGGGGAGATGCGCCGAGAGCCAGCATCATTGTTTCTGTTGCATGGGCCGTAATGCGGGTTTTCAGTCGGGGGGCAGCTAGCAGCTAGCTAGCTCATGGCAGCCCGATTGTTATAAACACAGCTGCTTCGAAGCGCTCAGTTTTATTTAGCTCGGCCATTTGATCTGAAGCTCACATGTGCCGCAATCGCCGAGGAACGTATCGCTTAGCTGAGTGCACTGGTAAGCATTATGCGCTTATGATTGGAGCTAAAGTTAGCTAACAATAAATAGAGCGCGAGACAGATTTGATTTCACGAGCGTCACCAAAGCTTTGGGAATCGGGAGAATGAGTAATTTCGTGCCGAGTTTAAAGCAAACTTACTGTTTAATTTCAACTTATTGGATCTTATTAACATATTTTTCTCTCTTTAATGAACCGTATTTGATTTTAGCGTGCGCCCAGCCGTATAATTACCGTTGAAACGGTGAATACACACGTTAACAGCATCAAATCGATGGATCCTGTTTTAGCGTTAGCTAGCTTGATAGCAACACTAGGAAACAGGCTGAACGTTACGTTACTTTGATCTTAAGGGACCGAATTATACATCTTTGACTACAAATGTGTCTTATTGCTGACTATACGACTAAAAGCTGTGATATTACTTCATTTAAATGGGTGGTTATAATTTCTGAGACGTGTGTAGTCGATTGTTTTGATTGAGGACGTGAAGATGCGTTGATTGTGTCTCATTGTGGCTAACCGGCTTGCTAACTATGCTAACTAGCTGGCTAACTATTATGCATCACAAAAGCTCATCCGCTTTCTGTTGAATCCAGCGTCGCGCAGCCAAATGGTCGGCTGGGTCTAGACTAAACAATAAATCTCACTCCAGCTGCTTCTTCCGTGCTTCGTTTAGACACACGTACCAGACTGCGCCTGCCTTAAAATGACTCTTATGTCTAAGCTGGAATTGACCCAAATATCGTTTGTTTTAGGCAAGTGTAGTGGACCGATTAATTTGCCGAATGTAACCAATGCCTCCTCTTTTGCGTTCGTGTTGGGTTTTTAGTGGTGCGTCAAAGTGTGAAAACAAAAGGGATGTCTTCTAAAAGCCATCGAGCTGCAGATTTTTATTCTGGCTGCAATCCAAGTCACATGTGGTGCTAAATGTCGAAAGTAGAACAATAAGAGACGTGGAATAAATATTTCAGAGGCGACTTTAGATTTGTTGTTCCTGCTTGTATTGAACACATTTACGATGTTTGATGAGAGTGCATAGTCTTTAACTTTTTTTTTTTTTAATACAGTATCAAAATCACAGAAGCAGCATTTCTGTTTCTTTATTTGTCTGTTTATTGAGGAGAAATGTGTGACAAACAGCATTATGGGAAAGTACTGTAGTGTTACATAGATGCCCTGGCCTACAAGTTTGGCTCTCCAGATGTTTAAAAAAAAAAAAAAAAAAAAAGTTTGGTTGGTACTGACCCCAACAAATGTTACCCATCATGATTTTAATGGTTTGTTTTCCAGAAAAAAACTAAAATGAAAATTATCATTCCTACTAACCGTGTATCTTATTGCTATCACAAAATCCATATCAGCAAGCCCTAACAAAAATCTAGGCACACAGTGACCACATTAATTTATCTTTTATTTAAAGTTCATCTTAATAACTCATATAATAGTCATAGGTATTTTTTACTTTCAAGCTCAGACGGTTGACCTAATTATTTTCATTTGGGGTGTGATGGGGAATTTAGTTTCTTCCAAGTATAGCTTTTATGACATAGTGTAATAAGGTTTAAGCTTGGGATGTTATTTAGATAAGCTGTGCCAAAAGGCTGCTGTTGAGGTTGAGATAAAGAAATTGAATGACCAGTAAATGCCTTGACCGTTGAGAGAATATTTAGTGTTTCTGTACCTACTTGTATACAAGTTTGATACATAAAGCACAATACATTAAGAGTATTTATTTATTTCACTGTAAAATGTTTTCAGTATGTTCTGCTGTATGGAGGTTCTCATTCTCATTTTTCCTAGTGTAGATTAAAAGTATTTTGTACAAAGAATTCATTAAGGTTTCCAGTTACTGTACCCAGTGTCACGTAAAGCCTAATAAATCCAATTAACTAATCAATAGGCGACTGAGAGGAGATTCAAAGAACATTAAAGTGCAGAGGTCATGCTGTAAAGACTTTGTAGCAGTGACTAAATTTACTTAACTGGCAAGACTTATAAGAGATTAGATGTTATAATGAAGACTTGCAGAAAAGATGTGGTAGTTTCTTTGGATTGAACACTGAATTATGTCTGTAATCATCAGTGCTTATTGTTTTTTATATCTCCTTTCTCTTTCAGGATATTCTCCTCCTGCATTCGTCTTTAGATTGATTGCCCTCCTTCTTCCCTGCACAAAGCAAAACCACCACCATGAGTATTATCCAAGACAAATTAGGCAATGAGTTTTTGCGCAACGGTGGCATGGACCCCAATTTTGCACCAGGTATGCTCATGTTCAGCCACTTGCCACCTGTCACCAGCTTCACACGGCTGGCCTCCCAGTCCGTTATGGGTGAGCTTCCCCAGGAGATGATCCTGAAGAAAGAGCGCGACTCGCCCCCAGAACACCAGGGCACCGCTGCTGCGAGCACAGGGGGCTTCCTCCACAGCATGGGCATTAAGCAGGAGCGGCTAAGCGAGCTGGATTACCGTATGCCCCTCTACAGCGGGGGTGGAGGAGTAGGGGTGAACTGTGCTGGAGGGGGCGCGGGGAAGAGTGGTGCGGACATGCCGGACATGTCTTTCGGCAACCACCACCAAAATCACCAGAACATGCTCCTGCACGACCTCAGCCTCAGCAACGTCCGTTCCCTCGGAGAACCGGTGAGGAGGAATGGTTGTGGTTCTGAATATTGGTGCAAGTGATAGATTGTTAATATTTAATTTAATATGTTCTTTTGCTTTTGCTTTTCTTTTGTTTCCCCCTTTATGACTCAAGTAGGATTAATGGACAGGTTAAAAATAGATTGAATTATGAAGTGAACATTATGCTTCTTAAGTTGAATTAACTTTGGTCTCATTTTTAAATGTGTTTTTGGGAAAAACACTTACTGATCATGGTACAAAACAAAACAAAAAAAATAACGTTGACCCATTAACTATTAACCACTAATGGAAACGATGTGTGTATTTCTTTTTGCTAGTATGGACATGAAATAATTTTTAAGTTGCAGTCATGATGGTCTTAAAAAGACCTTAAATTTAACTTGTTGAAATCTGCAGAAATCCTGTATTTATAGACAACTTTATTTATTGCAATTTCTGCCTCTATTTACCATTTATAGATCGTAATATATTTATCTTGTTTTTTGTTCTTAGATGCCCGGAAGACCCGGGAAAGAGCCAAAAGAGTCGTCAGGTAGAAGAGGGCGGAGGAGTAATGGGGATGGGCAGGGAGGCAAAGCACGAAGGAAACGTAACGATGCTGCAAAGGTTAGTTACTTACCTATTTTCCCCCTCTCTTTCACTACAAAAGGAAAAATATGTTTGCATGAAAAGAATGCTTTTATGTCTGATGTGGAAAAGTCAACAGGATTTTACTTGTACTCTTGTACCACTTACACTCATGCTTTTCTCCTTGCAGGCCATGATGTTGGATGCAGATGGAGCCTGCCTGTCGCCCAGCTCAAAACCACATATCTGTGAGCACTGTAACGCTGCCTTCCGCAGCTCCTACCACTTGCGCAGACATGTGCTCATACACACAGGTGAGAGACTTTCGCTGCTTGTCAGTGCTTTACATTTTTCTGTCAGCATTTTCTTAGCAACCATACATTTAAATGGTGTCCAACTAAAAATGTGTCTTAACCTGCCACATTCACTACTCTACTCTACTACTCATTTCACAAAATGCACTGTTGCTGCATTTAATAAATGTTAATTAGTGTAAGAATATGCTTGTGTTGAAGATCCGTGCTATAATTTTGATTAAATATAGAGCCCAAATCTGTTTGCTTGGAATCTCTATGTTGCCACATTTTACACAGGAATCAACAACCACAATTTATTTAATTTGAAATAAAAATCAACTTCAGCCATCAAATTAACTGCGCTCTTTATCTTCCTAATCTCTCCTTCATAATGAGTGCTTGGGGCCGTATTTGAAACCAGGCAATCGCTCCAGCCAGAGATGACTCAATGATTGACTCATGTATTTCTGGACGTCTTAGTCATTCTCTTTGCTGGGAATACCTCGCTTTGCTCTTTGAACTAGATCCCATAAATTATTTAAAGGAAAATTTATTATTACTTTTTTTTTACAACCTGAGTTCTCTGCAATTTAGAGTGTTAAGAAGCTGGACTTTTTTTGTGAAGGGTACCCTCGTGCTTTTCTAAATACAAAATACAGCTGGCAGTTTTGTCAGCCTATGATAGTATATTGTTTGTGTATTGTGTGTTAGACTGTCGAGCACGTGAGTATTGTAGGGCTTATTTTGATGTGATTATTTTGTGTTCATTAATGGTGTAAGACTCTAATAGCATCAGTTCAAAGTGAAAATGTTGATCCATATCTTCATTTTTAAGATGTTTGCAATTGAAAAAAATCACACTTCATGTCTGTCCAAGTGCACCTTCTTCTTCCTTCCTAAATATGCAAGCTGTGCTAGTGCCAAGCAGATAATGGCAAGCAGCCAAGAAAAAGATGGTGAGGATATTTACTCCCCTCTTGGGTATAATTTTGAAATCTGAGAAAAGACAGGTCAGCAGACAAAGCAAATGCCATATGCAAACAATGCAGTTACAAGATTTAATACTCAGCAAACACAACAAACCTGGCTGGGCAAAAAAGAAAAAAGAAAAAAAAGAAACATGGCTTTGACCCACATATTAACATGTCGGATGCTACCTGCTCCTCAGTTTTGGCCATCGTTTCACAACTTTAAATAGCAGTGACTATCACAGCTGCCTTTTCATATTTCATTTGAGTAGATTGTTTTCCATTTAAATGGCTGGGAGAGTTCAGTAATAAGATTGCCAAATCATATTTTAGTTGCTTTTTGTGTGTTCTTATAAATGTAACTGACTTGAATCATATCCTGTCAGGCTTTGTTATATCATCTGATATCCTATCATTGTCCAGAGAATTGATATAATATCATATCACGATGAGGCTTGTGATTTACACCCCCAGTATTCATGCACCAGGTGTCTGATCAAATGCCACATGTTAATTTTCCTTGTGACCTCAGTAAACTGTTACGGGTTGGGCGTTAATTAATGTGGTGGGCGGATGGTTGTACTCTTGATCGCACAGGTGAGAGGCCTTTCCGGTGCAGTCAGTGTAACATGAGCTTCATTCAGAAGTACCTGCTCCAGCGGCACGAGAAGATCCACAGTGGTGAGTTCATGCACTTGGATATGCAATAGTAGTGTACTGGAGTGTTTTGGAATGAATACCTTCACTGACACAAGCCCTGACACTGTCACCTCTTTGCAGGAGAGAAGCCTTTTAGCTGTGACCAGTGCAACATGCGTTTTATCCAGAAGTACCATATGGAGCGACACAAAAGGACACACAGTGGCGAGAAGCCATACCGCTGCGATACCTGCCAACAAGTAGGCTTCCTGTAGTTTGTTTGCTAAGTAGCTTACCACTTTGATGCCTTTTAATTTTATGTACTGGCTTTGTATATACTTGAATGTGCTTGTTCCTTTTTTGAATAATGCATAAAAGGAACATGCGGTCATCATTAGCATGTGGTCAGTTCTGCATTCCGTCTTGCTGTACCTCCCACCCTTAAATCCCTTTCTTAAAGCCCTGTTTCAATGGGATTAGTTGTGTCAGAAGAGGTCAGGGAATATAATGTTCTCTCATGAAATTCAGTGGCCATATAAATAAACTAGCTGCTTATCTCTGCAGCATATGTTCTGATATTAAAATTTTAAAAAGCGAAGGATTTTAACCCCATGAAAACTGACCTCCTGTGGGCGGCCCCTACTGGCCGTGGGAGATTGATGTTTGCACGATCCTGTTAAAAATAAAATAAAAATCAGACTAGCTAGAACATTTATTCCTTTTGCAGAACAAAGCGAAGGCTTCTGTCTTTTGCAGCATCACGCTGTATGCTTTTAATGATGTCATTATATTACATGTGGTACAAAAGATGGTAATAACACAAGGTGATACTAAAGGGTTGACATATCCGCTTTTGCATTTTTTTTAAATTTGTGACAATTTCAACAATTTTATCGATTATTATGGTTTGTTGGCTTACATAACCTTTTTAGCAAAAGGAACTCCTATAAATTACATCACAATAAGCAAACATACCAGTGTAGGCACTGGTTGGATATTTCTATTGCAGAGTTTGATCTAAAACTACTTTAGAGCTGCAACAAATGATTATTTTCATTGTTAATTAATCTGTTGATTATTTTCTTGATTAGTTGAGTAGTTGATAAGTCTATAAAATATCAGAAATAGATAATCTTCCGCACGACAAATTCCACTGTCGCACATCCCCGGTCAGGAAATTGTCATAAATGTCTATCACTGTTTCCCAAAGCTCGCAACGGCGTCCTCTAATGTCTCGTTTTGCCCACAAGCTTTAGATAGTCGATTAACTGTCATAGAGTAAAAAAGATATTCACATTTAAGAAAATGTTACTTTTCTTATCAAAATAGTTGGACATAATTTAATATTTTATTAATAATCAATTATTAATAAAAAGTTGCAGCTCCGAACTACTTTTGACCATCCAGTGGAAACTAAACTTATACTTCTCTGTTTTCCTGTTGTCCCTCTGTCCATTTTTAGTTTTTCTCAAGAACAGACCGGTTACTGAAGCACAAACGGACTTGTGGAGAAGCCATAAAGAAGGGCCTGGACCCGAGCATGCTGGAGCTCAGCGAAGCAGAGCTAGGCCATGGCAGCTATTCACTCACTCAGGGAAACTCTACCACCTCCGGACGCAAGAGGGCCAAGTCCAAAAACGGTGAGGGTGGCGAGCGCAAGAGGAAGAAAAACGCATCGGTGGGAGGAGCCTCGTCCTCTGAGGGGATGGCCCGTGACCTGGGCCTGCAGGACTTCAGCATGGAGCACCCCTCTGGCTCTGGCCCCGCCATGCAGGGACGTACTCCCAAATTGGTCTTTAAAAAGGCTGGCCGCAAGGGCATGGACAAGGGCCTCCTCTCTCTAGAAGACGGTGTTGATGGACAAAAACGGTTGGGCCAGAAGCCTGGCTCCATGGATCACGTAGAGGCTTCTGGCCTCGATAACATGGGTCTACTCCAGGGTGCCGGGGGCAACAAGCAGGGGCCGACCACCAGCAGCAACTACGACGATGCAATGCAGTTTGTGAAAAAGCGGCGCTACCTCCACGCAGTTAACAATGACTATGGAGCCAGCTCACTGCACATGGCATCCCAGGGCAGTAGTGTAATCCAGGGCTCCCTGGGGCCTGAGCCCACGCTGGCCATGCTGGACTCCTCGCCTCTGGAACTCAAGCACGACAAGTCGGGCATTCCAGATGAGGTCCTGCAAAGCCTGCTAGACCATTATAGCCATAAGCCAGAGGGGACACACCACCATGACGTGACTTTCGACCTGTCAGACCACCCACACCACGTAGATCTCCAGCCAGCAGCCCCCGTTACCCCTGAGCTAGAGGATGACTCGCCCAACGGTGGTGACAAGACAGCAGTGATGAGCGAGTACTCAAAGTTCCTGCTGCAGGCTCTGGAGCGTACCAGCCATAGTGGACCCTTCCCCAGCCTTGGCCCAACAGGGCCTTTCCCCCTCCTGTCCAGCAGCTCCAGTCCCACGGGCCCCCTGTTCTCTGACAAACACGTATACACCACGTCCCCACTGGATTGTGGCTACCCTCCTGCTGTCTCCTCGCCACTCCCCATCGTCGCCCCCTCGTCAACCTCCTCCTCGTCCTCCTCCAAGTCCCACTACGGCATGCTCGTTGGCTCCCCCTCCCAGGCAGGCTACCACCTCAGCTTAGAACCCACCAGCCACCAGCAGCTGACTCCATCTCAGGAGCTGACCGAGCAGTTGGAGAAGCAGCACTCCCCGGCGCCTTCAACCTACCTCCCCAGGATCTGACTGCCACGGCAGAGGGCTCCAAGGGGCAGCAGCCCAAGGCCGGAGGGAGCGCTGCACCCACCAACGGCTCCAGCTACCCAGACCTGTCCCCGCTCAACCCCCCAAAAGAAACCACGTATCAGATCGAGAACTTCGCCCAGGCGTTTGGCTCCCAGTTCAAGTCAGGGCGGCGGACCCCTCTGAGCTACGGCAGCGATCCTGGGGCAGAGGTCGACCACCGAATACGGACTCCAGTGTCAGAATTCTCAGGGTATACCAGTTTGTTAGCTGACGTCAGTGAGCCAGTGAGTACAGGATCAAAAACCCCGACAAGCCAAAGTTTCAGATAAGGGTCAAACGAGGTGAATCCAGGAGGGGGCTGTTCTGTTGCTGTCCATATGGTCCCTGTACCCATCCTAATTTTGTTCTTGTAGCAAAGTTTTGTTTTTTAAACACTGCCATTAAATGTTAATACAAAAACGACCAGGGAGGGTCTTACATGGCCTCAAATGCAATTTTTTAAATATTCTCATTTTTATTATGTATTTAGTCGCTCAATTTTTTGTTTAAGAGTAGTGATTTTTGATATGAACGTACCGTAGATTTAAATGTAATTTAAAACATTTAGAGGGTAGCTATAAACTTGCTTGATTTTTCTTTTTTTTTTTTTCCTGAACTCTTGTGTTTTACCAATCATCATACCATTGTAAAGTAATAATGAATAATGTTGATAATTTCAATAATAATAACATTTGTGGCAGGGAAAGGCCCAGAATTCAAATGGCAAAAAAGTATATATTGTCTGTTACAAGAAACGTATTAACTCAGGAAAATAGGCAAAATTGTGTAATAAGACTTTGTATTATGAGATGCAATTAGCACAGTTTTTACAGGTGTACTTTGAGACTACAAAGCTTTGATTTTTTTTTGTTTTATTTTTGTGTTTTGTTTTGTTTTTTTTAACTTGTCAGAACAACAAATTACAATACATGATCATGTTTGGTTTCTACTGCGTGTAGCTTTGTTGAGATTATGGTACTGTTGTGTCAATGTGAAGACATCCACATTTCTTCTGAGAGCCACATGTGTACACAAGGTAGAATGAATTGTAGTGGAGTTCAGCCCATGGTGAGCGCGCACACACAACACGTCTTGAAGTGAAGAGGATGTTTGAACTGTTGTTTTGTCGGCATTAAGTTGTCGTCGTGCCCACCAGTGGCCAGTAGAAAAGACACAGCATAGACAAATATTCGACCTTTTGCTGTTACAGCTGTCTCAAAATGCAACGAACATCAATCTTTTCAACATGCTGTTGCTGAATCTTTTTTTTTTTTTTTTAAACAAGTCACCACTTTTCTACTCCACTCCTTTGCTGTTCCTTTACGTGTCAGTGGAATCAAACAAGCACTTTTTTAAACAAATCATCATTGGAAACAACAACCCATTCAATTTGCATATGTGATACGTGATTATTATGCTAATGGTTATTAATATTATTTTAAGAGGAGAAAACTGTGAACAGGGGTTGGGTGGGAGGGATGGTGGGTGGGTGATTGGGTGGGAGGAAAGGGAGGGCAAGGTTATTGTTAAATGGGGTTTGATAGGGGTTGACTAGGCATGACCATGGGCATCTAAATGTATTTTGTTGCTTTTTTCTCATGGGTAGAAGAGACGGGGAGGGGGGCTTTTTTTTTTTTACGGTTTGTCGGGTGATGTTGTAAAAAGATGATTTGCCATAATTTTGTTATACGATATTTTGAGAGTACCTCTTTGTATTTAAGTGGGTTTTTTTTTATTGAGAGACGGGCTGACATGCTGGAACCCTTATATGTTTAAACCCTCATACCCAAATCCTTTTATTTATTCTCCATTAGCCACAACAGAACTCTGTAGCAGATATTTTTCGGCAAGTAATCACCGGACCTACACCCCTATTCTCCCTTTACCTCTTATTTTTATGGTTTTTAATCCCCACTGTTATTAGTAATCACAAGAAACTGCTTCAATATTACAGTTAAGACACAAAAAAGTTAAGTTATACCCATGTCCCCTTCCCAAAATGCAGCCCTGCACTCACAAGAATAAACAATGGCCTTCTTTGTCTTCCGTGGCTAAAGCCATTCTATCCCGGCAGCCAGGGTTGATATTTAATTTAGTTGATTTCCTGTGAGCCGACCCCCCCCCCCTTTCCTTTTCCTACGTCTGTGAGCTCCACAGCCAAGAGACTTTGAAGCTGCTCAGATCACAGGGAACAAAGACTGACTGACCAGCCACCTCACTCCAAACACACACTATGCTTTTAAAGGAGAGAAAGAAAAAAAAAAAGAGTGGGTGGGAGATGGAGAAAAAAAAAGACAATAAGATTGACCTAAATATACCTCATATCACTAAAGCGTAAGAAAGCAGGGACACGCGTTTCATGTATGTAGTGGAAATATTTGTAGTATAGGTCTGACATATTGTATAATCATTTAACACTGCCTGTGTTTACAATTATAGAGCAAGTGACTCGTCAAAATGCAAATGTATTATTTCTTCTTTTTTTTCTGTAAAAACATCCACGCCAAGCAGTGTTGCATTCTAGATGCCTCATAGAACATTCATTTTTCTCATGTTATATCCCTTATTTTTGTTACTTGCCATAATGTGTTTTGATATGATCTCTAGAAGGATATTGTTTACAAAAATGTACAAAAACACTAAAAATGTGTGTTCTCAATTTTTTTTGAGCTTTTCTCCAGTATGCATGATAAAGACATTTTTGTATGGCTTTTTTTCTGACTGTCACCTCAATACCAAATTTTGTAGCAGAAGCCTCCCCATTCCTTTGTCTTATTTGTTCTAGACCCCTTGTGATATGATTTCCCAGGCTGTACCTGTTATTGAGATGATGAACGGATTAGAGAAGCCAATAAAAACTTTTTTGTTACAAAAAAAAAAAAAGTATGCGGTGTGGGATTTTGTTGCTCAAAAGCAATACTGAAATATAATGCCAGGTATTGTATTTGGCAATATACTTAATCGTATCAGTCTTTATATTACAATGATGAAATTGATTGCATTGTTGGTCAGCACTATAACTTTGAACAGCAAGGGACGTTTTATTAAGATCTCTTTTAAGAGTGTCCTGGCTCGGGTAGCAGCAGCAAATAGAACATAAAACAGGCGTAGACTATAATTTTGATTAAAGATAAAGAGTAAGAGATGACCAAACTATAGAAGAGTATTCGGGCCAGGCATAATGGCAAAAAATGACAGGAACTAACGGTATGCGCCAGGCATAAAATAGAAATCAGAGGAAGTGTTTTTTTTTTTTAAATTTTGTATTGTGAGAATAAATTTGAGATGTAGAGAACAACATGGTGAATAAATGTTGAGATTTAAGTCAAAATTCGAGATTTAGGTCGAAATGTGTATAAACTCAAATTATCCAGAAAAAAGTCGAAATGGTGACATTTAAATTAAAACGTTGAGACTTAAATCTAAACGCTGTGAATTACGATGAAATGTCTAGAATAAAGTTGAAATACCATTCCAACTTTATTCTAGTATTTGCAACTATATTAATGACATTTTAACTTCATTCTCGAAAGGCAAAATAGATTTTTTTAAGATTCAAAGAATATGTAAAATTGATAAAGTAAAAATGGCAAAAATATACCATAGCAAAATACAACAAAAACATAAGATGTCGATGAAAATATTTTTGTTTTTGTATTCTCACATCAGCAAACTACTAATATCGGTGCGTCTGCTACTTCTTTGCGACGAACTTTTGATTGATGAGCGCACGAGACGGCTCGGGGTCAAAGGTGCAAGGTCACGTGCAGAGGCGGACCAGAAATTGTAAGAAGGACAAGACGCCAGTCTCCGAGGTAGGACTATAAAAGTTGTTTCTTTTCGTTATATTTCAATTAGTTCATAATGGTATTGTTAAAACGCTTCTAAAAAGCAGACCAATTTCGTCACTTAAGTGGCTCTTTTGTCCACAAGAGTCTGACAGCAGGTGATAATCCTGTCAAAGGTGCAACCAGACCTGCAAGTGATCAAATAAATAAGTAATAATGGCTTATAAGGGTCTGATGCCCGGGTAGAGGTCTGTGTTCGTGAGGGTTGAGGTGTTGTTGTTGTTTGTTGTTGTACACAAAGCCCACACGTCATGACGTGTTTGACCAATGGTGGGAGAAGTACTCAGATAATGCAAAACCTTTTTCCTACTTTACTGCAGCTAAAAAACTATCTTGTAAAGATTACAGTAAAACCCAACATTTTACTAAAATAAAAATATAGAAATATGGGCATTAAAGTGCGCTTGAATATCATCAGTAAAAGTTCAGGCCGTTCCAATGCCAAGATGCTGCCTAAAATGTTGGTAGTGGTATTCATGGCGTTCATGCAACAAACTATAAGCCTATCACAATTTGTTAACTGGTTTCCACCATTTTTTTCCCTGCAGGATGGTAAGTTCATGTTCATTAACCTGAGCCAGACCATACAACAATGATAACAATGATAACAATCATGTCACATCATACAGGGGTAAATAGTATTCAGTTGTTTAATATATAGTATATACTTAACTAAAGATATGATGATATTTTGACAATATAGTGTCAACTGTGGCATCCTGTTGTACTGTCTTGAGTATATTTTTAAGATTATACGTAGGGCCTGACAGACACAGGATTTTTGGAGCCAATACCAATATTAGGGAGCAAAAAAATTTCTGATATCCGTATATCGGCTTATATTCTTAATAAAGAAATAATATTACACAATATAGAACATATACATGAACCCAAATGTTTTGCAATGATCCCTCAAAAGTGGTTAACCCTTGTGACAAAAATATGGAATGGAGGCAGGATATTTTACAATTTGACAACAAATTTTGTTGTCCAAATTGATATTGGTCCACTGAAACAGTACCTAATTGTTAGAAATAACTATAAATAAACAAAAAACAAAAAAACAAAAACACACACACACAAATAGAGCAAAATATGTGTATATATTAAACCTGAATTAAGATCAGTGATACAAATACACACAGAATGCTACCAGTAAAGCTAACAAAAAACAAAACAATCTGCATTATGTTCTGTTACAAAAAAGTTTTCATATAGGCGCATACTGGACAACTCGTATGAAAACGTAAACAGCCAGAATAAAGGATGGTGTACCATCTACCAGATTCATATGCGGTGGTGGCAGTATAATAAATTGCAGCTCTGATACTCTCTTCATGCAGTTGAAGCTTGTATTTCAACAGACACTGGATAATACTCTCAGGATGCACCTTGCCCTTACTGTGAGTGAATCCACTTTACAGCATATCATGTGATGCTTTCAGTGATGATTAGGGTGGTGAATCATCCTGTTATTTAGACATGAAGCCCTGTTGCCAGAGGGTGGAGCTGTTACACTGACATAAAACCATTTGCTTGAAATGTGTTGCATGTTGTACAAGTGGCCTTTACATCAAGTTCTGGGTTGTTTAAGTTGAATGCAATGTCAACATGATTCTCCTGTTTTCCCACTGTTGACCTTGATGGCTGTAAAAAAAAAAATGTTTCCTAGTACTGAAGAGAGGCTATAAAGTGTTGCACTGTAAGAAGGAGCAAGCTGCGCTTTCTCTTTACTGTTTGTCTCAGTGTGTCAGTGCAAATAAAGAGTGAATGCAGCACTCAGCCCAAACATTATGAAACAGATAAGTGAGAAAGAGCCTGTAACCACAATATTTCCCTAAACTTAACTAGGTGTTTTGCTTTCTGACCGTAGTTTATTTGCCATAACCACAATATTTCCCTAACCTAAACAATATAGTAGTTGTCATGCGTAGATATTGTAGGAACTGAGAAAACATTGACATTGAACATAGAAAATGGTCTTTGAATGTAATCTGGGATATTTTCAGAATCCAATATTGATGTTCTTGTCTTGGGGGGGCTGGATGGATGCACAAGTATGTTTTCATTAGTTTATGATCACTTTAAAATAAGAAGTGTGTTTCATCACCTTAGAATGAAGGTGTGGGGCTTCTTCCATGGAGGCTGCCACATTGCACCACCATATTTCAAAATAAGCCCAGAGTGTTTTGTGCGAGTTTCATGGTCACCGTAGGTCCTCCTATGTTTGGAAGGGAAAAGTGACACAAGGTGTTTGCAATCTGCCACTAAATCCTACACACTGGTCCTTGAAGTATATGTGTGATGGCTTTTGTACTTTTACTTAAATTTGTATGCATGACTTTTACTTCGATTTTTACACTGTGGTGATTTTACTCAAAGCTACTACAAGGAGTTTTTAACTGGTTATGACACGGTCTCAGTGTAACACTGATGGCTCTGTATCAGTCATTCCCAGAGACTGGGTTGTTCCTTGTTGCAGCTTTAAGTATAAGATCTTCCACATCTTTACTGTTGTTTTTTCTGAAAAGTGTCACCCATTTTCGGGTTTTGGATGCATGAATCATGGAACATAATTGGTTTAAAAATATTCTGTTTCGTCTTTTCTTGCCCTGTTTGCTTTGTGTTGTCTCTTCTTGTCAAAGGGCCTCAGGCTGCCACACTGCCACTTTTTACTAAGCTGGTATCAGTCTTCCTCCATCACCCTCATGAACTTTAATCACAGCCGTCATTGCCAGTAACAGCAGTTAGGGTGGGGTTAAGGATGGCCATAACTGTGTGTGACTTTGGACTTACAGTCAGCAAGAGGACACAGAGGCAGTTATTGCTTTGTGTTGACACTTTTCTCGGCAACATGTTCATAAAACATGTTCAGCATACATGTAGCTATGAGGAGCACTTAAGCTCTCATAATTGGCAGGAAAAAAGCATTTTCTTGCTCTGAAACAAACTTAAAGGTGATCACATAATATACTTGTTTTAATGATTTGGTTGCTGAACTTGATAATGTACAATGTGTGTAATTTCAATTTATTCACATATATTGTTAGTTGAGCCTTCTTGAGCAACAGACTTTTTTCACAGCGGACATTTTGACTTGTCATAACAGGAAAATCACAGGTGTTGCTAATATTAACATAAAAATAATCCTTTTCTTTTCAGCTGTTCGAGTCAGCCATTGTTAATTTTATTATTTACACATGTAGTTTTCCTACTGTGGCATGTTACAGTGTCATCAGTGAAAGAGTCCCATACATATTTACACCCACTGTCACACCTGATTGTGTGTTTTCCAGATGTTTTTGTTGTGGAAATCATTTAAAACAGAAACACAAAGAATTGTGGAAAAAAAAAATGAAAAATTTGGTGAAAAGCATGGTATTTATAGGAAATGTGGCCTACTCTGGTAGGTTCTTCCACACGTATGGAAGAACCTACCAGACCTTGTTGTCATGTCAAAGCTTAAAATTTTAAATTATCAGAGATCATTGGTATGGGGTTTTTTTTCCACAAAGGTGTTTTGGGAGACAAATCATTCCGCACTCTGATAATTCTATGAACCCCATACCATGATCTAACCAGGTGGACAGCAAGTGGTTTACTGGTTTTACTGACAATACTCTTTGAATTCCACTTATAAATCAAATCACTTCCCACCACTTTATCAAGGTAATGGAGTTCAATTTGCGTCCAGGGGAGAGCAGAGCCTCATTCAAACAAAGATAGGAGAGAATTCATTTGTGCGGCCCAGTAGTAAAATTTGAAGTTAGGGAGTTGGAGGCCACCCAATATATAATCCCACGATAATTTCTCTAAGCTAACCCTGGGTACTTTATGATTCCAGATCAATTCACTTATGTTTTTATTAGGGGTTTTAAAGAGAGTACTGTGGAGAGGACAGGACGTGACTGAAATAAACCTGGGCCCAGTGAGGGTTAGGGGTAGGTCTGTCCACCTGTTTAGGTCACTTTCTATTTTCTGAATCAGTGGAGGATAGTTCAGATTGAACAGATTCTTCAGATTGTTATCCACTCGGATACCCAAGTATGTAAACACATCTGGAGCCCATTTAAAGGAGTCTGACTGGTACAAATAACACTGGTTGTCTTTGATCAAAGGGAGTCTTTCACTCTTTTCATAGTTCACTTTGTAGCCAGATAGTATGCTATAAGTGTTCAAAAGAGATTGTAGCCTGGTAAGAGACTGGGGTGGGTGTGTAAGAAATAAAATCATATAATCAGCACATAGACTAATTTTGTGAGTTAAATTACCATCCTGGACACCTTTTATGCCTGGGTCTTGTCTCACTTCTTGTGCCAGTGGCTCCATTGCCAGGACACAAAGCCCAGCAGAAAGCGGACAACCCTGTCTGCTGCTTCTTTGTAGTGTGATAGGAGTTGACATTATACCATTTGTGACTATCTTTGCTTGTGGTTTATGGTATAGAGTTTTCACCCAATTAATGAAAGATGCACCAAACCCAAATCCGCTCAGGACTTTTAGGAGATATGGCCATTCGAGGCGGTCAAAGGCCTTTTCCACGTCTAAAGAGGGTGCAGTAGTGGGTTCATTTCTGGTGTTTGCTGAGTGAATAACGTTGAAGAGTCTGCAGAGGTTATCAGCTGAGAGTCATTTGTTTATGAAACGTGTTTGGTCTATATTGTTAAGTTTTGGGAGGAGCCCAAGTCTTTGGAAATAATCTTGAGGTCTGCATTATGAAGGCTAATAGGCCTATAGGAGGAACATTTTTGAGGGTCTGTTTTTCTTATGAATAAGCATTAATAAGGCCATAGAAGTGGAATCTGGTAGAGTTTGAGTTTCAGTTGCTAACTTTAAAACATCAATAAAGAGAGGGACAAGCAGGTCTTTAAACTCCTTATAAAATGCAGGAGGGAGCCCATCTTCACCAGGTTATTAGATTGCAATGAGGAGATGGCTTTTTCAATTTCTTTTTGAGTGAAGGGGCAATTTATCTCCTTCTGGTCCTCCTCTGTTAATCTCAGTAGTTCAATAGTTAATAAGAATGCAGCAATTGTGGTTGGATCAGGGGTTCTGGGGACTCTGATGTGTATAGTGGAAGAATAAGGTTAAAGAAATCATTAATTTCCTTTTGTTTTCTGTTACAGTCCCATTTTCAGTTTCTATAGAATTAACCAATCCCATGATTTGAAGACATTTTTTTTTTAGGCTGAAAATTCAGTGGTCAGAAATATCAGCATTGCGTAGATTTATTTTATTATCAGTATTGTCATTTTGTGGAAGCCCAAAATTGATTGCACAGATGTTATATTTATGTATTTAACCCTTTTGTTATTTTGGCTACAGTTAACCAACACCCATGGAGACCATTTTTTTTTATCTTGAGGCCTGCTCTGTCATTTTTCCACTGACGCCCATGATGACACTGAAGTGGCGTAACAGTTCAGTTGTGTCAGATGTCAAAGTCACCTTGGACACAATATCATTTCATTGGTGTTGATTGGATGGGCTTCATTCTCATCAAACTATAAAAAATAATTTTAAAACTTAAGACTTATATTTTTAAGGTGACGCACTTTGATAGTCCAACTTTCATGTTGAGATCTTGTCGACCAAAAAGATCATATTATCTCACATCTTATGACGTCTGAATCAAAGGTCACGTTATCCTCACCCACCCTGTTTTATTGACCACCTTGTTTCCGATAACGCCATTATAAGTGTGTTGTATCGTTATCTGAAGCAGTATTTTTAGACTTTTGTTTTTTAATTGCATTTGTCCATTTCCTGGACACAACTTCTTCTGTTGTGGTGTTATTTAGACACTGTCATGTTTTATTTGAGCCTGTGACGATAGAAGTTATCTCATAGTTTAATGAGACTGGTTGAACTGTCATAAATTCATAAAACAACTTGCAAAGAATGTAGTCTTTGTCCTTTCTGTTCATTATGGCTGGTATAAGTAACTAATAAAGTCTGAGGCTGAGATGGACATTGTAGAATAGTGGAATTGTACTATTTATACTAGAGTCTGTCTTAATATTATTTTTTGTCCTTATCATAAAAATCCTCCAGTTCTATTTTACACATTTACAGCCATGGAGATAAGTTCAGCCAGAGAACATGTAGGTGCCATAACTTAATGCCAGTAAGGTGTGTCATACTGAACTATGATAATAAACTCTGTCAGTAAACCCCTCTGGTTTAAAGCTTTTGCCCTGTTTAATGTTTCAACTTCATCTTGACTTGCCAGATGCAACAAGCAGAGATTTGCTAAGTTTTCAGTCTCAGATTTCTTTTAAGATGCACAGAATAGTGTAAATGTATAACCAAGCGTCCTGGGCTCACCTAACTGGATAAACAACAAAAAAAATCTTTGCAGATACATCCACCACCACACACTTCTAGTGGGTCAAAGTGATGACTGATTATGTTTATATGAGCCTATAGGAAAATGTTGCTGAGTATACATTTGATAAGAAAAACAATAAACACAACGATGAGTCAAAATTTCTAAATTTAACTTATTAGTGTTTCCCTAAATAGTGATGCCAAAAGTATGGGCTGTGACCCACTGGTGAAAAATAAAGAAATAAAATGTTTTTAGGTTTCAGTTTATGATTAATGGTTAATAAAACAAAATCCATGGGATTTAAATTACGAGTCATTCTTCATTTAAGCGACCTAATTACACCCTATTTGGTGACGTGTCACATGAAGACCAGAACTTGTCTTATATCTTTACATTAGTATGATAACTCTTATAATTATAATTTGGGAATGGCTGCCCTAGATCAACTGCCTTGTAAAGCTGAAAATGAGGAGGTTAGGCGGGTACATGATGAGTGACCAGAAAACTAAAAATAATCAACAAAATTGTTGCTCATATTAAGCCTCCAAGAAAATTTTACACTGCACACTAAATTATATATTAAGAAACTCAATAACAAAACACTTCCAGATACGAAATATGATCTGAATTTTAAAGCAGTTTGTTGACATTTATACACTTACACAATAAAAGAAAACAATAGTAATGTACTGCATGTATTAATCTGTGTGTTAAATGTATTGATTATTTATCAGCCAAACATCTGTGTCAGCAGGTAGTCACATGATGAGTCACAAGATGATATTCTCTGATGGCTGATGTTTTTGTGTTGAGTTGTTGGATTTGAACAGTAGCTAACATACCCAGCTTGTTTTGGAGACCCTAACATTACCTTTCATAGATTTTAATTACTGCATTTAATGTAACATTATTGATTTTTCAGCATCATATCATGTAGCATTAACATACCTAGTGAGTATTTTTGTTGTTGTTGTTGTTGTTGAAAAGATGTTTTAAACAGACACTGGTCACTGGTGAAAAGAATAGGTTCAAAAGTGAAATTTTTTTCACTGACTGTTTGAAGACGTCGATAAAATGTTAACTTTTAGACCAGGATTTGCAACAGTGACATTTATCATCCTCTGCAATATCCAAATAATAGCCTATCATCACTTTGGACCCTCACTAAGAAACTACAGCTTCAATTTCTCAGATGTTAGACAGAAAGGAAAATTGCCACACACAGGTCTAAAATCTTAGTTGCCTGGATGAAAGTCCTGTGGTTACACCAATTTTTTGTCTTTGTTGGTCTTTATACTACATCCCGGTGAATATATCCTGGAGTAGCCAAAGCTGTAGTTGATATGCTTGAGTACTTGCACATGCTACAGCATGAAGCGCAGTTTCTTTATTTTACATTAAGAACTTCTCACATCACAATGTCCTGAAGCTTCTTTTTGGCAGCACACAATCTATATAGTTTTTATTTATTATTACATTTTTGTATTATTATTATTATTACATATTTTATAATGTAATTTGGCACCCACTGGACAATTTTCTTTTTTTTTGCACACCCCTTTGTCATTCTTAGCACAGATCCCCTGCCCCAGTAAACACTGCGCGATATGTGCCCCCACCTCTTTTTTTGCATAGACACTTATACTGTTCTATACTCTTTTTACATTGCACATACTGTTTTGATACTGTCTTTCTGTTTGTTTATTACATGTGCTGTTTTTTTATTCAGGTTTATACTGAACATACTCTTCTTATATTGTTTACTACCTAGTCTACCTCAGTCATTGTGCTCGTGTTTCTTCTTTTCTTTCTTTCAATTTCTAGTATATTTGTAAATACAATAATTGACAGCACCAGCTGGAGACATAGTGAACTAAGAATTCATTTCACTGATAGCGTGTTTATTTTTGTGTATGACATATGTACCAGTGAAGTATGACTTTAGAGCCCTTACACTAAACACTAATTAATATTTTCTCTCTTGCTGTATATATAACAGAATATCAAAATGATTAAATACATTTGTGTTTAACTGAATATCAACCAGTTTTCAATCAGAAATCAATGATGAAATCCTCGTTTTTGCTCACTGCGTATTGAAAACATGTCTCTTTTCTAAAATAAAGTGTACTTTTGTCATTAATCCAGAACCTCTGTTGAGTGGCTGCCTAAGCCAATGAACCATGTCAGGTTTGACTTTCATCCTCTGGCAAACTCTTGTGTAAGAGGGTTTTGATGATTCAGTAAGTGGTTGCTGACATATTTTCACACAGCAGTTCCCAAAGACAGTTTCTCACGCAGTTGTACAAACAGCATGGTCACCTCTTTGGATTTTTTTTTTTCTATGGATTACATTTTTGAGGTTGTGTTTATGATCACTGTCGTAGCTCTCAGATCTGTGACACAATTTCAGGACAAAACAATCAAACTGACTGACCAATCCAAAGAGGATAATCAGATAAATGGTGGTGTGCAAACATAGAAAGAGGGCCCTCAGAGTCATGTTTTCTGGGTGGGAAATATAGCACACAGCACCGCCCTCAGAGGAGTGGCTAATCATTAAAACTGCCTGCGGAGGACACCTGAGCCCTCATCTTTCAAGGTTTCAGGGCTCTAACGCCTCATCCGCTCATAGCCCTCACTGGCTTTTTTTCTTGTGCTGAAATTTTGATAACGTCTTTTCCAATGGCTCAAGAATTCAAACTCCTGTTTGTTCTTTGTCTGGTTGCGGCCTCTCTTGGTAAGTCGCCTGACCTTTAAAATATCAACTTTAAATCCTACATTTAAAAACTCTCTGTTAGTTCTAAGTCTCTGATAAATGAAATAGGAATAGATGATTATCAGGTTAACTTTATACTTTGGTTAAATATGCCTGTCTTTTGATTTAAATGCAGTAAATTTACAGAGATTTAAATAAGTCCGAGAGAGATATTTGTATATCAGCTCATATTCAAAATGGAGATATTCCATACCATTTTTTCCTTCCCGATACTGATGCTGATACCTCAGCTTATTGGCTAATGCCAGTGCATTTTAAAGTATGAAAAGAAAAACCCTGTATGATAGGGTTTGGTTGCTATCATTGTTTTATGGCCTGGCTCAGATAAAAAAAATGTTGCTGTATGGGATGCTTGTGGGAAATAACCGTGTCCCGTCTCAGGGCTAATAAATTATGTGGTTATCAGATGGGTGCACAGACTCTTGTACTTGCTGATGCACAATCCACCATTTTAGGCAGTGTCTCATACTGGATATATGGAAGCTCATTTCTGTCAATGTAATGACAAAAAAGTCATTATATTTAAAAAAAAAAAAAGTAAAAATAACGAGTTAGTAACTCAAAACAATGCGGTAGTAATCTCAAAATAACAAAAGCTTTGTCAAAATATTGAGTTAGTATCTCAAAGTAATGACCTATCTCATAATAATGAGAAACTTTGTTAAAATAATGACTTAGTATGTCAAAATAATGAGTTAGTCTCTCAAAATAATCACTTAGTATCTAACTCATTGTTTTGAGAAAGTACCTCATTATTTCGAGATACTAAATCATTATCTTTGAGATCCTAAGTCATTATTTCAAGACACTTTATCATTAAAAAGATTTATAGGATCTGTTTTGTTTGTTTTTTTCATTGCGTTGGCAGAAATGGGCTGCCATAAATATCGGCGTTGGCTTTTTTTAAATAGTAATATAAAGATGCTTTTATTTAAGACATGTATGGCTTATGAAACCTTGATCCAATGATACTCTTGTAAGTGGTAAATAGAAAGCTACCACTGAGTGATGAGACCATTTGGATTAACCTCTTTGCTGCCATCATCATCATTTCTCTCCCTCAGTCACAGTAATTGGACTGTATTTTTCTGCTGCTGCTCAAGAAGAAACACGAGCAGCATTGTCCTTTAATTACCAGCGTTCCAATTCTCTGAATAGCCTGTTTCATATTTAAATTGTTTCAACTCACTTTTGTTTTAAATATAAAATCCAGATATCCAGATTGTTAGTCAATTTGCATAATTGTTTCATTCTTGGCCCTTTTCTTTTAACCTCAGAGATGGTTTGGTGCACAAACACAATCACATGTAAATATTTGACTACTGTGTCGATGCAGACAATCTGACCTACCTTATGGCCCTGTTGAAACCTTCCTTTGGAAGGAAATTCCAATTAGACTCCCTTTGTTCCCCTTAAACCCTCCTGCCTGGTTAATGCTTTACATGTTTGAAGCTTAAATGAGCTTCGAGTCAGTTTTATGAGGCAGATGTGTGACCTATTTTTATTTTTTTGCATTTGTGTCACCTAATTACTGTGGAAGACATTATTTGGTCCTTGTTTTGTATTCAATTTGCATACATAAAAAGGCAATACAAATAACAATGTGATATTGGTATTTCACTTTATGTTTGTGCTAGATTTGTTGATCAGTATAAATGTGACAAATTTCTCAAAAAAATCTTTTATCATTTGGATGTGATTTATAATCAACTCAATGGTTTCAGGCTGCTAAACATGATATCCACAATGCTGAGCCCTTTACACAGTGAACAGCAGGACTTTTTTCAGGTTATCAGTGTACAATATGAAAGAGCCACACCTAGTTCACCAGCCACTCTTCAAGCTGTAATTCTCTATGATTAGACCTTTTTTATCTTCAGGTTAAGGAAAAGTACTGCCTTTTTTTTTTTTTCTTTTTCAGCACCTGATAAATCATTATCTTTTCCTCCTGGAGAAACACATCCTGGTCTTTTCACTCTGCTTTAACGACTTTATATTGTCAAATTGTGGCAGTGCAGATGTCAAAGTCCAATTTTACATGCAGCTGATAGGCCAATCCTATAACTTCTGTTGAGAGCAGATCCATGGTCAGACAGGTGACCATGTCATCATGCATAGTCAAGTGACCTTTGACATTAACAAAAATAAACACGTTGCTAACGTGAAGCAGTCGCAATTTGGTTAACGCAACAAAACTAATTGGAAAAGATCATGGTTAAAATGGTTTAAAATAAGTATGGTAAGTTAAGTTATAGTACGTTATGCTGCATTGACCAAAATAGTTGAGTTCTCCTGTTCTTCCTGAATCCAGTGATGTTAGCATGATACAGTTGGTGTTAAGGAAGAACTACAGGCTATTGTAGCTTGGATTTCTAGTCTCTGCCGCTGGAGCGCCAGGGGGTGTGCTAGGGGAGTATTTTTATTACCCAATGCTATGTTTTAGTCAACAAAGAAATTGGTAGATACGCGGCAACATGGGTGAGGGAGCTCAGAAGATTGTGCACAATTCGTCCTGGCACATGTGGGTAACGCCGGCACAACTCTGCAAGCAGGAAAACTGAGATTTCTTGGTCAATATATCACGCACTAAAGAATTAATTTCTTCAGTTGATTACATTCACCAACAACACTGACTGGACAGCCACATGAAAAGTGCCAATTTTTTTCTTGAAATGTGTTACATCCGTTAACTTACAGACGTACAACCCCAACCTCCAGCCTAAGTGGACGTTCTTGCTATTTATACTATGTTATCTGACTTTTTGTTTAATCTTGCGTGGTATTTGGACACATCTGCTCTCATCTGAACTAAATGGGAAGGATTGGCCTATCACCTGCACACAGAACTGGACTTTGGCATGAAGAGACTTAGCTGGGGAACTTGTGAAAATTGATTGTTTCGGTGGAGTTGATTTTCCTTGTTGTCTTATTTGCTGGTATTTCAAAGTTAGCTGTAGCTGAACAGTTTTTTGGCTATTGGCAGGTTACCATTTACTAACTGCTATGTTGTGCTGCTTTAACCACTGCAGTCTCAGAAGGTGCAGTTGAAGCAACAGGAGGAGGAGGAGGAGGAGGAGGAGGAGCAGGAGCAGTCACAGTCGAAGCAACAAGTACTGCTTCACCCACTTTACCAGCGCTTTCTACAACAGCAGCAGAGGCTTCAAGTTCTACAGCTTCTCCAGAAGAAAATTCTTCAACCACAGGAGGGACTTCAAGTTCTACAGCTGCTCCAGAAGAAAATTCTTCAACCACAGGAGGGGCTTCAAGTTCTACAGCTGCTCCAGAAGAAAATTCTTCAACCACAGGAGGGGCCTTCAAGTTCTACAGCTGCTTCCAGAAGAAAATTCTTCAACCACAGGAGGGGCTTCAAGTGCTACAGCTGCCCCAACAGCACCTCAGACAAATGTTACTTCTGAAATAACCACTCCACCGCAGCCTACTTCAGGTAATTCCACCTGCGTCCACCAATTCTAATTTCTGTGTCCAAGATTTTGTTGTGTTTAGGTCCCCACAAAATGCCGTATATGCTTATATTGTTTTGTGTGGTGTTTTTTCCTTTGACTTTAAAGACCCCTGTACAGAAATCCCGTGTGGCCAAGGCAGCACCTGCGAGCCTCGTGGTAATTCCTCCCGTGTATGCTTGTGCTTGGCTGGTGATTTCTACAATGATGAAAGCCAGAGTTGTGTGAAAGGTAAGTACCTGCTTTTGCATAACCACCACTATGTAGTTGTTACTCATGAAAAAGTGACTTAATGAACACTTGTTATAATGCTGGCATTATCATGTCAGTCAACATTATAGGCACCTTTAAAAAGCCAGTGCTATATTGTTCATCTCATGAAATATTTACAGCAACACTTGCCGAACATTTCAGGCAATATTCAGATAAAAGAAAGTTAGATGAGAAGATCATATGATTCTCACATAATATGTTTCCGGTGGTTATGAAGCCAGAGTCATGAGATGCTTAGCTTAGGGTAGAATAAAGATAGGAAGAAAAAAAAAAGCAAAAAAAAAAAAAAAGAAGTTGGTGTCAGAACAAGTTGCTGGGCTTGGGAGATTTCAGGAGCTGTTAGCCCTTGTTTCCAATCTTAAAGGTCCAGTATGTAGGATTTAGTGGCATCTGGAAATGAGGTTGTAGACTCCAACCAGCTGACTCGCCTCACCCTCTCCTTCCAAGGATGTACTTGTGAATATTATATTCCATTCCTGCCACATTCTGCCAGTTGATCCCCCTAAATCAGTGCTCAGCAACTTTTAATATCAAAAGGACAAAAAAGTTATCTGGAGCAGGCTCAAGACAACAAAACAACAACAAAATTTAGAGGATGAGCTGCTAAGCCGTTGACATAGGCATTGATGCACATTTTAGTTGACGAAATATTTAAAGTAAAAAATCCATTTGGTGTGTAGGCTACACAACAGTGTTGTAAAAAAAAATTGATATATCAATAAATATCAATACTGTATATTTGAAATTCTTTCAATGCTCATTTTCAGTATCAGTACTCTTAAAATAAAAAATATTTTAAGGTATTTTATCAAAATTTGAAACTCCAGTATCATGACAACACTCCTATACAGTGAAAATTAAAATGTTAAAATAAGAACCATTATTCATTTCCATTTAATTCTTTGTCAAAGCCACAGGGAGCCACTGGAGATTAGCAAAATCTGCCCTAAAACTTACACACTGGACCTTTAATGCTAAGCTAATAACCGGCTACATGTAGCCTTTAATTTCTTGGGCAGAAATGAGAGTGAGATTAATCTTTTCACCTAACTCTCAGCAAGAAAGCAAATAAGTGTGTTTTCCAAATTGTTGAATTTTTTAAATAAATGGTTATGACTCGAATGCATATACTGTACAACTTTCTAAGATTTATTTTTTTCTCTTTAGCCAAAGTTTTCCCTGGGCAACTACAAATCTTAAATTTGACATATAGTTCTGCAATGGCAAACAAAATGTCAAAAGAGTTTCTTGACGCTGCAGTACAAATTGGTGATGCGGTAAGCAGTCACTTCTCTCCTTTCTTCTCTTTTCTTTTTTTTTTGTAAATGCTAGACTTGGAATAAATACGGGTAATGCATTGTTTGCATGTTTAATATTGTAAGGTGATGTTTAATATCCCTCATCTACTTGGAATAGGAGCGATCCATATATTTTATCCATGATGATTTGCACATATTTTTATTTTTTTCAGTAGCTTTACAGACAAACAGCTGTCTGTGGCTGTCTGGTGTGAAGATTTGCCAGCTCTTTTATGTTGTAATTAAGAAATGATAATGATAGGAAATGATCTCCTTTTTTTTTTTTTTTTTTTTTTTTTAAAGATTGATGTAAAAATACCCTAAAGAAGATAGTTCTTCTTGTCTGCACAATATCTATCAAAGCAAAATAATCCAAACTTGATCTAAAGGAAGATCAAGATCCCTAATGAGATGATGGCCTTAACAACATGGCATTTTCTTTCTAAAACACAGTTGAAGGATTCTTTCAACCGTTCTGATTTCTCTGGATCTACAGTGCTTGAAATCCGGTAAGTCATAGCGAAACATTGGTGTTGACCCTCTAACTGTCTTCCTAACTAGAATCATACTTCCTACAGTTACACTTAAAGCATATTACACTTAGTAATTGAAGAATATAATCAGCATTAAGTGTGATTTTTGTCTATATAGGAAGATAAAAAAAAGCAGAGTTTGGTCAAGGTCAGAAAATGGGGTCGATGCAACTGTAGAGATCTTCTTCAAAGCAAGTTCCAGCATCACAACAAAAGAGTTTGAAGAGCAAATGAAAACAGCTGCCAGTTGTGTCAACTGTCTACTGGAAGGGGCAACTTTCTCCGGTAGGTTTTATCTATAATGCAGCAGTGTCTGAAATACATTAAATTTTTCATCTGTCAAATATAGAGAGAATTTGTTGAAAAAAGTATTCTTTACAAATGGTTTGGTTTTATCTAAAGCCTGGAGCCGCTAAATGGACTTCTGTCAATTATTTAATTATTTATACCTTTGCTTTCCCTACTGCGGCATGGCAAAAATGTTATAGTTTATAATCTTATTTTTTTCGACTATCTAAGCTTGTGTTTTTAGTATCTGCATCATACACAGTATGGAATTGGCCATAATATTGAGTAGAGGCCTATTTTTATGCTACATCATTAGCCATCAGCTAAGATTGGTTTGCTCTGTTATTGCATGTGAAGTGATCTTCATACAGTGTATAGAATATCATTCAGCTGATGAGTAATAATGTTTCACTGATAATGGTATTTCTCAACTGTTATCAGCATATTGTACATTTCAGTTTCACGGTTCATATTGTGTAATTAATGTTAGTCTTCTGCATATTTTGTACCACTGCACGTTTTGTGTACTGAGATCATCTTTTGTTTCCTTTTTTTAAAGGGTCACCCCTGTGTGATGAAAAAGCCTGTGATGTGGAAACTACATTATGCAGTGCAGTAGATGGTGTTCTTAGCTGTGGCTGTCTGGACGGCTACATTAAGACCAACTTCAGTGACAGAATATGCATTGGTAAGAGCATTTAGTGAGTGTGTGAGTTTTAGGCCTATACCTTTTTTACACCAAAATTAGCATGTATATGTGCCTAAACCGATAAAAAGAGGCGGCTGACCCTTTTCCCATTGTCACCAGTCAAGTTGTGTTTTTTTTTTTTCTTACATGCGCTGGAAAGCCAAGACTCAACCCATGTCTGTGCAGGAGAGCAGAGAGAGTGTTCAGCTCTCAGCTCTCTGTTTCATGCTTGCTTTCAGTCAGATAGTTGTGTTGCATTACTGCTGATGAAAACCTATGTTTCCTGAGTTTGCTACTTTTTAACAAAAGCTTTTAGGTAATAAAATGGGGGACTTTTATCGTGAAGAATTTATAGAAAAAGAAATATTTATCCACCGTTAGTACATACACACCTTCAAGCAGGTGCAAACTCCGCTGTGCTTGGCTGCGTACTGAACCGCATCAAGCCAAGCAGCACATATGTATGAAACTACAGACAGAGGCGACAAGTCCTCATTGACTCTGCCAAAAAGGGCTAAAACTTTGTGTCCCTCCACCTGGGGTCATGTTTCTATGACTGCCAATCAGAGCTGGAGCCAATAAATACTCATGACTACGGCAGAGTCATTTTACATTGTATTTTCGAGTAGTCATTCAATTCTAAAAAAGTGAATAGTGTATCAGTTTGTCTTAGAATATATATTTTCCTTTTCCTCCTGTGCATTTAGTTGTGATAAGTTGTGAGAGGGTAACATTAAGGGCCTGGGCAATTCTTTATGTTGCGTGTGTGTGTGTGTGTCTGTCTGTGTGTGTGTTATTGGTTATGTAATAACTTTTCTTTATCTTAAGTATAGAGTACCTCAACATTTTTCTACTTTTGCAGCTTGCCCCAGTGGTAAAAAAGCCTCAGAGGATCAAATGCAATGTGATAAGTAAGTGCTTAAATCTCATAACATGTTCTGAAAATGTTGGTATCTTTCTTTATTATCTATCTAATTTTATTTCAAAAACATTACATGCAAATCATAGCGAGGAGGGAAACATTGAGAGTGAGCTGTAAATATGACCACTGTTTGTAGAGAGCTTGAGTATAAATAAAACTGTAAAACATTCTTATTGTCTCTTTCAGTTGTCCATTTGGTTATTCTGGTTTGAACTGCAAAGAATGTGAGTATACAGCCAACAACAAACATATGTTAAAGTGGAACATAAACAGCTTTTTTTTTAAACTTAATGTAATGAAGTAAATGTTGATTGCACTGTGTAATGGCGTGTAATCGCGTTTAGTATGGGTGCAGCAGATTCCAGTTGACCTGTGGCCCATATGGATTACATATAACCTGCTGACTAAATGTAACCATCATAGTAGATATCTGTGTGTTTTTAGAGTTCACTCGCATCGCTTCTAGTTAAGAAGCAGGCTTTTAAAAGGGAAGAGCGATGACTGATTTAAAAGCCACACTTTCACCTCCATCGAGTGGAATCTCGACCATCAGACAGATGATAAGATTGTCATGATTGCGATGTCTGCTGCTGCTTTCCCTTCACGATTGAGGGGTACGTTATGTTTAGGTGTAGCAGAGGAAGGTAAGGGGTAATGTGTATTGTCAGGGAAACTGATTTTGATGCAACACCTGTTATCTTTGCCACTTTAGCACAACAATAATACCACTTGGAAAGGCTAGGGAGCAGAAAATGCCGTAACATTACCTCTGCAAGTCATGTTCATATCCAACAACTAGCACATGCTATATGTGTTCAGGGGGAAACAATCCTGCTGAGACATTTTAACACATTAGACAAAGTTTATATTGCTTTAATATCAGCGCATGGCAAGTAAAGTAATTTAAGATACACTTTAAGATTTTATTTTGGCTTGTCAATTTGATGCAGATGAACAAGAGGCTCCTGGGCTGCAGGATGTGTGTACTGTATGTCAGTGTATGTTTTTGAGCAGATTGGGATATTGGTTCCATGATTTCCATTCTAAAACAACCAAATAGAGGGCAAGGAATTTGTTTGCAAGTCTCGTATTTTGAAATGCTGACTCAAGAGACATCAGATGTGGCAATTCATCAGATTTGGCGAAGCTCACTCTGGATCTACTAAAGGCTTAACTTATAAGTTTTTTGAAATACAGACCTGTAAACTGACCTTGATGTATAAAATCAATAGAGCTCATCATTGCTATGCCTTTGTTATGAGACATTTTATAGGTTTTATCATAGAGTTTGTCTAAAGATATTTAATAGGTTGTCTTGTTATTAATGTCGTTGCCATTGTGTTTTGTTAGCATGGCAGCTGATACTGGTAATCGTCGGCTCCGTGCTCGGGGGACTGCTGCTCATCACACTCATTCTTCTGCCTGTTGTGGCACTAAAGTGAGTTTCTCAATTGTTCATTCACCCACTCTAATCTTTCATTATTGCCTCTCTAATATTGCCATTTTTCTCTCTCATTTGTGATACACATTAATCTTTAGTAAGATATCCCAGTGTTTTTAATGTTTTTTAATGTCTAAAAACACTTGACCTACTTTAATTTTTTTGTGAGTTGTGCACTTACATTAACCCAGAAGTTCTCAAACATTTTCTGGCATGCCTCACCTCAAAATTAAAAAAAAAAAAGACCACACCCATCAAGGGGAAACCATTGCAGATGATAATCTATCTGACATGAGGCACGCAGAAATCATGTTCATGAGTGAGGCAATATTTAAGTTTTATTCACGTTTATTATGTTTCATGTTTAGTCATATTCACCAAACTTCCTTCCTCACACTGATGTATTCCCAGGAGTTGTAGATACTCGCAGCTACCAAGTAATGGCTCACAGGAAATGCACTATAATATTGAACAAAAAATTGATTTCTCTATGTTTGAATAATGTTGGAAACATCTGGGATATTGTAAGTAGACAACTCAACAAAATATATGCCATATGTCTTGTGTTTTCAGAGAAATGTTAACATATTATAGTTTTAACAGTGAGAAGGGAAGTTGAATTTCAAACTCCATATTTTTACCCTCATTCCTTCCTACAGAGGCTCCATGTCCCACTAGTGGAATACACACCACAGTTTTAGAACCACTGCACTAACCCGAAGGTTGCCAACAATGTTACAACCCAGAGTAATCTGTAATTTATTTAAGGTTACTGTGTGTTTCCTACTAGCCACAAGTTGCTATAACTTCTGGGAAAACACAGGATTTGCCGGAGTGAGGAAGGAAGTTGGGGAATGTGACAAAACGTAATATGAATAAAACTTAAATACATTACCTTGTCCATGAACATGATTTCTGCCTTGGCAATGGTGGTTTAACAGTGAAGAAAACAACTCCTGTGAGCCCACGCTACCTCACGACATCGAATTACATCTTGTGTTATTGTTTTTTTTTATGTAAGAGAGGCCACTAGCAGCAAAAATCCATTTACAAGTGTAATAAATAATCTGTGATAGAGTAATACAAATACATAAACAGTAGACAGTAATATGTACCTTTATATATCGTTTTAGATCCTCGAAGAAGAGCTCCAAGAAGAGCAAATATGCAGATGCTGGAGAGCCTTACATCAGCCCCCCTCCTGTCAAAGCACCACTGGGTAACAGCGGCATAGCCAACAGCCAGGCAGCCCCGGTTAACGGGTCAGCTAATGCGTTTGCCAATGTTGGGATGCCAAGGATCCCACGGGCTGCAACCCCCAGCAACTGGAGCACCAACCTGGAGATGACTCCAAGCAACAGCCGGCAAAACCTGATCCCTGCTGGGAGGAACTCTGTGAGTATACCTCTGTGTGTATAACATGGGAGGGTAGTGAGGGTAAATTTAAGAGGTGTAAGTACAATGCTGAGCAGAAAAGGAATGGACATATTCAGCAGGGTAAGAGCAGAGAAAATCATGGATATACTTGCTTGTTTTTGCAATTCTCTCATATATAAAGTCTCCTTTTATTGTAGCGGCTGTATGAAGACCAAGATGACATGGCCCCATATGCTCAGTCTCGACCTCAGAGCAGCCTCTATGGTCAGGCACGACCCCAGAACAACCCCTACGCCCAGAGTCGACCTCAGACTAACCCGTATGCTTCGAGCCAAGGCCAGTCCAACCCTTACTACACGCATGACAATGGAAGACGGTTCAACTAATGAGGAGCAACAACGGTTCATCGAAGGTGACATTTGCCCAGATCAAAAACTTGTTGATGTGTCATTGGAAACACCTCAGAATTAGATAACTCTAAACCATTAATATCCCATTATGGTACAAGTTGTTTAAAGTAATGAATATCTCTGGACCGTAGGGCAGTTATGTCCTGACCTGCACTGTATGAACTCTATTCTGACCAATTATAAGCTGTCATAAATCATTCTTGTCTTTTTGTTGATTCATCTTTGTGAAGGTTTGAGATATGACATGTTTGTAGGTCTTTTCAAAGGTTTCTTTTTACTGTCAGTTAATTAAGATATTACTTTCTTAAGAAAGTCAAATTGTTTGATGGCTTTAAACCATAAATTGACACTCAGATCGGGTTGAAACCCAGAGATGAAGATGTTCAATGTCATTCTGTTGCACAGTTATTGTCTCACTCATCTATGATATTTGACCAAATCATTTTGAATGCAAAGTGATTCAGGTTTGTGATGAGTTACAATTGTATGTATAACTCAGTTTTTGTGAATGAGACAAGTTTCTTTTCTTTTCTCATGAAATTCAGTGAGTTATTCTTTTAAATTAAAGCATGTTAATCCATCCAAATATTTCACTATAATTTGTGTACAGTGTTTACTGCATTGAAATTATTTTATGTCCTGTTTTGTATAACTGAGAGTATATTTTGTGTATTTTCAACCACTTTCATGTCTGATTGATACCAAGCTGTTATTTAACATGAATAAAATAAAATATTTAGAAATATTCTACCACTTACCCCACTGTGTTCTATTAGTTTTCTTAATATCATATGATCTTGAATTAATTGTAGCCATCACTTCTTTTGAGTCGTCATGGATTCTTTCACGGACAAAAATAATGCCTTGGTCAGTTTACTGGTTCTGTTTTTTGTTGTAAATGTTTCACAAAGTTTAACTAACAGTTATGTTACAGATTACTGATTGATTACTGTAACAACTTTTCAGCCTTGGATATATTTCCATTATTAAGCAACCTATCAATATTGATATATAGTCATAAATATATTTTTACATGTATTTTATCAATATATTATTTCACATATCATCTATTTTAATTATTACATCTGTAAGCCTGGAGGAGATCATGCATTTGGTTGTGTTTGTGTGTGCCTGCGTGTCCATTTGTATATTTAAATCTTGCATTCTACTTCAGCCATTCCACATTCCCACCACCTTAATATTTTTTCTGCACATTCATGACTGTGTGCTCAAGGACCTCCCATGATTGTAGTGATCCACAGCTTTTGACAAACCTAACCAAGCATCTGCAGATTAATTCCATACCAGTATGTTTTGATCCGCTAAGTTAGGCACAATACAAGATTAATATATCCCTGTTTTTGTTATGTTCACTGCCATCTTGACTGTCAGGGGGCCTTCTTCTACTTTGGTTTTACTGGCGGACTATAGACCAACATTAAAGGTGCATGCTGCCACCTGTACCAGAGTGTGTAACAACTTTATCAAGAAGGTATATTCTGGACCTGCTGCGTTCAAATATTTAAATAAAGCCCTTTCAAACTGTAATTGTTTTTGTGCTCCCTGTCTCAAACAGACCTTTGATCCTCCACTACCTCCCCATATCTACCACCTTGTCCTTCAATTTTTCTATTACCCTGTTTGATTCCTTATTTATGTTACCTAATTTGGATCTTTTTTATGTGTGGCTTTCCCTGTTGTTAATGACTAATTAAAAAAAATGTGTAGGAGTGTTGGGCGTGAATTTTTTTGGCCTCTGAAGAAGAGCATGTTAGAAAAAGTATGAGAAAAACTCAGTGAGCACTACAGTTTGCCCAACCACAGTGTGATTTTTTGTTATTACCACTGGAGGGTGCCAAACTAACACAAAACACTTTCAAAACACCTGTGCAAGTGATGAAAGTAGTCGACATACAGAATGATGCATTTTGGTCTGTGTGTCCTTAGGTGCCTAAGCTTCACTAATGTGTTTTTCCTTTTACAAAATATTTTTTTAATTCACTGAAATTTTCCTCAAAGTTTACTATTGTGCTTTAGTAACACTATTGTGTTTCTCTTCTCTCATGAAGAAATATATCCTTTTATATCATTTGAGATCTACGGTGTTAAGACCAAAAGAAGACCAAAACAGAATGGCCTCTGGGGTTAATGTGTGTCAGTTTTAAAACCATTGTAACAAATGTCATTTCTAAGTCACATGCACCAACAGAGAAACAGTGGCTTCATGCACAGCAGGTGTATCGTCAGGAGAAGACATGGTTTTAAGCTTCAGTGACTAGGAAATCATGGTTGAAGGAGCAGGTCATCTCTGTTGTGGGAAGTTAACATCTGATTTATTGAACTGCTGATACACCAGAGCAGATGGTTCAAATATTATTTAGTTGTAAATATAGATTCTCTGCAGTTTTCTTTCATTCTACTGAGGAGGAAAACTGTGACAGAAAAGACTTGTCATTACGTCTTTGACAGTGAAGTAGATATCAGTGGTGGAATAAGTACTGCAGAATGACCCATTTCAGAAAAAATGCTTATTATATTACTGGATAATAGTGATGCAGTAATGTGTTCATTACTTTAATGTTGCAGCTGGTAAAGGTGGAGCTAATTTTGATTACTTTATTGCTGGCTTAACTTAAGGTAATGTATCAACATTTATGAGTTGATTCATTGTTAACCTGTGAAATCACTTGTAACCATACCTGGAGGTAGTATTGAAATGCTCAAGTAAGAGTATTTCAAAATTGTATCTTAGTACAGCACTTGAGTAAATCTGCTAAGTTTTTTTTCCTATCTACCACTGGTTGATAGTCACCACTTTTTTTTCCCACAAAGCAATATTCCTTTGCACTATAAACCAGCTAAGCACATGTGACAAGGTCACGCATTGTGAAATGCAATAAAGAGAGGAGATGTGAAGCTGCCAAGTGATACCTGTAAATGTGATGATGTGTCCTTAATGTGGCAATGATTTGATATTAACATGCTACACACAGCACACAGTTAATGATTATTTTTTATTGTTCTGCTCAAATAAGGATGTGGACATGGAATAGACATTTTATCTGCACAAGTTACATGAAGTAAGTATAAAGATAGTTGCATGGTTGTGCGAAAAAAGTCACGTTTATATGAAAAACGTAATACAATATCTATGAAATATAAAAAATATATAAAACTAAAAGAGTGCACCGAGTAGAGTTCAGATCACCACCAAGCAATAGATGGTGAAGCACCTGCTGCAATGCCACCACAACTGGCCAGATGCAGCGGAGATTTGCAAAGTTCTGCCAACATTAACATGACCTTCACATAAGTTGTCCTGAAACAAGATTACAAATTGAAGCAGTTGTTGATCACTTGCAGCCCCGGTTAAGAAGAGTGAGAGGTCAGCCGTCGATGTCGTATACAGTAGAGCAGTCAAAAAATATGATTACTGCCTCACAGTTGTATGTCTCCACCAACCAGTCAAGTTACAGTTTACATCCATGTCTGTTCAGACTCATATAATGTAAGTATAGACTTTGAAGGGAAAATGGAAGTAATCACTAAACATGTCTGAGAAATGTGCTGTTTTCACTTAGAGACTATTTGCACAGAGGAGTACAGAGGACTGACAGAGAGCTGAACATCATGACGTCACAGTGAAGTTGACTTTTGACCTTTTGGATGTAAACTGCTATCACCTCAACATTTTATCCAATTAGCTATTTGTGTGTAATTTTGTCATAATTACTGTATGAAATCTTGAGTTATGGCCAAAAATGTGTTCAGTGAGGTCACTGTGAACATTGTGACAAGCTGGAAGAAATTCCCTCAAGGCGTTCTTGAGATATCACGTTCACAAGGATGAAATGACCTGAAAATATAATACCTGCACCCATAAAATACATAACGGCATAACAGTAATTTAAAAAAAAAAGGTTTTTCAAGGTTTCAAGGCAAGCATAGAGTCGTGAATGTGCACAAAAAAAAATTGCTGTGGACAAACTGTAGGTCCGGTGATCACGCACCCACTCACTCACTCACTCACCACTCAACACACACACACCACACACACACACACACACACACACCAGGTTGAGAACCACTACTTTATAAAATATGAATAACTGGTGAAAAGCCGATGACTCATGACCACATTTGAATTAGACCTGAAAATACACTCTTAGCTACAGTTTTCCTTTGGGTTATTTGATAAATAAAGTATTTAAATTATGCTGTAGTGTGTTAGTATTTTGTCAGTGGGTGTAGAAATGACAAAAAATGCACATTTATCATCAGGAGCTATAAAGTATTTATCATCTCTTATTTCATCCCCAGACGGTGTTAACTTCCTGCTGCAGTGTTACACAAAAATGAGTGGTCACCTTTTCTTGCTGATGTAGACAACATAGCAACAGGTAAAAGTTAATCTTAGATGAAGTTTATGTAAAGGAGCGTGCCATATAAAGCTGTCTTACTCTGTGTCACGCTACTGGTCTGCTTGTTGCTCCAGGTTATACATCTCTATCCCAGAGGCAGCATCTTCCAAAGGCTCATTTGGGTTAACAGAGTCAGATGTAGCATGAGTGTGCACACTTTGTCAAACTAATACCAGAATTAAATTATGGGCCTCAACGGTCTTCATCTTCTTTCTCTTCTACTGCTGTCCCAAGGAATTCAACTCGCTCAAGGTATGTGTTGCTTTTCATTTCACAATAATACATCACCAATATGTTGAAGCTAATCAGAGGGGGAGTAAAAGTACAGCAGAGTTTTTCAGTTCATTAAAGGGATTTGGGGATTTTTGCATCATCATAATGCTATTTTCACAAAAATATTAAATTTTGAGGGATTTCCTCTTTCCTAAACACTGTAATTTTCACACTTAAATGAGATTTGAGTAGTTTTACACCAACTTTAAGCAAATAGCTACACGAATAAAAGCAATATTAGTTTGACAATTTTAGCTTTTTTGGAAATTATTGAAATTTAAAACCATCCATTTTGTAACCGTGCACCAACATCTGTTATTAAAATATTGTACAAAAAATAAAAGGTAAAATTTTACTCCCAAAGAAGGTAAAATTCAAAGGAAATTTAAATGTGTGCCTATGTAAGGATCTCAACAGTCATAATTTTACAAGACAGTATAAAAAGTTTTTTTGTTTTTTTTTTTGGTTTTTTTGTTATTATGCTTCATTCAAAATGGAATTTCACAAAATACTGTAAAGTTATGAATGCACAAGCAATACAAAGGCCACATCTCTGTACTGATTCAGACATCAATTATCTATTTCAAATGATAGGCTGTATACTCCAAGGTCATAAGACGAACTGGTCATAGATGGTGAAGAATTAACTCTCCTTTAATGGCCGAATCACATGTTTTAAGGTTCAAATGTTGCACCCAGTGTGGCTACAGCTGTCATAAACATGGTAACTCATTTGTCAAGGAACCAGTAACTTCTCAAATCAGCAACATCTGACATTTATAAGTGCGAATGAGCGTATTTTAAGAGACATTAAATGGGGAAAAGACTTCTAACTGAAACCACATCATGCCCATAAAAAGATAAATGTGTGTTTTCTGCAGGAAGCTGCAGCAGTGCGGAATTTCAGTGCACTAGCGGGCAGTGCATCGACATAGCTTGGAGGTGTGATGGGACAAACGACTGCACAGATGACTCAGATGAGCTGAACTGTCGTGAGTGTTACAATCAATCATTGGAAACACAAGCAGTACAAAGCAAAATCATTTGAAAACCCCAATGTTTCCAGTATGTCTCTGTGATGAATTTATAAAACTGGAACTTTGATTCATATGTTACGGCACTGCCCTGCAGTCAAGTCTTTTTGGACAGAAGTGTTTCATTCGATCTCAGTTATAATGAATAGAAATCTCTCCTCATGTCCTCTGGTTTGCTTGTTAGGATGTAGGGCTGCACAGGTAAAATCAAAAGAAGACAGGTAATAGTAGGTCTAGCCTTTTTGGCTGCTAAAAGAATTATTTTTTAAATTAGAAAATTTGTAAGCCAGAATGTTTCTCAATAGAAAAACGGTTAATTGAATTCTCCAATATTAAAATTCAAGCCTGGAAGTAAAAAATGAAATTTGTGAAATTGTAAAATTACACTCGCTTGAACACAAATTTTTATGAAAAATGCAGGAGTGGACTGTGGTCACACATGCCCAAATGCAGGGCAGTGGCCATTGCCTGCAAAGACATAAATTCACACCTGGGAGTCCGTAGCATAACCCTGGTTTAGTAGTTTAGCTTAATGTTACATAATTGGACAAGGGGCACCAATATTAATGTTAGACTACATGACAAGTTTGATCACATCTAGTATGCTTTACTTCCAGGCTTAAATAAACTTAAGATGTGCACTGATATTTCAGAATACACGCTTGCCTTTCCTATAATATCATGTAACACTACTTTATGGTAATGATAGCTAGGAAGTGGTTTTGTTGTTTTAGGTTGAAATACGGCCTCATGTCCCTCTGTGCTGCTGAGCTCTAACCCTCCCCTTGGTTCATCCCCCCTTGCTCAAAACAAATAACTCAACAACTACATATGTGAAATGCTGAGTGATAATCTGTTGTGCAGAAACATAAATAACACTGTGTTAATTCATCCATCATTTTGTTCTTTTGCGGCAGCACCTCCATCATGCACCTCACAGGAATTTAAGTGCGTGACAAGCGGTGAATGCATCTCTTCGGGATTTGTCTGCGATGGGGAGGAAGACTGTGAAGATGGCTCAGATGAGCAAAGAACCTGTGGTATGCAGAGTTATTGTTTATGTGCTGACTGAGACTATGTGGCTGTTAGGATGATGCTTTGACAGATGTCATGTTCAAGAAGTGCTATAATTCAAAAATAATAATAATAATAATGTGTCCTGAATTTTAGCTAAGAGCATGTTCTGGTAAAGTCTGCTGCAGACAGAAAGTAGTTCAGACATGAAACTGCTCACAACAATGTCTGTGGATTATTTTGAGCAATGGGTCAGGATTTCTTTTGGTGCTTTGAGCACCACAGGACTAGTGCTATTTAGTTGCATTATATTGGAGAGAAGGCAGAAATCTGTACGACTGATATATGTGGAAAAATATGTTTTTGATTTTGGGTTGAACTTTAAACTGAGGCTACCATATTGTAGCTTTAAAAAGAACTGCCATATAATATGTCCTGAAAATTGGCTAAAAATAGAGGAAACATACAGTGTAATATATATTATTCTGAAGCTTAAGGGACATCACCAAGGATAGAAAACTGCCTGCTCATGTGCAGTAATGAAGAGTAAAACCACTAGGTGGCCACAACATCTCAATGTAAAGACATTCAACAGGAAAACGCATGAAGGACAAATTCACCTTAAGTGTAAATAAACTCTACACCACAATCCAATTTCTCTTATCTGAACAAAACATACAAACATGCTTGAAACAAGAAAATAATTGTCCCAAACTTTATGGGATTTTTTATTTCTAGTTGTTTACAAGATGTATGTACATGTACATGGACAAATGTATGTAGGTCAAGGTTTTACTGTGATTTCTGGATAAATGTTTTTGTTCGTGGCTCTCCATGTCAGAGGCACTGTGGACAAACATAAATGATCTATTCTACTATCATGTAACACATGACAAAATGTTCTGAGGCCCTTAGCTGAAGATAATAATCTACCCTTGTCATTTTACATTCAAAGTCTAATTCCTCTGCAGCATAGCATTTTGAAATAAAATCCACACACATGCTCTTGTTCAGGTGGACGACTTGCAGCCCAGACCAGTTCACCTGCCAGGAGGGCCAGTGCATCCCTGGCAAATACAGATGTGACCGTGTAAAGGACTGTGTGGACAACTCTGATGAGAACAACTGCAGTAAGAATATCTACATCTATAATGAACTGACCACTCTGTAATTTGATATGAGTCCAAAATTCACTTATACTAATGTTTTCTGTCAGAAATTTACCCTTTATAACGTCTGTCAGTTGAAGGGTTTTGGTATTTGTTTGCATTAATGGGTAGAAAATTGACAATCCTTAAATTACTGGAATAACCTTTTGTGTTTTTGCAGACTATCCACATTGCACTGAGAAGACATGTGCTAATGGGGCCTGTTACAACAACTCTCAGCACTGCAATGGGCTACAGGACTGCAGAGACGGCTCTGATGAATTCAACTGCAGTGAGTAGATGAGACTCGATGGCAAACCCGGTCTTTATCTGGCAGAGATGACTTCGCAGTTTCATACTAATATGAATGTTCTGTTCCGTAACACTGAGAAAAATTGCATGCACGTGTGCTGCACTCAGACAAAATTAAAGTTAATTGTTTACATTAAGAGGAGCAGTCATGGTGTAGAGATGAGTAGTGTTTATTCATTAGGTAAGACTAATTTTTGCACCCAGCCTAGCTATTTTATGTTAACAGGGCCATTATAATGTTTGCTAAAGGCACGAAGGCTCAACCTTTGTACCACTGGTTCTTTTTTGAATTTAGCTTCCTCGTGATTTTGGTGACTCAGGAATTGAAACTTAGTGTGTTGTTGCTTCAGTTTAGGCCGTCTTTAGTTAGAGGTTGTTTAACTTCAAGTAGGCCTCAGTTATTCCCAAATTTTTGACCACTCCTTAAATTCAGTCGCTGTTCTGTCACTTTGTGTTTTTCAGCAACACAGCACTGTCCCATCCACCAGTATGAGTGTGCAAACGGTTACTGTATTCCACATGCCTTTGTGTGTGACCACTGGGATGACTGTGGGGACAACAGTGATGAACAAGGCTGTGGTAAGAATGAAAGTGACTCTACACAGAGCGTTTGTAATGACAATAATTTTTCCACGTTAGATTGTATTAAGAGTTAAGTTGAAAGCATCATCTTCAGACATAATTGAAAGAAAATGTGATTTCTATCCGTTATTCTTTAGCGTACCAGAGCTGTAACGGCAACGAGTTCACATGTTCCAGTGGCCGTTGTATTCCTCAGAGCTGGGTGTGCGACAAGTTCAATGACTGTGGGGACTACAGTGATGAGAGAGGATGTGGTGAGAAAGCTTGTCCTTACAGGTGGACTAATGACTAGAACTGTTATTCAGTATTATTTAGTTATTTTAAACCATTGCACAAGTGTTAATGTGTTGGGTATAGTTGAAGAGTTTCATTCAAAAATGATAAAAACACCATGAGAAAATGAATTTCAAATGATATAATAACTCATTTTGAAAAACATTTCAGCAGAGGACTTGTAAAAAATGTAAAGACTATCTGAAAATGTATATATTTGGGGAAATTGGTTCGTGACGTAGTGAAATGACGACTGAATGGTAAATTTCATGGGTCAAATGTTTGTCGCATCATCAAAATATAAAACATTTCTGCATGATATAAAAAATAACATGTGGAAATATTTCCAATTCTACTATAATCACAAGTATTTCTGTGGTTATTAGATAGTGACTCTCGGGGCTGTTACCCTGGTGAGTGGGGATGCCCTGGCTCGACAGCATGTATACCAGTGGGCAAAGTGTGTGACGACAATCCTGACTGTCCTGGAGGAACAGATGAGACCAACTCCACAGCACAGCAAACCTGCAGTAAGTCACGCAGATGTTAAATATTCACATGGCTTTGACACTAAACCAAAGAAACTTGCAAGAATGCAACAATTTATATTTGACTTTATGCCTACAGTGAAAATAGCCTGATCAAAAGAAACACACTGAAGTGATCTACTCACATGTAGGACACTGTAGCACTTTCATAGGAGCTGGGTTTTAGACATTATAATGTTGCTTGAACTCATAAATGTTTTGCAAAAGTCAGCTGTTGTGATAAAATCACATCTTCCTTATCACTGCCTTCACACATAACTAGTTTAAGATTAATCTTTTTCAGGCAGTTTGTCTCGGTTGAGCACTAAAGGCCTTGAGACTCAGGTGACGATGGCTATAAAGCTGGTTAGTTATGATACTGATAATGATGCTCTGGCAGACAAAGCTGCGTAGGTGACAATGATTCAAAAACCTGTAACCTAGATTTGACCGTGATGTTGACCTGTATTACTCCCAGGCCTGAACCAGTGCTCCACTTTGAGCTGTGAGTACCTCTGCCACCCATCTCCTCAGGGAGGTGCTTGTTACTGCCCTGATGGTTTCACAGTAGCCAATGACAGTCGTTCCTGTGTAGGTGAGTGCCATATATCATATTTGCATTTGTGAAAACAAAATATATGTTTGTGTGGCATTATTGATAGTAGTGGCTTCTCAGCTTTTGACAGCAGACACAGATTTTTGGTTTAGCTTGTAACATGAGACAGCCTTGAAAAGCAAAAATTACTGGCTTAATTTCATGGTTCTCTGGTTGCAAATTAATGCTTTAGATCCTCATTCTAATACCTAAAGCATAAAAAATGGTTGCTTTTTCTACTGGCCAGACTATAATGACTGTCAGATCTGGGGGATCTGTGACCAGCTGTGTGAAGACCGTCCTGGGACACACCACTGTAGCTGTGCTGATGGATACTTCTTAGAGCACGGTCATGTCTGCAAAGGCCAATGTGTCAGGTACAGAGAATTGCATGACACACAGTAGTTTTTTTTTTTATAATATGCACTGTAGGCCTGTCATGATAACTATTTTTTGGTGGATAATTTATTGTCACAGAAATAATTGTGATAAATGATATTGTCATTTTAAGACCATTTTATACCACTGATTTAATGATAATATCATAGCATAATTAACACAAATACACCCTTTCAAGAGCAATGAACTTTTAATTCTTAGTAATATTCAAACATTGGAATTGGAATGTTAAAAAATATCCTTCTTCTTGCATTCAGTTTAAACCCCTAATGTTCCCACACTGGAGCTGTGGAGCGCAGCTTTGAAACCAAGTCCATTTGAATTTATTCTTCCAAACTGTCTGGCTGGAATTATGCAGCTGTCATCCAGAAGTATGCCTATTAGCCTTGAGTAACACTTTATCTTCAGATCATGACCAAAATCATGATTGACCCAATATTTATTAATGAAAAATCCAATAAAACTAAAACTAAAAGTTTATATTTTCGAAAAATTTATATTTTTTGTGATTATATTCAATTTCTAATGAATTCACTGCTGAGGTCTGGTGTTTGTGTTTTTCAGCTGGACTTCCACAGCTCATTTTCACCAACGGAGCGATGTCATGATGGCGGATATTCACGGGCGCTTTGTCAGAACTCTGGTGCCATCACAGGGCAGAGGTTATTCTGTAGGGGTGGCATACCACTTGAACAGCGAAACGGTCTTCTGGAGTGATACATACACAAAAAGGTCAGCCTGGATGATTGTCTGGTGACATTTTTGATGACAGTATCCTTCTTCCTTTCGTTCATAGTTTATTTTTTTGTTTGCAAAACACAAGGTACTTGTGTATCTGAACTGCACCACTATAGCAGCAGTCACTTCTGTTGGACCAGCTCTGGCTTATAGGCTTTTTCAAGGGCGCTAAGGGAGCAGCTGATTGAAGAAAAATCATCATCCCAAACCCTTTCATTCTGTCACCAGGTATACTCTGCTAACTACAATGGGGGTGACATTAAGGAGATTCTGACTACTGCAGTCCACAATGTCCAGAACCTCGCCGTGGACTGGGTCAACTTCAAACTCTATGTCTTAGAGGCCATGATGGAGCGCATCGACATGTGCGACTTCGATGGAGGGAATCGGGTCACACTGGTGGCTGAAAATCTGGAGACCCCTCATGGCCTTGCACTGACCCTACAGTGGGGTGGGTTTACATGCTGCAGCCTTTCAGTACTTGCAAAGGTCATCACTGCTTGTACCAGTGGTTGTACTTTTTTTCTCCTTTTCCTTTAAATGAAACATGAGGCAACATCATAAGATCAGATAAGACGAGGTTAGGTAAAGTAAGATAATATAAAACTTTATTAATCCTGAAGGAATTCATGCCAAAACCAGCACCTAATAGAATGGCAAAGAACACAGAACAGAAGAATAAAAAGATAGGTGAAGTAAAAACAAAAAGGACTAGTGGTGACAATGATGGTGAAAGTAATATTGGCAGTGATATTGAAAAGTAAAGACTGATCCAGTCTTACAAAGTTTGCTCTGTCCCATGTGTTGTCATTATCATTTAAGATGATCAGTTAAAGCCAATTTATGGTCAAATAGAAAATAAATCATGGCAACTCCGGAAGATTTCAAATTAAATTCTGTTAAAGAACTCTATAATTGTATTATAAAAAGTGTTTTTATATCCACTTGACCTTATATAGCATCCCTTCAAGTCTTTATTTTTTCTTTGTTTGCAGCTATATGTTCTTCACAGACATGGGGATGGGCAGGGAGCAGGTGAAGCTGGAACGTGCCTTCATGGATGGCAGTAATCGTCTTGAGCTGGTGAAGAGCGGACTCGGCACTCCAACAGGAATCACCCTAGATATTGTCACCCAGAGGGTCTACTGGTCTGACAGCCACTTTGACACAGTGGAGACGGTCACTTACGCTGGTCTGGACAGGTACAGGCTGCACTCATGAAAGATTTCTCCTTGCCTAGAGAGTAACTTTAAAGGGATAGTTGCTCCCAGTTTGGAGAAACAGAGACTAGTAACAACATGAAAGCTAAACACTGTACTGCTGTGGAGAGGGTCAGCAGCAAGACACATTTTTACCACTTAAAAAAGGCCTGTCTAAGAAAAATAAATATCAGTTTAAGTGTAATTTATATTTAGAATATTTTCACTGCTTTACCTTCTGTCAAACAGCCTTTTCTAGATGGAAACCAATGTTGTATAAGTCAATCATTTTACCTCAGAGAACACAGGAGTTGCTGTTGTACTGCTACCTTGATCTGTTAGCTTTACTTTGTGTAACTGTGTGACTTTGGTGAATCTGAACTAAGCTTTTTAAAAAGTCACACAATAACACAAAAAACTAACAGATCAGGGTAGAAGTAGATCAGCAACTCTCATCTTCTGCAAGGTAAATTTGCTATTTGTCCGTAAGGAGTCTGGTTGCTATGGAGAAAGCAATATTTAGCTGACATAACGGTGGTTTCTTGTCTGAAAAAAACTGTCAGATGGCAAAGTAAAGCAGTGAAAATATTCTAAATATAGTGCACACTTACGCTGATAATGATTTTTAGAATATGTGTTGCTGCTGACCCCGTCAACAGCTTCCCCAAACCATCTACTGTAGGTAATACAGTGATTATGGATAAATACCTCGCAAATCTTTTAAATGAAAAAGGAAGCAATGACGCATTGATTGTGTTCTCCTTGATGACCATTCTGAAATGTTGTTTTTCAGGAAAATAGTCCTCAACGGTGCAACCCAGGCTCCGCATCCTTTTGGAATCGCTGTGTTTGAAAACCATGTCTTCTTCACTGATTGGACCAAGATGGGTTTGCTGAGAGCCAACCGCTTCAACGGCAGCAACCCAGCAATTCTCTATCGTACCGCAAAGCGACCAGGCCATGTTGTAGTCTCACACCCTGTCCTGCAACCTGTTGGTAGGAGATGCACTTGAAACCTGTAACAAGTCAGATTAAGTTCTGTGTCAGATATGGTCCAACTGTGAATGAATTCCTGCTTAAAGCTACTGCAAGGAGAAGACTGGCTATTTCTATATAAGTATTCTTGATGCCAGCCACCAGGTTGGATTCTCTGTGAAATCAGATGGAATTAGCCTTTATTAACATTTTCCATACAGGCGAAATTGCATCAGACAGTTTAAAACGATTTTTCTTAACCTAAAATCAACAAATGCTACAAATACAAATACAAATGCTAATACTACACCAATATAAAAAACAACAGAAAATGAACTGTGATGATGTGACCACATCTGTCCTGTCCTACAGTGATGAACCCTTGCGGCAGACACAACGGCGGCTGTCAGCAAATTTGTGTGTTGAGTCACCGCACCGACAATGATGGTCTGGGCTTCCGCTGCAAGTGTCGCCTTGGTTACGACCTTCAATCTGACCGTCGGACCTGCTTTAGTGAGTTTCACTTGATTGAGGGCAAATGACCCCCTGTGATTTGTCATGTTCTACTGCGGGATTTTTGTCTTCTTAATTAGTCTGAAAATGCTAAATGAAAGTTACAGTGTTGCACACACAGTCTAAATTGCAGTGATATGATTTCACATCACATTTAAGCCATGTTATGCATAATTGTTGCATTTTTTTTCTCAATTGGTCAAAGACTCTATCCTTGTTTTTGCTCGGTGCTCCTCTAAAAGTTGAGAAATCTTGGAACCCAGCAGAACTTTGGTTAACTTTTTGCTCTCCTCTTCCTTGTACTTGCTATGTGCTAGTTTTGTCTGTGTTGAAAAGAACACACAAAACACATAGCTAACTATCTAACGCTTGATTCACCAGCTTGTTGAGATGCACAGAGACGTCATAATTTGTACCTGTATCTGTTCAACCAAGAAAAGTATTGTTTCTGTATCTGTATTCAGATATAAGACCGGAGGTGGTTTGGGTTTATACTGGAAGTCCACTGAATCTGTTTAAATATATTTTCTAATGTAATATTCATTGGCAGTGCAATAGTTGTGGCTACAAAGCATCAAAGTGATTTAATATTGGCATATAATTAAATATGAAATATATTTTTAAATTGTCATACTGTGCTTTTCATCTCTCTCTCTCTCTTTTTTTTAGCTAAAGTAAGTTTTATGAACTATCTGAAGCCCACCATCACTTCCCCTTTAACTGGAACATATTAAAAATCAGATACTGAAAAAATGTTTTATGAATTCAAAAGATTATAAAATATCCTTCAGTTGATGGGAATGATCTTGGTGTATTAAATCAGTGATTGATTAAGGTAGATGTGACCTTTTTTTTTTAACAATGCTGAGGTAATAATTGAGCTGACTTTTAATAATATAATAATCATTAATAATAATGACCAACTTTTAAAATCACATTATGTGTGCTTTCCCACATAAAATAGACTATTTGGATTCGGGTGCATCCCTACACATTAGCTAGATATAAGCAGCTGGTTAACAATTTATGTAGATAAGCCAAATGTTTAGCTATGGTTTTGCAACAGAGCAGATCATTAGCTAACTGGCTAGCTAATGATTGATGTAAATTAGTGAGCAGTTAGTTAGACTTTTGCAACATTAACTAACATAAGATGTGAACGTATAAACTGTATTGCTAGTGTATGGTGCTAGATCCCCCAACAACATCTTTTAACATCTTCAAAATTTGTTTTTTTTTTCAACATAGATGAGCCTAGCACATAGTAGTAGCCTCCAGAAAAAGGAAAGCAGAAAGGTTCCAAAAGGGGCGGGACTTAGGAAAGGTCAATTACCTGCTCACAACCATCAGTAAAAATGTAGAGATTAAATAAAATTCTTTGTACAGTATATTTCCCTGCTAGTAACCACTGTCCCCTCACTCTTTAAACAGAGGTGAAGGACTTCTTGCTGATGGCTACCTCTCTGGGGGTGCGAGGAATCCCACTAAATTTGTCCCTCCAGGAGGACATCACTCTGCCCCTCTCGGGGCTCGGGACATCTTTTGCTGGCTCTGCTGTGGAGTTCGATGGCAACGAAGAGGCCATTTTCTACAACGACAGGGGCAGAGGCCTCGTTTATAAGTCGAACCTCAATGGCACCGGTGAGTTTTTATTGTATTTGTGTTATAAACCACCATTATGAGGGCCCTCAGTGAGATAAGTTTTTCTGTTGCTCAAAATGAATTTCATAAGTTAATTTGTCACCAATAGGATATAATCATAGTGCTACATTTTGTCTTTCAAGGCTCTATTCTTATTCCTTGAAGTCATTAGTCACTATTTTCTTTCGACATTCTTAGTCCAACAGATTCTAACAGGCAACAGGGTGGGAACGGTTGACGCCATGGCTTATGACTGGACCTCCAAAGTCTTGTTTTGGACCACAAGCAGCTACAGGTCAGTGGTGGCCTTCAGAGTCACAGACAAATCCAGACGAGACATTGTGACGGGACTGAGGAACCCAAAAGGAATTGCAGTGCATCCCAGTGCTGGGTGAGTGCCCACTTTTAGTAAAATACTAGAGAGTACTTAAGTTCGCTCTGATGAGATTTCAGGCTGCAGGAACCTCAAGGAAATTCACATCACAGCACATTCACCTTTGAGTGTCTTTTACTCTAATCTATTGCATCACTCCAGCTCAGTAATTTAGATTGTTTCTTCTTATTTCTCTGAAAAATACAGATTATTATTATTATTAGATTGGTTATGTTATGATCTATAAAAAGATCTCAAGGTTAACTGATTTTTGCATATTTTATGTTTGCCTCACTCACTATCTGTCTGTTGTCTTGTGTGTCTAATCAAATGTTGATCCACAGCTTCTTGTTTTGGTCTGACTGGTACCGCCCAGCGGTCATCATGAGAGGCTTCACTGATGGCAGTAACGCTGTTCCTCTGGTCAACACAACGCTGGGTTGGCCGTATGGACTCGCTGTTGATTATATGTAAGCACAGTGATGACTTGTTGGATTATCATGTGATTTCAGTCAACAATTCTCAGGCTTTTTTAAGGAATGAAACAGACTGCAGTATTCCCTGGTTAATTTCTTGTGTTTGGTTTTTTACAGGACAGATAGGCTGTACTGGGTGGATTCCCAGTTGGACCAGATCGGTCTCATTAACATTAATGGATATGACAGACAGACGTTTACCAATATTGGTCAGATCACTCAGCCCTACTCTCTAACAATTTATTCAGGTGGGTTTCTTGGTGTCATGACTCTCAGTGTTTCAAGTACACTTACAATACACATGCACAGTATTATTAAAACTGTATATGATGTCATTCAGGGTCATTTTAAAGGACAGTTCACCCCCAAAATCAAAAATACATAATTTCCTTTGGCCTCTAATGCTGTTTATCCATCTAGTTTATTTTGCTGTGAGTTGTCCAGGTTTGGAGGTATTACGTGTACAGTTGTCAGCCTTCTCTTGAATATAATGGAACTAGATGACACTCGAGCTGTGATGCTCACAGTGCCAAACAAAATACATTTGAAAAACTCAGCAGCAATGTCTCTTCTCAGACCATGTGGTGAGCAATTTCATGTAGGAACTACTTTCTTTTCTTTGTTTTGAGCACCACAAGCTTGTTTTTGATTTTGCAAGAAGCTGCACCTTTTTTGATACAATGAAACCCAAACTTTATTATAAACCTCTAAAGATACTGCAGCTCTCTTATTTCTAGAGATCTAAAAAAATCTTTGATTTTTAGATCTAAAAAAACGATAATATGCTATAAGTTGATTTCCAGATGAAGTGGATGCCTTTTCACTGTCACCAGATAAATAAAAGATCCACATGGCCTGAATATATTATTATATGTGTGTTATTAACATGATATCAGTATTTAATTTTTGAAATATAACGGTTATCATCAATACCGTTAAATCGCGACACCCCTAACTTTCTTTGGGACATCATAATACTACTGTCCTGTATGTGTTAACTCAGCATTTCTCACTTTTAAAAATAATTTATATTGTATACATTGTTGTGTATATTCAACACATCGTGTGACTCTTTTTCTTTAAATGCAATGAAACGTCTATTTCTGTTTTGATGCAGATTACCTGTATGTGTCTGATACAAGGACCAGAGGAGTATTTGAGATGAGGAAGAGGGATGGAGGAGGAAACTTTATGATCAGACAAGGAGTCACCGGCATCATGAATCTCAAAGCCTACACAGCAGACCTCCACAGCAGTAAGTTCACACGCAGGGAGGTGCTGCAAATACAGTGGAAACCTCTACAGTGAGCACATCCATCTGAGTCAAATTAATCAAACAGCTTTTTCTTTCTCTTTATTTCTCATACATCTAATTGACATTCATACATTTACATGAATATAAAGTAATGAAATGGACAGCTTCACTGTTAGAGTAGAATAGAAGCCTTTCATGTACAGAATACAACAAAATTAGGACCACTACTCCTGATCAGTGCAATAAAAGGACTAGCATTAGAGACTAGTTGCAGTGGTATGGATGTAACATTGCACAGTATGGATGTAACTATTGCACCAAATAACTAACTCAAATAAATATAGCACAGGAATAATTAGTTAGTATTGCACAGTTGGCTGTCATGAAACGCAGTCTAATTTAACTCCTCAAACACACACATTTTCTTACAAACAATTAATGTGTGTGTTTGAGTAAAATTGTTTTCCGCATGTTGTCATGTATTAAAAAACCCACTGTGTGTATGAACGGGATCAAGGAGATCTGACCTCTAGTTGGCAGGGAGAGCAGTGACAAATTGAGCTAGAAAAGAAGAGAACAGTGCCCATATCATGTTCTTTAACCAGCATAATCGATGGCTGCAGGGCGAGCAGGGCCAGGGCGATTTTTGAGCAGTGACTCAGCCAGATATAATAATCCAGAAACCCACTGACAGCATCTTCATCATCCTCCCGACAGCGATCACCAGCCGGTGCAATATGTTACCCAACGGGCGCTGCAGCCACTTCTGTTTCCCGACTCCCTCCTTCAGGCGAGTGTGTGGCTGTCCATACGGCATGAAACTTCAGGCCAATCAGAGGGACTGCATCAAGGACGACTCTGTTCCCCCACCTGACGACTGTGGCGACTTCGCCTTTGAGTGCGATGAAGGACGCTGTAGACCCAACTCCTACCGCTGTGATGGAATCATCGATTGCGTGGATAAGACTGACGAGGCCAACTGCACTGACACAGGTGAATGTATAAGAAAATGTGTGTGTTTGAGGAGTAGTGGGAGGAAATCATTGAGCAAACATTTCATTAGTCCTGCCTTATATATCTTCCCTAGGAGCAACTTGCTCTCCATATGCGTTCACCTGCAACAACAAGCACTGCATCCAGTCCAGTTGGCGCTGTGATGGTGTTGACGACTGCGGCGATGGTTCTGATGAAATGAACTGTCCTACTCGACTACCCACCACCTGTGCTGCCAACCAGTTTACCTGCGACAACAACAGGTGTATTTCTAAAACATGGTTGTGTGACGGTGACAATGACTGCGGTGATGGCTCTGATGAACACAACTGCAGTAAGTATGGGGACTGTCCATTTTCAGCTTATTGACCTCACTCTGTGATTTTACTACAAGCTGAAATATTATATTATGATATTTTATGTTCAAACTGATGAACTTTATTGTTTGTGTTAAAATACACTAATGAATCTGAGGCCTCCAACATGTTCCAAAAAGTTGGGACAAGGGCAACACAAGACTGGAAAAGTTGTAGAATGCTCAAAAAACACCTGTTTGGAACAGGTTAACAGGTTAATTGGTAACAGCTAATAGTATAATGATTGGGTATGAAAGGGGGAAATGCTCAGTCGTTCAAAGCATGGATGGGGTGAGGGTCACCAGTTGTGGAAAACTGTGGGTTTCTTAACGCAAAGCTGCAAGGAATTTAGGGATTTCACCATCTGAAATCCATAATATCTTTATAGGATTCAGAAAATCTAGAGAAATCTCTGCACAAAAGGGGTGAAAAACCAACATTGAACGCCCATGACCTTTGACCTCTCAAGCTTTATACATAATTATGTAAAAGATACTACAATACACGTGCTTGGGAACACTTTGGAAAACAGTTGTCGGTAACACAGTTGTCGTTGCATCTACAAATGCAAGTTAAAGCTCTACCATCCAAAGCCAAAGCCACATATCAACAACATCCAGAAATGCTAAGAGGAAAAGGACCATCCAAATTGTTACCAGCACTAACTTCAACAATCAGCATCTGTGATGGTATTGTTGTTTGTTAGGGGGACCAGTAATGCTGTAAGGTACATGCAGGTTTTTGTGCGACATATGCTGCCATCCAGACAACGTCTTTTTAAGTCCCTGCTTATTCAGCACGACAATGCCAAGACACAGACTGCATGTGTTACAACAACACTGCTTTACAGTAGAAGAGTGTGGGTATTAGACAGGCCTGCCTGCAGTCCAGTGTGGTGCATCAGTTTGAACATTAAATATCTTGTTTTTGTACTATACTTAGTTGAATACAGGTCAAAAAGGATTTGCAAATCATTGCATACTGTTTGTATTTACATGTTACACAACACTGCAACTTTTTTTGTAATTGGGGTTTTTCATACAATATTGTGCAAACAAATATCTTCTTATGAATGTGATGTAACTAAGTCCTGATTGAGGAGTTGTTTGTGTGATTGACAGATTCAACCATTACTACATGCCCTCCTGCATATTTCCTGTGTCCCGACCACCGCTGTATCCACACCTCCTACGTGTGCGATGGAGATCAGGACTGCCTGGATGGCTCTGATGAGGAAGGCTGTGGTAGGAATCATTATAACGTCACTCTTTGCTGTGTTCTGTATTCATTTAATGTGTTCTGAAATGTTAAGTGACATAGAACAGGGATTCTGCAGGTCCTTTAAAAAGTTTAAAATCCAATAATATAAATTTTAGGCCTCAAAATCTCTGAAATTGTCTTAAATGTCTTTAATTTTGAATTATGAAGTACATAATAAATGCTAACTGTGCATGTACTGTTTTTGCCAGTATGGCTGTGAAATTCTTTAATTACATTCACAGTGCTCTTAAAATCTTAAAAAGTCTTAAATTTAACTTGTCACAACCTGCAGAAACCCTGTAGTTTTATTTTTTTTTTTACTGTTTACTCATTTTCCCTGTTATTCTCTCCTTTTCCCTTAAAGAGTTTTCCTGTGCCTCTTATGAGTTTGCCTGTGCCAGTGGGGACCAGTGTGTCAGTTCGAGGTATCAGTGTGATGGAGTGTTTGACTGCAGGGACCATTCTGATGAACGAGACTGTCGTAAGCGAGCAACTCTGATGGACACTATATACAAATTAATTATATAATTTAAGTCAATTAATGATGTAATTATGACTGATTGCACCTCTTGAAATTCTGGCAGGTTTATTGTTATTATTTAATCAGATAGAAAATTATTATTGTCATGAATCAGTGGTTATTACATATTCCACTTCAGTCTTGATGTTCAGTGTTTCTCTTTCAGCTAGTGTGTTTCTTAAATTTCTGAGAGAAATCCACTGCAGTTTTGGTAATTTTTAAATGTTTGCGGCCCACCAGCCACTCGAGGTCCAGGCCTCTGCCACAATGACGAGTTCCAGTGCCAGACCGACGGTTTCTGCATACCAGATGAGTGGGAGTGTGACGGCCATCCAGACTGTGAGGATGGATCCGACGAACACAACTCCTGCCCGCCTGTCACCTGCAGATCCAACTATTTCCAGTGTGCCAACAAGCTGTGCATCCCGACATATTGGCTGTGTGACGGCGACAACGACTGCCGGGACATGAGCGATGAACAGAACTGCCCCACCCCTCCATTTAGGTGTCCCTCTGACCAGTGGCAGTGCCCCAACGAACAGCTGTGCATTGACCTGGACAAGGTGTGCAACGGCCAGAGAGACTGCCCCAATGGAGCAGATGAGTCACCATTCTGTAGTGAGTGTTAAAAATGTTACACATTATAGTTTATGCAAAAAAAAATTAAATAGAAGGTATGTTGTTATGTTGTATATGATTTAAAGAGTGTTATGAACAAACAAAACATAATGCAACTCATCAAACAAACATAGAATTTTGTTAAAATATTGAAAGAACATAAAAGATTGAATTAAAAAAAGAATTTAAAAAAAGGACAATGCACAATGGCTAATAAATGCACAGTACTAACATACTGTCCTGTAATTTCATTAAGACCAAGATGACTGTTCGCTCAACAACGGAGGCTGCAGTCATGGCTGCATCCAAGGACCATTTGGAGCTCAGTGCACCTGTCCATCAGGATTTCAGCTCCTCAATGACTCCAAGACCTGTGAAGACATCAACGAGTGTCTGATCCCAGGGTTTCTGCAGCCAGCAGTGCTACAATGAGAGAGGAAGCTTCAGGTGCTACTGCTCAGATGGTTACCTGCTAGAGCCTGATGGACGCACCTGCAAAGCTGCAAGTGAGCAGCACACGTTGCATACAACTAAAGTTGCAGTTAGCTTAGCTTAGCTTCATATTGACAGACAATTGACAGTAATAGGCAGCTGATCAACTTACAGTGAAGGTCTCGTCATCGCTTGTTATAGTCAAATTACAATGTTGCACCCAGGATAGCATTTTTAATAGGATTTCAGCGTATTTAATATACCGTCTGTGGCTCGCTATTTGGATAACTGTACTGTACTGTAAGTTTTTTTTAGTGATATTTTGCCTAAAAAAGCCCTAAATGCAGGCTTTACAGTCAGGCTCCAGTCTGAGACGAAAGGCAACTATTTTTCAAGAATGAGCAAGTTAAATTTTTACATGGTCAAATTTGAACAAGTGGCCCAGTTGGAAGCATTTTGATGAGGGACAGTCGGAGAAATAAGTGAGTCAGAGATAAGTAATTTCACATGGTGTGCTCTTAAAAGAGAAAAATAGACAGCAAAAACAGGGTTTTAATCAAGAATGGTTGCACTCTAACATGTTCATTCTTCACATGGCCAGTTTAAAATCCAGTATGTCTCATGTGTTCATAGACAACGGAGATGTTCAAAGGCGGCATTGCGAAATGCAGCTGCATGACAAAGCACAGGATCTTTTGAGCAAACATACCCACTCAAATCCGAACAGAGGGCACAGAAAATAAACAGTATAATCATTGAATATAATCAGCCCACCAGCATATTAATATTTTCAATCACTACCCAACAATGTGATTTGTTAACGTTCCCTTAAGTTGCTTGGATTTTGGGTCAACATAAAACAAAACAAAAAAAACTCCTCTAACCCTAACTACTCAGTCATAATGTGAGCTATCCATTATGATGATTATGATACATGACATTTTCTCTAACTGGATCTCTGGATAATGTCAGCGGATCCTTTGAAACACCTTGTGAACCAGCTTTGACTCAAAGTAGCTGGCTCGCTTTAGCATGAAATAAAGAATTTTTGTATAGTAATGTTATAGTAATGATATAATGTTAAGATTTCCTTCATCTGCTGTCTCTGGATGATTACAGTGGCAGGACTTTACTTTCAGCATCTCCTGCGAGCACTGATAATATTAGTTTATAATTAAATATTGGAAATGCATATTTAGACATTTTTAATGCATACATGTGTCTTTGGTCTACATTCAGTCGATTAAATGTCATTTAACAATAACAGTAATGATAACTATTATTAATAACTTGTGTAAAGTATGCAAGGTCATAGATTAATCCTATGCTGTACCAAAAACAAGATGCAAAGAGGTTAGTATGAATACATACAAACAAAACAGAATATTGCTCATCTGCACAGTTTTGTATAGTAAAATACACTGTAGAAAAGATGTCGCTGGGAAATGAGATGTTTTTCTGCTCTTAGACCCACTGGCAGCTGTACTTATGGTTGCCAAGCGTAGCCAGATCATCTCCCAACGGATCAACATGAGACCACCCCAGATGCATCCACTGGTCAGCGGTTCAAGCATTGTGACTGTAGACTTTGATCACACAACTTCCAGAATCTACTGGGCTGATGCCTCGCAGAAGAAGATATGGAGCGCTTCCGGAACGGCACCGACAGGCGAGAAGTAAGAGAAATAGTGGCACAGATTTCAACCACTGGGCACTTAGTTTCTCTAAAGGGTAGAATTTGAACGTACCTGCTGTATAGGAGCACAAAATTCAACATAAACAAGATCAAATTGTACAATATTTCATGACCCAGTGTTACCACGTCCATGTCAATGTTGTTCTAGGTGTTCTCCTCTGGTCTGATGGTACCAGAGAGTATAGCTGTGGACTGGGTGGGTCGGAACCTTTATTGGACCGACTCTGTAATGGAGAATATTGAGGTCTCCACTCTGGACGGTCGCTTTCGGAAAGTCCTTCTCACCAAGAATGTGACCAGCCCCCGCGGACTTGTTTTAGACCCCCGTAACTAGTAAGTAGAGAGTGTTTGGGCAAAACTGATGAGGGCATTTAGATGGCCTTTAATTTAATATTACATTGTTGTCTTGGCTTGTCTGTTTTTTATCTTATGTTTAGCTCCATGACACCTTCGTGCCCCTAAACAACAAATCACAAGACATTTTATCAAAGCTTTTTATCACAATGTCTTTGCCCCCAGCACAAACCTGATGTTCTGGTCAGACTGGGGTCAAAACCCTAGGATTGAGCGGGCCGACATGGACGGAGCCATGAGACGAGTCATTGTCAGCACTAAGCTCTACTGGCCCAATGGCCTGGCCCTGGACTACACCACACGCAGAGTCTACTTCGCTGATGCCTACCTCAAGTACATTGACTACTGTGATTACGATGGCAATAACCGCCATCAGGTCCTGGCAAGTGACATGGTACGGTTATGTTTATTATATAAATATAAAAATTATAGCAACAAAAGCTGTTTGAAACTTTAATGCTACCCATCCCCTGAAGGCAGACGTATAAATTAGCAAAATAAAATTACAAAAAATCTCCCCCCAAAAACAACAACCAATACCTGATATACAGTATTTGTCCAGCTGCCAAACTCAACTCAGAAGTCTTTTTTCATATCAGAGATTAATATCAACAACATAATGTATCAACATAAATTCAGGGTGGTACTGAGCTTAAAATAAAACCTTCAATGGAAAAATAAAATTTAAAAACCATCACCCCTGTGCATGCCCACCTCACTTCAGGTTCTCCAGCACCCACATGGTATGACCATTTTCGAGGACAACGTTTACTGGTCGGAGCGCTACACCAGCAAGGTGATGACGACAAACAAATTCCATGGTGGAAACATCACCACTCTGATGAACAGTGTGTATCAGCCCATGGGCATCGTTATGGACCATCCCATCAAACAGCCCGCAGGTAACTCCCAGTTAAACAGGCATGCTCCTAAAGTTATGTTAACCAGATACTAGTGTCTTAGAGAAATGCATTTTTATTTCAAGCAGTACCCCAGTACACAGCTAATTTTTTTTACTATATCAGAAGCTGCGGCAAGATGTGCGGAAAGCCAAAGAACTAATGTGCATAAACAGCCATGAAAAGAAGCTGAAAAGAAGGCAATACTACAAGATTCTAGACAAATTAACTCTGAGAAATGTTGTGCACGTAAAAACCACCACAATTGCTGCAACAAATCATCATTTTAGTGTGACAAATGTCATATTAAATCTGATTGATGGTGAAACTATGGTTTTCCTGTTCAGCCATCAACCCCTGCAGAGAACACCTGTGCAGTCAGCTGTGCCTGCTGGCAGGGTGAGACCCAGGTACTACACCTGCCACTGTCAGTCCGGCTGGAAGCTGGATGCTGACAAACGCACCTGTATAAAGGTGGGATTTCTTTACAATAGCTTTTATTATTTTCTTTAAGAATTTAACCCTGTTGAAATCTTGGTACATAGAATCTGTTTGGATGACTTAATTTTTACTTTATTATTTACACCCTAAAATGTATATTCTGTTCAACAGCTTGGCTCCTCTTTGTGTGTCATGTGTACTTCTGTTCTGTTCTAGATGAGGCTCCCTTCTTGATGGTCGTGAGAGATTCTGTGATTTTTGGCATTCCTCTGGATCCCGCTGACCCCTCCAACAATGCAATGGCCCCTGTGTCGGGCATCAGCCAGGGGCGGGACATCGACTTCGATGACCAGGAGCAGCTTGTCTATTGGGTGCAGAGCACTGTGAGTGGATGTCTTAAATTGAACCTGGAATGTTTTTAATTTACTATGATACAAGGATAACTTTTGATTAAAATACATATAATACTATCGCTATAGAACTGAAGAAAAAGGTTAGGCTTGCTTGAGTGTTATTTCCCCACCGTGTAATGGAAATGTATGGTTTAATTACTGATGTGTTCTGTTTTGTTTGGTTGTGTTCTCTGTTTTTGCTATAATTAGGGTTCTATATGGCAAGTGAAAACCAGCGGTACCAACAGGACTGAGTTTGCTCCAGCTGCTTTCATGGGCTCACCGTCTGGTCTGGCTTTTGATTGGATAGGTCGAATAATGTACTACACCAATCCCACTGCTAAGACCATCGAGGTAAGCACCTTTTGAGACAAAAATTATGTTAGTACATACCGACAATACAATGGGGAATAGAACCCAACAATGTGAAACTGGCCTCTGATTTAATTTGTGCCTTTTTTTAAATTAAGATATATTTTGTTTTCCTTTAATGTGCTTTTACCAGTGTAAGTCATAGCGTTTACGTTTTGTATTTGCCTTTTGTGAGTGTTTTATCACCTTATTTCTGTTTTTGCATTGTCACTGTTCAAGTAAATAAACCAAACTTTTACACTTGACTTAGGTTATCCGGGTGGATGGAAACGAGCACTACAGGAAGACCCTCGTCACTTCCACTGGAAAACCAGAGGGAGTAGGAGAACCTGTTGGAATAGCTGTGGATCCAGCCAGAGGGTAAATCTTGACAAGACAGTCTGGCTGCAGACAGAAAAGGAAGCTGTGGAGTATTTTCTGTTTAAATTCAGTGGCACAGGACAAACAATAATTCAGTTTGAAAAATGGCTAAGCATTCAATTACTCATCCTGATTTCTGTGTTTTGGATGATTAGAACAATGCTTGTCAATTCATATGTACACCACTTGCTGGAAAGAGAGAACTAATAGAGCAGGACCTCATTAATTGGACAGCATTAATTGAGCAGACAATAGCAGGATGACAAGGACAAAGTGGGATAATTGTTTATAAGACCATCATATAATTGGAAATTAGCATGATTTATTTCTCACAACAACATGTCCATCTTAATCATGTTTGTTGTGATATAAATAACCCAGCTAAAACTATGAACTGTAATACAACATATCACCATTTTTGCACAGAAGGAAAAAAAAAAAGACTTTCTCTGTATATTTTGTGTATAGTTTTCTATTTTTTTCATTTTTACCTTTGTTGAAATACAGAGGCCTACATCTGGCATTACTTTCTTGCTCTTTCACGGCTGCATTTTTAATAATTAGATGCTAAAACAATATCAACATCCCATTCATCTCTACATAGACAGTTTTTAAAAATTCTATCAAAAATGTATCAAATTGTTATTAGCAATTTCATCAATATCATTGTACAACAGGCCTCCAAGTAACTCTATGATCATTTTCAAGTTGTTTTATACTTAAACTCAATATACAATGTTATTAAGAATGGTTAAATTAATAAATAATGCTACATGATAAATAGAAGGCTTCAAATAGACCTCAGTGGTCGGTATCGGCTGATACTGCTTCCAGCGATTGGTGATTGGCTCCAAATATTCTGATTATAGTACCTTACTTTACACATAGCTCAGTTTAAAACCATTGATCCGTGCAACATGATGACTGGCTCTCCTCAGCTGTCGCTCACATACTTTTCCTTCACAGGAAATTATTTTGGACAGACAAGGGGTCAGACAGTGGAGTTCCTCCAAAGGTCGGCAGCGCTGACATGGACGGAGGAAACCTCAGGAACCTTTACACTGGAAACCTGGTTAACATAGGATTCATCACTGCTGACATCTCTACCAGGAAACTGTACTGGGGTGTGGCGAGCTCTGGGGTGGTATGTACAGTAACCATGCTCAACATATAGAACAGTGATTCTGAAACTGGGGGCAGGCCACCTGAGGGGGCATGAAGGCACTGCAGGAGGGGCGCAGATGACCAGAGGAGAAATATATTGTGAAACAAAGTTAAATTAGGGGGGTGCTATCATATGAATCTTTATTTCACTAAAATTCAACTTGTATCCTTTTTTTTCAGTTGTTTCCCCAGTTATATTGTTAATGAATAATTAAAAAATGTGGGGTGGAGGGGCATTACCTTTTTTTGGCCTCTGAAGGGGGCCCTGCGAGAAAAAGTTTGGGAACCAGTGATATACTCTAAGAACAAAATTGTTGTCAGATCCTGCACATTTCAGTTCAAGCGGCATTTTAGCTATGTTAAAGGGAATAAATTAAGTTTACTCACCTGTTTTTGTGAAAAGTTTATCCACCTTTTCTTTTTTGTCATAGTTTACCAAACATAACGTTAAATTCATGATGAAACATGTTTTATTCTTATGCATTTAATGCTTATCAGTGGCACTCTATACAAGTCATGTTCAGCTTATGTTTTTTATCCATGTTCTACTTAGTTGTTTTGCCAGTTCCTGTGCTAATCTTTTGCTTGTAGTTTCATCTTCATCATGGTTATGATTCATCCACTTTCAGTAACCTCTTATTCTTTGCCCAGATTGAGTGTGGCACCATGGACGGAGTAAGCCGGGTGACGGTGGTGAGCAGCCTGTCTCATCCATGGGGGCTGACGATCTACCAGAACCACCTGTACTACACCGACCTGGACTACGAGGTCATTGAGAGGGTGGACAAGGACACTGGTGCCAATATGGTGGTGATGAGGAGGGCATGTCTGGCCTTCGTGCCATCAAAGTGCACGCCAGAGACAGTACGTGGATTCAGTGTTTTTTTAATTTAAGCCAGGTGTCTGTCCTTGAGCTTTTTTTGGTGTTTTCATCCAGACTGTTATGTTATGTAACTACTGCCAGTGAGTGAGCGAGTAGGAGTTTAGTGTCCTCCTCAAGGACAGCACACAGCAGGATTGAGCACCACTTTTATTCCATCTTTTTGTGTTGATAAAGTCTTTTACCACTGCAGTCTTCCAAGCTTTTTTTTTTTTTAATCAAAATACTTAAATAACTTGCCATTTTTGAGGATTAAGAGAAGATTTCACATCACTGTGTGTGTTTTCATCAATTATAAGAAAAATCAAGTTGATTAGTTAGTGGTAGAGTGATTAATACCTTTGAATGCTCCGTGAATTAGAGCTGTGCAATATTGTGCACAGTAACAAGTCACATTTTTTGTGCAGCATGCAATTTCTTACATGCAGATGCTAAATAAATAAGTAGATAATAATGCTCTGATGATAAGTGTGATGATAGTGTTATATAGTGTTACTAAAGCATAGTGATAATGTTTATCACAATAAGACAAATCAAAATGACATTAAACACAACAGAGGTAACTTAAGTTAAACTGGAACTGTTCCTCCAAGACCATAAATAATTTAAACCTAGGATAGTTCATTAAAAAAAAGGTTTCTTGCTCTGAGCCCTCAGGAAAGTCATACCAAAGTCGAGAAGCCTTGACAGCAAAAGCTATTTTGTGTTCGAGTCTAGATCTCAGAACCACAAAAGATAAGCATCTGAGGATCTCAGAGAGTGGGATCAAACTATTGTGAAACAAACATTGTGGAAGAGAAATCCAAACTCGGTTTTCTCCCAAATACCATTGAAATACTAAGTAAATCCCACTTTACACTGAACAAAAAACCCACTAACACCCACTAGCATTTGGCTTTTGTCTTCAGTAAAAAAAAAAAAAAACCTTACAACTGGCATTCTCTCTCAGGTCAAATGACACTGCAGTAGTTGATTGGCTCCAGCTCCAACTGGCAGTGATGCAAACATGACACACTAATTTTCACTCCTTTTTGGTGGGGGCAATGAAGGCTCATTGCCTCCATCTGTACCGTCTGTGACTCTTTCACTCCTTTTTCTTGTCTTGACTCAGTGCGTCAGCCCAGCACAGTGGAGTTAGCACCTGCTTGAAGGTGTGTATTTAACTGATTCGTGCTTGTATTTATTCAGACGTCTTAAAAAGAGTAAGATTAAGCAGAAACTTAAAAGTACAAACAGCAACACTGGAGAGCATCTAAACTTCATACCACTGAGTTTCAGTTCAAAGCTATAAAAGTACTGAGAGCTGAACACACAGATTTTTAAAACCTCTCTGTTCTCCGCACCTCAGAAAAAAACAAATGCAAATGGGTCAGTGGGAAAAGGACCTACTTTTAGTGAGCTTGCCCACATTTAAAGAAACCAAATACACATGCTAACTGTGGTGTATGAGATAATGTTGTAAGAAGTTGTCAAAAATGTTTCATATGGGAAGAAAAACGGAAGCTTCTCATGTTTAAATGTTCAATTCTTCAGTTGCATTACAGTAATATGGGCTCATCTGATCCAGTAATTCTCACCTCCATGACTCTGTTTCTCTCTCCCACTTCAGACGCTGCAGGGACCACCAACGCCTGCAGCTCCAACAACGGGGGCTGTCCTCACCTCTGTCTGCCCAAACCAGACAATAAAAAGACCTGCGCCTGCACCACAGGCTTTTACCCATCTCAAGATGGCACCCGCTGTGAACAGTACGAATCTTTCGCAATTGTCTCCAACTCCAAGTATATCCGTGGCTTCCACATAAACAGCTCCGACCACTCCGAGGCTATGGTGCCTGTTGGTGGATGTAGTTGGCTCAGTATTGTTCTGCATTATGATGTTCCATCCTTAAACAGCTTTTTCTCCACATTGTTGGCTACAAATACCAAATTATTGGTCCTGAAAGTATAATTTTTTTTTTTAACTTTTGCAGCCTCCTACTCCGTTAAGGCCAAATTGGACCTCCATATTGAGTCTGGCTTTGTTTACTGGACTGACAACAGCACCTACACCTCATACAGAGGCATCTTCAGAGCCAAAACAGATGGAGGATATTACAGGACTGTTGTCAACTCAGGCATTGGAAGAAAAGGCATCCAGGGCTTTGCTGTAGACTGGGTTGCAGGTATGAAAAAAATCGATATCAGTGTAAGTGTATGCTACATTTTGAATAATTTCAACTTTTTTGGGGGGGGGGCATTTTTACCTTTATTTGACAGGTTTGCTAGAGATTAGACAGGAAAGGGGGCAGAGAGAGAGGGGATGACACGCAGCAAAGGGCCACTGGTGGGAGTCGAACCAGCGGCCACTGCAGAACACTATCAGCCTCCGTACATGGGTCGGATGCTCTACCAACTGAGCTAAACACCCACCCAATATTTCCATCTTTACTTTTGCTGTCACACAGTTTTTTCTGATGGGTAACAGTTGTTCTATAAGCCAAATATCGCTCTCTCCAAACCAACCAAACCATAGGTGCTAAGATAAAGGTGAAAATATTAGAAATATAGTGTACACTTAAATGATTTTGATGTTTTTTGGACCTTTTTTAATTGGCTGAAATACTCTGTGTTGCTGTCCCTGTCCACAGCTGTACATTACTTCTATGGATAAGTATCCCTCATCAAATAATCTGAACTATCCCTTTAACTTTATAGGAAGGCTCTAGGAGCAAAGATTCTAACAAGTACTTTTAACAAGCATAAAAATGTAAAGATCGCACATTAATGACTCTTTCCATTCACTTTTGTAGGTAACTTATACTTCACCAACGCCTTTGACAGCGAGACCTTCCTCGAGGTGCTTGCCATCAACACCACCTACCGCATGATTCTCCTAAAATCCTTCCACGACCAGCCCCGAGATGTGGCTGTCAGCCCCAAGCTTCGCTACCTCTTCTGGACTGATGGGGGCCAAACACCCAAGATTGAGCGGGCCCTGCTGGATGGCACCAACCGTACTGTGTTAGCATCAGAAAGCTTAGCGTCACCTCGTGGCCTTACCGTTGACTACACCAGTGATTTCCTCTACTGGACAGATGATGTTCTTGATATGATCTCCCGGATGGCCCCAGACGGCACGCAGAGGCAGATTATCCGGTATGGGAGCCGGTACCCGTCTCCAACAGGAATGGCTATATTTGGAAACTACATGCTGTGGGTGGATAAAAAGCTTGGGAAGCTCTTCCAGGCCAGTAAGAACCCTGCCAATTCTGACCAGCCAGAGGTGAGAGTTAAATCTACTGAATTTAATACACAGTTTGAGCTTTCAGGGTGATGATGCTTTGTGATCTTTCATGGAAATAGAGAAATAATTTGCATAACTTACACAATTTGTTGGGGAAACACAATAAGTGTGAACTGTAGACAGTTTATGTCCAAATTTTATGTTTTTTTTAACCACATGTAAATAATCATGTTTTATTTGGACATGAACATGAACAGTGTCATTGTAGTTTAATGGCTTCATTATTGATTAACCTGCAGATTATTTTCAGGAAAATAAATGCATTGTTTGGTTTATAACATGTAAGTAAATGACATCAGAGGCCTTGTTTTGTCTGACCAAGTTGTTTCACAGCCAAAACCAAAATTACGCACTTTGTGATGATAAAAAAAAAAGCAAAAACATTAAAAATGTCTGAAAAATTACAATAGCTGATTCATTTTTCATTGATTGACTAATTGATTGATTATTTCAGTTGTGATCTGTATGATCTAATCTAAATTTAACATAATTTCAAAGTACCTTTCCAGTCCAATCGGACAGTGATGTTTCTTTGGGCTGGACAAAAAAAGAAACTTTCACTTTGGGAGCAGAGAAAACAAACAAAAGAACAGGTTGGAGGGCAGTGAATATCAGTTAGCAATGACAGTAGAATTTAGCAGCTGCAATAGCAGTTAACATTTGGAAATATCTAATTTTATATCGATAAGGAATGACATGGGTGAAGGCAGGGTTGGTGGGAGAGTTGAGACGATTAGTTGATGGACAGAAAAATAATTGGCAACAGTTTTGACAATAAGATGTTTCAATAATTTTTCATATGAAAGTGCCATCTTCTGTATCTGTCCAGATGTTAGTATTTGTTGCCTTTCTTTGTCATACATGGTAATAAACCGAAAACCTTTTTGGTTTTGGACTGTTGGTCGAACAATACAAGAATTGTGAGGACATCACCTGTTGTTCTGACAAATGAAAATGGGCATATTTTTGACATTTTATAAACCAAAAGATTATAACAGCTAGAGTTGGCAGATTTCTTTTTTGTGTTAGCTTTTTTAAGTATACTATGTATGTTTGTAATGTCCAATAAATAACCAAATAAATGTAATAAAATGTCAAGAAAAGAAATAATCTTACACCCATTTTCCTTAATAAAATTAAAAATAGGAAACATACTCCTCAATCCAAGTTTCTCTCTTTTGCCAAACTAAGACACATTTGTCTTGTTAACTGATTGTAAAACACACTTCATCCAAACTTGACTGAAAAACAAAATTAAACTCACCAAGACCATCTTTTGTTAGTCTGTCCACTGCTCCAAATATCACCAGCCCTTGTCAAAATAAATTACCAATTCACTGCGTCAGATGTGAAAATATTCTGTCCGTACAGGCTGCTTTCCTCCCACTCGTTCGTAAGTTCAGTGGGTGTGTTCTGTGCTGCTGAAGAGTCTGTCCCTGAGCAAAATAAAATGACAAATGTTGCCCAAAAGTATTGCATCCAAAAAACAAAACAAAAAAACATGTAGTGGATTCAGCTGCTTGGAGTTGCAGATATATTCATCCAGTTGCTCAAGCCTATTTGGTGGTGAATATTAGCTTGAAAATTCATGAAGCACTGACCAGCGAATAGCAGTTAGCTTAATAATGGTTTAGTAGAACCATCATTTTCTTATGTCCAGAGAATGGTTTTCTTAGGAAGATACTTACAGTTAGATATAGTTTAATTATTGTTTCTTTTGGTAGCAGTAAGAGTCAGTTGAGAACAATTAGTCATCCTGCTGTGAATGTGCTACACCCATGCCACTAAATAACATGACTTTTTGTTTTTTTTGGTGCCAGGTAATTCGAGACAATCTTGATGGGCTGATGGATGTCACTATCTTTGACGCTCATGTCCAGCCTACATCACCCAGCAGGTGGGCTTTAACCCCTGTCAAGAAGATAACGGTCGCTGCCAGCAGCTCTGCTTCGCCATTGCCGGCCAGGAGAAACCAAAATGTGGTTGTGCGCATGGATCACTCCTTAGTAATGGGGTAACATGTGGCTATGGACTTGATGAGTTTCTAGTTTTCACCACAGACTACACGCTGAATAGCATGAGGTTAGACCCTACAGATCACAGCACTCCCTATCCGACGGTTAACTTGGGCTACAACACGATGGCTTTGGATTACGACTTCAAGGAGAAGCGAATTTTCTTCACACAGTATATGGGGATTGGTCGGAGCAGAATTGGCTACATCACCACGACATCCGTTACCAGCCCGCCTGTCATAATAGCTACAAGTGAGTTTAGCATTAACTGACCCTTCTTAAATCCCGCCCCTTTTGGAAACTTTCTCCTTTCCTGTTTCCTGGACTTAGATATGCCAACCTATGTGCTAGGCTCGTCTATGATGAGAAGAAAGATTTAAGATGGTTAAAAGATGTTGCTGGGAACCTGTAAAAGTGACATTTATAGTCACAGCTCAACTAACTTTAGCTTAGCTAAAACACTAAAACTTTTAATGGTATACTGCATAGTATATATGATATTAGGCTAGTTTTCTGTTATTCCTAATTCCTGCCACTGGGTCAATTCTTTTTGAAATCAGATTAAATGTGAAAGTTCCTTGTAGTTTTAAGATGTGACTATATATATTGCTTTTACAGGTCCCCCAGCAACTCTTTCAACCATCCTAGCACCATCGCATATCTAAGTACAGGAAAAGGAACGGAAAAAGTTAACTGAGGTTCTACTGAATACCCACCTTACTAAACTGTACAGAACAAAAAGGGGTGGGACGTAGAAAGTGTCAGTTTTGACTGTTTCCCTTTCTGGAATTCTATCTTCAACTTCTTAATATATTTTTCTTCCTGTTGTATTCTCACTCTCCTCTATAACCCTTTCATTTTCTCATTTCCTTCATGATATTATCATTGTTTTTGTCTCTCTTTATTAAATATCCTCTCCTCACTGTTACACTGCTTAGATTTGGATGACCCAGAGGGACTGGCATATGATTGGGTCAACAAGCGTCTCTACTTCACTGACTACTATAGCCGCAAAGTCCAGTCCATGGGGGTGGATGGGCAAAACCGCTCAATCATTGCCCATGCAAACCGTCCCAGAGGCATCATTGTTGACCCCTGTTATGGGTAAAACCAACACACCATTATTTTATTACCAAATTTGTACAGATTAGACATGTTCTCACTCTTCTCCCTCTGCCCAGTTACCTGTACTGGACTGACTGGGGCACTCCAGCAAAGATTGAGAGAGCCACGCTGGGTGGAAACTTCCGCACTGCCATCATCAACAGCAGCCTGTCAATGCCCAATGGCCTGTCTCTGGATTACGATGAGCAGATGCTCTATTGGGCTGATTCCTCATTGTATGTTCAGTTTTTTAAATATATACTATTTTGCCACAGATCTTATACTGTAGGTCTGTCATGAGAGCCAATTTTAAACGTCCGTAGTATGCTATTATAAAAAAATTATATTCAGTACCTCTTTCAGTACCACGGTAAAAAGAAAAAAACACCATAGGCACTTAAAATAGATTTTTTTTTTTTTAATCAGCGACCTGCACGCAGTGCTAATAAAGAAAAAGTCACTGAACACTGTCTGTTTTTGCTACAAGCCAAATTTCAGGCAGGACAATAAAGCCTGAAATGAAATAAGGTCTTGAATAATCTTTTTTTCATAGCTTATAGCTTAATTTTTTTTTAAAACATGTGGTGTCAAAAAAAAAATATTGATACTTTTGACAATATTTGATATTTTTGACAATCTTACTATACTGCTCACACTTTTGACAACTCCTCTACACCCCACACAGAGATAAAATCGAGCGGGCCACTCTCACTGGTCAGAACCGACAAGTGATTGTGCAGGGCGTTCAGTACCCGTACGCCATGACCGTCTTCCAACAGGACATCTTCTGGACCGACTGGACAGAGAGAGGCATCTTCAGGGCTGGGAAGGATGATGGCTCTGGCTTCGCAATACTGGCCCAGGACATGCAGTACCGACCAAACGACATCCATGTTTATGCTGAATCGAAACAGGAGAGCTGCTCCAGCTCCTGTCAGCAGTTCAATGGAGGCTGCAGTCATGTCTGTGTTTCTGGTAAGAGCAGACTCTGAAAGCTCAAATGCACTGAAAGCAATAATTTGCCCCTCCCAAATGACAGTTGAGCAAGCTTGGTACTTGGGTCAACTTTCTCTTTTCCTGTTTCCTGTACTTAGATATGCTATGTGCTATATTTTGATGATGGTTACCTGTAAAAGCAACATGTATTCACATCTTATATTAGCTAGTAGATGAAAAGGCAGCACCTGGACAGTTCATCGTGGTTTATGATAATGCAGCACTGTGACAGACGTTTCATAGAGGAGATGAGCATATGTTACGCAGATCTGGTTGTCACTGTTAACAGAGATCCCAGTCTGCAGTGGAGTTTACTTCAGTGATACACCACAGAACTCTACAGTAACATTAGGAAGTATGATCAAAAAAGTTTTCATATTCTGTCCATATTCACATCTCCCTTCCCCCTTTCCTTCCCTCTCTTTCTGCTGCGAGTCCACATCACACTTTCAAAAAATTGATTATTTTTAGAATACCTGGTGGTGCTGTACCCACTTCAGTACCAGCTTTTTTTAAAAATTCTCTTTAGGTCTCTCTGAACAGGTACTGCAGCTGCAGAAAAAAAATTGACTCCAAAATCGAAAGAACGTTGGAGTAGGGGTGTCAGGGCAATTTGACGCGCCTCATGACATTTTTGGTGCATATTCAGCCATTTGAAACAATAGATGTACTTCAAAACATGTGGGTCAGATGCTTTCAGTCTGGTTTGGGTCTTTACTTGTGGATGCTACCAAACATGGCACTGAATCTCCTTTAATACTCCATTCAAGTTACTAAGCCAGCAGCAAAGAAAGATAGTTGTTATACAGGTGACCTTGCCTCAACAATGAAAAAAAATGTGAATACAGCTTACTCAAACAGATCTCCTAATATTCAGCTGTTGGAGGTCTTTATTTTGTGTAAATGATTCATAATTCTTTGTGTGCCTGTGGCCTCTCAATGCAACAATTCAAAATAAAACCTTACATAAAAATCTCTCGAAGCTTAACCATAAGGTTAAGTATTTTGTTTTTTAGGTAAGTGGTTAACTTGAGGTTTTTTTACTAAGACTTCAGAGTAAGTAGAAAAGGTTCTGGATTACAAGGAGACCCACAGTACTACTAATTAAAAAGACAGATTATCTCTTGTGTTCCCTTCAGTTTCTCCCCATCCTTAAATTGCTCACCTCCCATAATCCCTCCTGCAGGCCCAGTGGGTCCAGAGTGCCAGTGTCCTCATCAGGGGAACTGGTACCTGGCCAACAACGGCAAAGACTGTATCCAAGACACGGGCAAACGCTGTCAGCCGGAGCAGTTCACCTGTCTCAACGGTAACTGCATCTCAGCACGCTGGAAGTGTGACGGCCACGACGACTGCCGCGATAACTCGGATGAGTCTGGAGAGAGTGTGTGGTGAGAAATGAGGTTTAATCTGACTTTAAACAGTGGATAATTACCATTTTGAGTGGACAGAAAGAAGCAAACAAAATAAGCAATGAGATTTAAAAGTATTGTACATATACTGATGATTTTGCCATTTTAACCCCGAAATAGGTATAAAAAGGGCTGAACTGTGGGTTGCAGCTTTTACTTGCCCTTAAAAAAAACAGAATAAGCAAACAGCCTAAAACATAAATTTCATGGTAAGAAAGTAAACCAACACTCTGTTGTTCTTCCTGTCCAGCCTTCCACACCTGCTCAGCCATGGACTTCACCTGCGACAATGGCCGCTGCGTGCTACTCAGCTACGCCTGTGACTTCACAGATGACTGTGGTGACAACAGCGACGAGCGAGACTGCCCTTCCCCACGTGTAACCCCGCTACTGAGTTCACCTGCGGCAACGGACGCTGCATCAGTGCGGACTTCGTCTGTAACGGCTACAACGACTGCAGAGACAATACCACCTCTGACGAAATCAACTGCCGTGAGTAATGTTTGGCTGATGTCCGACCTCCCTTCTCCTCCTCTCCTGATATTTCCACATCTACCGTGATGAATAAGGGTCTTGTTTTGATCAAAACAGAATTGTTGATTGTTGGAAGACATTTTGGTAAGTTTAATTTTGTTTCTGTAAGTGTGAATGAAGATGATGATAACAATTATAAACTTCCCATTTTGTGAAGGGACTCTGGTTGAACAGAACACAAAACAAAACACTAACAATCTGAATTTCAAACATAGCTGTCCCCATTAATCATGTAGATATAAAGAAACAAATTGAGAAAGTAGAGTCCAGGTTGAGAAATACCAAAGTTACCCTTTAACTGATGAACTGATTATTTTTCTTCATGTACCACTGCATGAATAACCGTCTGCTTGTCTTCAGTTACTAGTTTAAGTTCCCATGATCAGAGCATTACTCAGGTGCCAGTGAAAATGTCTCCTTCTACCTTCCACCGTCCTGACTAAGGGATATGTGTCCAATCTCACAGGACTGCCACTGGTCCAGTGTTTTCATCCTGTGGTTGATGTTTTGCTCTTTGCCCTCTCCAGCCGACAGGACGTGTCCTTCAGGCCAGGTGAAGTGTGATGGCACCAACATCTGCATCTTCCCTGAAAGCCTGTGTGATGGCTTCAACAACTGTGGAGACAACAGCGATGAAAATCCTCTCTTCTGTGGTAAGTTGAACACTCAGCATCTGTACTGCTGCTGAGTCAGAGCAAAAGAGACAGAGGGACATGCTGGTACGTTTACCTGCTTAGTAGATTCAGTAGAACTTCACATGGATTTACGCCTGAATCTTAAATTGGGGATTTGTGCTGCTGTGCTACAGCGAGTCGCACATGTGATCCGGACGAGTTCCGCTGTGATGAAGGGAAGTGTATCCCTAACTCTTGGGTGTGTGACTCCGTCCAAGACTGCATGGATGGAACAGATGAACCTCTCTCCTGTGGTGAGTTATCTGCATTTACATCTGATATTTTGAGTCTGATATCTCGACATGACTCGACTGTGGCAAAGGACTTTTGACTTTGTAGTTACAAGCCAATACAATTATATTTTTAGATGATTTCTAATTTGTATATAAATCTCAGTCAAATTTGTGCAAAAGGCGCATTATTAATTGTGCTTTTTCCCTGTCATTTCTCAGTATTTATGGTAATCATAACTGTAAGCTACCTTTATTTGACCTTTTAATGTGACTGTTTATTAAAACAGCGAATCAGTGACCATCATCATGTTTTGTTTTATTTTTGTTGCTAATTAAAATAGATCTTACATTGCCATCGAGAACTATTGCTTTTTCTTTGTTCCTGTTCAGAGGATGAAATCAAAACTTGCAGTCCTGACCAGTTCACATGTACCAATGGAAACTGCATCCCCAAGTCAATGATCTGTGATGGCAACAACGACTGCTGGGACAACAGTGACGAGGCTCCTGAACTGCAGTGTGGTGAGATAGCACATTATTTATTAAACCATGTGAATACTGAAGATCTATTTATATTAGGTGATTTGTTGGAGGCTAGAATATATTTGAATTTATTTTCTCAGGTCTATTCCATGTCTCATCTAAATTTTGCCTCCTCGTACGCTTTTCTTGTGTGCTCTCATCTATCCACCGACTCATGCCGTCTAATCTCGCACATGTTTATGGTATCATGTAATTTATCCATTTCACCCTGTCAGCAACTATAACTCTGTAATTTATTTATTATTTATATCTTCAACAGTGCAGTACTGAGGTAACATTACAATAATTTTGTGTAATAATTCAACTGTGCAGCTATACTCTGGCATCAATGCTGCATTGATATTGTACATTTCCCCCAATGCTGTTATTTATAATACTCTCATTTTTAATATCCTCGCTTTTTAACACACATTTTTCAGCATTATTCTTCATGTACACTGTTGTTTATATTATATTATGTAACACCCAGACAGATATGTCCATAACTTTGTGTTTTTGCTGCTGAGATTCTTAATCTTAGTGGGACTCACCTGGTTAAATAAACATTAAATAAATGTTCCCCCCAAACATCATTAAAGTATTTCTGATACATCCTGTCTCTTTTTTTACAGGCGAACGTACCTGCAGTTCCAGCCAGTTCACCTGCCCGACGTGGCGCCCCGGTCACCCGCGCTGTGTGCCGTTAACCTTTGTGTGTGATGGCGAGAAAGACTGCGCCAACGCGGCTGATGAGCTCCAGAACTGCCCCAACCGCACCTGCCATATGAATGAGTTTGCCTGCTCCAATGGGCTTTGCATCTTCCTCCCCTTCCAGTAAGTAGGAAGCGTGTGTGAGTGAATAAAAGTAGACATTTGTTTACTGGTCTGGAAACAAATTCTCTTTTCATTGAACAGAGTAATGAATTTCTCCTCCTCCACAGCTGTGACCGTGTGAATGACTGCGGGGACGGCAGTGATGAGGTGGGCTGTACTTACGACACGTGCAGCAGCTATCAGTTTACCTGCGGTAACGGAGCTGCATCTATGCCTCTTTCACCTGCGACGGCGAGAATGACTGTCTGGATGGCTCAGATGAGGCGGACAGCTTGTGCATCACACCTCAGCCCACCTGCGCTCCACAGCAGTACATGTGCAAGTCAGGCGAGTGCATCGACATCAACAAGGTGTGCAACGGGCAGAAGGATTGCCAGGACAACAGTGACGAAAAAGGCTGCGGTGAGAGATGTGGAAATATGAGATTCCCATACAGAAATCTGATATATGGCCATATATTTAAATAACATATATAATATCGGTGTCCATATATGTCTTTCACCAATATGTGAACATATATTGGTACATATATCTCTACTTATATTTCTACATATTTGGAACATATATTTCAAAATATTACAAAAATGGCCCTTTTTATATATGGAACATATATGTGCACATATTTTTCAAACATAGATGTCACATATATTAGTTTAGCATCAATGTTGGCATATGAAATAGCAATATATTGCTTATCATATGTATTTGCCTTTTATGGCATTTGCATACTTTCCTGCTCCATGTATGTCGTGTTCCAGTAGCCAACTTGGCCCCAACCTAACGCGGACTTCATTGGATATCCCGTTCAGAGCGGGATTCGAACTCTGACGGGAAAAAAGGAGAACCAACAAACAGACAAAAAAAAAAAAAAAAAAAAAAAAAAGAAAAAAAAAAGGAAAAAAAAAAAAAGACTAAAAAAGGCTAAATAACGCTCCAAAGTTTGGTTAAATCCCAGCAAGTGAACAACTAATATTCACTGTTAATAATACAATGATGGAAAAAAAACAAATATATGAAATAAATGATTGATTTTGAGAAGCTGAATCCAAAAAATATTCTGCTTGTTTCTTTGAATAACTTGAATAACTAATGATACATTTACATTTTTACAAATGTTAATTAACTTTATGTAAATCAAGTTATTAGTTCAGTGACTAATTGTTCATTAATATATAGGCTCATCCTGATCTGGGAGAATTGTCTTCACAAAATCACATTGAGATTTCTCAACTTATACATCTGTGTCACCTTGTTTTCCTGTCTTTTCTCTTCTTGGTCTTCTTTTCTCTATCTGTTCAGGAATCAATGAGTGCAGAAACCCATCAGTCCACAAGTGTGCCAGCTCTGCACGGACACCCTCACCGGTTACTACTGTTCCTGCCACCCCGGCTACCAGCTTATGCCAGATGGCAAAGCCTGCGAGGACGTCAATGAGTGTGTGAGCACACCCGCTGTCTGCAGCCAGATCTGTGAGAATGCCGTTGGCTCGTACCACTGCAAATGTGCCCCGGGATACATCCGTGAAGCGGACGGACGCACCTGTCGTCAGAACAGTGGCATCGCCCCATATGTGTTGTACAGTAATGGCTACTACATCCGCAATGTGACCACTGATGGATCACAGTTGAGTATAGTCCTGCAGGGGCTGTCCAACGTGGTGGCGTTAGACTTTGACCACTCTGAGAAGAGGCTGTACTGGCTGGATTCAGGGGCGGGAAAGATTGAGAGGATGCGTTTTGATGGGACTGACAGGGAGATGCTGGCGGATAATAATATAGGAGGAGCTGAAGGCCTGGCGGTGGACTGGGTGGGCAGGTATGTGAAGTGGGAGGAACTTCATTGTTAAAGCTTCTTTGTTAATAAGTAATCCATTATTCAAGTTGATACATCAATAAGTAGCCCAATGTGTGGATAAATTTGTATTGAATGTGTCTGGCTGATGTAAATATGGCTGCAGGGATATCAGTGAAAACTTTTTGTGTCTTTCTGCAGGAAGTTGTACTGGTCGGACTCTTTTTACAGCTCACTTCATGTGATGGAGCTGGACGGGCGTTACCAGAAGAAGCTGGTGTCAGGACAGTTCAAAGATGGAAACAGGACCTATATTATCAGCCGACCTCGTGCTGTGGCTGTTAACCCTAAATACGGGTACTGACACACATACTCACACTTCCACATACACACACTCAGACACACAAGCCCTTTGGATTTTTCTCATCCTTCCTGTTTTCATTCTTCTTTGCTTCTTTTTACCCAGATGGCTGTACTGGACCGACTGGGGTGACACAGCTTACATTGGCAGAGTTGGCATGGATGGGACCAACATCAGTGCCATCATCACAACCAAGCTGGAGTGGCCCAACGCTCTGACCATAGACTACACCACCAACAAGATCTTCTTTGCTGATTCCCATCTTAACTTTCTGGAGTGAGTTTCAGAGCTACAGACAGGGTTCCTATGCAGTGTGGAGAAGTATGGTATTTGATCTTAGTATTTCGAGGTCTGGAAAAGAAATCAGAAATTTAAAAAATATATTGATCATACAAGAAGAATGATTTTCATGGAGGCAGGCATTATGAATTGCATATATACATAACATCACAAAAAAATATTAAGCTTGTCTGAACATTTATGAGTTATGCAGTGATAAAATTATTTCTGCAAGAAAATCAGGCCCTTATGGCTCCCTTCCTCATTTCCACAGACACGCTGAATAAATAAGGCTGCACAGACACAGTGAAAATCAAATTCTCCTTTTCAACACGTTTGTTTTTTGTTTATAAAGATTATTACTTAATCAATATGTTATGGGAAAATAGTACGAGTACAGGTCGCACCAGTTAGTTTAGTTTCTTTGAGCAGAGATGACAGCAGAACAATGTCCAACTTTCTGCATATGGATTGAACAACCAAATATAAAGCCTGGTTGGCTAAGAATTCCAAATGTTAATCCAAAGTTGCATTAGCTACAGTACCTAGCTATTTGTGTTCAGAAGTCTGGGAATTAGTGCCTTAAAAATTATGGAATTTTGAAATGGAAAAAGTGTCTGAACCCTCTTCAGATATTTGAGTCCCACCAAGTAGTTTTCAACTGAATTCCTGAAGTTTTAAAAGCAGAAATACCTTTCTACCTTCCCACCCATAGTATTAACCCTCCACTGTATCAACCTTCAGCTTTGCAGACATGGACGGCCAGAACAGACACCGGGCCATTTCTGGTACACTTCCACATGTCTTTGCTGTTTCCCTGTTTGAGGACTGGGTCTACTGGACAGACTGGAACACACACACAGTTGAGAAGGCTCATAAGTACAGTGGCGAACAGCGCACAGTCATGGGCAACAACACACATAGGCCCTACGACATTCACGTTTACCACCCCTACAGGCAGCCTCGCAGTACGTACATTTGAACTGTAGACGCTTAAGTTCTTATTGTCTCAATGGACTGCAGCCCAGAATTGACAGATATGTTATTTTTAACCAACTTACTGTATTTCCCAGGTGAAAACCCCTGCTCCTCCCATCATCTGACCTGTAGCCACTTGTGTCTGATTGCTCCTGGTGGGCAGCAAGCCACCTGCGAGTGTCCAGATCACTTCATCAGCCTGTCTGTGGGCTTCAAGATCCAGTGTGTCGCCGATTGCTCCAGCACCCAGTTCCGCTGTGGGGACAATGAAAAGTTAGTTAGACATAAATTCACTTGTGATTACATTTCACAGTCCTCATAGTTCCACTCATCAGCACTCACTGTTCTTTCACTGTAAACTTTATTCAAGAATATTGCAAAAGTAGGCTGTACAAATCACTTTACTTTCACTTAACTATCGCTATTTATTGCACATTAATGCACATGCAATAAACAGGACTGAAGAAATAAATAATTCAGCACTTCCTGATAGTATTAATTAGATTTATTGTGATTATTTATTAGAGTTAATTGCAAACAACACAATACTTGGCACACTTTGGATTTTTTCAATCAAGGTCAGTGGACTAAAGAAAATAATGACTAAATGAATGATTACTACCACTATTAATTAATTAGTATTACTACAGCATTTACTGGTTTTCTGTTTTGAAATCATGCTGTAGGGAGAGAAGATGTGAATATTGCAGGTTATCCAGATTAAAGTTGCAACTACCAAGTATTTTCATCATTAATTAATCTGCCAATTATTTTCACAATTAATCGATTATTGTTAAGCGTTTAGTCTATAAAATATCAAAAAAATTAGTAAATTCCTCATCTCATTTTGACAGAAACCAAACTGACATCAAAGACTCTTCATTTACTATCATAAATGACAAAGAAAATCCTCATGTTTAAGAAGCTGGAACATTTTTGCTTGAAAAATAACAAACAATTAATCTGTGATTAAAATAGTTGCCAATCAGTTTCTTTCTATTGATTAATTAATTTCTCCAATAGTGTTGATGCATTTGTAAGAAAACAGAGAGCAGTTAGGTGTGCAGTTATATTAAGTTATGTATAATTTTATTGGATTTCCCTTATGCTTTTGTGGAAATGATCACTGACACTAGATGTTTTTGCTTTAGTGACAACATTCTAATATATTATATTATATATTATTATACAGTATATATATGAAAATACACAATATCACTGGTATTCATTGTCTGTCATCAAGATATAAGATAAGAGCTAAAGAACCAGAAGGCTGAATCATATGATCAAACCAATTGTGTAGACATAAAAAGTATCAAAGCCACACAAAAAAACAAAAACATTAAGATGCAAATATCAATCAAGTAGAGGGTCAATTATAAAAAAAAATCTTAGATTAATATTTTAAATTAATTTCACATTTATATTCTATAAGCTAACCTGTTTGTGCTTTCTCTTGTTCTCAGGTGTGTTCCTATATGGTGGAAGTGTGACGGCCAATCAGACTGCGGTGATGGCTCAGATGAGCCTCAGACCTGCCCGCCCCGTTATTGCCCCATCGGCCAGTTCCAGTGTCAGGACCGGAACTGTACCTACCCCAACTTCATCTGTGATGGTCACCCGGACTGCCCTGACAGCTCAGACGAGGACGCAGCTCTCTGCAGTATGGCAATTTACACAGTTACTGTAATTAACTGCCAAAGAGGAGAAAATAACATAGGAAGAAAATTAAAGTTCTTCTATAGTTGCAGAATTTAAATTTTTGCTGTGATTATTTTATGTCTGGCCATAGAGCTTTTTAAAATTTCACTTCTGTTGGAGTTTGCTCATAAAATACTGAAGAACACCATATTTACTGGTAAAAAAAAAAAAAAAAATCTGGGCCTTGGCCAGGCTTAACCTCAGGAGAAGCTTCACACTTCAGGCTTTGCTCAGTTCAGTTTGGACTTAGCTCAAATTTTCAAAGCTAGTCAAGCTGCTGTCTGTCCCCACAGGTGACCACCGATGCCAGGAAAACCAATTCCAGTGTAAAGACAAGAAGTGCATCCCCGTGTCTTGGCACTGCGATGGAGTAAATGACTGTTCAGATGGCAGCGATGAGGATGCAGAGCTTTGTTCCCAGAAGACCTGCAAACCGGGAGAGTTCCAGTGTGCCAACAAGCGCTGCGTGCCGTCGAGCTACGTGTGTGATGCCCAGGACGACTGTGGGGATAATTCTGATGAGCCGTATGAGACCTGCAGTAAGTGGGACATTATGAGATGGCAGTTTCAGTGAATCAAAGTCAGGAAGAAACAAGATAATTACACAATACACCACTTAAAGGGACAGTTCACTCCAAAATCAAAAATACATATTTTCCCCTGGCCTGTAGTGCCATTTTTACATGTCGATTTTTTTGTGTGTAATTTGCAGAGTTTTGAAGATATCAGGTATAGAGATGTCTGACTTCTGTCCAATATAATGGGACTGAATGGCAATCAGCTTGTGTTGATCAAAGCACCAAAAAAATACCTTTGAAAAATTAAAAACCAGTGTCTCAAAAATCATGATCCCGTTACTCAAGATAATCCACTTTCCTTGTTGTGAGCAGTTTCATGTAGGAACTAGTTTCTGTCTAGTAGAAAAGAAAGTAGTTCAGGTGTATTCTAAAGTACATAGTCCAGATAGATAGATTTTTTTTTCTACTAGAAAGCAAATAGTTCCTACATGAAACTGCTCACAACAAGTTCTGTGGAATTTCTTGAGTAACCGCATCATGATTTTTGGAAAGAGACAGTGGTTTTGAATTTTTCAAATGTGCTCTGAGCACAACAAGCCAAATGCCATTTAGTCCCAATATATTGGAGAGAAGGCAGACGTCTCCACGGCCAAGACCTCAAAAACTCTGTAACTCTGTAACAAGATAAATAGCATTTTTGATTTGAGGTTGAACTGTCCCTTTAACTCAAGGGTTAAACCAGTTTTGATAACAGAGTACCAATTTAGGGAGCCAGCATATGATTGCAGGCCACACAGGAGAACCTGTGAACTTGTTGTAGGATTTGTGATTGGTCTCATAATGGCATTTAACATTAAATTCCTTGAGCGCTGAATTCACCTGTTTGCAGATAAGGTAGTTCCCTTTATCTGTCCCCCGAGGTCTGACGAAGACAGAGTTGACCCATTTTTCCTGAAACCTGTTTTTCTGCACTGGTCAAGTAGTGTATTAAATGTGGGCTATTGAAAGTACAAGTACTGAAACTGAATGATTAAAATATAACACATTTGGAGGCCACACAAAATGGGCTGCAATTTGTCTGGATGCCATGCTTTGATAATCTGTGATCTCGTAACGTTTTGTTTGTCATTTTCTGCGTCTCGCTCTCACTCACCTCTTTCCCGTGTCTCATGTCTCTCTTTGTGCAGTGGGTCCAGACTACAAGTGTGATGAGACAGAGTTCTCCTGCAAGACAAACTACCGCTGTATCCCTCAGTGGGCCCGCTGTGACGGCACCGATGACTGCCTCGACAACAGCGACGAGCAAGGCTGCGGTCAGTGTTTGTGTGTCAGCAGATGTGATTTTGTGTGAGGGCAGGGCTGTAACAAAATCTGCACCACAATAGCTGAGAAAAATCATAGTCCAAATTTAGCAGTAACATAGTGCAATACCTGCGATGATTAATGAAATAACCAATTAGTTGTCAACTATTAAATTAATTGGCAACTATTTTGATATTTGATTTAAGAAAAAATAAAGTAAAAAGGTCAAAAATCTCTGATTCCAGCTACTTAAACATGAATATTTTATGGTTTCTTTAGTCCTCTATAACAGTAAACCAAATTTTTTTATAGACCAAACAAATAATTGATTAATCAAGAAAATGATTGACAGGTTAATCCACATGAATAATGTTAGTTGCAGCCTAATACTTTGTGTAGCTCTGTATGTCTTTCAAAATGCTTAAGGAGTTTCTTGAGATGAACAGAGATTAGATTTCAGAAAACTGAAATAACAGTATGATCTTTACAGTTACAGAAGATCTGAGTCAACATTGGGTAATGGCCCAAACTAAAACAAGTTAAAGTCGAAATAGAAGCATGATGGAGACAAGTACAAAATGTCAGTGATGTTACAGTGTGATGCAAAGCGGGAGACATAAGGAGAGATGCTGACTGCAGTTTGGAGTTGGGAAGAGACAGGAAATCTTTTTAATCTTCCATTGAAATATTAAATGTTGTTTCATATTTTATAGTTTGCTCATTTACCTTATTTGTCTAAGTACTGCTTTGCACAATGCACGGCTGATTGTGTCTATTTGATCATAACTGTGTTTTTTTCCCCATTGACCACATGTTGAATCATCCTTTTTCTGTCCTTTTTTGACTCTGACTTCCAACAGAGGAGGTGACCTGTGATCCTCTGGGAGATTTCCGATGTGACAACCACCGCTGCGTCCCCATCCGCTGGAAGTGTGATGGCACCAACGACTGTGGTGACGGCTCAGATGAAAGGGACTGCGGTAGGTGTCCTACCCGTATTTTTTCACCACAATCCATCACAAATCAACAAGAGCGCAGGGTTACAAACAATTTTTCTTCTTCAGTTTAGCTATTCATCTTGGAGTTGCAAAAAACATTGGCTGATTTAATTTTCCTTACTGCTGATCTACACTGTTTAAATCACACTTTACACTTAAAAAAAATCTCACATTTTGAATCTAAATAACCTTAAAAATTGTCTTTCTGTATAGTTTGAGCCTGTGTAGGGTGTGTGTGAACCGTAAGACATCACTCTCAGTTCATACAAAAGAAATAACTGTCAGTCTCTTGTCTTGTTTGTGATCCACAGCGCCGAGGCCTTGCTCTGAAAGTGAGTATCGATGTGACAACGCACAGTGCATCCCTGGAAACTGGGTGTGTAACCATAACAACGACTGTGGGGACAACTCAGATGAGCGGGACTGTGGTGAGCAGAAGTTGCACACAAACTACCTTGATATATTCACTGTCATAAACACACACGCATGTGAACATCCTGGCTCTCTTCCAGAGTTGCTGACGTGTCGTCCAGGTTCTTTCCAGTGTGACTCGGGTCACTGTATCCCCGCTGCTCTGGAGTGTGACGGCCGGGCTGATTGTCAAGACCTTTCAGATGAGACCAGCTGTCGTAAGTAAAGCAAATGAAAATTACTGGAACACTGCCTGAACCCTACAGCGTGTTACGTGAACTTTGTTAGTTTGTCTGATTTGTGAGTGTGTGTGTATGATGTATCTGCATGTCCTTGGTCTTGAATAATTAAAGTGTATAGTCTTAAAGGGACGGTTCACCCCATAATCAAAAATACATAATTTTCCTCTTCCACTACCTGTAGTGATATTTATCTATCTAGATTGCTTTGGTGTGAGTTGCCAAGTTTTGCCAAGCATGGTGATATATGTGCTGAGTGCCATCTAGCTCCATTATATACAGGACGTCTCTATGGCTGATATCTTTAAAACTTGGTAGCTCAAAAACAATCCGGATGGATCACATATAGTAAAATCCACAATAATTGTCCATAAAACTGCATACACACATCTACATTGTACTACAGTATGATAATTGAACCACAGAGTAGCTTTTCAAGATCTAATGGACATTATATCTGACAGTTTGTGTTAAATATTTTACTGTCACTGTTGTTTTCATACCCAAATGTTTGATATTTAATGGTTAAACTGTGGACCTATGGAGTGGCTTGGTGGTCTGGGGTTTAAGCTATCCAACATCAAAGGCAATGTCCACAGTTGAACTCTGGCAAGGGACCTCAGCTGCACATCATTCCCATTTCTTTTCTCCTCTTTATGACCTGTCATCTCTTTACTGTTCACTATATAACAGAGGCATAAAATGTCTCACAGAGGTGTATTTTGAGACCCATCTGGCTGCTCTGTGCTCTGCTATGGCTGCTCTCTAACTACTCCAGTGGAGCTTATTCAGTGTCTTAACAGTACACTGCGATTGTACTGGGCACTAAAATTAAATATGTACAAACAGTTGACATCAGTGTTTAACTACTATCCCCACCCCGACAGCGACTCGTTTCCCAGGAGGCCGTTGGTGCCCTCTGAACCAGTTCCAGTGTGCAAACCGTCTGTGTGTGAACCAGGGCTGGGTGTGTGATGGCATTGATGACTGCGGGGACCGCTCTGACGAACAGCTCAATTTGTGCTGTGAGGAACACTTCGTTTATTGTATATGGCAAATCCTGTGACAAGTATTTTATCTGTGATCAACATAATCATTCATCCCTTAAAGCACATTGCAATTCTAACCCTAACTGTAACTAATGAATATTAATATAAGGATTGAGAAAATATTTACAGGAGTTATGACAGGACTCACACATAGACAGATAATTAATTCAACAATGATACAGAGAGAAGACAGTTAAAAACTTCATAAGCTAACATTATAAATAGCAGCAGTGTTCTAATAATTTATACTGGTAGAGGTCTAAACTCTTTGTGTATATTTTACCAGTGAACGTCACCTGTGAGATGCCATCCAGGTTCCGCTGTGCAAACGGCTACTGCATCTACGCCGGCCTGCTGTGCAACCAGAAGGATGACTGTGGAGACGGCAGTGACGAGGAGGAGGAGCTCTGTATGACTCAAACACACAGACCACACTATAGTTCATCAGGGATTTTTTGAATAGAAAAATCGCTCCTTATCCACTGTTTACACTTAAGAATTTATACAGTATATCATGCATGCTGTTTACCTAGTGAGAGACCAGAATAAACTTTCTTGGCCAAGTATGTTTACACATACTAGGAATTTGACTCCAGTTCTCATTAGCTTTCAATAAACTTAAAGGGATAGTTTGGATTTTTTGAAGTGAGGTTATATGAGTTTCTTATCCATCGTCAGTGTATTACCTCCAGAAGATGGCAGGCACCACACCCACACTTTGAAGATGCAGACAAGAGTACTAACATAGAAGCTAAACAATGTACTGCTGTATACAGGGTGAGTAGCAAAACGTATTTTAGCCATCTAAAAAAGGCCCATCTAAAAGAATCAATATCAGTGTGTGTGTAAGTGTAGGCTATATTTAGACTATTTTAACCACTTTACCTTGCCGTCAGAGAGCCTTTTCCAACAGGAAACTGCTGTTATAAAAGTCACATATCTTTCTCCCTCTCTCAGCCAGAGTCCTTTGGCAAAAACAGTCATTTTACTTCGCAGAACACTGGAGTTGCTGGATGTCTGCTGCCTCGATCTGTCAATTTGTGTTATTGTGTGACTTTAGTGAATCTGAACTCTTTAAAACAGTGAAGTCACTCAATAAGACAAAAAAACTAAAATTGGTGAACCAGCAACTCCTGTGTTCTACAAGGTAAAATGACTGATTTCGCCTACAGACTTTGATTAGTTTGGAGAGATTGATAATTGTCTTATATAATGGAAGCTTCCCTTCAGAAAAGGCTGTCTGATGGCAAAATAAAGCAGTGAAATTATTCTAAATATAGCATACACCTTCACTGATATAAAAGTTTTTTAGATGGGCCTTTTTTAGGTGGCTAAAATAAGTTTTGCTGCTGACCCTGTCCACAGTAGCACATTGCTGGGCTTTTAACACTGGGACTCCAGCTGCTTTTGGAAAATGCGGGCATGCTGACCACCATCTACTGTAGGTAATACACTGACTCTGGATAAGTGCCTCATATCCAACCCCACTTCAAAAGATTTGAACTATCCTTCTGAAAGCTAAAAAAGATATCAATCTAAACAAGTAAGCCATATGAACATACAGTATATATGTATGTATATAGCTACTAACTATTTATATAGAGATCAGACTGTTACTATGACATTAATTTAGAAAATAATAAAAAATTATCACAATTATCAAAGCTAAACACAAATAAGACACATTTGAGTGAGGTACAGAGGTGAAATTAAGTAGAAATGCGAGTATTCATACAAGCAGAAATAAACATAGATACATAGACATAGACATAGTGTATAGACACGCTCTTCCTCTACATACAATAAATTAGGTTTTGTGTACAGTACAGTAGAGTTGCTTTTGGTATCAGAAAATGTGTTTTTATCCTTCTTTTTAAACATAGCCAAAGCCAGATTTCTAATAAGTTCAGGTTCAGCAAATGCACCACTAATCATGAGTTTCTGGAACCACCAAGGATTAGTCAGAACAGCACTAATGCCTCCTGAACCTTCCTCTCCAGGGCCACTGACATGGGAAATCCCAAAACGACACCAGTGTGTCTGCACAGGACACAAAGCCTGAAACATACAAGGGATAAGGAAATAGTCTGTTTTATGGAATTGTTACACAATCAGCTTAAACATCAATCAGAGCAAATTATTTTGAGAGGAGATTAAATAGTCGGTGGACATTGGCTAGCTCATCTAAATCCATTTGTTGTCAGGGAGGAGACAACCAAAGGAAGCCTTCGATTGAATAAGTGATTTAGAGAGTGTAGTGTCTTCTCAAGTTAGAGAATATAAAGTATGTGCCTACATTTATGTACTTGACTGTGTGGGCTGTTTGGAGTTTTTTTTTTTTTTTAATCTCCACGTGTAGGCAGTCCACTCATTTCCACACTTCTTTTTCATCGTTTTTGGTATTTAGACAGCTAGTGAGTGAAGAGCGACACTGAAGAGAAAGCTCTTCAATCTTAGACAAGTGGAGGTGGACACGTTTCCACAGACGGGTTTCATACCCACTCAACCTTCCCTGCATACTTGTGTTGATGACTCACTCTCACTCTGGCTGTGTCCTTCTCAGGCCGCGAGCCCACGCTGCCCCCCTGCACACTGGAAGAGTTTAAGTGCACCAACGGACACTGTGTGGCCCTGCCGTACGTATGTGATCACAATGACAACTGTGGGGACCGCACTGACGAATTAGGCTGCAGTGAGTAGCACGACAAAACACTCATTCGCTTCACTTACTGTCAACGTCCTCTCATAATGTTAGTTTAAAGTCCGTTACTAAATAATACTAGGGGAGAAAAACACTACAAATCCTATTTGATGACAAAAATGTGAGCTTACAATTGTCATCTAGTATTTTAAACTGCATCTTCAAAGAAGAGATTTCAGATATTTTCATTCAGTACTGAAAAACGTAAAGGGGTAGTTTATTATATTATTTGATGAAGGGCTTTATGAGGTACTTATTACCTATAGTAATGTTGTTACCGCTTTACTTTGCCATCAGACAGCCTTTTCTGATGGGAAACTGTGTTATACAAGTTAAATATTGCTCTCTCCAAACCAACTAAACTCCATCGGGGAAATAAGTAATCAATCTGTTATTTTGTTTGTGTTGCTGTGTGTCTCTGGTCAACAAACATGAACAAACTAGCAGATTGAACCAGCAGTTGTCCAGCAGCTCCTGTTTTTTTGGAGGTAAAATGACTGATTTCACCCATGGAGTTTGGTTGGTTTGGAGAGAGTAATGCCACTTGCCTGTATGAAAAGTAAATGGGTGCAAATATTCTCAATTTAGTGTACATTTAAACTGTTATTGATTTTGTTGTGCCCCGTGCTTTTGGTGTGCCATCTCTGTGAACCTGAAATTCAACCCTAAAAATACTGCCATGAATTGATTGAAAATAATAAACAAGAAGATACAAACAGATGGATTATAAAGAAAAAAAAGCTAAGTGCTGCATAATTACATTAATGTGAACATGTGGTTTTGTCCGGAAGCACATTACATTCTCCAAATAAAAAGACTTTGCAGTCATTTATTCATAATAACAACTTCCATATTGTGTAATTATTACTTATCCATCCATTCATCCATTTCCATTATTAATCTGGGACCAAAACCCAATTATGACTTAGCATTTCATAATTATGAGTACTGATCTCACAATTATGAGATACCAATCTTGTAATCACAAGGAAACTTTCTCTCTCAAAAAGAAAGATTTATTTTTAGATAATTTCTCATAATGATGATGGATGGATAGCTATGTATGTAATAATTCTGGGATGTTATTGTCCTTTTTCAACATCATTTCAGAGCAGAGCTCAACTCTGATAATGAGACAGAGAACTTCACCTCAGGTGGACAGAAATATCCTGTTGGCTGAGTTATTTATGGATACATGAGGGTTCAGTCATAAAGTTGCAGTGAATCACTGTGACCACATACCCAGAATTATGGTCAATGGCTCAATTATTCTGTTGATGTATACAAAATAATTGATTGATTTTGTAGCTCTTAAACAAGAGTCTAAAAGCTGTTTTAAATGTGTCCAATAATTTAACTCTGTGTTGTCTCGTTCCAGATTTTGGCCACGATCGCAACTGTGAGGAGAAGCTGTGCCAGCATGAGTGCACCAACCTGAACGGCACTGGCTTCATCTGCTCATGCAGACCTGGATACACAGTGGATCCAGACAGCACCTACACCTGCCTGGGTACACAGACACACATACATGCACACACACCCAAACACACGAAAAAAAAAAGCCTCTGAAAGTGCACCATCTTTATTTAACTCATATATTATTTACTGCATATGGATGGACACAGTATAGACATCAGTTAAAAGTGCTCAATAAACAAAATTAATATTTAATAAAATGTTACTCAAATCAGTGATTCTGATCTCGTTCTCAAAATCTCTGTTCGTTCTTTCAGACATTGATGAGTGTCAGGTGTACGGCACCTGTCCTCAGGTCTGTAAGAACAGAAAGGGCGGCTACGACTGTGAGTGTGCCCCCGGCTACCGGAGAGTGGGCGACGGCAGCATGTGCGAGGCTGAGGGTGAGAACAATCTTTTTATGTTTTGACAAGAGCAACATATAAAAAGATGACTTTGTATAGATCAAGTTCACATGATGGCTTAATAAAGAGGAAAAAGAAAATGAGTAACTAAGCAAAGTTTATGTGTATAGCACCTTTCACAGATACAAAATCACAACGTACTTTACATTGAAAAAAATGGACTATTAGGAAACAATCTTAAAAATAGCAAAGACAAAGAACAGCACAGGGTTGACAGTTAAAAACAAGAACAAACAAATTGGGACAGAGACAAAAAACAAATGCAAAATACTGAATGCAGGCAAGGAAAAAGCCAATAAATTCAATAAATAAAATGGGGCAGCTATTCAGATGGGTTAACCAGAAGCCTGTCTGAATAAAAATGTTTTCAGTTGCTTCATAAAAGCATCACAGGAGTCTATGGATCGCAGTTGTAAGGAGAGAGCATTCCAGACTTTCGGTGCTACCGCAAAAGTGGGCTTGGATACAACTTTTCTCTGGCTTATGACTTATTAATGATGTGGTGGTAAATCTAGTCAGCAGTTTTCAGTCTCCTCCTGTAAATTTCAACCAACAAGAATGCAGTTTTGTGACATGCTGTTTAGAGATATCCCACTTAATCTCATCAGCACAATGCTTGTGTATGTGCAATGTGTGTAAAGAAATAGAAAAATGAAGATGCAGGCCAACATAGTCATCTTATAGAAAGAAAAAGCTTCTGTTTTCTCTTTGGTTATCAATCGCTGTACTTGATAACAAACAGGAAAAGTATAAATGTCTGTGTCTGCCACAGGAGCGACTCCTCTGCTGCTGCTACCAGAGAACATTCGTATCCGCAGGTTCAACCTGCAGACGGAGGGCTACCACGACTTCCTGCAAGAAGAGGAGCACATTATGGCTCTAGACTACGACTGGGACCACAACAACACTGGACTTAGTAGGTCACACACTAATCTGTGTGTGTGTGTAATACTAGATACTGCAAGACAGACAGAAGGCAACTGGGTCAACACAAAATACAGCAATGATACATTTTAAATCAGAGGAGCTTGTTTCATGATGTCCTTGTGTTTGGTCAGGTATGGTGTACTTCACTGTGGCTGGTCAGGACTCTGTCGCAGGTGCCATCAAGAGAGCGTACTTACCTTCAGTGGATGACGGCAGTAACAACATCGGTGCTGCCGTCGACCTCGACATCAAATACATCACCAGACCAGATGGCATCGCTGTGGATTGGGTGGGCAGGTGCGTTTGAAGTGACATCTCTGAACTTACCTGATTAGCTTTTCCATCAGAACTCTGCTGTCTTGAACTGTACAGAGTTTTATCAGTGTGATGGAAGATTTGCATGTGACATATTATCAATAGTTTTGTAATGCTGCCTGTAGGAACCTTTACTGGGCAGAGTCCAGGGTGAGGAGGTTAGAGGTGGCCATGTTGGATGGACGCTACAGGAAGCACCTCGTCAAGACTGACCTGGGTCACCCGTCTGCTGTGGCTGTCAACCCACGACTGGGGTGAGACTCACCTAACGTTAAGGAACAATGTTATAGATTGCAGTAAATAAGGCAGTTAGTAGAGTTTTGTGTCACTTTGTGTTGCTCAGTTTTTTACACTGTAAACCTGGTTTACAATGTAACATCTTTGTATTTTTCTCCTCCAGTTCAAACTCGCTTAGTGAAATTCACATTCACACAAGAGCAGAAATTGTTTTAAAAAGTGTTGTATTATCTTTCATGGCGGCAGTGTAACTCACCACATTCCAGAGCCCAGAACTCTAACCTCTGCTATGTTTCTGCAGGATGTTGTACTGGGCGGACCGTGGGGAAGCAGCAAAGATCGAGTGCTCTTGGATGGACGGTCAGGAGAGGAAAGTCCTGGTGAATGATGGTCTGGGTTGGCCCACTGGTCTGTCGATCGACTTCACCAATGGCGACCGAATCTACTGGTCTGACTCCAAAGAAAGTCGCATTGAGTCTGTTCTGCCTTCAGGAGACGACCGTAGAACTGCTGTCTACATAGGTGAGGATTAGGAGGGGCACATATTTCATACATTCAGTATCTATTTTCCATCATTGTTCACATTCTGCTGCCCCCTGTCTAGATGTGAGAAACCCCTTCAGCGTGAATGTGTTCGAGGACCACGTTTACTGGAGCACTCAGGAGAAAGGCGAGGTGTTCCGGCAGGACAAGTTTGGCCGCGGAGACAAGACCAAGCTGCTGACTGCTGGACCCTGGCTGACCCAAGTCTCTGTGTACCAGCAGCAGAGATACAACTCCATAGCCAGTAAGCTGCACACACACCTACACATTCAAACACATATAACAGGGGTGGGGGCACAGGGGCTTAAAAATGTACTTAAATTCTGTTTGGGAAGGTCTTAAATATTTATGTATTGACTGCTGTAAATCTGGTCCAAGTGCAAAATGCCTGAACATTTTTTTTTTGGTTTATAATTTTGAACTGACAGTTTAGTCAGAAGAGTGCGCCTATATTTTCACATTTGACGTTTAGTTTTGTTGTTTCATTGGCCTTAAATTTAATTAAACAGTAACCTTAAAAGGTTTTACATTTAACTTGCTGATACATGTAGAGACCCTCAATAAGCACACGGTGTAAAAAAAAACCAAAACAAACCAAGCACCACTCCAGTCATTTCATATTAAAATAAACAGCTTGACAACTCAAAACTTTACAAACCGTGAAATATGTGAGTCATGCACTTAAATTTGTAGGACCAAAGGAATCAAAAAACCTTTCTTTGTGTCTGCAGTGAAGAATCCATGTAAAGAAACCTGCAGCCACCTGTGTTTGCTCCGACCCAACGGCTACACCTGCGCCTGTCCTGAGGGCACCAGCTTCATCCCTGGTAGTCACACTGAGTGTGATGCTGGTGAGAAGAAGTTCTACTTAATTTCCTCACAGGGGTATCAGGCTTAGGGAGTAATGGATTACATGTAAGGGGTTGCATAATCAAGATACAAAACCAGTTACAGTTACAGTTACCAAAAATTAATTGTAATCAGATTACAGTTACATTTAGTGAAAGTGGGGATTATTAACAAGATTACAATTTTAAAATACATTTTAACGTTAGCTACACAGACCTACACAGACCAAACACTAACTGTCGCTACACTGACCAATCGCTAATGTTACCTACACAGTCCAACCGCCAACTTAAGCTACACAGACCAAAAAAACAACCGCAGACATTAGCATCATAGACAAACCAATAGCTACACAGAGCAACCTCCAGCTTTAGCTACACAGACCATCCACTAATGTTAGCTACACATTGATGATCCAAAAGTAACAGAAAGTAATCAAAGAACATCACTTTGATATTGTGATACTTGTATTAGGTAATTAGTAACTGTATCAGAATGCATTTTTAATGTAACCCTTCCAGAAATGAATCAACCTCAACTGCAGCAATACTGATACAACTTGCAGAATTTTCTTCTGTTTCTTTCTGTCATTCACATTAGCATTAAAGAAGTCAATAAAAGGATATTCCTCACAGGAAGAAAAAGAAGGTAAGTTAAGAGAGGAGAGTCATAAATTTATAATATACCTCAAGTCCTATTTGCATGGGACTAGTATTACTGGGGACCTCTAATAATTTGTAATAATTGCAGAGGTCATCTGTGATCTTACACCCATGCAAATCTGACATGTCTGTAATTGTTAAAGTAAAAATTCCATAGCAAATTACCTACCATATTTAATCAAACACAGAGATCATGTGACGTGGGTAAGCCCAGTCCTGTTCAGAGGCTCTCGGGATTTGAGGTCACTTATCTATCCTGTGCCAATGCACTGCACGGCAATCACAGGACGGTGGGTAATTTCTGAAGGTCTGAAAATGATATTATATCCCAATTGACCTCCCAATAAAATAAATCAAATTTAAAGTTTCTGCCAATATTGTGATTGTTGTTCATATAAATGATTTCAGGGTTTGATCCACCGCCCACCATGCCTCCGCCATGTCAGTGTCAAAATGGAGCCACCTGCTACTTTGATGACAACAAGGCTCTCTGCAAGTAAGACATTATTTAGTCTTTGCAACCAGAAATTGAAAATAAACTGGAAAGCACCAAGACTGCACATTCCTTTAAACTTGTTATTTTAATAAGATTTATTTATAAATGCTTTGCAAACAAAGAGACTGAAAACAAACTGATAAATACTGACACAAAGACTAACGTGTCACTCAGCTAATAAGTAACTGTTCTATTTAAGTACTGTACTTAAGTACTTTGCATTTTGTTTCACAGATGTCCTCCAGACTGGAAGGGAGATTACTGTGAGATAAACTTTAACCATGTGCTTGTAACCTCAGGTATATTTGATTTTTTATCCCCCAAAAAATATAACATTACAGCATTTGAAGTCACTTTATCTGATTATTAAAACTTCCTTTCGTTCCCTCCCCTGTTCTCCTCTGTTCTCTGTCCAAATCACTCTCTCCCAGCTGCAATAGCGATTGGGGTGACAATCCTGATTATGGCTCTGCTGGTTGCTCTGGTCTTCGTTGCCAGGAAGAGGTCAAAACTGCTGGAGACGCTATGTAACAACTTACCCAGCATGCCCTCCATGCCCAGCATGCCTAGCATGCCCAGCATGCCCAGCATGCCCTCAATGCCATCCATGCCCAAACTGCCAACATTCAGGTGAGAAGGGAGCAGGCTAGAAGAGATGGGTAATGATGTCATTACAGATTTAATATCTGAAATCTATAGGTGTTTTTCCTAAATTACAAGCAACAACTTTTAGTACAAAACAAGACTAAAATTACAGCAAATGACATTGTTTTACTTAGTAAAGCTAGAACTGAATTAAATGCTTTCAGTATAGAATATTGGGTTTTATATTTCACTGTCAGGCTACATTAGTGTGTTATGTTACAGCTGAATCGTATGTGTGTCTTCATGATTTTCAGAAACAGTTCATCTCCAAATGCATCGACGACAGAGGGAAGTGAAACCATGCTGAATTCCTATGCGGTCAGTAGCAACACAAAACAACTATTTATAGCCGGGGGATGGACTTTACTAGTATTTTATCAGTACTAATACTTATCAGTACTTTTATTAGTTCTTTTTTATCACTAAAGAAAATAAAAATAAAAAATTATTGAAGGAAAAAACAGTATTAGACTTTATTTGTATTTTAGATATAACAAAGCATTGTTTCTAGAGCAGCAGCAACAGTGTTCTCAAGAGCAAAGTCACTGTATAAACTCAAAAATCCAACCTGCCAACCCTCACTGATGCTGACACTACTCGCAGAACAACCATAGCACATGATCCCTGCCACCGCTTCAACCCTTCAAACCCAGGCTTCACTTTCCTCCCCTCTGGCCACATATAGAGACCATGTTTATTTTGTGTACAGACCATTACTACTATAACAATTAGGCCAGCTTTCATTTTATCTTGTTCATTACAATTTTCTCTTAGCCTAACAAGCATGTTATGGCCTAAACATACCAGCAGTAGATGGGAGATTGTGAAAATAAGAGAAAAAAATTCTTCTTCTGCAAGTTTGTGCTTGTTTAACCCTTTACCTACTGAGGCTAAACACTTTTCACTTGTACAGATATATGGATTATTGCACATATGTTATAATACACACGGTATGTAGCATTATACTAAAGAAAAAATATTGCCCTGTAAAATGGATTCCAGAGAGAATGGGTAAATAAACAAAGAGGTATTACAGTTATTGACTCATCCTGTCTTCTTGTTGTCTGGTGTCAGGTTCCCTGCATGTCTGTGTCCATGGTGGACACTAGTGGGAAGAGTTTTGAGAACCCAGCATATGAAACTGGAGGACAACCTGCTGCTACTAACATGGTGATGGCCACCTCTGCTCCTGATGGAACAAACAAGATCAATAAACAGAAGTCACTGCTCACCCGTAGAGATTATTGATTCTACTCATACCTCCTGTTGTTTGGTGGCTGTATACTACACATATGTGTACATATATATGACATGCTACATGGTAACGGCTTTAGATTAAATGACAAAGCACAATATTGTCAAGAATATACTTTCCCTTGATATTTTGATATGGACTTGCTGTAATTCAGGTGTTTGCTGGATAAGCACCTATAATTCTTTTGTTTTGTACCAAGAAAAGTGAAAACATAATGTGAAAAGACATGGAATTGTGACACAATTATATTTTGACATATTTTGATTGTCTCAGTCTTGCAATTCTGTATTTTCTTCCCCAGGAGCTCGTTGATAATCCTTTGTATGTGGAAGAAGTTAAAGTTGTCGACAAGCCAACAAGAAGTGCAAACACGCTTGCCACTGCCAACAAGGTTCATCACCAATTTATCCAATTTATGTCGCACCACATGTTTTTCCTATCTAATAACTGAAAAGATTTTCTAAGAGTAGATGTCTTCAGATGTTACTGGCTGAACCTCTGAGTGTTTTATTTATTTTGTTGTGCGATGATCATCGACTGGTTTAAAGTTCATTCAAGCCGTTTTACATTTTTCTACCTTGTGGCCATTTTAGGAAGCGTTTGAGAACCCAGCGTACGGCTCAGACATGGAAGATGCTGATTTCGCTTCTTCACAACCAGCTGCTTCGAGCGCACAGGTAGCCATGGAGACACAATAAGTCAAATGTTAGACAGTGTTTACAGCTCAATATATGTAAACAATAAATATATTATATGCTTTGAGTGTTTGAAATGTTGCAGTTAAAGGTTTGATATGATGTATATGACAATGTCAAACAATAGTGGATTGTGGAAGCAGTAAGATCTTGAGTGTGTGTGTGTGTGTGTGTGTGTGTGTGTACATGCTAATGTGCTCAGTTACTGAAGAATTTCATTTCTCCTTCTTTTTCCAGAAGTTTGAGCCCATTGGGGATGACAGATTTGTGTCTTTCAAAAACCCCACATACTCGGTGAGTCCAGAATGACAATTAGCTCAGACTGAATATGTCAAGGGGAGAAAAAAAGCATGTACAGGCAGCATGAGCAAGTGTCTCAAAGCACTTTCCATCATGCTGGATTTAATAGACTGGCAGAGCTGTAAAAGTTTTGCACATGATTGCCATAGCATCTTGAAATTTCTGTATATTTTTTCTTTAATTTCACAACCTTTGGTGCGACGTCGTAAAGGGAAAGTTCGCCACTTTCCATGTGTATGTCCAAGCAGTGCTGATGGTAACTGTAGTCAATTGAAGCAATCAATTCCTCAGCGTGTGCTATATTGGCCAAGAAATTTGAGTTCTTCTGCTGCAAAATCTGTAGTTCTTACAGCTCTGGTGATGTCACAGTGATGTAGTTGATGTTAGGGAAGAACTGTCGGCTGTTTCAGCTTCGGATTTCTAGTCTCTGCCTCTGGATAGCCAGGGGGTGTGCTAGATGAGTATTTTTGTCACCCAATGCTATGTTTTGGCCAACAAAGTAACAGCTATAGGCTAGGGTCGTAATTAAAGCTGCAGTGATTAGTCAGTTAGTCGAAAGAAAATAATTTGTTGACATTTCGTAGACAGAGGTTATTGATACTTCTTCGATAAATAATATCTGTTATATATCATGTTATATATACAGTTGTCCTGCCTGAAATTTGGCTTGCAGTGTAGCAAACCAGTCAGTGTTTAGTGAATTTTTCTGTATCAGCACTGTGTGCAGTTTGTTAACTTTAAAAAAAAAGGGAAAAAGTATTGTATTTTGTTGAAATTTAAAATTGTGGTATCATGACAACTCTGTTATAGATTAAATGATTATTCTATGAAAATTCTGAAAATAATTTGCAGATTAATTAATAATGAAAATAATTATGAGTTACAGCCCTAGTGATGATACACACAATGCATCCTGGTATGTGTAGGCACTGCTGGCACCGCTCCACGAGCAGGAGAACTCCGCTTTCTTGAACAATATAGCAGCACTGAGGAATTAATTGCTTCAGTTAACTACATTTATAATCAATACTGACTGGACATCCACATGAAAAGTGGTGAATTTCCCCTTTTTCATTATGTAATATGATTTTAGTCAGTTTCAGACACAGCTTTTATTTTGTGTTAAAATGCTGCATACATTTATGTTAATGACATAAACCAGCATGGAAATGATATATCTCATTAGCTCAATTTTCAGTTTCATTTTCAATTGCTGTGATCTTCCAGCAGGAGGACCCACTCACAGCTGCTCCAGAGTCTGACATTTGATGTGACCTCTAACCACCCACTAGACTGGACCACACTTCAGGACTGAAACTTGACTCAGTCTCATCGGAGGATGTAGCTTAACTGAAGAAACAGAACAGCTCAACAAGTAGAGCATTTCAAACCCTGGCAGACTTTAGACAAATCAACCAAGACAGTTTGTAAAGGCAAAATATATGTTGTGTCATCTACTTAACATTAATTTCAAGTGTAACTATGTGTACAAAAAAATCTTTTACATGCATGATTTAATGTAACTGATATGAGACTCATTCTTTTGATTGTTTGATTAGTTTGTTTTATATTTTTCTGTACATTTTGATTGTAAGAAAGTTAAATATTAAAACTGCTATTATAATCATTGTGTGTCAGTAAAAGTCTCATGATTTGACTGCAAATTGTTTGAGTTGTCACAGAGAAATCAGATTTTAAGCCCTTTAGATTAAGCCCTTGATACCGAACGTTGTTACAATCTCTCTCTTGTACCTTTCTTTGTGCGACAGTGCACATATCACAGGAGGATCTGTCTGACAGGACTCTGATCCCTGGCTACTGTATCTGACCCACTGAGCTCTGATGAGACGCTTTGTCATCATCCATTTAATCACACAGAGAGCCACAATTTGAGGCCGTGATCACGGAGCAGCAGCAGTGATTCTGCTCTCCTCTCCCCTCTGACTGTCACAAACGCCTGAACACATCAAGGTCTCTTTGAGCTCGCAACAACCAGGCCAATCAGATGAGCAGAGGGACAAAAGAAAAGTGGAGAAGACAGACAGAGGGAGTGAAGAAAAGTGGAAGCACAATAGGCAGGAATGTAAATGGAGCTGTGAATGGTGTGTTTTTATTATGTTGTGGTCCGTGATGATTCATAGTTCATGTTTTCATAGCACTGGTCCCCCGCAAGGCATCTCTGACCATCAGCCAAAACATGTACTGTACTGCTCAGTGAGACACAGAGACATGGAGGGAGGGGATGAATAGCAATAGATGGATTTGAGAGGGGCGGACCAAAGAGGCATGCAGCTTGCAGCATGTGTGCATACTGTGCTGCCTTCAGGAGCCTTCAGAAATGGTGCAAACACTCATGAATGAGCCAACAGTGAGGACAGTGAGAATCGGAATCAGGGGTTTATTGTGCCAAGTGGGTTTTCACATACAAGGAATTTGCTGTCGTATGTTGCTGCATAAAAAAAAAAAAAAAAAAAATAGCACAAGAAAAATATAAATAAAGATGAAAGCAAGTACTGCAAGTCAAGAAGCATAAGTAGAAAATTGACAATAATATGAAAAATTAAAACAATAATAGAATATGTACAATATGGCCAGAATGAGCTGTGCAGTTTGTGCAGGAATGTGCAAAAGTTCAAATTATGAAGTATAAGAATATTTGGAATATGCAAGATCTCCACAGTTCCCAAATAGTCAATAAGTTCTTCATTTAATTGTTTCAGTTAAGTTGGGTAATGTTTATTGGTCTGAATACATGGCTTCTAGCAAATTCATTCATTTATTTATTTATTTATTTTTTACAGAAGATGTCAAGATGAACATTTTCTTTAGCATTTAACAACTAGTTTTATTGTGTGTTTTGGGCACATACCTAAATATGGAAATATGTGAAGTGTCAATCCTTTGCAGAAGCCCAATAGATGTAAGGTGATTGGTTTTACATTATGTTATAGTTTGTATGGAAGCTCAATAAAAAAAATATTGCAATAAATAAATAAAAACACTTATGTTGAGGCAAACAATAGGTCAAAATTATTTTTCATTCATAAATAAATGATGAGACAGTCAAAATATTGACTTACTTAACTATCATAGTTTGGACATACCATGAGTATATTTGTCATTTCTAACAACAATTTGTTTTTCTTTACCTGGCAGAAATATATATACATATAGATTTTATATATGTTTTTACATTTTGCAAAAAAAATTGTATATATTAATGATCCAATTTCCATTTTTTGTTAAATTGTCTGTTGTAGAAAAATGTACTACACAACTTGAAACCATTTTAATTGTCAGTTATATTAATAAGTGTCAGGGGGCTTCCGGGGAAAACAAAAAAGTGCTGTTGGGCCCTTATTGACCTCCACCTCCCTGTAGAAGGCCATTATTTATGTAATTATTTATTTATTTAATATTGACTAAAATGGCATTCCATACATCCCTAAACCCCAGCCCACACTACAAGAATATAAACACTGTATTACTAAAATAATAGAAGTGTCAACTAACAACAAACTACACTTTGACAGCGGCCCCACTACAAGACAGAACCACTAGATTATGTAATAATGCAGGACAACCTTATTTGATATTATTATTTTTCAATATGACCTCTTCTTCATGTTCCATTTAGCTAATATATCTCAAAGACAAAAGCAGCATTAGTCTATCTTTTATCAATAAATCTTGGATGTTGGAGATTACGAGGAGCACCTGAAGGCAGCAGGAGAGAGAGAGAGAGAGAGAGAGAGCGAGGGCGAGAGCGCACTGACTGACTGACAGAGGGGGAAGGGGAGGCTCGTTGAGCGATAGACTGGATGGAGCGGAGAAACAAAACCTCATGTGTGGCAGTCAGCTGAAGACGGACAGAAACACAAAGAAAAATACAGGAAAGAGGACAGACAGGCAGGCAGGCTGGTGTTTATTATTATAACAGAAGCGGTGTGTCGGGTTCAGAGGGGACAGACAACAGAGAGAAACGCACGCTGAGGTTTAGCGGAGCCTCAACAAGGTAAGGATGCTTTTAACTCTGTGCTGCTTCTTTACACACTGTTCATTATAACAAAGAGAGAAACTGATAGCTGATTACACAAATACACACCAAGCAGTTACAAAAGCTTATTCTGTTTGTGCATTATTTTATTTTATTATTTTTTTTTTTTTACCAATTTTTTTGTTATTTAGTCTTTTTTATGAAATTAGGTTTGAGTAAAAGCATGTGGCCTGACTGCTGCATGTTAATTAATGAGGGGTGTGCATCACCTGTGATTGACTGCCACTCCTGGAAGACATCATTGCATGAGCTCATAGAGCATCGTGGACTACGTTTAAGATAATTAAATGACTAAAAATGACCGTTCTCCTTTTGAATCATGAAGAGGGAGCTGATAAATGTTATCACGGGGCAGCTGTGGAGAGGTGGCTGTCAGGACAGACCTTTAGCTGTGACTTGGTCACGCTTTGCTGCAGGCCAGAATGGGTTTTATGGCTTCATTGGCTCTCAGGAGGAGCAGGACAGCCAGAGAGACTCAGTGAAGGTCAGGGTTTAGTAAACAAACATGCACCAGTGTACTTCAGCCCAGTCAGAGATCAAGAGGAAGTCTTAAGACTGGGCTGCACCAGCAAACATTAATTTATTCTAAGATTAGTTCTAATCAGAGTGTAGCAAAACTTGGTTTCAATGAGTAAATCCAGATTCAACAGAGCTAAACAGAGCTCTGCTGCACAATTTAAAAACTAATCTGTTTCATAAAGCCAAGTTTATATTAACCTGAATTAGAGTTTAATCAGTATGGAGATTAGTCAGTCAGTTATTCTCTTGATTAATTGAGTAATAGTTATTTTTAAATGTCAGAAAATGGTGAAAGATGTCAATGAGTGTTTTTCAAAGCCTAAGATGAGTCTTAAAATGTCTTGTTTACACACGACCTTTACATATTCAGTTTATTGTCATAGAGGAGTGAAGAAACCAGAAAATATTCTCTGAAATCAGAGAATGTTGACTTTTTTTTTCCTCAAAAAATTACTAAAGCCGATTAATTGATTATTGTCGATTAATTTATTAATCAGTTAATTGTTGCAGCTCTAAAATTAAAAAAAAAAAAACATTTTCAGCACTGATGGGACTGCTCAGCATAGCTGTTCTCTACTTCTTAACCTGAACCAAAATGCTACATTGTTTGCTAACTAGCTAAAAAGTTAACAAGTATATTGCTAATTAGCAAAAAAAGTTAATAAAACATTACTGTCTAGCTAACAAGTAAACAAAACATTACATTGATTGGTGCCTAAAAAGCTAATTTCTAATTTCTAATTTCTCCTCCTTTGAGAAAAAACTGGTTGGCCCAATTAATGAAGCAATACAAACAAATAATAGAAGATGCAAAAACAGACAACAGCACAGTTTCAACTGGGTTGAACTTGATTATTTTGCTCAAACCATTTAAACCACCAAACCATTAAAAAAAAAAAAAGCAGTTAAACCTTGTCAAGTATATGTTTGAAGTTAATACTGGATCACATTTTAAATTGCCATTTAAAATTTGGTGCAAATAATCAGAGTAAAAGAGGTTAGAGTGTATGTATTTTCTTAATTTTAGCATAATTTAAGCCATAATTTGATCATATTTAAAGATTAATCCTCGTTGGTGCAACTTATCTTCCTTTTATGATTATTTTGACATGTTCTGGGTAAAAATATGGTGTTTGTGATGTAGACAAACCACATTAATTCTCTGAAGAGGACATTGTTTTCAGCCTGTTAAGTTTGGCTCCCGATCCAGCCAGAATGGCACTTGATCAGCCATCATGTCAAGGTCCTCCTCTGCCCCTAAAACCCATTTTGCTGCTGAACATCTAAAATTGCCTCCTGAGAGAGACAGAGACACACAAATGTCTGGTTTCCTTCACCTCAGACACAAAGCCAAATCCAATCTCCCAACACTACAAGTGGTTCTTTATCCTGCTGTGTCTCAGAGAAGGCGTGCTGAAGGTGTTCTGAAGTGATGTTCTTCTTTTAAGCCTCTTAAAAGCTGTCTGGCTCCTCTGACCTCCTCTGCACAACTTTTTTTTTTAATTTAATTTCCATCGTTTTTTTTATCCTGGCACAATTAAAATCTAAACTTAATCTCAAGGTTAGCTGCATAGTAATAAAAGATGAACTTGGTGGAGAGAATAAGCTATTCAAGAATTATCAGCTGGTGTTGAGCTACTGATCTGAATGAAATAATTAAAGTACTCTTGCATATAGATCCTGCACATGATTTCAGCTGTTGGCTGACTTCATTAAAGCTGAAATAATTAATTGAATGACAGAAAAATAATAAGCTATTTTGTTATGTGTTTTTCAAGCAAAAATAGTGGAAAAAAAGCCAAATATTATCTGTTTCAAGTGTCTCAGATGAGAGGATTTACCGCTTTTCTTTGACATTTATGATTATTTGTGCTTATCAATAGTCAGTACTATTACCTATAGTACTCTTTTTAACACCCGGTACTCTTTTTATTGTAGCTTCTGTTGTGTGTCTGTGTAAATGTATTTTTAATCTGTTTTGTTAGGATGTGATATCTTGTCTTTTTAATGTGCCTGTTTTTTTCTGCACATTTAGCAAAGACAAAAATCTTTTCTGTTCTAAATGGCAGTTGCCACACCCCTGTATTTTAGCCACCTAAAAAAAAAAAGTGTACCTTATATTGAGCATATTTTTGCTGCTTTATCATGCCGTCAGACAGCTTTTTCCAGCAGGGAACTGCCATTATGTAAGTTAGATATCGCTTTCTCCAAAGCTGCCACACTCCATTAGCAAAATCAGTCATTTCATTTCGCAGAATAAAGGAGTTCCTGATCTACTGCGGCCATGATCAGGTAGTTTGTTTCTGTTATTGCTTGACCTTGGTGAATCTGAACTAACCCTTTAAAACACTGAAGTCACTCAATAACACAAACAAACTAAGCAATTGAGGCAGCACAAGATCAGCAACTCCTGTGTTCTGAGGATCTAAAATCTAAAATTACTGATTTTGCCGATGGAGTTTGGTTGGTTTGGAAAGAGCGGTTGGCTTAGTTTCCCATCGGAAAAAGCTGTCTGACAGCAAGGTTAAGTGGTGAAAATATTCTAAATATAGCGTACATTTAAGCTGATGTTGATTTTGTGGGGGTTTTTTTTATTTGTTTTTTAGGTGGCTGAAATACATTTTGCTGCTGACTACTGTAGGTAATACACTGACTAGACAACCCCACTTCAAATAAACCGAACTATTGCTTTTGATATCTTTTAGAGCTTTGAACTTTTGCTTGAGCAAAACAAGATATTTGAAGATGTCACCTTGGGAACTCTGACTCTGGAAAATAATGATGGGTATTCTTTCAATATTTTCTATCATTTCGTGGACTAAATTATCTTATGTGGTATGCAGACAAAGAATACTGGGTTTTCCATTTTGTAAAGAGAGCAGAAATAGTTTAATTTCTTTGAAATGAGAAACACTGTAAATCTTTTGTGGAGTTGCTATAGATTATCTTAATACCTCTGTCAAATGTACAGCAGGCAACTTTTTTTTTCTCCCCAAAACGGGTATTGGAATGAAATCTGTCATGTCCAAAGATGTCAGATCAGCCATGTGGGTGGCATCAATGGAGTACACACACACACACAGAGTGGTGGGCAGATGGCATCAGCAGCGTGTCAGCGACCTCGCCCCTCTCTGTCTCCCTCTCGGGACCCGTCCAACAGCAAATGAGTCTGGCAAGCAGGTGGCGTTGGTGCATGTTTGTCTGTGTGTGTGAGTGGAGAGGACATAGACATAAGGTTAAGCTCTTGAAAACAAAGTCAGTATAATAAATTACTACGCTGACTTGACTGTAGATTGCGCCCGTGCCCAGTTTAGTAGTGGGATGAATAATCTTGTGAGAAGTTTTGTGAAGATGAATGACAAAGAGGCAGAGCCAGGGAAGAGAGAGAGAGAGGAGTGAGAGAGAGAGAGAGAGACGGAGAGAGAGAGAGAGAGAGACACCAGGGACAAAGTTAACCAGCGGAAAACTCAAATCAAATGAGGATTTTCCTGTCAGTCATAGACCTCAAAGCTCCATGATAAACAACATCAGAGGCATGAAGAAAAGGCATGAAATGTTGTCATGATCCAGCACACTTGTGTGAAAACAGCAGCCAGGGGAAAACCATGAGTAGAAACATGAAATGACATTAAAATCCAGTGACTAAACTCACATCTGACAGCTTTACTGTGCTGCCATGGAGACACTTAGCGCCTTGTAAGATGACATACATTGCAACACTAGTCATCCTTTAGGAGGTGTAGTAGTAAACAAGATCAAATGATTACCACAAGGTCAAACAGTTTTCAGTATAATATATTAAACTGCTTTTATTATAATTTAAGCACCGGGCTTGTTGAAGTCTCCTTGAGCAACTCCCAAAACCCCGCTACTGAGACAAGGTGATTAAAAAGAAAACTTTACAATTGGAGACAACAAATAATGAATTATTCATGTTTAAATGTACTACAAGAAGCTTTTAACTGGTTATGAAACAGTCTCAGTTTAATATTGCTGCCTCTATATGACCTTCATAAGCAAACAAGACCGTTAGCAAGAAGATCATCTATTTTTATTTTAGTTATCTTAATACCTGCCACCAGGTCGGATTCTCCTTGAAATCAGGTGAGACGATTTACGTCATGCAGACCTGAAGAGTTTTTCCGTTTTTTGAGGCAAAGTTAGAGTGAGGAGTACTAGCTTGCCAATTTAAAGAGAAGCAGACGGAGATGGACAGTTTTATTTTTTATGTTAAATTTTATGATTATTGCAGTGGAAATTTTGCCGTTTTCTGTCCACAGGGGGCCTCCAAAATCAACACAATATGAAAATTCCTTGTAGTAGCTTTATATAAAGTTTGTATGCAAATATTGTAAAGATCACAAGTAAAAGTAAGCAAATCAACTAAATCTTAACTCATTCTTTGAGTTTAAGTCAGGATAAAATGTTTGCTATTTTCATCTGACAGCACTGTCTCACAGAAAGGATGAGATGATGAGTCCTCAAACTTATTAACAATTAACCTCTTCTTAAGGGAGTAAAGAAGTTTCAAGCCCTGTTCACACAGGACTAGTCTTACCAGGGGACTTAATGTGATTTAGAAATGACCACCCAGTGTCTGTATTTCTTGGCTATGATGTCAGTGTTCTGCGTATCATCAACATTTTAGAATTGAAGTGTCTGTTCTTCAGCAGCCAATAATAAAACAGAGTAATTTAGAGCTGTTTTGCCCACTTTCTGCATTACAGGTAGAGCAGCAACTAACAATTGCTTCCATAGTTGATTAATTGGGGAATTATTTTCTCAATTAATCAATTAAAAAGTTGTTTTGTCTATAAAATGTCAGAAAGTGTGATGATTAGTGTTTTCCAAACCCCAAGGTGACATCCTTAAATATATTGTTTTGTCCACAACCCAAAGATATTCAGTTTAGAATATCCTAGAGGCATGAAGAAACCCTCTAAAAATCACATTTAAGATGCTGGAATCAGAGAATTTTGAGTTTTTTTTGTCTTTAATTACTCAAACCAATTAATCGATTATCAAAATAGTTGGTGATACTGTAATAATCAATTAATTGTTGCAGCTCTTGTTACAAACATAAATGCACATTTGCTGCTACCCACTGTCATCATCATTCATGTTAAATGTCAGTATACAGTAACTGACCTCACAACACAGCTGTTGACTGCTGCTCATCATTTTATGAGCCGTGAGCAGATTTCATACTTGTTCAGTTGTCTGACAACAGAAAACACATGACCCCAATTCATGAGATGCTGGTTCTGACAGGACTAATATTATCACTAGACCTCTGTGTAGATATTTGCTGTTACGTCCTGAAGTGACAAATCATGCTGTTGTCGACTACTTCGCTATTTTACAAGGTACAAGGTTCATTTAGTCATGTAACAAACTGCTACTTGTAGTTAGAGATGGATATTATTAAGATTTTGTCAATATTAGTATCAAACAGAAATCACACTAATAGATGAATAAATAAGTCACAACTATTTTTTATGGTGCAAAGCAATGAAAGACTTGGAGTACACCTGCAGCCTGAGGAAAAGCACACAATGAAGAAACCTGAGCATGAGTTTGGTAAATCTTGCAAATCTAGGGTTTCTGTACACATCCTTGAACTGCTAACGTATATAAAGATTGACAACATGAGATCTTCCCAACAGGAAAGCCAAACAGTCTTGCTCGCCCCCTGGTGGCTGGTTGCAGTATAGGTCATAAATCCTGTCCACTCCATGTTAACACATGGGACATAAGTCAAACTAAAACATCAAAATACACATCAAACAAATTTTGGGTAGTTCTTGTCACACTAATGCATGTTTACATGTTAATACATGTAATTATTTGCAGCGCCACTTATTTGTTGTAATAAAAAGGAGGTTTCTTGACATGATGGACAGCTGAGCCCCGCTTGTGGGTGAGTCGACTGGCTGCATAGGTGGGATCTTGATACCACAGGTCCAATCCTAATAACTACTGCGCAGACTCTGGCTTCAAATGATGTCACTAGCGCAAGATAGCACCACTCAGACCTGGGATTTTTAGGCTTCATTTTTGTACAGTGGAGGAAGTTGAGACATATCGTCCATCTTTATTTACAGTCAATAGTTAGATAGATATTTGAATTTGGCAAGAGTAGTGGACCAGACGACAAAGTGACATTACCATCCCTAGAACTGCGGTGCTAGCATGGCTAAAACCCCCAAAGAGATTCCGTTTTTAATGATATGAGATGGAAAAAAAGCCACAAATCCTCACACTGGATAAGCGGACACCTACATGTTATTGGATGAATTACATAAAATGATCAATCAGATATTAAAAATGTTACAGATTCATTTTCAGTCAGCCACAACTAATTAATTATTTGACTAATTATTTCAGTCTTCATTTTCGTTTCTGGAGTTTTACTTTATAAAAACATAATTTCCTATCAATGCATTGGGGAAAAGTAAATGCTTTTCAGTATAGCCTCAGCTACATCCTTGCTAGTATTCAGTTTCTCTTCTAATCTACCAGTCCTTTCTAATCTGCTTCATTGTATTCTTTGAAATCCTCAGTGATGCACACAGCCGCGAGCACTGCCGTCTTAAATCAAGGAGGCTAGATAATACCGCCATATGGCCGGTGGGAAACCTAAGTGTTCAGACGATAGACTCAGTGAGTGAAAGGGGGCAAAAACCAGAAAGATGTCAGTTTTAAGCTCTTCTCAGCCTCTTGTAATTAGAGAGAGAGAGTCGGATGGAGGGAGGATGAGACAGAGAGAAAGAAGGTCAGGAACGTGGGCCAAGTGTGCAGAGAGGAGGGCTGAATGAAAGCAGGGAAACACAGAGGAGGAGTGAGAGGATTTACCCCAGAGCTGTTACCACTGTTGTACCATTATTGTTAGAAATAAGTTTTCTCAATGGAGTGGGCAACACACAGCAAAAACAAAATCAACTTTCATTTGAAGACATGGAAATGCAGCTTTTCAATGATTTAATCTGGAGATGATAAAAGCTAGAGGATACTTCCTTCATAAAAAAGCGGCAAGCAATAATTACAGAAGCAGCAAAGTTTAGAGAAGATGCTTTTTCAAGCTGGCAGGCAAAAAACATTGCCATGCCTTCATTTTAGGCTTTTTTACACTGATTATTTTAAACCATATCAGAAAGATAGAGCCTTATGTATTAATGCTCTTTAAATTTTATTGACCATTTTAACTTTACTTCTGATTATTTGCTGCCCACACCTTAAAGGACTTTAATCTATTTAATGATAATTTTAATAGTAATTTTACTTAATTTCACAGTTAAATACACTTAAATGTGTGTTTTCAAGGTTGCTTAACTTCACCAAATGGCTTGAATTTCGGTGCAGAAAATCTTAGATGGCAGTTACTGCTAAGGTTGTCACCTGTCCTATATAATATGGGATCATCCCATATTGAGAAAGTTTACTGTCCCTTCCAATATGTGATGCAGTTTGTCCCATATTTTCATGCACACTCTACTTTAATGCATGCACTACGTTTTCACATGCTTTGAATGACATGAGGAATAACAGAGTTTTACGAGACATAGCAAAGAAGTCCTAAATTAGGATGAAAGGCAAGTTGTCTGTCAGTCCACGTCATTGTTGCCCTGGTTACGGAGACTCAGACAAGGGGTGGTCATGTTTAGAAGCGAACCCTTTATTTGAAAACTCCTGTGAGATTAATTTGTGTTCCTTCATTATGAAAATATCATGGTTTGGGTTAAAATGATCTCTCTCACGAGATCTGTCATGGGGGGTGCTTGCAAATGAATGCAGGAAATGAAGTATCTAACACTCAAAATCTCATCGGGGAGTAGGCCTCGCCTACCCCCAAACCCCCTGATTGATTTGTGTTCTCCAGGTGAGGGGCTGCTGGCAAAGTGTTGTTTATTTTTCCACAATGAATGTGGCAGCCCTAGTTACTGCTACCTTGCTAAGCTAGGTAGCATTAGTAGAAGTTCAGATGTTTTCTCTTCAGAATGATTCAATAATGACTAGGCTAAATTTAGGAACTGGCTCATTTAGTTATGTGGAATAACTTAAGTGTTTGATCAGTAACAAGTAAATTAGGTTTTAGCTTTATCTAATGCTAGCTGAGGCTATCTGACAGCTAGCCTTTTACATGTCTTTCTTGCGTTAGCCGTCTAGTTGGTTGTGTCTCTTTGTAGCAGATAGGGAATTGTTGGTTTTGGTCTTTTTGTGGGATTTGCTAATAACAAGGAAATTACGGAATAATGGCAGTCTTATCCTTTTAAAGTAATTTCCTATGTTAAATTAAAATTGATTTATCAAATCGGTTGAAACCTCTGACCCTGGTTATTCAATTATTGCCAACCACCATATTTCATGGATATCAGACAGAGAAGCAAAGCTTTAAACAAACACGAATAAATATTATCCTCTTGGCTTATTTTGGTTGACACTGTGCAGGCCTGCCAGAATGCCTGTTAATGTGCAGAATGGATTTTTTTAAAAGTACTACTTTGTCAATGTCCTGCTGAGTGAGTGAATGAAGGGACCGACATGCTGATGGTGCTGCAGCATTAGCCTGAATCAATCTGGGGTAATGTTATTGATGTCTGATTGAGGGTCACTAATGGGGAGAGGTCAGGGGTCATGTCACGCTCCAGCAGTGATCCTGTATTGACAACATATAATTAAAAGACAGTGGTAATGTTATTATCTTATTATCTCTATTGTCTTATCTGTCAACATGTGTGGAATGACCTAAAGGTGAACCAATTCATGTGTATTAATCGCTTTCTATTTCCAATGTGTGAACAGACTATAACGCAACTTAAAAAGCAATGGACTAATTTCCATAAAGGTCTGTAAGTCTTGGGGCAGTTTTGCGGGAAAAATCCAAAACATGTGACTTTTATGTGCCTAAGTACCTTGTCTGTTTTCAGCTCTCGTACAGCACCGACACTGTGCAGCACTAGCTAACGTAAGCATTGGCCAATGCCTAGAGCCGCTTCCCCCTGTTTTCAGTGGCCTATTTATGCTAAGCTAACTGTCTGCTGATTCTAGCTTAATCACAACTGACTTTGTAATTTATAATTAAAATTTATGCAGAATGATTCTATGCTGCATTATGGAAGTACGATGATCATTCAATCAGATACATCCCAGTTTTGTTATCCATGCACTGAAGGCATGTAGTCACTAGAGGTCAGTATAAACTACATAGTCTCAACATCATACAGCTGTTTCCAGCAGTGGTAGTCTAGCCAAGTTGCTGTCGCTAGTAGCAATTCTGCAAAATGCTATAATTTCACTGTATACAAATAGTTACTGCTTGTGGTTGCCCAAACTGAAAAAGAACATTTGTTAATGACTTTATTACTTATATCACTTTGTATATTTGATTTTTTTTTCTTTATAAATTGTATAATAGTTGCACACTTCATTGTCTGCTTGCCTTATCAAGTTATTACTAAAACCAATGATAATCAAGCAATTATGTAATGTGATAACAATTAGATATATGCACATGGTAGAGGTTAGGGGTGTAAGAAAATATCGATACACTTGAGTATCGTGATGTCATGTTTTGAATTACTGTGTCGATTATCAAAACACTGTATCGTGATATCGTGATACATGCAAAGATTCATGGCAGTGGTTGATTTTTTGTTGTGTTTGAACTGACCTCCAGATAGCAGAGTTGATATCCATCTTTGCTGTTGTTGATTGCATAAAAAAAATTTAACTCAGAATTTATGCAAATTTATGCAAATTCTTTACACCATGAGTTTTCTTAAAATTAGATTAAATAATATCAATATACAGTATCACCTTTCTGTCAGTATTGCGGTACATATGTATCATGATACACAGAATTTCCATGTCTGGAGAAAGGAACAATACTTCAAAGATGACACTTGATACTATAAAGACTTTTTAAAGAAGGATTTGAAATTGTAAATGATTTGTCATGGCATAAAACCAGGGATCACAAATCAAGATTCAATAATAATGGCATAGCTATCAGTACCAAAGAAAAGCTTAAATCAAAAAAATCTGATTGAGAACTTAAAATCAAAAGTCAAATGGAATCGGGACACCCCTAGTATATAATCTTACATTTACAATCAGCCCTCATAGGGCAACTATAATGCTGGTGTGGCCCAGGATGAAATTGGGTTTGACAGCCCCATTTTAAGCAGTAGAAAATTCTATCAAATGTTGAACAAAGAGGTACAAATAGATGATTCATGGTCTGTTCATCCTCCAGTAAGTTGTACGGAAGGTAATTTCATTCTCACGTTTGTGATGATGCCCCACGAGCAGCATGGAACAGACAGTCAATTACAACGTGTAATAGCTCTTTTCAGAGCAGCTTAAAAAGCTTGTTTGTCATCAACGCTCAGCAGTCCAGCACACAATTGAATGCATTACATTTTAAACATGGCTCCAACCTGGGCTGTACGAACACTTGTCACCCACTAAATGAAGGTCTGTTTGTGCTGGGGCTGTTTATTCTAATTGCCACTTTGGCTCGTTGCCATCATGCTTTCAATCAGGTTTTTTTTTTTCCAAACTAGAAATTTCCTTGGCAGCTAGCATGTTTTCATCAGCCCACCAGTGGAAAATATGACCATTAAGTGACAGAACATGACAAGGAATTAAGGCAATACAATTGTAAATCAGTGTTTTGATAAAATTGTCAGAATATTTGACAAGGAAGCAAAGAAGAATTAGTGATTGTTTTCAAGAACTCCAAGACATCAAATTAGAAATTCTCTTGTCTTGTATTCAGAGACAAACCCGTGTGGATATAACTGATCTCTGTGAATATAATCAGCAATAACATTAAATTCATGAGGCTGACAGATGTCTCCATTCATCTGACTTAACAGTAAATAAATCTTGACAAGGGCTCGACAGCTGGCTACATTGCCAACATGCTGATCAGGTGCCTCTGGCTTTTGTTTATAGATGTCAAGCGTGTGTTTGTGGTAATTGTGGATGTCGAACAATGAGCCGGCAAAGTCTGCAGGAACTGTTTTGAGTGAAAATCACAGACTTTAACTTTAAGTTTGTTTTTCATAGACCACCATGTCTGATGTCTAATTTATTTGTTTGTGCCTATAACTACTTCATATTTGTCTTTTTATTAGTAATTTATCCTCCCCAACAGAGCACCATTTCCTTACCTGACAAAGTGATGGAGAGTAATTACTGTTGAGTCATGCCTGGTTGTTCAGATTACAAACAGGCATTAAACACATCATTATATTTGACTAAATATAGACTCTCAAAGATTCAATGGGGAGCCGCAACAAATTCTGATCCACTGTAGGTGGGAAAACAAACAATTATTTTCATTATCAATTATTATGTATATATAGTGTATTATTATTACACTATATATACTATATATTATACATATATATATACACACACACACACACACATATATATGTTGATTTTTTTTTTTGATTAAACAATTAGTTCTTTGGTCCATAAAATGTCAGAAATAGAGCCCAACCCATCATCGGTCAACCAATATTATTGGCTGTTATTGGCCTATCACAGCTATGCTGATCTATATCTACATAGGCATAAATGTCCAGTATGTGCCTGTATGAAAACTTTTAAAGCTTTGGGTTGTGGTCAAAACAAGAGATTTGAGGACATAATCTTGGACTTTAGGGAACACTAATTGACATTTTCTCCATTTTCTAACATTTTATGGACCAAACAACTAATCGAATGATCAAGAAAATAATAAATAAATCAGTAATGAAAATCCTCTTTAGTTGTGGCCTTAATATTCTTTATTCTGTGTATTATGTTCTGTATGAAGAATATCGGCTGATATAGAAAGAGATCAGATTCTTTTTTATTCCTTAGAAATCCAGTATTGGTCAGGCCCTAGCAAAATGATGAAATGAAAAGTCCTTGAATGTCTTGTTTTGCCCACAACCCAAAGATATTAGGTTTACTGTCATAGAGCACTAAAGAAACCAGAAAATATTCACACTAAGAAGCTGAAATAAAAAAAAATGTACTTTTCTTTTCTTAAAAAATCAATTATCAAAATAGTTATCCATTCATTTATGATGAGACAATGTTTATCTTTTGGAGAGTTGGCTGAGAAGCTTTCCTCTGCTAAGCTGTCTAGACAGAAATGTCATGTCTGTGGGGATAAGAGAAAACGCAACTAAAGCAGAAAATGTACCCTAAAAATTCAAGTTTCACTCCTAAAAATGGATTGCACATCCTTAATCGGGCTCTGGTCTGTGTATCTAGTGAGGGTTAGTGCCATTTTCCTACTATAGATTGATGTGACAAGCGATAACTGCCTTTATGAGTGTAACAGGTGGGTTTGGTTTTGATACATTGCTGCCAGCTGCAGATAGTAAAAGGATATGTGTGTAGGCTGAAGACAGAGCAGACTTCAAAAACACTATGTTCACCTGGCATCTTATTACTGCGACCCTCCCACAGATGTGTCTGCCGGTGCTCAAAGCCTCCCACCTACATAGCCAGCAGTTAGAGGAGCAGTTATAGCATTAGAGCAGATAGACACAGCAGGTGAAGAATATACCGCTGCTTCACATGTTAGACTGCAGGGACTAGTGATTAACAGTGTCGATCAATGAAGATCAGGCATTGTTCTTACCAGTACAGCACTGTTACATCCTCACTTTAATCTATAAGCTATAGTAACATAATATCAGCATACCTTGTATTGATTAGTTTGTGCATCTGACAAAATGTGTTTCCTCTTGGAAAATGCTGCTTTAAAGGAAGGTGATGCTGAAAATCCTTATGATAATTTCATTGTACAGAGTTTTGGTTCAGATTGTTCAGCAAGAAATTTTTTTTAAAAGGTTGGCAAAATCATGTTGTCCTCTGTCTTTTTATCTATCTGTTTATTTTTTATCTGCCATCTAAGGCTGCACAATTAATTTAAATATTATCAAAACTGCAATTTTGCCAAATGCAATATCCAGAGAGCAGATGCTGCCAGGTTTTGATAATGTAAAATTTGTGACAGAACAGCATTATAATGAAGTACCTTAGTGCTGCAGAGATGTTTGGTTCAGACGGCAACAAATGTCACAACGTAACAATTTTAAGTTTTTCCTCAGTGAAAGTGAAAAATGTGATGCAAAAATGATAATTCCCACTAATTGTGATTCATATCACAATGTCTGTCAAAATAACCCCAAAATGATTTAGTTTTCCCCAGATTGTGCAGCCCTACCGCAGCATTTACTGTTAGGTGAGGTTTTCATTAAAGCTTTTGGTATTCAGTTTTACTAGTGGGGCTTCTATCGATTGTTTTTTTTTTAATTATTCATGAATCTGTCTTTTGTGGTCTATGAAATGGCAGAAAATAGTGAAACATTTTTGTCAAAGCTGATAACCTTCACATTTCACTACTGTTTAAAGTCCATGAACAATTTATTTTACTAACAATAATGATAAGGAAAGCAGATAATCATCAATATTTAGAAGCTAAATAGTTATAGTTTAATAAAATGACATGATATTACACATACTCATCTATGCTGTGACTTCTGTGCCATCTTGATTATCAGAAAACTGATACTGTGGTTATAGTGACACTGTCCTCCTGGGATCATGTAGTTTTGATTTTATCTTATCTGACATGATTAATCTTTATTTAAAATTGCTGCAGTTGCCATGTTTTCTGTCCGTAGATTATTTGGCTAATCTCAGCTCTAGTTACTAGTTAAATATTTCACACCGTGATCACCAACAGAGATCGTTTGTAATTACTGACATCACACAAATGAAAATTTAAAGCCTTTAAGTCTTTAATTAGCTGGGTGGTAAGAAATCTGTTGTTTGGAGATGAGATTGGAAATGTAATTTTAAAAAGCCCTTAATAAGTGAATAAAATATAATCATGATGAAAATCTTATATTGATGCCAGATTGAAGCCACATGCTTCACTGCACACAGCAGCACAAAACTAGTGAAGAGAATAATGTGACACAACTCAAATGCCATTTAATTAATCTAATCTTGAAATATAAACACATTGGAGCTGGAGGGTTGCCGTGGTGACAAACGAAGTGAAGGGTCCTATTGGACAGAAGTGGTCGGTGTACTCTGACCTCACTTTTCCTGTAGTTCGGCAGTCACACAGTTTGAAATGAGATGAATGCTTCACGCCTCAGTAATGAGAGCAGCAATTAATTATGCTGAAACTTCAGTACAGTAATGGGTTGATTCATCACTGTCAAAGCATCGGCTGGCCGGCTGCCCTTTTTAAAATGTATTTACATTCAGAAGTCATTCTAAATGAGAAATTATATGCTCTAATAAGTGAGCTGCAAGGTACTGAAACATATTTGTATAACCTCACTGTGCTCTCCATTATTGTGACAGTGTTTGCAACAACAACCTTCAACTTTTTGTCGCACCTACCAGCCAGTTTTGAACATATCTGTACTGTACAATATATCACAAATTTAATCCTATAATAAACATAAAATCCACATTGTTTTTTTCTTGTAGATAAATCATGTCACAAAAACTAGAATTACTGCCTCCTGTTTTATGCCTTCGCAAGCTAGTTGCAGTTTACATGTGTATACAGTGAATAATTTCCACTTAGAGACTATTTTACAGAGGAGTGCAAAGGACTGATAGAGAGCGGAACATTATGATGTCACATTGACGTTTACCTTTGACCTTTTGGAGATAAAATGTCATCACCTCATAATTTTATCCCATTAGAAATTTGTGTGAAATTTTGTCATAGCGTATGTAAGTTATGGTCAAAACCATGTTTTGTGAGGTCACAGTGACATTTGACCTTTAAAATCTAATCAAGTCGAACTGGACATTTGTGACATTTGTTTGAAGAAATTCCATCAAGGTGGTCTAAAGATATTGTGTTCACAAAAGTGGAACAGACAACCCGAAAGCATAACCCCTCTGGCCACGGATGTTACCTGTGTAGAAGCACAGCACTAAAAATTCTGGGGTGTAAAATCAAATTTGTGAGGAAAGCCAAATTCTGAGTCATTTTAGATTAAGCCAGTTTTTAAAAAAAATGGAAATCAAGGAGTCACAAGTGTGTTTTTTGTTTCTATTTCCAGCTGTGTCCGTGATTTTTCACCTTGGCCATACGTGAGGAACAGAAGGGACTCCAGTGGGGGGAACTCACTGGCTTTGTTTTCCCTCCCTCCCTGTTCTCCCCCCTCTCCGCACCCTCCTGCCTCCTCTTAATGATTGAAGCCATGCCCATCGTGTCTGCAAGCACAGGTACAGCCGAACATATGCTCAAGCTACTTGTTTATTCCCTCTGATGCTGATGCTTTATATATAAGCTCATAAATAATGCAAGTGCTAATATATCAACTGGAGCTAATTGTACATGACATTAGTACCAAAAATAAGCTAAAAAGGGAACTTCCTTGTGAGGTTACCATATGTGTTTACATGAGGTATCATCTCAGAATTTACTTTGGTGTTTCTGGATGTGTGCCGTCTTAATTGTATGTACCCAAACAGCAAACTGACATCAAACAACCTTTAATAAATGATTGTGACTTGGTGTGACTGAAATCTCCGGAGGAACGAAGGTGGTTAAAAGTTTACAAAGGCAGATATTAGAGAAATAATCTAAGCCATATAAATTCTCTGTAAAGAGGAGCTGCTTTTTGGTTTCAGGAAGGCCTTTAGCCTTTTGGAACCTTGGATCAAAATGTCATGCAAATTTTTGTGTCTTTATGTTAGAAAAAAAGATCAGAGATTCCAAATCTAAAGCCATGTTTCTACCCAAAGTACCTGGAATTTCAAGTCCCACGAACTGCTTTTCAGGAAAGTGAAAGGTTCTTTCACCCCGTTGTTGTTGTCTGTGTTTTTACCTCAATCTAAAGACAGTGAAGATCACAGCAATACAACAATAATGATGGACTTTGTTGTTGATCCACCTGTTTTATACTTTCTTCTGTAACTCCATGTTGTTCTGGTGAAGCACAATGAACAAAGAATAACTTGGTTTGTGCTGGTGTCTGAAATAAAATGCACTGAGGACTCCTGATCGGGGGGTTCTGTCCCCAGAACTTAATTTAGATCCTGGTCACTGTGGTGGAAATGCATTGCGTTCTTCCAGAGGTTCCTACTCACACCGGAAAGTTCCTGTGGTGGAAACGTGGCTTAAGCGTATTTGGATCTGATCTCTAAACAAGATGGACAATAAATCCAACATGTTCAAATAGATATGAAAACAAAATGATGCAATGCTTTTATTTTATTACTGTAATATTGATGCATTTCTGGTGATAGACAAGCTTCTATTTTCAGTATCAACAATGGTCTGTTTTTTTTTGTTTTTTTTTATAGTTCATGATATCAAATTGATTGTTGTTTGAATGAGTTATTAATATATAACTCCAGTTTATTTATAATTCAAAGGGCTGCATGAGACTCTGGCCCTGCTCACCTCTCAGCTCCACCCTGACGCAAACCATAAAGAGGACCTGGTCTTCCTCAAAGATGTCTTCAGTGAGAAGAGCCTCGGTTATCTCATGAAGGTACAGCAGATATGTTTGTCAACAAAGTTACAAAAGCAAAGGATCATATGTTGGGATGTAAAAATATTGAATATCACCCTGTCTGTAAAGGTTCTCAGTCATCCAGGTCATGGTATTCATATCAAGGTTTGTTGTAGGCAACTGGACTTGATAGAGTTCTTGAAGACATTTCGCCTCTCATCCAAGAAGCTTCTTCAGTTCTGACTGACTGGTTTGGGAGTTCAGGTATTAAACCTCTTTGTGGTCATTAACACCTAGAGGGGCATGTGTCTCAAGTGCCCACCCTTCCATTGTGTGGACCTTGGGTGTCACCTGAGGGGGGGTGTGAATGAGAGTCATTAAGGTCTCTGCCACCATGTGACTTGTTGGAGTCACATGATTTCAGGTGTTATCCAACTGTCTGGGCAGTGATCTTAAGACTGCATTGTATGTGGCAGATAAATTATGTCTTAGACCACCTCCTCTGTTGAGAGATGGCCTTTCCAGGTTAACAAAAATGGCTTCTTTTACTCCTCTCTCAAACCATCTGTCTTCCCTGGCTAAAATATGGACATTGCATCTTCAAAGGAGTGTCCTTTAGCTTTCAGGTGTAGATGGACTGCTGAGTCCTGACTGAGGAACTGGCTCTCCTGTGTTGAGCCATGCGCTTGTGCAGCGGTTGTTTTGTCTCCCCAGTGTACAGGTCTGTGCACTCCTCACCACACTGGACGGCATACACTTCATTTTCCAGCTTGTGTCTGGGTGTTCTGTCCTTGGGGTGGACAAGCTTTTGCCTCAGGGTGTTGCTGGGCTTGAAATGCACAGGAATGTGATGTTTGTTAAAAATCCTCCTGAGTTTTTCTAGTTTTCCTAAGTCCAGTTGCCTATAACAAACCTTGACATGAATTGAATATCCCCACATCTATTGTGATAACTGAGAAAATAATCAACAACAAAAACAATTGTTACTTGCAGCCCTATTCTTTGAATGTTAACTTTCTGTCCAGCAAATGTCAAGTAAATAATTTGTGTATTTGTGCCATTTTTTGTACATCCCAGATCCACGACAGACTGAGGCAGTATGAGAAACACAGCCCGACTCCAGTTCTACACAGCGCCTCCTGTCTGGCAGAAGATGTAGGTGCAATCTTTCCTTACTATTTCAAAGCCAAACTAAAGCTGAATATTAAATAGTATTGTAATTAAACACCAAATAAACATTTATTCCAGCAAAGGCAATTTTCTAAAGTAAATTTATTTTATGAGGAGAACATGTGGTACAACATTTGGAAATATTTGATTTTCTGATTCAACTCAACAGCTGGCAGAGGAGCTTCAGAACGGAGCCATGGAGGACGATGAGAGAGAACTGCTTCTCCTGTTGAACACTCCTCACCTCAAGGTACACTCTCACATATACACATTTAGTGTTGACTTCTGTCTTTTGTAAACGCTTGACTGTGGTTCTTTCCTCTCTCTCCTTCTGAGGTCTGATCTTCTTTAATGTCGCTGCCTCTCAGTGCTTTCCCCCTGAGCTGCTCTGATTTTCCTCTAAGTTGATCATCTATTACATAACACCAGCGTCAGAGCTGTCTGTACCCCGTCCCCCAGACACACAGAAGACTGCCTAATTACTCTTATCAAGTGATTATTTTCAATTTATTGGCTTTCTGGGGAGTGGGATAGATGACAGCTGTGAAACTGGAACGCTCATTTGAAAAAGCAGCCAGTGAAAAGATGCTGTTGCTCCTTTTTTCTTTGTTTTTTTCTCCTTGTCCTTTCTCCAGATTTCTCTTTACACAATCCACTTTCCCAGGCCTTGCTTTGCTGTATTATTTGCTTTTTCCTGCTTGTTTTATGCTGATGTTATTGTTTAAGCCCTTCAACCTAATCTATCTGTGCATATGTATGTGTCTCATTTGACAAAGGCGGTGCTGTCAGCTCACGACACAGTGGCCCAGAAGAACTTTGACCCCGTGCTGCCGCCGCTGCCCGAGGATCTGGACGACGACCTGGAGGAAGAGTCGGTCAAGATTGTCCGCCTGGTGAAGAACAAGGAGCCCCTGGTGAGGCAAAATAAAAGCTCTCCCTTCCCTCAACAGCTGCTATTCAAGTGAGACTTAAAGACTTCATTTACTCTAATGGAGCAGCTCTGAGGCATTACAGAGCTCCAGGGTGTGAATGTGTGTCTATGTGTGATGCTATAAAAGATTCATTCTCAGGGAAATCCTTCAAGCGAAGGACAAAAAATAGATTTGGTGTTAACTCACTAGAATCACCTGCTCAAGTGACTCAAGTTTTGCAGCAACAAGCAGACATTATACAGCTAAATATTTATTAAAACCCACTCCAGTTTAAGGAGATCAAATATTGTATCAACCACAATATGTGTAATGGCTAGTTAGATAAAAGATCATTAGCACTCATGTCTAAAATAATAAATATGGAGCTACAGTTGCAGCTGGTTAGCTTAGCATAAAGACTAGAATCTGTAGGTCTACCAAGTTACCACACCAGCACTTTCACAGTTAACACATTACTCATCTGAATGGCACAAATGGGTACTTGGTAAAACATCAGAGCTGTGCCTCTTTTTAGGGCAGGACAGTCATTATTGCAACATAAAGCCAGACCAGGTTTATTTCACAATAATGACTAGGGTTAGGTATCCTTTGGTTTTTTTCCAATACTGGTGCTAAACGGTGCCTGAACTGATACATTTTGGAATTAGAAACACAAAAAAAACAGTTGAGCACGGTGCATCCCTCTGCTTACACACACAGTTGTTCTCAGGCATTTGTTGGATGCTGGACTGTGTTGTTGGCCCGGTGTTTATGTAATTTCAACGTTAAATACAGCTGCACTTCAGACTGTTTAGCTCAGCATTTTAAGGTAGCTATCAGCTAGTAGAAGGCTACCTGCTGCCACAGTCATGTGGACTTAGTGTTTCTGTGATGTTAAAGAGGCACGTTTAGTGATGTGTCTGTAATGTCGTGCACCAGAGGACAACTGATTCACTCGACAGCTGAGACACATGGCACCGAAATGAGGCACCGCACTCTGTGTTGTAATTCGGTCCAGTAGGCACTGGACATATAAGAACCGTGTTGGCACTAGGATTGAGTACCCAGCCCTAAAAATGACCTGCTCACTGTACATTATCCCACTTATTACATGGCTGCATACTGAAAAATTAAATAAGTTGACACAAATATTGATCTAAAAATTATTTTATTGTTCTTGAGAGTCTATGATCAGAACTACATCCATACCTTAGAATGCCATAACTGACCAATCAGAACTGAGTATTTAACAAAGCCGTGTAATAACATTGAACTATGGATATAAATAAATAAATAAATACATAAATAAATAAATAAATGGTTTCTTTATATCGTGATAATTTAAATTAATAGAATCTGAAAACATTTCACAGACTCTCACTTGAGAACCACTGGCCTAAACAATATTTATACCGGGCACTGCAAGAATAAGGCGAGGAGAATCATTAAGGATTCCAACCACCCGGATAATGGCCTTTTCTTCCTGCTGCAGTCGGGAAGAGAAGAGGCTCAGGAAGAGCTTCTAGGATCCTAAATATGGATCCCCACACACAATCATACATGCATATTTATTACCTGTTCTATTTAAACTCTTGTTTAAATAGCACAAATGCACAAAATGAAAGAGCTGGTGGGATTACATTTCACTGATTGTACTTTATATACAATATAAAGATAAACTTGATTAGTAGTATATCAGGAAGAAGGATCTTGGGCATTTCAGAGACACCATGATTTTTTTGTGATCTTGATGATCAAGTATATAATAAATCCAGTCGCACAGAGTTTCGGCATTCACTCTCACAAGTTACTGATCTCTCCAGCATCATTAGGTGCACTTTTCACTGGTCTGCCAGAGGACTGTTTCAGTTCTCTGAACTAAAGATTAGTCACAGGTTTTTTCCCCTGTTGTTTTCCACCAGGGAGCAACGATCCGGAGAGACGAGGCAACAGGAGCTGTAATTGTGGCCAGAATCATGAGGGGAGGAGCAGCTGACCGCAGTGGTGAGACAGACGGTGTTCAGCATATATCAGTCGTATATGTTTCCCTCTTTGCTTTTAGCTGTCGAATAGGAACTTCCCACCCAACATGACTTTCTTATCTCCCTGATATAAAGGCTGAGAAGTGAGGAGATTACGTTGTGTAACCCCATGAACTGTCAACAGAGATCAAATCCTTGAGATTAGTGCCACGAGATTGCATATTTTGAGATTACAAACAAGAGTTGCTCTTTGCTGTTGCCATGGAGATGTTATTGACTTTATGCCAACAGAAAATTCTTTATTTTGTTCATATCTGAGCCCCATTCTACTAAAAATACTGTTAACAGCACTACCACTGGGGTTTTCCTTTTGCTTTGTTTTGCTTGGCTGGTAGGTTTGTTTTCAGCAGACTTGTTATGTGGGTGTGTGTTGTGTTTTTGTTTCCAGGTCTGGTGCATGTCGGGGATGAGCTTCGAGAGGTCAATGGAAACCTGATAACGCACAAAAGGCCAGATGAAATTAGTCAGATTCTGGTAAAGAAACAAAGCACCATAGTAACTCAGATACTGTACGATTATTCACTGATGATTACTGTGGATGCAGTGGATGATAATGCTGTTCTGATTTCTGATGTTTTTGATCAGTCCCAGTCACAAGGCTCCATCACACTGAAAATTATTCCGGCTGTTGCAGAAGAAGACAGGCTGAAAGAAAGCAGGGTGAGATCTAATTTGTCTGCAACATCCAACCTAAATATAGAACCAGTTTGCTTCAAAAAGAGTCAACAACAACCAAAAACTATGAAAATATGTTTATCTGATTGATTGAATGATGCTTTTAATAATTTCCCAAATTAAAGCTTTGTAGTTTTGTTGGTTCTTATCAATGTTTTGCACCCTCTCTCCTTGGTAATCTTATTAGGAGTGACAGAAATGATTTGTTTATGTGACATTTTGGGAAATACACTTATTAACTTTCTCGCTGAGAGTTAGATTAGAAGATTGATACCAATCTCATATCTGTCCATTCAATGTAAGGCTACAGCCAGCAGTCGGTTAGCTTGTCTTAGCGAAAAGGCTGGAAATGGGAGGAAACTGCAGCACAATCCACCTACCAGCACTTCCACCAGGTTATGCTCGATCAAATCACATTTTCGGACAGTCTCTCCTGGAAGGCATTCAAAGTGTTGACCTCGGTTTTTCACATGAAAAGTGACAGAAATAGTCGTGTCTAGGACAGAAAAAGAGCTAGAGAAAAGTTCAAACCCTGACTCCTTTCTCACCTCCTGTATGAAGTGTGAATATCTGTTTCAGAAAGTTGCAGACATGATTGGATGCAGCCCCCACCCACCCTCCAATCCAGTGCTGGAAAGGTGTGATAGGTTTTTTTTTTGGAAGCAATTCGACCATCTGAAAAGGACTTGCGAAAAAATGGGGAAAAAATTATGCATGTTGCATCTAAGTTCTGGTCCTGTTCATGCTCACACAGAACTTTCTAAAAACTAACCGAGAGGAGTGAACATGAAGTTACAGAGACTGACAGGTTGATAGTTTTGGTGTTATCTTGCATCATTAGAACCCATGTGGCAAAATCAAATTCAGACGACTAAGAGAAGTTTATGCAGCACTTTAATGCTTCTGATGTGTTTGTTTATGTTCTTTGTTGTCACAAAGAGCTCACAGAGAAATAATTGATTATTAACATCTTGGCATTATTAGACTGCAAATAGACAGCATCATATGAATAGTGGGCAGAGACAGGACAAAAAAATAGGCATCTTGCACAGTAATGATTTAGGGCTCATTAGTGGAGGATCGCTGTCACACAACGGTCTTGATGAACTGAAAAAGTACGCGGACTAGGATACAAGTACTCCAGTTTAAACAGCTTTTGACCTACTAATCAGGAACAATATGCATGTAGAAGTGCATCCTATCAACAAGTTATGGTTTTACAGGGGTTATGTTGACTGGGAGCAGTGACTTCATGAAAAGCCAGGCTAGCTCTTTTCCTCTGTTTCCAGTCTTTATGCTAAGCTAACTGGCTTCTCTGGCTTGATTGGACAGAGATGGCAGCAGTATCGTACTTCTCATTTCAATCTCTGCAAGAAAGCAAATCTTCACAGTACATCCACTAAAATTGCTTGTTTTGCCACTGACTGATTTTGATTGTTATTCAAGTTTCTCACAACATTATGGAAAGGATGACTAATAGAGAGAGACCTTTGTTAAAGAGTAAAATATGTTTTATTTAACCAGAAACTGTTTTACTGCTCACACCAAACTGACCTTTGCAAAACTGTCACAACATTGTGATTCTTATTCAAATGACACAGAAACAAAATAAAACCATCAAACCAAATCACCTTGGTTTGTCTTTCCACTGCTCCAACAATCACCAAATCTGGTTTGGTTGAAATAAACCATTTATTCACCCCATTAAATATAAAAATATTCTGTAAACGCCATTTCTCCTGATATTTTCACATCTAACGTAGATGAGCCAAGACGCTTTTGGTGAGTTTTGATTTGTTTCTGCTGTGTTTGAAGATAATCAATGATAACAATGTTAAAATTAGTTTTGCAAAGGGTCTCTGGTTAGTTTGACGAGAGCAATAAAACAGCTATTTTTGATTAAAAAAAAACAGTTCTTACTCTTTAAAATAAGCTCTCTCTGTAGAGATCCTTTCCATTATGTTGCCATACACTTACAATCTTAGCCTGTTAGTCATAAAAACCAGCACTTTCAGTGGATTTAAACACAAAAACATGAAAAAATAGGGTCCGAAATTAGACTTTAAGTTTTCCATTGCTAACAGAATATTCCTCCTTCCTAAAGGTCTACCTTCGGGCTTTGTTTGACTACACGCCCTATGAGGACAAGGCCACACCATGCCAAGAGGCAGGACTTCCTTTTAAGAGAGGTGACATTCTCCAGGTTGTTAGCCAGGAGGACACCACCTGGTGGCAGGCCAAGAGGGTGGGCGACTGTAACTTGCGCGCTGCCCTCGTCCCCTCTACGCAGTTCCAGGAGAGGTAGTTGTCATCAACTCTGCTGTTAGATAATTAACTGTTTAAACTCTGTTGAGAATGTCTGTTGAAAATGTCTGACTAGTTTCAGGTCAAAAATGAATCTTTCCTCCTCCTTGTTTTTGTTCTTCTCAGGCGTCTGAGATACAGGATGAAAATGGGTTCTTTCCCTGCCCCCGTGTCCCCTAAAGCTCCTACATGTAAGCCTATTTCACTTCTCAGATAAAAGTTATTTCTCATAACCTTAAGTACAACTATAAATGTCCAGGAAGCGTATTGTCGCGTATAAGTGTATTGTCTAAATCTCATCTAACTGAGGAGATACAGAGAGAGAGAGATTATGAGAAGAGACCAGAGGATCCGAGGTTAATCTCTAAAATAAAATACATAATCCATCGTTTCATTTCCTAATCCAATTTAAAAGTAGAATGAAACAAAGTGGTTTTAAAAACACTGGATGTTGATTAAGTGTCTTGTTTTCTTACTTTGTCTGCATGAAAACTGAACTGTCTCAACTTTCACTACAATTAAAAAATGCGCATTAGAAATGCTGCAGTATAACGATGTGTTTGTGAAGGTGTTGCTTTTTTAAACAAATTAGTACTTTTTGTTTTCATGAAGGTTGTTTTATAGATTTTCTCTAACAAATCTGTATAAAGGACAAACGATTTAGATGAAGACCAGCAGATAAGTCTGTGAAGGATTTCTGAGCACAGATACAATTTAGATATGATTGCAAGACAATCTTATGTTTTATAATATACTTCACAAACATACAGTACAGCAGCTGACATAATCTGTCACACTCTATAGTGATACTTTGTGTTATTCCTTGCATTTGCTAACCTCAGATGATCGTGCTGAGAGAGGTATGTGGACAAACCCTCATGTTAGAAAATCATCCCTGCATTGACTCCATGTTATCATGGTCAGAATATCGAACTGCTCATTTATACCAGGTACGAAAATGTGATCTGTATCCATGCACATTATCCAGATAAGTAAAAATACATGTTAAGCAAGGTGTAGCCTCCAGAGGCCTACACAAAGGAATTTATAACATTTGCCAAATTTACAAGAAGGAATAGATAAGAATTTTGTTGTAGACAGTGTTTCACAAAGTTTATAAATTTTGCCCTTATGCTGGCTTTACTTCAAAAGACTTTTGCAAGCAATCTCACCACCGCAGACACATTTTCAATGTCGGAGTAAAATCATGTGTCTTGCTGGAGTCGAGGCGTGCTCTTTGTTTCGCACAAGGTGGTCATAAAACTCAATCCGAGCCGTCTTGAGTCTGTCTTTATTTTGTCTCGATGTTCCAGTAAAATCAAAGTGAAACTTTGTCTGAATATGAACTTTCAAAAGTGTGACTGAGTTTCTCTCTGGATCAGGATCCTACAGCTTATGAATATGTAGTTTGCTTGAACTCCTCTCTTACTCTTCCTCTGCAGATCTCAGGTGAAAATAAACTTGGAAATAATTAGTTTGATATTGTAAATATTTAAATAGTAAGATTGCTCTTGTAAATATGTAAATGGTTCATTTGCTCTTCTCTCTCCCCTTGTAGATTTTTTTAACTTAAATTGTCCATGACCATGTAGTGAATTTGTGATTATTTTTCTAAAGATTTCTGTATCTACCTTGTTATATGACTGCAGCCAACATAAGATATGACCATAATGAGGACAAAGAGAAGGCCTTAAAAATGCCAGGTGTAAAAACAAAGGCAAGATCAGATCGTTTATTATCCGGATAACTTATTTAGATAGAGATCACATTTTAATACAAAGTTTAAATGAGATGTAAATGAAATTCTGACAGCACCCCACCTAAAACATTATGGTGCACGTCTGTCTCCCACAATTTACCTTTTTTTTTTTTACCTTTACAGTTGCCTTTTTACCCTCAAAATCTTAGTGATGTAGTTACAGAATTTAACCTCAGGATCGACCTCTCCTCCCTCCTCTTACCCTGTCTTCTCTTCCTGCATGTCGTCCTACAGAAGACTGTGACAGTGAGGGTGGTCTGAATGGAAAAGACATAGGTGAGGAGGCACAATCAATGAGTTTACACTAATCACTGCAACATCACATTTCTGCTCAATCTGTATGCTAACCCATCCCTTCTTTTTAGAAACTCTTCTTGAGGTGTTACAGTGGAGTGTTTTGTCCTGCTTTGGTTTTGTTGGATGGTTAGGACAAGTGTACAAGCTTAAAATCTGCATCCAGTGTCAGATGTGACACAGAAAACCATTCACTGAAAAGATTTGTTCGCTCCCTCATCTGACCTGATCTACAGATGTCTTCACAGCTCAGTTAGCATTCTCACTGCTCTGTTCATCAGGCTGCTCTTATTGGCTTAATGTGACGGTGCTTCTGTGGGTTTGTTGTGCCTGAATGCATTAACACAGCCATTTTGACCTGCTGGACCTTATTTTCCACATCTTACTCCATCATACAGATTGACACAGACTAAAATCTTATACAGGCACACACTTATGCACTTATGCTGAAGGGCAAGTCCATTATTTTTTGTTTTTTGGAGGTTTTTATGTTATTCGGCAGCTTCCTAGTAATATTCCTTTTAGGACCGGGCACTATATCAATATTATATTGATATTGTGATATGAGACTTCACACTATTTATAACATACTGATCAATTCATTATTTTTTAGCCATGCTGACAATATCTCAACAGCTACATATTGGCCTATCAAGAAAATTTGTGCAGCTGTTCATGTTCCCCAGAGGATGCAGCCCCGGGCAGGAATTTCATCGTGGCCATGGGCATGTGGTTTACACTGCAGACTGGAGTCTCTGTTAACAGTGACAAACTGTTTACATCTGTGTTTTATTATACGCTTGTCTTCTCTTAATTGTGCTGCTGGATGGGCCATCTAGAATCTGCGCACTTACATGCGCAGATTCTAGAATCTGCGCACTTACAGGTTGCAGCAAAGTCTGGTAGCTCTCAAAATCTTTGTTATTTTTGTTATTTTTGTCGCTTTTTATCTGATTTTTTTACATCTACTGATGGATATTTCTGTGGAGAGAAGAGTTTATTCGAAAGAAGAGCTTTTTTCATTGAAATGGAGCAAATCTGGAGTATATTACCCTATTCCAGCTGAGATAAGGAGGAGCTTTCGTGGTTGCCGTGCTGGTGCAAAGTTAAAGGCAAGGAAATGGAGATACAAGCCCGTTCTGCCATCAGTCATCATGGGGAATGTCAACTCTCTGCCCAACAAAAGTGAGGAGTTGGAGATATTGGTGAAGACTCAGAAAGTGTACCGTGAGTGCAGCCTGATGTGTTTTACTGAGACCTGGTTGAATAATAACATCTCGGATTCCATTGTGGATATACCTGGCTTCACTCTCATACGGTCAGACAGAGATGCAAAGGCTAGTGGCAAGAAAAAAGGAGGAGGACTGGCCTTATTTGTGAACCAGAGATGGTGTAATCCTGCACATATTACTGTCAAGGAGAAGATATGCTGTCCAGATATTGAATTATTGGCAGTTGGAATGCGGCCATATTATGTACCAAGAGAATTTGGTCATATAATAACAATACTTGTGTACATCCCTCCCAAGGCAACGGCTGATGTTCCATGTGAAATTCTGCATGAATTTGTTGCTAGGATACAGACTAAACACCCTGAGGCACTTATAATAATATCTGGAGACTTCAACCATGTTACCCTCTCCTCCCACCTGACTGGATTTACACAATTTGTTAACTGTGCTACAAGAGAAAACAAAACCCTTGATCTGCTGTATGCCAATGTCAAAGAAGCTTACAGAGATACTGCCTTACCACCACTGGGCAGGTCAGATCACAACTTGGTTCTTCTGCAGACCTGTTACAAACCCTGTGTGCAAAGGGAACCTACAACTACACTCACTGTAAGGAAATGGACACCTGAGGCTAGTGAGGCTCTAAAGGACTGCTTTGAACGCACTGATTGGGATGTGCTTCTGGAAACAGATGAGAACAGTATGGACATTGATAGACAGGCTGATTGTTTCACTGAGTACATCAACTTCTGTAGAGACACAGTCATACCTACAAAGACTGTACGCTGTTTCCCCAATAACAAACCCTGGATCACAAGTGACATAAAGGCAATCCTCAATCAGAAAAAGGAAGCTTTTAGAGAGGGTGACAAAGAACGGCTCAAACAGGTGCAACATGAGCTGAAGAAGAGATTGACGATGGCAAAGGTGGAATACAAAAAGAAGATAGAGAAGAATTTACATCATAACAACATCCGTGAGGTGTGGAGAGAAATAAATACCATCTCTGGCTACAACAAAAAGAAAAGACAGCCAATCGTGGGTGATGTGGAAAGAGCTGATGAACTCAATCAGTTCTTCAACAGGTTTGACACTGAGGTCACATCCCATTCCACTGCCGCTCCTCCTCCTCCTCCTCCTCCTCTTCAACATGTGGGCATCTCCACCATGGCTCCTCTTCAACAACATCTGGACATCTCCATCATGGCTCCTCCTCCTCCTCCTCCCCCTCCTTCTCCACAAGTGTGTTCCTCCACTATGCATCCTCTTCAACAACATCCGGGCATCTCCATCATGGCTCCTCCTCCTCCTCCTCCTCCTCCTCCACAAGTGTGTTCCTCCACCATGCATCCTCTTCAACAACATCCGGGCATCTCCATCATGGCTCCTCCTCTTCCTCCACCACCACAAGTGTGTTCCTCCACCATGGCTCCTCTTCAACAACATCTGGGCATCTCCACCATGGCTCCTCCTCCTCCTCCTCCTCCTCCTCCTCCTCCACAAGTGTGTTCCTCCACCATGCCTCCTCTTCAACAACATCTGGGCATCTCCATCATGACTCTGCCTCCTCCTCCTCCTCCTCCTCCACAAGTGTGTTCCTCCACCATGGCTCCTCTTCAACAACATCTGGGCATCTCCATCATGACTCCGCCTCCACCTCCTCCTCCACATGGGTACATTTCCGCGACTGCAGCTACTCCTCTTCACACACCTGTTCCTCCACCCTTGTTTGTCACTGAGACAGGGGTGAGGTTGGAGCTTGGGAGACTTTGCTCTGGGAAGGCAGCTGGCCCTGATGGTGTGTGTCCAAGGCTGCTTAAAGACTGTGCTGCCCAACTGTGCCAACCTCTTCACAAAATCTTCAACCTGAGTCTACAGCTGGGGCGGGTGCCGGCTCTGTGGAAAACATCTTGTATTGTCCCGGTACCAAAAAGAAAATGTCCAGCTGAACTAAATGACTACAGACCGGTGGCCCTTACTTCACACATCATGAAAACCCTGGAGCGGCTGATTCTACGTCTTCTGAGGCCTGAGGTCAAAGACAAACTCGATCCCCTGCAGTTTGCCTACAAAGAACACATTGGAGTGAATGATGCAGTACTCTACATGCTCCACCGTTCCCTCTCTCATTTGGAAGAATCTGGCGCTTATGTAAGAACTATGTTTTTTGACTTTTCAAGCGCATTTAATACCATCCAACCCAACATACTCAAAAACAAGCTCATAGAGATGGGAGTGGTTTCTTCCTTTGTTTCCTGGATCACGGATTACCTGACAGAAAGGCCACAGTTTGTCAGGTTAGGGAACTGTTTTTTCTGGGACATTAATGAGCAGCACAGGGGCTCCACAAGGGACTGTCCTGGCTCCATTCCTGTTTACATTGTATACAGCAGACTTTAAATATAACTCTGAGTCCTGTCACATCCAGAAATACTCTGATGACACTGCTATTGTAGCTTGTATAAGGAATGGACAGGAATCTGAATATAGGGATTTGATAAAATCCTTCAGTGACTGGAGTCATAAAAACTGCCTCATACTAAACACATCAAAGACAAAGGAAATGGTCATTGATTTCCGTAGATCCAAGCCCCCTCTTCAGCCTGTGAACACTTGTGGAGTGAACATCGAGGTGGTAACAAACTATAAATATCTTGGTGTACACCTGGATGACAAGCTGGACTGGTCCCTTAACACAGATGCACTCTACAAAAAGGGGCAGAGCCGCCTCTTTTTCCTAAGGAAGCTCAGATCTCTAAACATCTGCAGTAAGATGCTGCAGATGTTTTACCAGTCTATTGTGGTAAGTGTTTTATTTTATGCTGCAGTCTGCTGGGGAGGAAGTTTGGGAAAAAAGCAAGCAAGGAGGCTGGATAAGCTTGTGAAAAAGGCTGGCTCTGTGATCGGAGTAAGGATGGACTCTCTGGAGGAAGTTGTGGAGAGAGACACAATGAGGACGGTGGAGGCCATCCTAAGCAACATGGATCATCCACTGCATAACACCTTGATGGACCAAAGAAATAATGGTGGTGGAAGGCTTCTCTCTCTTCGTTGTAGGACAGAGAGATACAGAAGATCTTTCATACCAACTGCCATCAGACTCTACAATTCTTATACAAATAGATGAGACTACAGACAAATGAATTTCCCCTTGGGGATCAATAAAGTATTTCGTATTCGTATTCGTATTCGTATTCGTATCTCTCTCTATGGAAGCCCATTACTGCCAATGAGATGAAAAAAACAAGAGTATTAGGTAGTTTTAGGTATTAGGTAGTTTGCCATTATTATTCAATGACTTTTGAGTTTCTCATTTTGAGATACTAAATCATTATTTTGAGATACTAGATCATTACATATTGTGCATTATTTAGTATGTCATCATGTAGACTGACCTCTGACTGACTTTAAGTGTCCCTGTATTTAGTGTTAACAAATTTGGAAAAAAAATAAATGAGAATAAAATCATCCTTAACCCTGAAGTTAAATTCATTACATTGTTTGCGTGGGCTTGATATCATGGTTTTATTTGATGGCCTTGCTGCCCTGGAATTGATCTGTTTGATGGACAATGATGTGAAAAAATAGCTGCTGACTCCTGCTTTAACAGTCACTGATTTTTCTGTATTCTTCAACACATCAGGATTTATAAAGGACAGTGTGTTTCGTTGTGGGTGTATATTCATGCCCTCGCTTTGTATAAACAGCTCTGTACTTTGTGTGTGTGTGTGTGAACTTGTGGACTCTAGCGGGCTTTTTGTGCTGTATGCTGCAGCCACCAAGCTTCTCACAATGTCTTTGTGGCAGTTCATTTACCTCATTGTGCTTCAAAAATGGCCTCTCCTCACGCTACACGCTGCTCAAGGTGCTTTGCCTGTGTTTGGTGAAGAGGCAGACACAGCATGCATGGCTTCCAAACTTCTGTTGTGTTGATGAGATTGAAGCTGGCTGAATAAATGGTCTAATATGAGCTGTAGTTTCTCCCAAGAGTAAGGCAGTCCCTGCCTTCTGTGGCCATGCTTTCACATGGGATTTTTACTCAGGTACTCTTACTGATTTCTAACGGTGTTGTTCAGCGTGTCTGTGTTGTGTGATGAATGGCACTGGATTTTCATTTTAATCATGGAGAAACGAATGGAATTGTCAGTTTGCTCTTTTTATAAGCTGCGAAAGTTTCAAAGTGGCAGTATGTTCTGCAGTAAACTCTGAAAGTTTTTAGTGTGTGGATCTGTCCATCTTAAGTTTGCACGTCTTTGACCACAGCTGGCCTGCGCAGAAGTTTCCGCCTCAGGAGAGATCGTCAGAGTTCACCAGGAGAGCCTCAAACTCCGGATGCCAATCACACAGAGTTCCTGATTTATGAAGAAGTGACACAATATCTGCCCCGCCCGGGTGAACGGCCTCGTCTTATAGTACTGATAGGTAGGTTCACTGCTGGTGACACTGAGGAAGTTATGGCAGGCTGGTAATTTTTAAAAAGTTATCTTATTTATTATGAGCATAAATCTGTACCACTTTATAATAAGATTTCCCTTAATTGATTAATAATTGGCTTATAATGAGTTATTAATTAGGCTGTAAACGCTGTGTAAATGATGAATATGCAATTATGAACACGTTTTAACAGTTTTCATACATAGATGTGAGCTCACTATTTAGCAAGATCAGTTATTGCTTACTACTAATTAATCTTACTAATGAGTAACTGTAATGTGAAACTTGAATAAGGGAGCCTCATTGTAAAATGTAAACCATATAAATCAATAAATGTGACCATCTATTCATGACTTACTAATTGGCAAAGTCTTATTTTAAAGTCGAGGGTTGGTGATAGTATGCTGAAAATGTCAAGGCAAACAATTTGCCAAAACCTGCATGAATCTAGTAACTTGATTTGATTATTATTATCATTATTTAATTTGATTCCAAATGAAACTTTTTGACTGTTAAGATATGCTGATGGAGGTTAAATATCTGATGAAGCTGACAGGTATAAATGCTGCTGATGGAG